>CM031238.1:350202825-350815325 GCA_018340775.1 Taxus wallichiana var. yunnanensis
TAAGGTAAGCTTGCCCTAACTTCATAACTAATTTTATTTGCCATTTGCCATTCATAATTCTCTTCTCTTCACTCTGAGCAGGATGCACGATACCGACAGAAATGGGATAATGAGCTTTCAAGGTACGCCCATATTAAGGTCTCAATGGTTCTATGCAATTCGCCTAGAAGATTCTTGCTTTAAACTTAACAGTTCTTGCACATCCATTTCTATTTTGCATTTGTGAATCTCAGGCACAACCTCTTTCTTTTTAATGGGATCTTGATGATCTCTTATTCGCAAAAGTTTTTGCTATCAAGTTTATTATAATCGTAAACACCAAACGCACAGACTACAAGAGTCCATTCAAAACCTCAATAAAAGGGAATTTCATCCATACAACGATGTCCCAATTTCCAATTTACATTATTTTTACCTAATCTGAAATTCATATTTCAGAAACAGATTTCAAATTCCAAATGCAACAGTATATTAAAAAAACCCGTTATTTTTACTTCCTAATGAGTGTGTTTAACTCTTTGTTTTCCAATAAGTAAACACATCCATTTTAAAGGTGTCTTATTACCATAGTTTCCTAAGACTCCAAGACGGCAAAAATTTCCTAGATCTTGGGGCCGACACGGAATGACTATTCAAATAATATATAAAATTATAAATATTAAAAATATACAATAATAAAAAAAAATTGATTAATAAAAGTCCATGACAGTCCACTATCCACATCTGTGCTCGAAAATTTTATATTTATCACTCTCGATTCTTATTATGTCTTTGTAATACAATATAGTTGGGTTATGTGTAAACGTTTTGATCCATGACTTACTTTTTTTATCATTTACACAACCTTTCTCTTCATATAAAATTATACATATAGGCTTTGTTAAGTGATTGAAGCTTCTAGAGTGAATTTTAATTAGATTTATACATACATACTTTTTCAAATAGAAATGAGTGGCTTCCAAAAACAATCTTACCCTACAAGAGTACATTAGGTCCTTCCCAAATTTATTTCATTTTCAAGTTTATTTGAGCCCAACGCAATGGTGTAGCTAGATCAAGGCCATCCATTACCAAACATGGGGAATTTGCAGAGAAGGTGATTGACTCGTTAATCAATGTGGAACCCTTCAATAGATGAAACTATGTGATGGGTTCAAGATAAGTGCCTTGAAATAGATACATATTGGTGTTTTTAAATAGCTATATTGAAAAACTAGTATTTAAATCTTTAAAATTAAAAAAATCTTTAAAAATGTTTTTTTTTGTTGGCGCGTGGGATGTCAAGCGTCTCCTAAATGATTGGACATTTCGAGGATGTCCTAGAAATGTCGCTGATTTGAGGACATCTTGGGGATGCCCCCTTGAAATCCGCGGAAGGAAAATGTGGGGGAACCCCGTCCTGCTGTCCCTAGGGCGTCTTGGACACCCTTTTTTTGGGTGGGGGAGTGGGGACGCGCCCCCTGTAACACTTGCTTGCTACTAGCATTATTGCGAAGTGGCGGTCTTCTTTCAATTTGAAGGTGTCACTTTGGATAAGGATTTGATCATCCCATCGCTAAATTACCTTCATGAAGTTTGACATGCTTTCTATAAACATATTTATACTTTAAAACAGAGGTTTACAAGTGATTTTCAAAGTCTAGATTCTTTGTGTCAACTTAAATGATTCTTTATACTCTTTTTCAACTCAAGATATTAAATGGAAATTGTGTAAGTCACGAAATAAGTGTTCTCTTGTCATTTAGGATTTCCATAGTCATCCTAACAAGGTGTGCTTTGTATTAACACCTCTATATTACCACACAATACCTTTTCCTATTTTATATAAGGTCAAGTCCTCATTAGTGGAAATTTGCTATCAACTACACAGCTACGAACCCTTGCACTGTTTCATAGTGAAGCACAATCTCCTGTCTTGAAGTCACTTCACTAATCTCACAAATGACTTTCAAAAAAGTAAGCCAAGTGCTGACATGTCAAAATTCATTTTCATTTAAATGAGTTGCATTCTATCTAAAGATAACTCAAAGGTTTCAAGTGAACCCTGTTTATTGTAATTCATCATCAGCTCTAAGTGTTCCAGGAATGCTATGCATGTGACAAGAACAGTCCATTGCTCACTTGCTGAAAAAAATCATCCCTCGGTCCATGAGACACTTTTTGCATATATCTGTGTCGAATATGCATAGGGGAATATCTTTGGCTTGGTGGTTGCTTTGTATAAGCCTGGGTCTTTGATTGTGGTGATGTCTTCGCATAGTCAATTTGCTCCTATGTTGAGTCATCATCCACCCTGCAATCTTGCTCATGTGATAGATTTCGTTATAATTTTTGGTCTTTGTAATCCCTGGTGCAAATGTTGTTCTTTGATTTCTTGTGGCTGTGTGGAGGTGGTCATTGGCGGTTTCGTTCTAGGCATAGTTACGTGGGGACACGTCCCCCCCATTTTTGACACGTCGGGACGTGGGGACGTGGGGGAAACGTTTCCCCATGTTTCCCACAATGCATGCTTGATGGGAAATGTCTTGGGGACGTCTAAAGAGGCTGGGAAACGTCCTGGGGACAGGGAAATGTGGGGGGACGTGGGAAACGTGGGGAGGATGTCCACGTGGTCTGCCGCATTTTTCAATAAAAAACATAAAAACAACACTCTAAACTATTTTTTTAATTGTAAATCACTTATAATATAAAAACAACATTACTAACCTAACCCTAACCCTAAAAGTGCAATTTTATGTTATAAATTTACATAACAATAATGTGCAGTGGGGATTGATTGGGCTTACCTTTAAGGACGAGGATGCTAGTACCAGCGAGGAGCAATTCATGGATATTACTTCAGATGTTGATTCTGATTTTTAGGTTGATACTTGTAGTTGTCCTATTTTTTTGTAATATCGACAATAGACAATTGTTGGTGTATTTGGCTATGAGATTAATGATATGAATATCAGCTATTGTCACTTGATCAATCGTAATTTAGAATGGTTTTACTTTTATATTTTATAACATTTTTGAAATTTCAGCTTGTCTCAAATTCAAAATTCAAATATGTATTATGAATTTTCAATTTATGACATTAACATATTGATATTATAGTATTAAGGAATGTATTTGATGTTTATGAGTTCAAGTTTCACCTTATTTAAATCTCAAATGGTTTTATTTCAGCTTATTTATATAATTTAGTCACTATATCTTTATATTTTAAATATTTATATATTTTTTAATTAGCCATCCCCCGCCGTCCCCAAAATTTAGAATTTTTTTTGCCGTCCTGGAAACCCCGTCCTGCCGTCCCCCGTCCCCCGTCTCAGGTAACTATGGTTCTAGGCATCATTGCTTTTGGTTTCTTGAAACTAATTGGCTTTGTAAATCTATTTGCTGCTAGTTTTTACTGTGCGTGCTTCACTTGACTGCAAGAAATCACCTTTTCTTGTTTTTTCTTTATAAATTCACTTAGCAGCAAGTGGTAATTGAGCTCTTGTCTCTGATACATTCTTTTAAAATTTGAGCACCGAAATATTAACAAGGCTTTAATTCCCATAGGGTGGCAAATCGTTATTGAAAAATCTTGACATCTTGGGCATACAATGGAGCTTGGAGCCTTTTTATTTATTTATTTCACCTGGAAAGATTTTTTCGAGCCCAATGCTCTGATGCAGCTAGATTGAGGCCATTCATCGCTAGGCAATGGGAAATTTGCAGAGAAGGTGATGGAGTTATTATATTAATCAATGCAGAACCCTTCAATGGGCAAAACTAGGTGACAAAATGTAAGATAAACATCTTGAGATTGATACATATTGGTGTTTTTCACATAGACATATTTAATATATCTATACTAGTATTTATATCTTTAAAATTTAAAAAATTCAAAAAAATGGAGACGTCACAACATTCCCTTAAAAGGGGACTTTTTGGGGGCGTTTTGGAAGTTCAAGGGACTTCATTCTCTTTTCTGCGTGTTTTTGGTACTTTGGGGGACATTTTGCCCCCATCCCCTGTCCTCAAGATGTCCCAGATGTCTGGGAAGGTTGCAGGTTGGGGGACACGTCCTTGCAGAACAATGTTTAATAATCATTACAACCCCTTTTCCTATGGTCTCATTAGTCATAACATTGCCATCTAAGATCTGTTTCTCAGCCAAAAACTACTTTGCTTCTCCAATATTATTATTTCCGGACAATTTGTGTCTGAGTGCTATCACCTTAGTTACTATTTTATAAATAGTGTTACAAAGCACAATCGGTCTGAAAGCATCAAAGTGTTCATCTCCTTCCTTCTTCGGTACAAGTGCTAGAAATGCTGGATTTGTTCTTTCAATATAAATTTCTTTTCCACCATTCCACCATAGCTTCTATACATCTTTCCCAACAAAATGCCAGAATTTCTGAAAAAATCCAGTTTGTAAGCCATCTGGGCCAGGGATTTATTAGCACCAAGAGAAAAAACTTCTTTTCAAGTTCGCTTCTTAGATATGGTCCTCATAAACTTTCCATTGTCTCTTTCATTGATTACCTTGGGGATGTTATTGAGAAATTTCTCTTGAGTATTAAAGTACCTCATTGCCTACGTTGTTGGCAGATCTTGAAAGAAGGATACCCCTGCTACACGAATATCTTTATTTTCTTCTAAGATCCTCCCTGACGGAAGTAGTACACTTTTATCAATCCTATTGATGTTTCTTTGGACAATGGTTTATAGGTGGAAGAATTTGGTTTTCCCGTCCCCCTCCTTCAACCATTGAACCCTAGGTTTCTCCTTTTAGTGGGTTTCTTCCATCCTTAATGCTTGCTGAAAGTCTATCATTAGCTTTTTTTGCTTTTTTGAAGTTTTTTCCAGCGGTTTGCAGCTTAGGCTTGTCTCTGCTTTTTCCTCTTGGACCGAGTTTAGATCAAATAGAGTTTTTTTCTGCAAAAGACCCTATTTGATATATTGATGTTTCTTTGGAAAATGGTTGATAGCTGGAAGAATTTGGTTTTCCTATGCCCCTCCTTCAACCATTTAACCCTATATTTCTGCTTCTATTAGGTTTCTTCCATCCTAAAAACTTGATGAAGGTCTATCATTAGCTGTTTATCTTTTTTCTAGTGGTTCACGACTTAGGGTTGTCTCTGCTTTTTCCTCTTGGACCAAGTTTAGGTTTTGATCAAATAGTCTTTTTTCTGCTAAAATTTTTCCAAATTTTTCCTTGTTACATTTTTTGACCTGAACTTTCAATTTTCAAATATCTTTTTTTGACAGGATAAATCTTCTACAATGTTTTTCTTCAGTGCACCATATTTTCTTGAGATCTTTCTCAAAGGTCGCATCCTGGAACCAGATAAACTCCATTTGTGAGGAAATTCTGTCTGTTTTTTTTTATTATCAATTTCTACATTTGGCAGAATTGGCCAATGATCAGAGCTTGGGAAGTTGAAGATTTCATAGGTGAATTTGGTATACTCCGTACCCCAATTTGAGCTGAGTGTAAATCTGTCTAGCCTTTTGATAATGGTCTGATACCACTGCCTTCGGCTTGTCCAAGTGAAGATGCTAGACTTAGGTTCAGCTTCAATAAGTCACATTTTTTCCAATAGAACATTTTTTCTTGTAAAACTTGAATTATTCTTGGCAAGTGAGCTTGAGTCTCGCCCCCTTACAAGTTTGTTGTGCTGATGCAGATTCCAAGTGGTCCCACTGAGGAGATTGGTTCTCTTAAATTTCCTCTAGTTCCTAGACTATTTTAGCCTGCTGCTCAAACCAGACCCTAACTGCTTCATTGATTAGGTCATCTATCTGCTCCCTGGAAAATTCATTACCGTTATCTCTGCTTGGAACTTGTGATGGGCTTTGCCTTGAATTTGGCTACTGCCTTTCTTCACCTAGAAATAAGGTCGTCCCATGCTTTGTCTTTGGTGCTTCAGTCTTATCTTATTTGCAAATAATTTATTATGATTCCTCCATTTGAAAACCTTCTGTTGGGCTTCAGTAGTCACCTTGGGTCTAGCTATTTTCTTGAGGGGAGTGGAGGATTTGTGATTTGAGAGTTGATCCTCTTACCTTTTAGCAAGTCACATTTACCTGCTTTGTGTCCAATTTTCTTACATTTGTAGCATCTGAAATTTGAATGGAAAACATTCATAACCTAATTCCTACCTCTATGTACCTGAAGAGTGCATAACCTGACTGCTCACAAGATCAACTTTGTTAGATTGAATCTATCTCAGATTTGAGCATATGAGGATAGATCTTTGTTCTGGGTTGCTTTAGCCTTTGCCAATACAGATAAGCTCACCAATTCTCCCTCCCATTCTTTTCAGGATGTTTTCTTCCCAAAATTCTGGGGGCACTTTATATAGCCTTACTCATAGATGGGCTTCAGCTATTAATCCCTCCAGTGGATTGAAGAAAGAGTCTAAGGCCTCATAAACACACTTGAACTCTTAAAAACCATGGCCCACCTCTGAAAATGCCTTCTCTGTCTTCCTCAGACTGGAATGTCAATTGAAAATAGCCTTTCGCAAGGAATCTTATTTCCAGTAGAGGGAAGTTTCTCCAATTGTGCCCTTTCCAAAGGTTCAATTCTTCCATTTATAGACAACAGCCAAATGAATTTACAGATGAAGGCACACTTGGCCAAAACTTCTGTTACTTTTTCCAATTCTCTGTCAGGGATATCCACGACTGGTATCTCTCTTGAAATCTTTAGAGCTACTTCTCAATCAAAACTGACTGTTCCTGCAGAGGTCTTTCTGATTCACCAGAGTCTTGTCGCATCTTCTTCACTGATTTTGAATTCATTTTCAGTTCTCAAATTCAAGTTTGAATGTAGATCCATCCTCTCAAAATTTGCCAGTTCCTCATGGAATTGTCTATCTGATTCCAGATCACTTTGCATGTGTCCCTTTCTCTTGCATTTCACACAGTCGAAATTTTGGCAATTTTTTCGCTCTGCTTCTTCATAATGAACAACTCGCTCCCTGCTGCTTCTCCTGCATTTATTTGCTCCATCCACTTTTCAAGTTAACTCTTGATTTCTAATATTTTAATTTAGTTAAAGTGATTTTATTTTTATTTTATTTTTAAATTTTTAAAATTTAGAACAAAAGTAAAACACCATATTGAAATAGGCCCAAAATGCCATTTTGGTTGCATCAGTGTTTTGGGCCGTAATAACACGCTACATCTAGCAGCTGTCGGGTTTCTTGCCACAAAGCTGTAAACAACAAAAGTTTGGGTAAATACATGAGCTAGAACATACCGCCATATGTTGTGAATAGAGACTCTAACATATCTTTTGTTCCACCCCTTAGAGAAGAGATCTGGACCCTTAATAGAGATATGACCTTCTCTAGCAACAAGTTTTGCATTAAACATATACTTCTGTGGATCTCCTGTTGGGCCTATGATCTTCTTATGATTCACTTGAGAGAGGGACAACATTGGCTTTTGTGCTGGAGTTTACCCCATGGTTAGACCTTGAGCTGAATTCTCACTCTTCTTCCTTAGAATAATCTTCTCAACTAAAAAGCAATTCTTGTTGAACTCTGAACTAACTTTTTGAATTTCTATGATAAAAATATAGTCTCTGGAAACTTAAAGCATAAATTATCAGCTCACAACTTTTGTTCGTATAGATATTCAAGTCACCAACCAGCCTACAATCATTCTGGGTTTGTCCACTCGCTCAAGCTTAGTTTCATAAGGAAAATCTGAGGCATCGAGTGTTTATTCACTTTAAAGCACGACCAATTAATGCACTTGCAGAGAAGAAATTCAGATTTTATTCTTCGATGATGGTTTTCTGTATCTTTAAGTTTTCCTTATCACAATATAATATGGCTTTGGGACGGGGGCAAGGGGACAGTGGGATGGGGTTTTGAGACAGCAAAAAAACCTAAATTCCGGGGACTACAGGTGGACAGCTATTAAAATAATATATAAAAATCAACATCTAAATATTTCAACTTTATTCAACGAAATTTAGGGATTCAAACTGTATTCAATGTATTTTAGGTACTTTTGAAGTTGAGATTATAATTCAATGTTTTAGGTAAAAATAACAGCTTTTATAAAGTAAAAACATCTGAAAACTTTTGAAAGATTTTTAAAAATAGGGAAGTCCCCTCCAACATCAAGTATCTTTAAATATAGAGAAATGATCACAATATGGTTTAAGTTTTCTTTTGACATTTAGGGAAAAATCATTTCTCTCAAATTTTGTTTCATTTCGGGTTTAATTATGCTGAGAGTTGTCCTACAATCGTAGTCGGAGGAGGGTTGTGGTGGGCTGTATAATGTCCCTGAGATGTTAACTCGTAATGGATGACCTTCAAGTTGACGTCTGTTTAACCATCTTTGGTCAGTTTCAACCTTAAAATTTGACGTTCTTCAACCATTATTTGTAAGTTTTTTCTTTTGGTTTGGAGAAATTGATCGAAAAATCATGATACCTTGACCGTACAGTGGAGTTTGGAGCCCATTTTTCTCTTCTTGGAAAGCTTTTATGAGCCCAACATGATGATGTAGCTAGATTGAGGCCATCTATCATCAATCATTGGGAAATTTGTGGAGAAGGTAATAAAATTATTAGTTTTTCAGATAGATGTGTTTAAGATATCTATACTAGTTATTTTTATCTTGACGTGTCTTTGATTTGTTACTTCTTTTCCTATGCACCTTTGTTAGAATCGAAGCATAAAGAAATACAACAAGAAGATAGAGATGCACAAAACGCACCTTTGCTCAAATGACACAGACGAGGTTCATTTATATTGTAGGGATGATGGTTACATAGTTACAAAACAATTATCAGTTATAACTGCCCAGAACTGAATGGTTCATTATATATTCAACACCCCCTCTTAATGACTAAACTTTTGTCCCGAAATTTTACAAATTTCCTAAAGCCCATGTTTAGTCATTACATCTATAGACTGTGCCATAGGTTGTACTTCAAAATCAACAGTCCACGATTGTGTTCTTTGTTGTCGAATGAAGAAGAACCGCAAAACAAAATTCTTGTCCCATGAACAAAGAATATGGCAAGTGGTCCATTGGTTCTTTGGTACGTGATTCATCGATCGAGAGTGTCACCCCATTTCCAGTGTTGAAATTAAAACCTTAGAGAGGTGGATTGAAAAATTTGTTCCAGGCTTGTGTAGCTTGTTGGAGTCTGTATAGAGACTCAATTATCCTGCAATCGAAGTCACCTCGATCATGTCCTTGCAACACCATGTAGTGCTCATCCAACTTTCTCAATAAAAGAAATGTGACCATCTGTGTAGTAGGAGTTAGAACCAACTCCACAATAGTAGGAGAAATAACCATCTCCGTCTTACAGCAGTGGGAGAAATAACCATCTCCATAGTAGTAGGAGTGAGAACCAACTCCTCTTTCTTCTCATCTATTTGCTCATCTATCCCCCTTTGTTAGGAAAGATCATTCACAACACGATGAGCAAACTGTTCATGCTTTATTGTCCTTCGAGCAAGTACCTTTGAGTAAGTGGCTGGGCATGCCATCTCACCATGCACCATCAATGCATTTAGAATAGTGGAGTCTCCGTCCACAACAAACTAGTTCTTCAGAATGAGGAAATCCATCCTCCCAAGGCATGTCCGCCTCCCGTACACCTGGTATAGTGGATACTCCCTCCACAATAGGTGCATGTAGGTTGATTGTATCCAAGTCAACAAATTTGTGAGGAATGGCTTCCTCCCAAGGCATTGCAGCCTCCTGCACATCTTATATGGTGGAGTTCTCCACACGTGCACTCATGTTGATCATATTTGGATCAACAAGCCGATATTGACCATCTTCCCCAAGACCAAGGGCAATTATCCGTCTCTGTTTCACATCAGAGACAACACACTTCTTCCCACAGAAATCCACAAAAATATTGGGATTTTTAGTTAATTGATGAATAGATAGAATATTCTTTTGTAAAGAAGGTACATATCTAACATTTCGTACCAATAATTTATGAGCATTATTCAATACAATGCATATATCTCCTATCCCTTCTATTGCAAGTGATTCTTCATCAGCTAGTACTCCGATTCAAAACAAATATTTGCGATAAATGAAACATACTAGTCCTGCGACATGAAAAGTGTGTGGATGCACCAGAGTCAATGATCTAACAATTGATACCACTGTCATGTGATCATGATGTCGTAAGATAATAAAGAGCATGCCCGTCATCCGAATCCCGTTCTTTTGCAATTGCTGCCACATGTTCCTCATCACATGGCTTTTTGTTCTGCTGCGAAAGATCATACTTCTGATTCCAGCAATCCTTCTTAAGGTGCCCAACCTTGTGACAGTAATGGCATGTGACGATATCGAGTGGAAGACTCACCGATCGACGTTTCCACTTTCCCTTTGACTGAGTGACAAGAGCACTCTTTGAATGGTCACAATTAGATTCTGCTTGAATTTGTCTCCGCTCCTTTTGCAATAGGTAGGAACTCACCTTGTCAAACGTGAGTGTTTGACTTTCAGCCATTAAATGGAGTGCCTCCACAAATGACTCATACGAAGAAGGTAAGCTATTCGGAGAACTGTGAGCCGCCATATCATTGTCGTCCACCTTTTTGTTGATGGAAGATAAGCTGGTCTCGGAGGTCTTTCATCCAAAGCAGTGCTCAACAAAGTGATCCACCTTCTTGTAACTACGGAAAAGAGCATATTTTTCATGTATAAAACCCGACTTTTTTTGACATATGATATTTATCCCTCGGTGACCTTTGACCCACAACGTGCTTGCTACAATAGCATTCCGCACTTCCGGTATCATATTATCTGACACCGATAACTTGAGGAGCAATTATGCTTCTTTATGACGTTTGTCATAATCCACGAAGTTCGTCGTTGGTCGACTTTCACTACCCGTGATTATTTTATCACAATCACGAAACTCCACAAGCGTTAAAATCTTATGGCTCCAAACATTAAAATTAGTACTGTTAATTTTTGTGTCTCCGGCAAAGTCAAGTGTGAAATATTTGCCATTTTATTATTCCAAAGTAATGGAGATAATAAAATAAAATTTTGCCCCTTTATGCAAATACGTGGCAGGGGATTAATTAAACAGCAAATAGTGGTAGGGGAGGAAAATTAAAAAAATAGTTTATAAAATCTTTGCTCCTCACGTTACCTCTGCCCTAATTTCTTCTCCACACGAGTTCACCTTTTCCTTTCTATTGCCCACACGACTTAGTATTTGTGAATTCCCTCCAGGATTATTTGCGACTGGGTATAGCTTCTGGTTGGTCACGTAATCAGCGAACTGGGCACTTTCTTGTTCACAACGGATGTCTCTGCCTTCACACGATTTCTGCCACGATTTGCCACGACTTTTCTCAGCGTATTTTCTTCAAACGACTGAGTTTTATTGCCCTCCTGAGCAGCCACGTTTTTCTCCTTTTCGCTGGACGTTTTCAGGCACTCAAAACCGAGCTTATCTTCTGCCTGCGTCAACCATACTGTCGACCTCTCCTTTCATGGATGCTTCCTTCAATGATGACTAACCTCTCTGATACCACTGTTAGAATTAGAAGCATAAAGAAATACAGCAAGAAGATAGAGATGCACAAAACTGCACTGCTCAAATGACACAGGCAGAGGTTTATTTATATTGTAGGGATGATGGTTACATAGTTACAAAACAGTTATCAGTTATAACTGCCCAAAACCGAATGGTTCATTATATATTCAACATGCACTTCAAGTGGGAAGAGTCCAAGGATTGCTAAGGTACTTCAGTTGAAATGAGTCCTAAGATTGTGAAGGTTGGCGTCAACAAAGACAATAAAAATCACACTTTGTCAAGAAGATTCAAAGAGAAATTGCAGTTTCTACATGCTTCTTTGGGTACTACAATCCAATTTGGTATAAAGGATGTTTAAAGTCATCATCTTTGTTGTTTTTAATTCATCTACGATCTTTTCAAGGAACTCATTCTTGAAAATTAACATGCAGCATCACTCTCTAGTCTCATCTTTATCACTAGATTTTTAAATCTGCCCAACCACTGATTTGTTGGGAGATAAACATGTTTGATAAGTCAGCTGTGTATCTATCTTAACTTTCTAGCTCCTTAATATGGCTCATCAAGCACCTCAGGAGTAGCTCTACAACTCTTCATGCTCTTCTACAATGATGACTGTATCATCAATCACGTTCATTTCTTCCAGCATTAACAAATCAACAAATTCATTGTGAGAACATGCATTTGGCCTGTAGTGTTCTTTACAACTTATTAGGAAAGCACAAGCAGCAATATACTAGCGGAAACATATAGCAGAATATGACAATGATGCACAACTAGCTATATATGCAAATAACTGCTATGAATAACAATAAAACATATAGCTTGATGATTTTGTAACTTGGAATGCGTTCACCTATATATATATATATATATATGTTGCAACCTTTCACTATTGTAGCTAAATTAGAGTAAGCTAAGAAACTTGATCAAACTTAGTGTACTTGTTTCTCAATTATATACCAGCAGAAACATATAGCAGAATATGGCAGCAATGCACTACTAGCCATGCATTCAAATAACTGCTATGAATTACAATAAAACAATATAGCTCGACGATTTCCTAGATTTGAATGAGTTCACTTGTATGTGAGTGTAAGGTTACCTTTTCACTATTGTAACTGTGATCACCCAAAACTTTTGCAATATGACTAACTAATAAAGACTAACACCATAGTAGCCTAGAGCCAAGCTTAAGTTTAAGAATGAAACATCATGATCAAAGCTTAAAAGCATGCATTAATGGAAACTAAATGAAATTAAACATCTAATCTACAAGCATCCTTACTATGTGAGATGATTACTAATTAACATAGACCTAATTAGATCTAAGGGCAATCAAATTATGGTTGTTGCTACTCCACAAATGGTGAGAGGATCTCTCTAACAATGGCTACAAGGCCATATTAGATATCCCTCTACTAACCAACATGAAGATTGGATGCAAAGATTGAGCAAGCTAATCCAAGAAGGAAGTAAGGCTCTTAATCATATTTGTTATATGATATACTAATAAAAGTATGGTGTAAAGTATGAAGGTAGGTGCTTAGTCCTTTTTATAGTTTTCTATTTGAGGAAAACTTGCATCTTGGTGCATGTGGGACTAAAAAGGATAAAGTAGATTAAGGCTTGTTAATCATGATTAGTGAATTAACAAGTGATTAGCATGTGAGGAGCCTTAATTAACCACTTAGGGTCAATTAAGAGGCTATGATAAGCTTTTGAAGCCTTTTGAGATGTCTTGGAGGGAAATGGGGTGATTTTGAATGGTTGGAAGAGGGGTTTGAGCCAATAATAGGGTTTATTGATCAAAACAAGGGTAAATAGGCTTAATTAGCTAATAATCGCTAATTGTTTGTTCGGAAGAGGATAATAACTAACAATGTGTCGTCAATTGGCATCTGAATGTGATAGAGGTTAGTTAATCAACAAAACGTTGTTAATTAACCAAAATAGAGGGAAATGTTAGTTAGTTAGCGGAAATCACCAATTATAATAGAAATAGTATGAATGAGAGTAATTAGTGTGCGTTTAGCAATAAGACTGCGAAAGCGGAATTTAGGTGTCTAAATTTGCCCCTGTTTGAGGTGAAGTAAGTGACATTGTTTCAAACATAGTAGACAAACATAAACAAGTAAATTTTTGAAGAAAAATTAGTAGAATGAAGGATGCCCCCTCGAGTGTCGATAGGGTGATAGAAGAAGTCAATCAACGATTGAAACAGATAAAAGAAATAGGGTGGGGATAAAAATGATTTTTTTTACTACCTTAGGTGTTTTGGTAGAAAAATGAATAGTGATAAGACATGACAGTGAAGAATATAGGAATAACTTTTGTATACAATTTTTCAATAAGCAACTTTGTTTCATCATGTTGCCCCTATGATTTAAATCATTGGCCCTTATTAAAATAAACAAAAGTGTAAAATAGCATGAAAAGCTATATTACTAACATTTGTTCAGTGCTAAAAATGCGTAACTCTATGCAACATACATAATGCAATGCAATACGAGAAGGCAAACCAACTAACTAACAGAGACACAAGTACAATCACATCTACTCAAACAAATAACGTTTAAGACATTTGCATCAATGTTTTTGTTATCAAGCTTTAGTTCCCAAATTTTTCATGTGTTAACGACAAGGGTTAAAAATGGTGCCCCAAGCAAGGATACATGCGAGGGGAATAACAAAGGACACAAGTAGTCCCATGAAAAACATTATTGTGCACTATGACACAGTCTCTGACAACTCATTGTTGCATGGGAGTACCGACATAGTAAGCAAGCCAACTTTGTTAATGGAGGTAGATCAAAATGATCTCATGAGTCGTTTGAGACAAGAACAAGCAAGAACCTAAGAAAGATGTTTTTGTAGGACAAATTTTGATGTTCAAGAACAATGTATTTGATACAGGCTTCAAAGTTGCGTGCATGCCGTTTACCAATTTTTAATTTTTACAATTTTTGGATTTTTAATGATTTTACCAATTTTTTGAATTTTATAGAAGAAAATGACGTAGAAAAATTAACGAAGTCATACGACATCGTCAAAAATCACCGTAAGGCAAAAATATGCCCTAGGTAGCAGGAAGGATTGTCGGGAAGCAAAAATATGCCCCAACGTAGCCAAAACGTGTCAAAAATGATTATTTATTAAAAATAATCATCGCGATGAGTGCTAAAAAAATTAGAAGAACGGCTCTAGGCGCCTCGGGCGTGAAAACTTCGAGGAGGTCAAAGCAGTGTACAAATAGCAAGCCACGGGGTAAAAACCATCATAGTGAATTATTTACTATTTACCCTTTACCATTTTTTACTAGCGATTTTGCTCGACACGGGAGAGGAATGGTGAGGGTTCAAAACCACAGGCACTACGCAGACCGAGTTCGAGACTACATGAGGCTTCCTTGGGACGGTCGGTAGGGTCACGCAAAGCAAAAATATGGATTTTATGCTTAATGCATTAGATATTCTTTTAGTAACCATCTTGAAAAAATGGATGCAAATGAGGATGCAAGCTATTCCAACAATGGAGTAAGGCTCATATGTTTTATATGATTAATGCTATTCAAAACATGGTGTAAATTTGAGAGGAAGGAGCTTAGCCCTTTTTATAGCTTTCTATTTGGAGAAAGTTTGCATCTTGGTGCATGTGGGACTAATGATAAAGTAACTCTTGGTTAATTAACCATAGCTAGGTGAGTTAACAAGTGAGTTAGCACTTTATGGGAGTTGAGGGTGCTTTAATTAATCAATTAAGATTAATTAATAGGCTAGAATAAGCTTTTTAGGCTAATTGGAGGTGTTTGAAGAGGAATTTGATAAGATTAGAAGCATTTGAAAGCGGGATTTAGCCAATAAGAGGGTTTATTGATTAAATGCTTGTTAAAAAGGCTTAATTAGCTAATTAATAGCTAATTGTTGATTTGAAGAGGATTATAACTAACGAAGTGTCGTTAATTGGCATCCAGAATGTGATAGAAGCTAGTTAATTAATGAAGTGTTGTTAATTGACCAAAATGAAAGGAAATGTTAGTTAATTAGCGGAAATCACTAATTATAATGGAAATGGTGAAATAGAGGATAATTGGTACCACTTTAGCATTAAAAAGCGTGGAAGTGGATTTTAGGTGTCTATATTTGCCCCTTTGGGGTGGCGTAAGTGACGTCACTGTAAAGAAAGTAGACAAGCATAAACAAACAATTTTTGAAGAAAAATTAGTAGAATGGAGGATGCCCCTCGAGTGTCGATGGGGTGATAGAAGAAGTTGATCGACGATTGAAAATAGGAAGGAAACGGATAGAAGAATCTAGATAGAAGAAACCTTGAATAATAATGAGAATTGATAGATGAAAGTGGGAATAGCTTTTTACATCCATTTCGTTCAATCAACACCTTTGTTTCATCACTTTGCTTAAATGATCAACATCATTGGCCCTTATTAAAATATACGCATACAACAAAAGTGTAAAATAACATTGAAAGCTATAATACGAACAATTGTTCATTGCTAAAAATTCTTAACTCCATGCAACATACATAATGCAATGCAATACGAGAAAGTAAAAAGATGTTTAACTCCATGCAACATACATAATGCAATGCAATACGAGAAAGTAAACAAGTTAACCTAACAAGGAAACAAGTACAAACACACTCAAACAAATAGTGTTCAAGACAGTTGTACTAATGTTTTTGTTATCAAGCTTCATTCGAATGTTCGTGTTTAATGACAAGGGTTGAAAATGGTGCCCCAAGCAAGGATACATGCAAGGGGAATAACGGAGGACACAAGTAGTCCCATGAAAAAGCATTCGTGCGCTACGACACAGTACCCAACAACTCGTTGTGCTAAAGGTGTACAGACATAGCAAGCAAACCGGCTTTTGTTAATGGAGGTAGATCAAAATGATCCATGAGTCGTTGCGTGAGAACAAGTGAAAACCGAAGAAAGATGCTTTTGTAAGACAAATTTCGATGTTTGAGGACAATGCATTTGATACAGGTTTCAGTTGGTATGCCTTTTATCAATGTTTGCAAAATTTTGATTTTTACAATTTTTGGATTTTTAATGATTTTACCAATGTTTTGGATTTTTTGAATTTTTGTTTTTAAAGTTTTCCGAGAAGAAAATGATTTAGAAGAATGACAATAGCATGGGGTATCGCCAAATAACACTGGAAAGCATAAATATGCCCTAGGTAGCGAGAAAGGGTTCTTTGGGAAGCAAAAACATGCCCTAGTGTAGCAAAAATGATTATTTGTTTAAAAATAACCATTGCGAGCGAGTGCTAGAAGAAATTGGAAGAAAATTTGATTTTCTAGTGCATTGAATGCACTTTTTAGCACTGGAGTGCTAAGGGGGTGCGTAAGCGTTGATACGCGTCTTGCGCAAGTCTTTGAGATGGGCGCGTATGCGCGAGGAAGAGGCGCGTAGGCGCAACACTAGACTTTGGTGTTGGTGTTTTTGAAACATATTTGAATGTTTTGCGATTTTCTAGAAGTTTTCTGAAGCTATGTATAGGAAACGAAGAAATGTGGATGCCCTAATGACAGATCGGATGTACAAGAGAAAAATGCCACGCGTATGTACAAGAAGGTGAAGATGCAAAGTTGCCCCCAATGTGAGATGGGAATATACAAAGGCAAACTCTTCACACAAAAGAAGATAGGATCAAGGCCAAAGATAGATAGGTTCAATGTGATGATGAACGCGAGTCAATGAAGAGCTAAGAAGGAGCAAGGATGCCCCAGCGTGAGATGGCCAAGAAACGTTTGATAGAAAGAAGCATAAGATTGTTTTTGTGAAAGGGGACAAAGGTGCCCACAAACATGGCAAAAAGACAATCTTATACACATGGATGTTCTGAACGAAGTAAAAGAACAACGAATGTTATGAATGTAGCTTAGAAGCCTCACGACAAAAAAGTGATTAGCCAAAGGCAAAAGTCGTGAGACAAGATACAGACTAAAGTAAGAGTCTGCACAAGGTCTAAAAAAAGACACTTGGTAACATACTAATCCTGTTTGCTCATCGAGATCCAATGTGTGCACGTGGAAATTTATTACCTCTTGGAGGGAAGATTTGATAACCAACAAGTGAAGACACCCTAGCCAATGTGTAGGAATGATTTATTTTCAAAGTTGGTTTTGTGAATGGATTGTGGAAGGAGAGCCGTACATTACTCCGCTGCCAGCCAGATGTCTATAGCCCGACAAAGATGCATTTGATTCTAATCGCAACATTGCTCTCTATCTGATCGGGCATCCATGCCCGATAGAGATATTGGAAATACCCCAAGAGAGAGTTATATATTGATTTTTTTTGTTTTTTTGATGTTTTGATTGATTTTGTTTCTTTTTGAAAACTTATTTCAGCTCTCTTGCTTGTTTTGACAAGGGGTTAAGAACCACTGATGGCTTGATGGAAGGATGTGGAAGTGATTATGATGACGACATTGGCTAGTGTCAACAAATACGTCCAAAAGTTCTTCACAACAAGTTTATTAGATGTAGATAGTGATAGGATCTCTATGAGGTCAATCGTTCTTTAATTTACCAAGGTGATGAAAGACCAAGGTCAAACGTATATCATAGAGATAAATGTCGCAAAATGCGTGCAAATAGACTAACCAAAATATCATCGAAGGGATGAAAATGGCGGATTCCTTGCAGAGGAATGAAAAGAAGGGGAAGAAAGAACATCCATGTGTACACAATACCTGATTGTAATGTTTGATCTTTGTACCTTTGATTTTTAATGTTTTCTCATTTTTTTGTATTTTGTCTTTTGAAAAAGGACCGACAAGGTCACTCGGCGTGATAAGATCCAACAACAATGTTAGCGATTTCCTTGATAAGGAAGACTAGGCGTGTTTGCTTATCAAGAGTCATATTATCCCCGATCTCGATGATCGTGGTGAGCTCATACTCAATAAATGATTGTGTCTTATCTTGAAACGTGGATTTTGTATGCGGGGACTTGAGTTCCCCATCCAGAGGTTTATGCACTTTGTGCCATACTTGATGGTTGCGTTGGTGTGCATTTTTGAACCGCGTTTGATTTTGAACTTTATGATCATTTGAGTTGTTGGGAGCTTTGGAGCTCTTGGAATTTTTGATCTTAGCTTGATAAAGAAACCGTTTGGGTTTCTATAAGCTAATACGTGACTTATCTGATCCCGAGAAATGGAAGAAGAAAGTGGATGAATAGGATTGATGTGAGAAGTGACGGTGGGCTTGCCACAATCATTGATAGAAGAACAATGTGATGGACGCAAAGGATACGGTCCAAGAATTGAAGAAGATGGGCTACCAGAAGGTGTCCCATAGACTGAAGATGCAGGGCTACTAGGATGTGGCCCAAGTATAGAAGATGATGGGCTACCCAGAGGTGTCCCATAAATTGAAGATGATGAAGGGCTACTTGGGATGTGCCCAAGATTGAATACGAGGGCTCTTAGCCTTGGGACGTGGCCCCAAGATAGAAGAAAATGGGCTACGAGGAGGTGAGCGCACATAGATGATAATGGACTACCTGGTGGTGGCCCACATTTAGAAGACGATGATGGGCTACCAAGCGGTGACCCAAGGTGCGATTACGATTGAGAAATTGTGATAGATAAATAATGGTTGGGTGATGAGAAGATAGGCCTAGGCTTAATGATAGACCCAGGCAAGTTCATCACGCAATGAAGAATGAGAAGATGGGAGAATAAGAGGAGGATCAATTTTGATGATCCTAGGGTCTTCCTCTGTTTCTTGATGAAAGGAATCAACCTCTTTTTGAGGAATGTCATCATGTGACCCCACGAATTCTGTGATCGCTTCTTTATTATGAAAGAAATCGATCGGCATGGGGTGTTGTTCTTTGACCATAGTAGGTTGATTAGAAGAAACGGGTCCAACTGGTGTGGAAGATTGATTGATGGAAGATGACTCGAGAGACAAAGTAGATTTGGATCTGTTGTCTCGCGAGTGGAAGAAGATGTAGATTGGGATCTGATTGGTAGTGGCTTTCCTAAAAGACGACATATTGTCGGGAAACAAAGAGGATTTCGTAGAAAATCAGCATATGATTGCGACATAGGAGTCGACTTAGATGAGATGATTGCGACATGGGAGTCGACTGAGATGATTGCGACATGGGAGTCATCTTAGATGATTGCGACGTATGCGTCGTCTTAGATGATTGCAACATATGAGTCGTCTTAGATGTCACCTAGATCTTCAACGGAGGAAGAGGTCGTTGAGGCGGCGGATAAGGGAGGTCCTATGAAGAAAGGGAGGACTACGACTCAAGAGTCAAATCAGATGATTGCGACGTAGGAGTCGAATTAGAGGAATAGTTCAGATGAGAATCTTCAGAAGGCCGAGGGGAATCAGAAGAATCCGAATAACAGTTTGGATTGGAATCCTCAAAAGACCGAAGGAACCCGAATAATAATTTGGATTAGAAGCATCCAAACCATACCATCGACTATGAGATGAAGGTGGGGAACGAGGTAATTGAACGGGTTCTCTAGCGCGAAGAACCAAATGAGGCTTAGCCATGATGGGCATCCTTTGATGGGAATGCGAAACTTTGATTCCTTATTGTCATACGTATAAGGAACCGTGTGATAATCAGTCATTGTTGGCGTTGTTTGTTACAGATGCCTAGACCTAGATAGTGTGATGGAACTCCTTCACGATGAAGAAAGTTCTATGTCAATTCAAGCAACACAACGACAACCAACTAGACATGTAGCAACACAAAGGATACAAAGGAAACTTTTCCAATGTTCAATTCGATTCACGAGTTGCTTGATAGCAAATGTTTTTGCTAAGGTTTGACAAATGTGTACAAGTACTACAATGAGCCTAGACAAAAACAAAGGGATTGGACCTTAATTTCTGATGCCCCATCCTTGTGATAGGAGGCATAAAAGAATAGGTTTTCTCTAAGGTTGGTTTAAAAGAGATCCTAAGACAAAACGAAACAATGTAACAACGTCAAATCGTTACAAAGAATAAGAAAACGTCCAAAGGCAATGTGCACTAAGGACTCCAATGAATAAGAATGACACACTAATAAAAAAGGCACGTGCAAGTAACAAACAATCTAGGACTCAAACAATCAAGACTATGATCTAACCACAAGAAAATTACTCCCTACATTTCTCCAAGTATAGTTTTGGTTCAAATAGTGACAACACAATATCACTACTTAGGTCAAGTTTTAAATAAACAAGACCTAAATACTAAGAAAGTGTTGACGCGATTTCCCAACAAGGTATACTAAAACAAGTTTTAGAAACAAACAAAGTCCAAGTTGTGAAAAAGGAGGCTACAAATGCAAGCAACGCAACAACACTATTTGGATACGTAAATCAAGCTTTGTAGACAAAGGCAAGATTTTAGTATCAAAATGATGTCACCACAATGCGAGCAACGTAACGACGCTTTCCAAAACTTAAGGCAATGTTGGGATCAAAAAAAGCAAGTCTAAGTATAGCAAGAAGTTGCGAGTTATGCGAGCAGTGTAACAATACAACTTCGAGATCATAGATCAAGTTTCTCCAAGGAAACGAGACGTAAGTATCCTAAATTGTATCACTAAGATGTGAGCAATCGTAACAACTCTAAGGAAGACAATAACAAGACAACCTAACTACAATGAAAATCTTGACATGGGTATCAAGATAAGAAGACGTACTAACACACTTTCAATGTTTACATCCAGGTCTCAAGCAAGGATGAATGTAAACGGATGCAAAAGTGGTGGACACAATCAATCAATAGATGACGTAAATATGCTTTCTTTTGTCCGAAAATGAGCAACAAGAAAACAAAGGAGTAGTCAAGTGGTGATGAAACAAACTAAGCGTAACTTTGGCAAAGTTTTGCCTTGTCTTAAGACAAGTGAAAAACTAGGTCAAAGTAACACGTTGCAAGTTTTGTGATGAATGTCACTAGGCTCCAACTTCAATGGACTCTCTCCTTGTTCGAATAACAAGGTTTTGACTCCAAAAGAAGTTAGTGCTTTGTGAAAGCTCTTTGAAACACGATGGATTTGAGTCGGTCAAGTTGGCTCCAAGATGAAATGGCTCCTAATAAGTTCTCTCTAGGTGCCACAAACTATCTTTCATGAGCGCGCGGTTTGACAAGAAAATTGCATTGACTAAATCTTGGAGTATCTCGACTTTACTTTACCCTCTTCAATACAATGAGCAATAAATTGTGTTCAGTTGCATTTTCACTGGGGTCGCGTGAAGATAATTTTGACGTTAATTCTTACAAAGGTGCACTAGTCAAGTGGTAGCGGAGTGCTTCCCGTTTCGTCCACAAGGTTCCCTCTTGCGTGGCCTACTTTGGGGTTTCGGTAACATCCTCACGGGTATTACGGCTTATGCCAAGGCACTTTCCCGATTTAAAGCGGACCAGCTGTAGCTCTTAACCAAAACCTACAAGTACGGTGTTGTAATGTCCCCATTTTTGAAGACCCTTAGCCTATTATTCCCGTGGGCTTTAGGGATGTTCGAAGAGGAAAATTATATTAAATAATTTTATAATATTGCCTAGAGAGTGTTTTTATCATTTGACATTATAAAACACTATTTATTTAATTATTTAATCTTTATAGAGCAAGTAATTATTTAATTAAATTCCCAAAATGCAAATTAAAAAGGGGAATTAATTAAATAATATTTAGGTGACTTTTAAATATTAAAATCACCCTTTTAAAAAGGGGACGCCACACCTAGGGAAAATAAGCTGCTTTTATTTAATAATTTCCCTCTCCTAGGGATTTCGAATTTTGTGCCTCCTTGCTTATAAAAGGAGTGCTAGGATCATTGTTAGACTTATGTTATGATGATATTTATTTTATGCTCCATGTTTGGAGTTGGGATGCATGCCCATTGATGCTTTCTCTCTTTCTTGCGTGGGAAGTTAGTGAGCTGGTTTTGATCAATTGAAGTATTCTCTCTTGTTCCATTTGTTGAGTTTCTCTTGTGTTGAAGTATGTTCTTTGCATGATTCATACTTGTTAACAATGGCGACTTGATATGGGACTTGTTTTGGCATGTTTTGTGAGTGAACAAGGTAAAATATAATCTGCTCTATGTTGGTATAATTTTCCAAGTGTAGGAATGTTATTTGGAGGGTTTTTGAAGTGTAGAAAGAGCTGAAAATAATTTATGTCATTCCATCTAACCCTAGTGACTAGTCTGGGTCTTTTGGGGGCTGTTTTGGAGGGTTTCGGTTGTCATAAAATTCAGATCTTTAGTTCTTTGGAAAGATCTTAATTTATAGAATTATCTGCATTTTATTTGAGGGGAAAATATGGGATATTGAAGGAGTTATGCATTTTTGAATATTTCAGCTGTCTGCAGGCTTTTCTGGGTATGGAAAATTGATATTTATATCAGATCTGCAGTTTGGGGTTGATTTAATATTGCATATGATTGTAGAAACTAGGAGAAATAAGGAGAAGATGTTTTCATAATTTTTGGAGTGGATTTGATGCCCTAAATGTGCTGGGCGACCTACTTTTTAGGTCAAAATTAGGGTTTCGGGTTGGCTGTGCGAAATCTGATTTTTGCATATTGTTCTTCATATTTTTGTGGTCCATTATCCAAAATTTCAGCTCATTTGGACTTCTCTAGTCAAAGATATGAATTTTTAAAAATTGCAGCAGTTGGGGTTTGAAAATTAATTATTTACAGCTGTGTGTGATCAGATTTGTATGAATTCCTAACTTGTCCTAGAAGGGGACATTACAAGTGTGTTGAATGATGTGGTGTGTTTTTTATCTTTCGGATTAGGAAATTTGGTTTTAGAACACCATTTGGCAACCTACAACACACATGTAGTTAGAGTTTTGTTTAGATCCCCAAGTCTTTAGCAAGTGTATAATATGGTCCTATAATTCAAACGTTAGTAGTTCTCCAAGCAAATCACATTAATTGAAAGAGGATCAAGTGTTGTTTTTGATTCTCAAGATCGTCCAAGGACGCAAGAGAAGAGCATACACAAAAAATAATCCAACTAAAAAGTAAAGGAAAGCTTTGTAATTAAATGAACCATTTATGGAAAATCTTGCATCTCTTTTGCACCTAGTTGTTCAATTTTGGTAAATGTTCATTCTCTTAAGCCAAAAATGAAAGATTTTAAAGTTTCCAACTTAACCAAAATGAACTTTAAACAAAACTTGATGATTTGTTCATTCCCTTAAGCTAAAATGAAAGATTTAAAGTTTCCAATTTAACCAAAATGTTAGAAAATGCAAACTAAAAGCTGCTTTTGATTCTCAAGATCACCCTAAGGTGCAAGAGAAGAGCATACAAAAACTTTTAGACTAACTTGCACAAAACATGGAAACTAAAGCATTCATAAAAAAATTAAGTAAATTTGTTAGAAATCTGATTAGAAATGTTAACACCTTGTAGAAACAGTTAGGAAAACCCGCAATCAACAAAAACACAAAAAATCAGAAACTAAAACCTCAAAATTAGTGCCAAAATATTGATAGATCACACCGACGCGCCCTTTGTAACACCATTACTTACTTAACACCAGCGCCACTTAACACCAAAGTGCCCACTTAATACCAAAGTGCCCACTTTGTAACACCAACACCTACTTAACATCAACGTCCACTTTGTAACACCAGCGCCCACTTTGTAACAACAACACTTACTTAACACCAACGCCCACTTTGTAACACCAACACTTACTTAACACCGCGCCCAATTTGTAACACTAACACCCACCTTTCTGTAGATGACTAAAACACGAGAATTTTTGAAAAAATTCTCAAAAAGATCAAAAATTTGTCAATTTGGTCCAAATTTGATAGCACCTCACCTCCTTTGATCCTATAAAGAGCAAAAAAACAAAGCAATCCTAACAAAACTAGTTAAGAAACTTCATATTTATCTAAAAATGCAAAAGAGGGTTGGTAAATCAAAACTTTGAATTTAGTCTAAAAAGCTTGAAAATGAATGAAAAGGACAATGGAGTATGTCCCACCGAGTGTGCCAAATGTGATCACCCCAAACTTTTGCAATATAACTAACTAATAAAGACTAACACCATAGTAGCCTAGAGCCAAGCTTAAGTTTAAGAATGAAACATCATGATCAAAGCTTAAAAGCATGCATTAATGAAAACTAAATGAAATTAAACATCTAATCTACAAGCATCCTTACTATGTGAGATGATTACTAATTAACATAGACCTAATTAGATCTAAGGGAAATCAAATTATGGTTGTTTTTACTCCACAAATGGTGAGAGGATCTCTCTAACAATGGCTACAAGGCCATATTAGATATCCCTCTACTAACCAACATGAAGATTTGGATGCAAAGATTGAGCAAGATAATCCAAGAAGGAAGTAAGGCTCTTAATCATATTTGTTATATGATATACTAATAAAAGTATGGTGTAAAGTATGAAGGTAGGTGCTTAGTCCTTTTTATAGTTTTCTATTTGAGGAAAACTTGCATCTTGGTGCATGTGGGACTAAAAGCATAAAGTAGATTAAGACTTGTTAATCATGATTAGTGAATTAACAAGTGATTAGCATGTGAGGAGCCTTAATTAACCACTTAGGGTCAATTAAGAGGCTATGATAAGCTTTTGAAGCCTTTTGAGATGTCTTGGAGGGAAATGGGGTGATTTTGAATGGTTGGAAGAGGGGTTTGAGCCAATAATAGGGTTTATTGATCAAAACAAGGGTAAATAGGCTTAATTAGCTAATAATCGCTAATTGTTTGTTCGGAAGAGGATAATAACTAACAATGTGTCGTCAATTGGCATCCTGAATGTGATAGAGGTTAATTAATCAACAAAACGTCGTTAATTAACCAAAATAGAGGGAAATGTTAGTTAATTAGCGGAGATCACCAATTATAACAGAAATAGTATGAATGAAAGTAATTAGTGTGCTTTTAGCAATAAGACTGCGAAAACGGAATTTAGGTGTCTCTGATAACTAAACTTGAGTAAGTTAACAAATTTAATCAAAATTATTGCACTTGTTGCTTAACTTTATACTAAATGCACCCAAGTATCTCTTAAGTTGTAATTCCGCTAAAGCTTTGGGTATTAACTATTAGGGTTAACCGTTTTGTTGTGGATCCGATGCGATACGATTTGGGTATCTTTATACAAAAATAAAAATAGAAAAAATATAAAAGTTATAGACAAATTTAACCATTAAAAAAGCACAAAACTCCATTTTAATAAAAAATTTAAAATGTTAAATGAATCAAGACATATGATTTATCACATAGGTTTATATCATCTGGTCAAAATAGGAAAATAGTCGAGGACACTTTCAAACTCAAGAAATATGCAAACAAATCATTGCTTTTCATCAAGAGCTTCAAATCACCAATTGGTTCATTAGAACCTGATGTAGGACTAACAACAATTTAGATGTCTTTTTTATGTTGTTTATTATGTACTATTGTTTTTAATCTATTTTTGTTTTTGTTATGATTGTTATACTTGGACCAACACTATTTATTAATTATGTTTCTATTACAAAAGCACATAAACGTAGGAAATAATTACTTGATGTTGAAACAAAATATTGTGCTTTGTAAAAGTTATCAATAATGTAGGGTCATTTAATTAACCTTTTAACTAGAGGTTAGTTGACATTCAATTGCCATCTCTCTCACTTTATATATTCATCCATTTCTTTTTCCGGTTGAATGAAGTGTAGTAAAAAAGTTTTTCCTCTCAATTTTTTTGAGTTTTAAATATTTATCCTATTTGTATTGGGCCTAAAACGGGGCTTTTAGAATACAACAATCCTCTAAATAGGTAAAAGGTAAAAACCGTTCGAAATCCAACTCATAAAATGTTGGTTTTTAAAGTGGTGCGGGATTATAGACAAGGTGCGTGTACAAAGGAGGTTGAGATGGATCTATAAGGGGAACCTACCCATCTGATCTCTATAGAGAAAGAGGGTGGAGGACCTTACTAAATTCGTGGTGTCATTAGATGGTAAAACAAGAGCTATGGGTATGAAGGTGTCATTATGCGGTAAAGTAAGAGCTATACAAATAATGCAAAAAGATAACAACAAAGTAAATGACAATAAGCATGTAGTAAACTATCAAATACATGAAACATATAACATCCACAAATCAACCGAAGTATAAAGGAAAGAGGTTGGGGTTGGAGTTACTCTGGATTGACTTGTCGATGCATTAATCTTCCCCTCGACTTTTAACATTATGAGAAATGGTTGTAGGTGAAGTCAAGATGGATAGGTGAAATCCGAAGTATACCAAAGTTGGGGACTCTAAAGACTTGGTATACCTAATAGGCATAACTCTTATTCTTGAAATATTCAAGGCTTGTATTGCTAACTTATCTTCCTTGGGTGTTACTTACTTTGACCTTGAATCCTGTTTTTTTGAGAGAGGAATTGTGAGCACAAGTAGAGTGAATTGCTATTGTTTCGATGAGAAATGATAGAGGGAAACTTATAAATATGGTTCGAACCTAAAAGTCAAATCTCATTTTAGTCGATGTCATCGGCACGATCGGTGATAGACAAAGAAATATTGAGAAATCAGCAAGCCATTGCTTTGACCAAAACACATGTACAAAAAGGATGTTTATTGGGATGATGATGCCCTTAGGTACCCTTGTTTTGACTAAACCAATGACGTTTGAACTCTCCATATTTCTATTTATATAATTGGTTGGAGTCGATGATGTAGCCAAAACAGAGGTGCTCAATGAAATGAAAGATTTTAATGACGTCCACGAGACTGAAGAGTCTATGGGACCAAAAGTTGAGACTTTAAGATGATTTTAGACTCTTTTCAATATCAAATCTTCTATTGTGAATCTTGAGCACAAAACCCGTGATCTTTTCAAGTCTTGTTTCTTGAATAACTCATTTAATCTGTCCACCTTCAAGTCGTTTTCGTACTAGATACGAATATCATCATAAGCTAAACACTCCATGATGAAGTGCCATTCCGTCTCTACCACCCCTTTGTTGCAGAAAAGACAAGTTCTCATTTCCTAATCCTCCTTGGGTATAGTCCATCTACCGGTTTCACATTGAAGGTGATGCGATTTGGTCCTCAATTGAGCCATTAAAATCCTTGTTTTACCCTTGATAGCTGCCCCTAGATAAGCTTTTTCATCATGCTCCCAAGTGGGGTTAAATTCTTTGATGTAATATGCTTTCTTTCGACCAATCTACTCTGTCCACATGACAGTCCTAAATTTTTCTATCACATAGTTTTTTATTTCCCTTTAGGACACTCCTGAAAGTTGATGCCCCATTTGTTCATCCATTTGTTGTTCTACTTCATCCAAGTTTTCTTTCTACGCTCTAATTTTTCCTCCACAACCATTTTGGGCCAGCGATGATTATCCATGCTTTCAACCTTTTCGATAACTTAGCAACCGAGTTATTGCTGATGCTTCCATCGAGGAAAGTACCGGTTCGACCAACAAGATCTCATAAGGGGTTTTTTATTCGACTTTGATAGTGCTTGTGATTAGATGTTTTTGGATTCTTTCTAATTGTCTCCACCCATGATTTGACATGCTACTTCCCCATACTTCACAACCATAAAGGGCAACCGGGGTGACCAACAATCCAAAAAGGGTTTTCTTAGTTTTCCAATCCCAAAGTTCAGCTGTCCTACACCTATTTTGAAGTAGGTAAGATGCTTTCCAACCCCCTATATCCTTTTTCTCTACAAGTCTCCCAACTAAGCTTGTTGTGCAAATCAATCCCAAGATATTTGTATTCTGTTACAATTTCCAACGAGCTCCCCTAAAAAAGAAAGTTAATTTGTTTCTCTTTCCTTTTTAAAGAAAAAATCATGACTTTGGTTTTGCTAATGTTCACTTGCATCCCGACTTCCTGGCAAAAGAGTTCTAAGGATTTCAAATGATCCCTCAATCCTTGAGCTGTTTTTGAAATTAGAATAAGATCGTCGGCATATAAGAGTAACTTCACCACATAACCTGCCAATTGTATGCCCCCTCCTTGGTTTACTTAACCATTCTTCAAGCTTGTCAATGTATAAGCCAAACAAGGTGGGAGAGAGAGGACAACCTTGCTTGACACCAATGTCACTACCAAAACATTCTGACATACCCTCTTTGGTTCTGATTTTAGCTTTGACCTGCTCATAAAGCCTATGCACTGCTGCTCTAAACTCGTCGGAATCCCAAGTTCCTCCTTCTGTTCCAAAGTTTGTCTCTAGGTACCGTGTCAAAAGCTTTCTTAAAATCAACAAAGCAACAAAAACTTCCTCTCCTTGGGTATCCCATACCTTTTCAATCAAGTGCCTAAGAGTGATGCAATGGTCGATGGTTGAATGTCTAGGTTGGAAGCCTGCTTGCCCTTTTGCTCTTTTACCCTCTCTTTCGGCCCAATTGCTGATTCAACGTTCTATCATGCCCCCAAAAAGTTTACCAAGGAGAGGATTGACCATAATGGTGCGGTAATTGGATGGATTATTAATATCACCGCTTTTAAATAGAGGAATAACAACACTAGTCATCCACTCCAACGGGAAGCCATTCTGGTTGAGCTCATTGAATAATTTTTTGATGTGCGGAGTGAGAACATCACCACCCCACTTGAAAAATTCAGCTTGCAGCCCATCAATATTAAAGACATCATTGGTTGAGCTGATGATGTCAGCGATGTGCACAAAATGTATAAAAAAAAAGATTAGAGGTAGGACAAGGAGACCCATGAGGACAAATTTGTTGGTTTGATAGTGATATGCGGGTGGTAGTAAGAATGATAGCCACAACATCTCTCACGAAGTGCTAGAAGTTGGCCCACCCCAATCCCAATGCATGCAGAAGCATACACTCGAGGAGATTAAAATTGCCGACAAGCCTTGGAGAAGAAAAGTGTTAATAAAGCAAAAATAATGTGTATACACTTATCTTTGTTTTCCTCTCGCTCAATTTCATATTCAACTTTCCAACTTTGAATTGCATGAAGGTCACCCTACTTTTCTTCACACAAAAGGTGGTTTGTTATGGGGAAGATCCCAAACATGCAAGATCTTCACGATGACGAGTGCTCGGCATCAGATGAAAAACCTATTGTGAGAGTGCAGGTGGTTTCCAGGTTGAGGAGGAAGCTGCTTGTGGGTTGTAAGAGATTGGTGTTCTCATCGGCACTTTGTTCTAGTGTTTAGATTCAAGGAGAGAAATATTGAGCTAGACATCAATTTTGTATTAGATCTTGGAGGGGTGTAGGAGAAATTAAATGTCAATTTCTTAGTTGCTACATGTCGATATTCAAATATGTTAATATCTTGGATATGTGATTAGAATATTGGTCCAGAGTATTGGATAGTTAAATCAATTTAATGAGTTTTCTGTATGTATGAATGTTGTATTGGGAAATAGGTTTTGGTGGAAGCATCAAGTTCTTGAGGCAAGCTCTCTCATGCTGGTCAATGTAGGATATACTAAGAGGTATATTAAGAGGAAATATATAATATTTCTACATATTTATAGGAAAGAGTATAAGATAAATGAGATAGACGTGTAGATAATCAAATTGCAAGTGAATAAGGTACATAAATAGAGTATAAGGGGACTGGGGGTGTGTAGGCAGGGATTACATGCTGGGTTCATTGCACAAGGATTTAATCCTTATGTAGAATGGTTATAGTGAACGAACATTCTTTTTCCCATTTCTATGTATTTTATTTGTAGGAATGCATTGATTGATGTGTGCATATACTTACCATTGTGCTAGGTAATCCTGGATTGGACATTCCTTTTCCTACTTTATCTAATGAATGTGTCAACTCACTAACATCTTTGATGTGAGAGGCAAAACAAGAAAGGGCTCAACTAAATTTGAGGGGCCAATCACAACTTTATTGACGAAGAAAATGGAAATTAAGACTGACGAGAGTTCTTTTCAACAATTGTAGTCATTGTTCTATAAATATGTAATTCATCTTCCTCAATGCATCAGGAATTTGATTTGCTTTAATTCGGTTCAATGCCAATGAGGTCCCCATCATTCGCCATTTGATCTACAAGCCTTTTTTAAGATCTCTTCCACTCTTTAAAATCTATTCAGTCAAACTGCTTGATGAGTTCTTTGAATTTTTTTACTAACTGTTTAATATTTTTGTTTGTATTTATTCCATTTGTCTTTAGCAAATTAATGCAAATGGGGAGGTCCCAATCAACTATTAGATTTCAAATACTTGTTCTTAAGTTTCTTATCAATCATGTCATGAGCAGAAAGTGCCAAGAATTCCTCATCGTTGAGATCGTTGAGGGCTTATCCAAGTTCAGTGGTATACAGAAGAGCCACATTGATGCAGGTTGGGTAAGAGGGGGCCAAATGAGTGGCAACCTTTCCCTGCAGCCTAGGCTCACTCTATCTAATGGACACACACTTGAACACTCTCCCTCATACTTAAAAAGTTAAAACCCAAAATCACAGTCTTTATTGAATATATGACTTGTTACAAATATTACACACCAACACATGCTTTATTGAATTACAAAACATGAAGTGGAAGCACAATACATGTCAGTTGTTCTCTGTTCAGAACTTGGACACATTCCTTCTCTATTCTGAACTTAGACACTACCTTTGCGAGTTCCTAGTTGAACTCTATCTTCGTTCTCTTGCTCTCCTTTCTTGCAAAACTAACCCCCAACTTCAGAAATCTTATCTTTCAGACAACCCCTGCCAATCTGGAGTGCCTCTTCAAACTCGCAAGCATCTTGAAAATGCCGAAGATGAGAAAACTATCATAGATATCTCAAATATATCTATCTAAAGACAGAGAGATATCAATCTCGAGGGGCCTATCTAACTTATGTGAGAATTCCAATATAGGCACCTCGAGATTGATATCTCTCGAGTCTTTTAGATAGATGTACTTGAGATATCTATGCTAGTTTGTATTTATTTTCAAATATTGAATTGTATTTATGAAATTTATGTTGGGCTTGATTTAGGGTTTGAGATAGGATTTTATATGTTTTATAAAATACACTAAAAGTAAAAACTAAATAAAAACCTATATTTAAGTTTTTACTTTTAATGTATTTTATAAAACATATAAATATCTATACAAAGTATAAATTAAATATCTACACACTACAAATTAAAAGTAAAAACTAAGTAAGCCTAAAAAATTAACCTAAATATTTTAGTGTAAAGATATATGTGTTGCTCATAGTTTAGGGTTTAAGATACGGTTTTTATATGTTTTATAAAATAATACAAAAGCAAAAACCAAGTAAAAGCTAACCTAAATATATTATTAATAGATTCTAATAAGAAAAAATTAAAAGTGATATACATCAATAACAATTAATATAGTTACTTACCAGATTGTGAATTTTTTTCAGCACTTTTAAAATAAATTACATGTGTGTATAAATATAAAATAATATATTCTATTTTATGTATTAAATATTGAGTGGGCGTTACAAAATATATTATTTTAACCATAAAAGTTTTTTCAATATATTTATTTAACCATCAAACATTAGTCGGCAAATAAAAAGTTTTTTCGAACAACGCACGCCATTACACTCCTTGCGTGCCATTGTAGGAACACCTCTCGGTGTAACTAGTAATTCTGGACCATTACTCTCTTTTTAAAAACGTTTGGGGCAAAACCACTACTTTATGTAGAACGGTAGTTGTGTAACTACCCAACTTGTTTCAAAACTGCCGCGTAAGGTTGCAAAACCGCTTTGGCAGTGTCATCACTGTGTAGAGTGCTGAAACTTCTAGAGGCCATATTTTTGTATACGAGCTCAAAATCCAAAGTGCTTTCTTTTTTGAAAGTTCATTACTTTTCTAGGAGAATCCAAATATGCAACAAATTCTGCCTTAGAGGTATTTCTAATGACCTTTTTGCCTTTGTGCTAGAGCCTATCATTTTCGGGGTATAGATGGCCACATCTGCATTTTGAATCTTACTAATAAATCGATCTCTTGAACTGAGTTGGAACCATGTTGCTAATTGAAACTATCTTGTAATGTCCCCAAATGAACATATTTGACCCAAGTTGGATTTTGGGCAAATCCAAACCCCAGAAGCAATATAATAAATTACTTATCAAATCAAACACTGCAGATCTGAATTTTATATGAGAAGTGCGACTAGGGTGGAGTGAAATACCACCACAAATCAGCCCCTAAATCTATATCATTCCACGCAAATCTGATACCACTAATTTATAAAGCCCAAATATGTATAAAAATGCAGATTTCTGATATAAACAATGCTGCAATAAATTATTTAAAAACCATGTCTGCAACATAACTTCAAAAATTCATATCTTTTGCTAGAGAAGTCCAAATGAGCTGAAACTTTGGATCTTGGGCCACAAAAATATGAAGAATAATATTCTAAAATTAGTTTTCGCACAACAAACACGAAACCCTAATTTTGCCCTAAAAAGTAGGTCGCCCAACACATTTAGGGCATCAAATCAGCTCCAAAAATTATGAAATTAATTTATTTTGATTCCCAAAATTCAGTACAATAAGCAGCAATAAATTTCAGACCTGGAATGTCTCAAATACACTGCAAACCAGCCAAAAGATGGATCGCTCCAGCTGGTACAATGAACATACAACTGCTGCAATTTTATTCTTCAACAACACTGCTGAAAATAGTAGAAATCTGTGAAAGCCCAATAGAATTTCTTGAATGGAAATTCCTCTCAAACTCTTGGGGTTTTCGTCCACAAGAGGGAAATACTAAAGGTTTTTGTCCTTAGATATTTTTATGCAAAAGCTACAAGCTTAAGACACAAATAAGAAATTATCAAGTGAATATCGAATGCCTCTCAAGCAAGTCTACTCCTTTTAAAGGAAGAAGAGACCCAAAGGAACCTCCAAAATATCCAATCAGCTTGCATGATTCTTTCAATGCATTTTCCACCCTCCATTTCTCTTAGGGAGAATACAAAAGACATTTAATAATTATTTTCTTCTCCCAAAGTCTGGTCGCTTTTTCCTTGGAGGGAATACAAAATAAAAATGTTTTATCCTAAGTTCCCATTATTCCTCCAAAGCAAGTTGCCATTTTCCCTAGAAAATACAAATTAAATAAGTGTTTTTCTTTTTATGCACTTTTCTAGGTTCTATTTTAATGTTAAGTTTATTAATTTATTATATGTGCTATTATATTTTAATTTTTTGCACAATATAATAAAATTAATAAAACTTAAGTCACCCTTATATTTTTCCTTTGGCCGTCGGGCTGACAAAATAGGCCAAAGGTCTTCGATTGGGAAGGGGATATTACATATCCTCTCTCATGTACTTGATGCCCTTGAAGTGCTGGTGTTTCTCTCTGATCAATTTCTACCATGCCAAAATGGAAAACACGCTGAGTAGTATACACCTTTACATGTTTTTGGTTGATTCAAGATTGCTTATGGACTGGATGCTCCTGCATCACATTCTTTCCGCTGAGAGCTATCAACTCCTCTCCTACTTGCCCAAAATTCTTTAGAAGCCCATAAAAATTTAATATGAGGGTGTGTTGACGATGACTAGACCAATCTAAGCTACAGGCTTCATGACAATGATCTTTTCCTGACTATTTCAAGAGCAACGATGATGTGATATTTTGAACCTGAATATATTTTCTTATCTTGACCTGAATTATGCCTATGATTTCATGCTTTTCACATGTTCATTCTTTTTGCTACCTGAATATTTTCTTTCGATTTAGATATGGGAATGCCAATTCATAATTACCTGTCAGAAGAGCGAAAAATTTAGAGTGATGTAATGAGCAAGTTTTTTTTTCTGTGCTGAAGAGTTTGAAGATTCTATGTTCACATGTTCATTCTTTTTGCCACCTCAGTATTTTCTTTATTCTATTTAGATATGGGAATGCCAAGTCTAATTACCTGTCAGAAGAGTGAAAAATTTAGAGAGATGCAATGGGTAAGTTTTTTTTTCTGAGCTGAAGAGTTAGAAGATTCTATGCATATTTGAGGTTTTGGTGTTTTCTGCATATTCCTATGATAGTTTTGTTACTGAAGCCGTTAACCTGTTTGTGCAGAATTTGTGGTTCTGAACAGATTTCTTTCAAATGTATGTATCACTTTCAATTATGGAAATCGAATGAATGGAAACCAAGTACGTGCTTAAAAATTTTTAAATGAAAAATGACATAGGAAAGAAGGTACTATAAGATTGAACTTTTTTAAAGCATGAAACAGACACATTTGAAGCATTATCTTTAGATAAAAGTATTGTTGTAGTCCATTTTACTTAAATGAGTGTTGTAATTGATCTGTACCAGAAAGGAAACTCCGTGAGGAAGGAAAACATGTAATATGACTTGCCATGTTTACATGGGAGGACTGTCTCATGAAATACAAATAAGTTAGTGAAGTGCTTCCTGGGATGTTGGTGTTTGAATGGCATCCTAATCAAATAGCTGTAAGGAACAATAAAATGATGTATTACATTGAAAAGATCATTTGTTGCATGCTAGGTAAAATAGGAAATTTGGTCTCTAGAAGGAGAAAAAAGAAAGAATAGTGATAAAAAATCAAATGAATTGCCTGAGTTATTAACAAAGACAATAGTCAGTCTAGAAGATGTTTTAATTCTTGTAAAGATAGGATTCAGCCTCAGGCTAAAGAAGATTTAAGTCGAGAGATTCACTTTGTAACAGTACTCAAACTTTGTTTAGGGCTTGTCCATTCTAATTAATGCTGCTAAGTGAAGAAGCTCAATTTCCTTAGAAAGTCGAAAGTTAGGAACTATAGAAGCTGACGTGTGAGAAAGTTAGATGCTTAGATTGAGTGTAGATAAAGGCCCCAGATGCTTCATTTAAATATGGTAGTTCTTTTTGGATAGGTAAATTAAGAAGGACGACAACATCTCACTATAGATAGAAATCATTAAACCATAATCACATGGGTTGTGTGACAACCGTCTAAACCAGAACAGAAAGCAATGCTGAAGCCTCATAAACCAGTAATTTATAATGCGAACAATATTGAAAACATAGGTCATAGCTATATAGAAAATACAGGTCATAGCTATATTAAATGTCTTTGCATCAATATAATTCTTTTTAGTGCTTTTATCAGCCACTACAGTCTGTACATCCCCTGACTATCAACAAAAACTAATCTATCATAATCAGACCTCTAAAATAGCTATAGGAACTAGATTCATGTACACCTCTGTCTCACATGGGAACAAAAATCTGTACTGAATATAAGCAAAATTCGCTGTAAAGAATGCTACAAGTCTGTTGGTATTCTACTATCCAGTATCCAGTATTCTACTATCCAGTATCCAGTAGTAGCATGCTTCTGCTAGCACAGTGGGTAGCATCAACAGTCACTAACTCATTCTCTTCCTTTTCTTTGTGAGAGCTTTCAATTTGTATAGATTCAGTTCAACCAGAAGCAGGCACAAGGCTCTGCCTCCTCCACTTTCAGCAGCATGAGTAATTTAGCCAGTCCCATCTCTTTAGTTTCCCTTGCTCTTTCAAACTATTTTGTGCCAATACTGATTTGAAGCATCTGGCATTGGTTTGCTTTTCTCGTCGTTTCTCCATCTGTCCTGCCATTCCCTCCATTAGGTGCCACATTTTCTCAAGCATAATCTCAGTGCCCCGCTGCCTGCTACGTCTTCCTGCACACCCAAAGTGTTGCTGGAACTTGAATTCAGTAAAAGTGTTTTTACCTTATAATATGTGCCACCTTTATCACAATTATTCTTGGTAGAAATTAGTCAAGGTCTTTCATAGGTTCAAGAACAGTACATACTGATGCATCTGGGCCGAGTCTCAGGGAGAGCTAAGCTCAGAATGGACTGGTGGCAGTCCGTTCCAGCAGTTTTTGGGCATTTAATTCCTATCACCAGTGCTTCCTGGATGTTGATGTTTAAATGACATCCTAATCAAATAGTTTTATGGAACAAAAAAATGGTGTATTACAGTGAAAAGATCATTTATTACATGCTAGGGAACATAGGAAATTTGGTCTCTAGAAGTAGAAAATAAAAGAATTGCAATTCAAAACCAAATGAATTGCCTTTGACTTATTAACAAAGGCAATAGTCAGTCTAGAAGATGTTTTATTTCTTTAAAGAGGATTCAAGTTAAAGAAGATTTAAGTTGAAATAGTCATTTTGTAACGGTACTCCAACTTTGTTTAGGGCTTTTCCATTCTAGTTAATGCTGCTAAGTAAAATAGCTCAATTTTCATAGAAAGTCAACAGTTAGGAACTATAGAAGTTGATGTATGAGAATGTTAGCTGCTCAGATTGAGTCTAGATAAAGACCTAAGATGCTCCACTTGAATATGGTAAGTTTCTTTTGATAGGTAAATTAAAAAGGAGCATAACAACATCCCCATTATAGATAGAAAGCATCAAACCATAATCTCCTGAGTTGTGTGACAACCACCTAAATCAGAACAGAAAGCAATACCAAAGCCTCATAAACCAGTAGTTTATGGTGAAACTGATATTGAAAATGTGGGCCATAGTTATATTAAATATGTTTTTGGATTAATAAAAAGAAGTTTTTGAGTGCTTTCATCAGCCACTACAGTCTATACATGTGCTGAATATCAAGAAAATCTAATCTATCATAATCATACCTCTAAAGTAGCTATAGGAGCTACATTCATCTACATCCCAGTACCATAAGAGACCAAAAACTATACTGAATATAAGCAAAATTGTCTGTAAAGTATGCTATATGTCCATTTGCATTCCACTATCTAGTAGTATTATGTTTCAGGCACAAGGATCTGCCTCCTCCACTTTCAGCAGCATGAGTAATTCGGCCAGTCCCATCTCTTCAGTTTCTTGCACCATCAAAATTTTCAGTGCCAATCCTGATTTTGGAGCATGTGGCTTTGGTTTTCTTTTCTTGTTACACCATCTGTCCAGCCTTCCCTTCATTAGGTGCGCCATTTTGTCAGGCATCATCGCGATGCTGCCTCTATTTGCTTTATGTGTTCTTACACAACCAAAGTGCCATCTTTAAAACTTTTTGCACCCTTACCATATGTGCCATCTTTATCACATTAAGTCTAGGTACAGATTAGCTAGGGTATTTCATAGCTTCAAGAACAGTACCCACTGATGCATCCAGACCGAGTCTCAAGGAGGGTTAAGCTCAAAACATATAGGTGGTAGTCCATTCTTGCAGTTATGCGAATGTAATTCTTCTCAGTAGTAATCTTTTTAAAACATCCATCGAAGTCTCATCCACTTTCACATTTTCCTCAAACCTGAGAAGTGAGAACTCTTCCTATTCCTTACTGCGTGGGGTTTTGGTCCATTGTTCTGACCGTCATGAAAAAACAGAAATATAAACCCAAACAACAAGTTCCTGGGCATCTTAAAAAGAAAATGAGAAAACTGTAGCAGAATAAAGAAAAGTTGTAAGGGTATAAAGCATGTGACCTAACTGATGTATCATTCCCTTACATATGCATGATGACTGGATTTGTGATGTATCACCCCCTAACATGTGCGTGATGACTGGATTTGTGATAGATCCCAAATTTGAGTCATTTCTTGCAATGCCAATGTACAGCAGGGGTGGTTCTTAGTTAATGAGTGGAAACACTTAGAAATTATGGTTCCATCCACCCCATACACAGCTGTGTATTTACTTTATCTTTTCAATCACATCAGTACATCAATTATGCAGATGCATGCTTTCAGTTTTAATTCAGGAATGTAAAGGTGCAAATTGTGTACAAATGATTGAATGCACACACAGCCCAATGGCTCATTGACTTGATGAAGTTCTAGTTTGATTCTTTGAAGTGTCATTTTGGCACACAACTATCTTTGATGGATTTCATGTTTTATTCTGCTGTGCTAAGAATTAATGCTTCAGTTTCGGCACTATTATGCCTCTCCGATGATGCTGCCAACACAGCAACTAAGTACACACGAGTAGCACTATTGGTTACCAGTCAGTTCCAGTGGCATCTTTCATTAGCTTGTAGTTATGATCTGGTGGTGGTGTCCTGGTTATAAGACTGCTGTTACAGTCTTGTATTACTCCACCTTAATGATCTTGAAGAGAAGGTTTTTGGGATTAATTAATCCGGAAGACTATGGGATTAGGTCCACTAAAATTTTGGTATACAGGCCTAGCTTGTCCTGAATGTCATGATAATTTTTCTTTTTCTGCTTGCCAAATTGCCTTAGGAAGGCTAGTATCTTCAATCTTGCCAACCATTTGGGTCTGTGGTCCCTTACCCCAGTTATTTTAATCCAAAAAGAAAAAGTTCATGCACATGCTTGATTCCAAGTAGCTAATGTGGGAATATCTGATGATGAAAGTGAGCTATTTGGAAAAGGGCAAGCGGTAGAGTGATGGAAAGAAATAATTCACAAATTTAAAAATCTTTAGGCACCTCCAAAACCCATTTTGTCTTTAACAGCCTTCCCAATCCAAGCAGAGAATTTTCCCTCAACAGAATTCTGAAATTTAAAATTAGGGTGAATGGCCTAGGGAGTCGAGTATCAGCAGGAGCAAGGCTTTTAGTAGGAATTCAGAGGAACAACCCTGTCCCAGTTTGAGAACTAATATAGAGAATCAAACTCCATCCTCCAGATCCCTCAAATTTTCAGCTTAGACTTTCTGTTTTCTTCTATCAAAAGCAAAATCAGAAACTACATCAAACACTCCAGGTTTTTCCCTAAAACTTAAATCTTTCCTCCACCGTAGCCCAATTAGGCTTTCTGTTAAAATATAACACATTATATAGAATGTAAAAACAGTTATGTAGTTGTTCAGTTGGTAACTGTTCAACCACCTCTCTCTCAATAAATAAACCTCTGCCTGTATCATTTGGACAGTGCAGTTTGCTCTCTTGTCTCCATTTTATTCTTTCTTCTCTTTGCTAGTCCTAACACTTTCCATTTTCTTTGTCAAAAGCAAAATTAAGGAGCATGAGTGCAATTCACCATGAGTGAAAAGAAATTAACATATCTGAAAGCAGAATATGGATTTCATCAAAGATAATTTCAAACTACATGAAATGCCTCTCTTGTTGGAAGTATGACCTCAACAATACTGTTCAACATCTAGTGACAAGAAATTAACATATCTGAAAGCAGAATATGAATTTCGTCAAAGATAATTTCAAGGCATATGGAATGCTTTTCTTGTTGGAAGTATGACCTCAACAATACTGTTCAACATTTACAGTTGATAGCTTTACAACAGATCAAATGATATTTACAATTTGACAAGAGATAGAATTTAGGAATACATCTCTGTTCAACAACCAGAAATCTATCCTTACAGACTTAACAAAACAACCAGAGCACCGTTTCTGTAGATTTAACCAGTGCTCCCCATCAGCTCTATTTTGATCCAGCAGCATTTCATGACCTTAAATTTATGAGCACGTCACCTTGACAACAAAATTCAAAGAGACTACTAATGCAAAACTTGAAAGACGAAATTAAATACTCCTAAGAGGCTTAACAAATACCAGTTAGACAAAAAGAATCCATTGAGAGGATGGGACATCTGATTTATAGCAGTAGGGAAACTCTGCTTGATTTGATGATGTAATGTCAGCTTGACATATGTGATAAGTCCCTTGGTTGCTTCTCTCTAGTTTGCTTCTTATCATCCTTCAAAACTCACTTGGAGATGAAATACACCTGTACTAGGTCACAAGTTTTGAGTTCACGTTCATGTTTGACGAGGATAAAGTTCAGTTCAAGTTCGCTAAGCAATAAAGTTCAAGAAAAAAAAGTCTTTAAGTTCAAACAATTTTTCCTATCATTTTTATTTTTTTGAAAAAATGCATAAATATGTCAGAGGGACAAAGTGGAGAGAGCTTTCTATCCACTACTTTCAGTCGGTATGTGTATATACATACATTTGTAAAATAATGCAAAATCACATCAAAAATTTAAAATACCCATATAAATCTAATGGATAAAGCTCGAGTTCATGTTTGACGAGAACAAAATTTGGCAAAATTTGAACTTTTTTGATAAAGTTCAGAGAACCTTGTGACAAATTACGTTACCTATATAGCAAAAATTACATTCCCTTTATAATATCTCGGCATACACAACATGCACCTTTTTGTCTTGTATGCTTAAGAAATGTAAAACTTTATAAAGTAATTACTAATTACGTATGTTTCCATGCACTTTTATGTGCCTTTGCATGGCAAAACATATTCTTCATATGGAGGGTGGCTCTAGACATGTCCCTGCACCTGAAGGGATGGAAGGAAAATCTTCAGCAATCTTATCCCATGTGACAGTGTCTGGTAAATAAAAATCAAGTAGAAGAAGGAAGAAGAGAAGAAGAGCTGGAAAACGTCCTTGGAGGTACTAGAGCTCCCATTGTGGGTGATCCTGAAGAGGCTACTTGTTTTGACTTCTCTGCCGAAGTTCGGCTTGAAGGGCATAGACCTCAGTTCAGCATTTTTTTAAATGCCTTGTTGCCAAAAGTCCACGTTCATGTGAACACTTCCCCACCCGCACAACTTATGGGAACTTGCTCCACTTGAGTGACCTCTTGTTTAGCTTCCTGGATTTTTCCCTTCACAGGAGCTACCTGCTGCTCATTCTCCTCAACCTTCTCAGTTTGTGCCTGTGTAAGCTGGGTTTGCTGACTCGGATGCTCTTGGAAATGGGCATGGCGATCTTTTCTCCGATTTCTCAAATCTACAATCTCAAAGGTAGCATTGTCCTTCTGAGTCTCCAATCAACGTTTCTCACACATGCTCAACTGGAGCAACAAATGCTGATAACAAAAGGCATGCTTGATGGTTTAAAGGAACTCCATCATACTCTGCACAAGAGAAGTAACAATGTGAGGAATTTGAGTGGGCAGCCACAGCTCATGTGTCTCAAGAGTGCTATGTTTTGGCCACTCTTGGTTAACATAGATCCACACAAACTCCAAGCGAATCCCTTGCACAAATCTCTATATGTGAATTGCCTCATCTAACATCATCTGTATCTATGAGTGACAATCTGCAATGTTTAGATGCCCAATCACATTAGAAATGCCTTAGAGTGCTTGGACCATAGGTTCCATACCCTGTAAAAATTCAAAGTCTCGTAGGGATTTGCTCTGGTCAGGATAGGAAAGAACAACAAAACAATCTCATCATGTAGAGTTTGAGAATATGTGGGTTTAGTCTTAAAAGGGCATGCCTCTGATTGCAACTTTGTGTCAACCCCAAATAGAACATGTTTCTCCTTTGGCTTTCGCATTGTCTTCTCTTGGGACTGCAATAGGTTGATTGGGACCTCCAAGTCTGAATTAATTGGTTCACCTACTTGGTTCAAGCAGCCCTCTATCTGCTGCCTGTCATCTCTTGAAGGCAAGGAAGTGACTATGACAAACTCGGATGGAGGTGCAGTAAACAGGGCTAGTGGTTCCGAAAAGCCTATTAAAGTATATTAGTTAATGTTAATGAACTATTAATTATCAACTAACTAATGTTCAGTTATGAACTTCCCCAACTATATTGTAACCTCTTTCAGCATAATAAATATGAGCACCACACACATCTCAAAGTGTGCTGTGTGCCTTTCTCATTTCTCTTCATTCTTTCTGTGTTCACATCTTCTAACATTGGTATCAGAGCCATTGGTGCTTGAGGAGTTTGGAGTTCAAGGAAACTTGTAAAAGGTATGGACTGCAGGAAATAAGCAAAGAAGTTTGAATTTTGGGGAAGCCCGTGGAGGAGGATATGAACGATGAGATCAAGAGTTTGAAGAGGTTGAGTTGTTTTAGGGTTGTGGACACATTTTAGTTTGTGTAAAAATCTGAAGAACTTGTGAAGCTCGTGTAGAAGGACGAACAATTCATGCTAATCAGACAGTCATGTTTTCATAGACGACGTCATGGGCCACTGGCAACTGCAAGCAAAATCGGCATGTTTTTCATTAATTTTTGAGAAAAAAATCTTAGGGAAAAACCTCATTACAGATGCGTTACAATTGCGAAAATAAATAAATTGCGATTTATGTGCAGAACATGAGCTATAGACAATATATTTTTTTCCTGGCCAACCTGGCCTACTTGTTATTTTCAACGGAAAAATAGTCGAGTTACGACTTCAGATGCTTTCGAAGGGCAAAACAGAGTTGCTGCTAGGGCATGGGATAATGAGTGTGACAAAATCGTGGATGGCTAATTTCAGGTACATCAGTCCAAACTAGTTTTCGACAAGGCAAGAAAAATGCCACTATTTTCTTTTAGAGTTGTGATTCGTGAGTTTTCAGTCAAGGGTTTTGTGAGTTTCAAGCACGAGGTCCATCTGATTTCGAAGGCATAGATACCAAGATACACGAGCAGAATAGAGGAAAGATAGTCAACAGAAGGGACTTCTACAGTTGCGATTTACACAACAAACACATAGTTGTGATTTTGGAAAAGACCCTGTCTAGGGCACAAAACAGTCAGACCAGAAATTTATAAGTTTTTTCTAGAATTTCGGGCTATAATAATTTATTTCCACTTGAATTGATTTGCAGGTACAAAATTAGAAGTTAGAATATAGATTGTACTTTCATTTATTGTATTGGTTTGCAGGTAAAAACTCAAATATTCAGATTGTAGATTGTACGTTTTCCTGTTGCATTAATTTCCGCATCGGAAAATCAAGTATTGTGTGGAAAATAGCCAATATTCAGTATCTTGTTTTGCTGGAGGGGCAGAAATTGACTGGCCAGAATTACAATGTCAGGAGTCACAAGATTTTGACAATTGCAGAGTAGTGAGAATGCCATAAAATCATTCTTGGCACTGAAGTTAGGATTGTTGCTAACTTTGCAGGTTGTGACAAGTGTTGTAAGGAGACCTTGTGGTTGCTAAAGTTGTTGGTGGCAGATGATTTGATTCCGAAGGTCCAAAATGTCACTAAGGCAAGTGTGCTATGGACAAGTCTAAAGAACATGACTTCAATGAAGATTCGGGTTTTATACTTACAAAATTTACTATTTTTAACAAAGATGACAGAGGATATGGCATTGTTAGAACACCTTCAGATGAAAGATCTCTTATTGGAGTATATGTCAGGATCTTTGGTAGAAAAACAAATGCACATGTAGTTGCAGAAATCAAAATAACTAACAATAAAATGCAATATGATATTAAATTCACAAGTGCATGAAAGTGCTAAACAAACAACTCAATATGCAGCAAAGCCAAGATTTCCCATATGCAAGATGAAGTGATAACAAGTACAAATAGGAGTGTTGTGTAACTCTTCCATGAGAATAGGAAAGGGAGTTACATTCGGAATAGGACTGTAACTCCTATGACACACTATGACACATTATGGCATGTCATAATAATTCCAATGAAGCTAAGTACACCTAAGCAAGATGAGTCACCAAGGGTGAGGATTTATTCCAAGTAAATAAATACGAGGAAAATAATATCCTATGCCAATAGCTCCCTTAAGCGTAGCTTACGTGGGCCGAAAAGAAAGGTGAGTCCCGACAACAAGGCCTGATGAGGTACCCACATACAATGCAACTCTCACAAAGTGGAGAAAAAGAGAAAACCTGGTTGGGAAAAACTCCCCACCAAAAGAGAGACAAAGAAGAAAAGTGAGGACTATGAAGCCCCACTAGAAGCTACTATTGTTTGTAGCGACCTTGTATCTCTAAAGCAGCCTCCTAGAGTGATTTGTGGATCGAAGTAGACATAGTGAAGAGTGGATCACCATGGAAGAGTAAATGAATCCACTAAGTGTTTGATGGAACTCCAACCAAGGGGTGGTTCTATACAAGGAACTATGCTCCTCGTGCAAAGTAGAATTGCTAACTGCTCTACGAAGGAATGGTGTATTCGAAGCAACAATGAAGAAGGAATGTGGAAGGCCTCAGAATGTAGAAGATGCTGTTTGATGTCTGATGAGTCCTGAATCAAGGTGCCCGCTCCCTGAAAAGTTTGTGGTGGACTAGAAGTAGGTGGATCAAGAAATAAATTCCCAAAAGCTAGAAAGTGACAAGGAGTTGGTGGAGGTGGGTCCCCATCACTATCAGTAGTTATCGTGTTAGAAGAGAAGTCCTCATCATCAAAAATGTGCTCAAGTTCAAAATTGTCATAAAGTACAGGTGAATCTGATGAAGAATCTGGAGGGACAACGTGAGAGAAGGAATATAGCCGAGTCTATTGATTGACCACACCCTCTACATTGATAATGTCATTGTGCAACTATTTAACATACACTTAATCTAGAGTGAACTCAACTTGCATGCCTTGACCAAGGTGAGGAATCACAGACGATGACATGAGAGTAGTTGATAGTGGGGAATACTTAGAACATTATTGAATGTTCCTCCACTCACTTCAACAAACCCTCTCCCAAAAACCTGTGTAGAAGTGTCGTCACCCAATCGTATAGTGGACATGTCACATGGCTCCAAGGAAGTGAACTCCACATGTGAAGAGGCCATATGATGTGATGCACTAGAATTAATAACCCATGTAGGAGTTGGTGGTACAATTGCAACTAGGGCTCTCCCCTTTGTTTTCTCCTTTCTTGATTCTTTCTCTTTCCCTTTTCCATTGTCATTTTCCTTGGAGGATTCATGAGTTGATGAAGATGGTTTGATAGACTCAAGTACACCTATGTTCTTCTCAAGAAGACTCGTAAGGTGGTCAATCTGCTTCTTCAAACATTTACTTTCATCATGTCTGCTGTGCAATACCCACATTTGATCTTCTCTTTCTTAGGCTTAACACTGGAAGAGGAAGTGCCGGAGTTTGGTTTGGTGGTGGGTTGATCCTTCTTGCTCTCATGATCATTGTTTTTCTGTTTCTTCTCTTTTGAAGCCTTCTATTTGTCATGCCCCGCAAGTAGAGCATGTGGTTTAGTGGACTTTAGTGCACCCATCAATTAGTTTATTTTGTTCCGAGTCAAGTCAACAACAAACTCATCAAAGGAGGGCATAGTCCATGAAGTACCAAGTGCTCTCTTGGTGCGCATGTAAGGTGGAGACGAAAACAAAATAAGTCGGGACCAAGTTTGGCGAGAAAAGAAAGTATGAGTTGTGAGTCCTTTTTGTCAATTCCACATTCTTTTAGTTGCATTCTCACATATTTGAACTTGGTGAAGTAGTCTGAAGTGTGTCAAAACTACTAGGGCTAAGACTAATCAACTCATTTTCCAGTTTGTGCCCTCTCATCTCATCTAGTTTCCTAAAGAGTTTTTCTAAGGTGTCCCATACTTCCTTGGGTGTTTTGGCAACAATTATATGAAAGCGCAGATTTGGTGACAAAAGGTACAAGAAACCATAGGCTTCATCACACTTGTCAAACCATTTCTCTTTCTCTGCAACGGCTGTTGGTTCAGTTTGCAAACCCATAGTTATCTTGTAGAGCTTCTTGTTTCACAAAGTGAGTGACATGGAAGTCTTCCATTTGTGATAGTTGAAGGGAGTAAGAAAAAAATGAATTACGATCCTTTTGAAGATTTGTGTGTTTACACCCCCTTGAATTAATGCTTTTAGACCCCCTTGACACTTTATAATTTTAGTGTGTTTTTGCAAAAAAACAATAGCCTGTCATGAGATGGGGATGTAAAAATAAGCACTTTTGCAAAAGACGACACTCAAATCGGAGTAGCAGTCAAAAATTACAACATTTCCGGTATTTTCCTACTAATTAGTTTTGCACCCCACAAATAAAATTATACTAAGGTGGCATTTAGCAAAATGAGGGGTGAGGTTTGAACTCTTGACCTCCCCTTTGCAACACCTTGCACTTGACCAATTTACCTAAGGTTCATATCCACCCAAAAATCAATAAGTCACTTTAAAGGACCCCTTTACAATTTCAACAACGCTTTTGCAAATGAGTGGGAATTATATGAGTTAACCCTTGGTTAGAGTTGAGTTGTCCTTCCTTGTGCGGAGCTTGAGGAGTCGAGCTAGAGCACTAAGAGATGGGCGACGAGCGGGGTTGATGAGTAGAGTTGGTTGAGCGACAAGTCAAGGTTGAGCCGAGTGAAGCGAGGTCTATGGTTGGTGGCGAGTTGACAATAGAGGCCGACCGATCAGAGAGAGCTATGCCGTGTAGAGATTTGTTGAGAAACTACTAAGGTTCACTTGCGTGCTTGTATTTGTACATACTCTCGTACTAGAAATGTTTTTACCAATTTTTTCCAAATTTGAATCTGGCCTCTTTTTATGAGACAAGAAAATGAATTTGGGAAGGGGTAATGTTGGAGGCTGAAATTGGTGATTGAGATCTTGATCTTCAAAATTTCAGTTGTCTAAATTAATTAATTTATTGATGAGTCACATGTTGGTTTGAAGTCTTATTACAATGATTACTTAAATTTGTAATTTAGTAAAGCTATGCATTGGCTACGAGCTTCTCTTTTGGGTAATATTGGAGGCTGAAATTGGCGATTGAGATCTTGATCTTCAAAATTTCAGTAGTCTAAATGAATTAATTTATTGATGAGTCACATGCTGGTTTTGAAGTTTTGTTACAAGCAGTTACTTAAATTTGTAATTTAGTAAAGCTATGCATTGGCTATGAGCTTCCCTTTTGTCTCTATATATCAAGATTTCGTAAAGTTATGAAGGTGGCGAGAGTTGTGAAATGTAATTTTTATTGTGCACCCTTTCTCATATCGATACATGTCTATTAATTGTTCTTATGTATTATCTTTTGAAGTGTATGTTCTAGATTATAGATTATGATGTGCAGTTAAATTAAGAACAAATTAAGATGTTTATATTGTGCATTACATTAACAAGAATGGAACGTAAAAATAATAAATAAAGTAAATGAGACAGAAGACACCATATTTATAGTGGGGAAACTTGAAGGAAAAAACCCCACTCCAAAATAAAGCACTTGCCTTTATTAAGAATTTCACAAATACTTTTACCCAACACTTCCACTTCACTCCTCGGTCTCACAAAATAATTGCAGAACAATTTTCTCAATTTTACAATTCAATGATCATAAACAATCATAATATCATCATATTCATCATACCAATCCCGTGAGGGATCATCTATATATATAGGATGGATGAACCGGTCACACCGTTTCACTCTTAATTGTGAAAGACCGACATAATAAAGTTTATTAAATAAACTTTAAAACAAAGGGTCGTGAAGTGGTGGTCCACCCAAAGGTATCCCCACTTGACATTATTACCCCAACACTCCCCCTTAATGTTAAGTGGGAAAAAAACAAAACATGCCAAATTACCTTTTTCTACAAAAGGATTTATAGATCCATAAATCATCAATGATGATTTAGCTAGCATGTAAACAAGGGAAATCATATAGATCTTCCCATACAAAAATAAACAAGGAAATCATACAGATCTTCCCATATAGAAATTCTTAGGACAAGTGCTTTATATATGAAGACTTATATCAGATTATGGAGCCTTTTATAAAACAAGGCATTCCCATAACTAATGCTTCGTTGGGATTTACAAGTAAACTCACATAATGTGATTATTTACTTATCACAAAATGGAGGAAGTATTGGAAGTTTACAACATGCCGTTAAGAGGTGGCATTGTCATGCACACTCCCCCTAATGGAAACTCTTGAAAGGCCCAACAAGGCACAAAACTTGCAAAACTTCACAACACACAATGGCTTGGTGAAGATATCTACAACTTGATCTTCAGTCGAACAGAACTTGAGATCAATATCACCATTCAGGACTTTCTCTTGAATAAAGTGCATATGAACTTCTATATGCTTTGTTCCTTTGATGTTGAACTGGATTGTTTTGCAAGAGAAATGCAACTCTAGTTGTCACATAGAAGAGTAGTGCTTCCTTTGACACCCATATGTAGTTCATCCAATAGTCTTTTCAGCCACATAGCTTCTTTTTGTTGCTTCCATAACACTTCTATACTCTGCTTCAGTAGAAGAGATAAAACTGTTGGTTGCTTCTTGCTACTCCAAGTGATGACACTGCACCCAACTTGAAAACATATCCAAAAGTAGATTTTCTATCTATAGCATCACCAACATGGTCAGAATCACAATATCCAAATAATTTTGCATCATCACAAGAAGAATAAAACAAACCATAATTAATTGTTCCTTTAACATATTTCAGAATTCTTTTTCCATTTTCCAATGATCCTCATAAGGATCTACATGAATCTAGAAACAACTCCTACTACATATGAAATATCAGGCCTAGTAATAGTCAAATAAATTAGACTACCAACTAGTTGTCTATATAGAGTAGGATCAAATTTAGCACATGTAGGTTTAGGATCTAATTTCACACCAACTTCAATAGGAATGACAACATGTTTTATAAGTCAATCATGTTAAATATTCTAAGTAAATTAGTAACATATTGAGATTGAGATGCAAATAATAGATTTATGATCTTGAAATATAACCATGCCTAAAAAATGATTTAGACCTAAATCAGTCATTTCAAAACGTTGTTTTAATCTTTCTTTGATTCTAACAATTAAATTTTTATCACTACTAGTAATTAAAAAGATCATCAACATATAAAACAATAATGATAATATGATTATTTTCAAATTTAACAAATAAATCATTATTAGAAAAAAGTTTAGAGAACCAAGATCCTGAAAGAAACTATTAATTTTAGCATACCAAGCTCTAGGAGCTTTTTAAGACCATAAATTTTTTTCAGTTTACAGACATATAGTTCCTTACCAGGTTCTTCAAAACCTTTAGGTTGATGCATGTAGATTTCTTCTTTTAGGTCACCATTTAGAAATGCATTTTTAACATCCATTTGGTGAATCTCCCCAACCATTGGGAGCAGCTAAAGCAAGAAGAATCCTAACAATGCTCATTTTAGCTACATGAGAAAAAGTTTCAACATAGTCAAGACCAGGTTTTGAGTGAAACCACATGAGCTACTAACCTTTGCCTTGAATTTATCTATTTCTCCTACAGAGTTATACTTGATTTTATACAACCACCTGGATCCTACAATGCTTCGTTTAGAAGGAGGGGACTAGTTCCCAAGTGTTATTTTTAATTAAAGCATTGTATTCATCTTTCATAGCTTTGATCCATCTATCATCTTGACTGGATTCTTGAAATATTGTGGTTCAACCTCATATAGGGTCATCAAGGCATGATAAGAATGTTGACTACGAGTTACCTTTCTAAGATTAACAGGATGAGAATCCTTAACAAGATTTTGAGCCCATTTAGGAATCTTGGGATGCAACACATTTTGAGATGACTCCCCCTCAATCTCCATCATATCTAGATCAGGATAATCATCCTCTTGAACTTTTGTTTCCATATTGTTAGGAGAAGGATTATCAAGCTCTATTTTAGGAGAAACAGAGGAGGGTTCATAAGAAGCATCACAAAATGTTTTTCTAAGACATGAACATTCTTGTTTTCAACTATGTCATGCTTGAAAGGGTCATAGACTCTTAATCCTTTAGTTTGACAACCATAACCAAAAAAAATACAAGAAAGGAGGTTGGATCAAGCTTCTTCCTTTTAACTTTTGGAATGAAGATAGAAGCAGGACTACCGAATATTCTTAAGTGAGAGATATTTGGTTTTTGCTTTGTCCATACTTCATGAGGAGTAGTTTGATGAAGAGATATTTTGAAGGAACTCTATTAAGGATATAGACAACAATATTCATAGCTTTTTCCCATAAAAACTTAGGCACATTAGATGCATGAATCATAGTCCTAGCCATTTCTAAAATAGTCTTATTTTTCCTTTTATGCAATGCCATTTTGTTGTGGGGAATAGGGAGTAGTCAACTCTCTTTGAATCCCACATGACACACAAAACTCATCAATTTTTTTGCTAACATACTCACCTCCATTATCAGTTCTAATTCTTTTTATTTTCATATTAGAAGCATTTTCAACTAAGGCTTTAAATTCTTGAAATTTAGACAAGACATCAAACTTTTTCTTAATAAAATAAGACCAGTCATCCTAGAGAAATCATCAATAAAGCATACAACATAAAGCTCCACTGAGAGAAGGAACTTCAAGTGGACCTCACATCACTGTGAATCAACTCTAATAAATGAGAAGAATTTGGATCATGATGTTTGTGAAATGGTTCAACATGTTGCTTACCACAAAAAGCAACTTTCACATGTTTCATGATCAGATTTCATCTTAGGGAGACCAATTACAAGATTTAGGTGAGACATTTCATACAAACTTCTGAAATTCACATGTCCTAATCTTTCATGCCAAAGTTGAAGATCATTTCTAGAAGAAGAAGAAAAACAAGATTTAGAAACAAATCCATCAAAAATATATAAACCATTTTTTATATACTAGATGCAATAACATTATTGAGTTCATCTTTTACATACCATTTATCTTGCAACAATACAACTTTATAGTTTTCTTTAGTTAATTGAGAGCAAGATAAAAGGTTCTTTTTCAACTGAGGAACATACAAGACATTCCTAATTATTCCATTTTCAATTTAACATTTCCACAACCTATAGATCTAATGATGGAATTATCTCCTAGATATATATTTTCCTCACATTTAACAACATCTTGAGAGATATCAAAAATATAGGTCATGTGCCTAGAGGCACCACTATCTAGGATCCATTCATTGTCATTTGAAGTTGAGAGAGAGCAATATATGGCAATAGATTGCTCAACATTATTTGCATGATTTTTTTTTGATCTTTCTTTTGATTATTAAATTTACTATTTTTAGTATTTTTAACAAATTTGTTAGTTTTTACATGACAATAGACTCTTTATGACCAAATTTCCACATTTGTTACATGTGCCATTGAATTTTACTTTAAAATTTTGATTGTTTCTAACAGAATTAGATTTAGGATTGGGTTTAAATTTTGATCTGATGTTAGATTTCTGATTAGGATTGATATTATTCCTATTTTGAGAAGGTTTATGATTTTGAGAGAACAATGCTTGAGAGGTAGTCTCTTTTGAATCAAAATTCTCCATTACACATTCTTCTTGAATTAAAAGAGAAGACAAGAGTATCCAAATTAGTAAATCATTCTCATTCTGATATTTAGAGTTAAGAATGGAGATATAGTTTCTAAATTTTTCATGAATATTTATCTGAATGATAAAATATAAAAGCTTATCCTGAAACAATTCACAATTACATCCATCCAATTGAGCTTTAATATTTTTAATTTTAGCTAAGGTAATTAACAATTTTCTCATCCCCCTTCATGGGAGTTGTAAACAATTCCAAAATTAGTTTAATTATCTTGGAAAGATGATTGCCTTCATGCATGGTTTCTAATTGTTTCCATGCATCAGCGTAGAGAATCCATATGACCTATATGCATTAAAAATTCATCTCTTATGCTTTCTGCAATAGGATTGATAGAGCTTCTTGTGATCTTTGAGAGAAGGAGCTAAGGTTTTTAGGGTTTGCATGTCTTTGGTGGGTCATTTTTCCACACCAGTTACAAGATCCCATAATTTTCTAGCCATGAAACAGATTTTAACCTAACTCTCCAAATATTGTAATTAGTTCCATTTAATAACTGAGATTTATCCATTGAGAAACTAGCATTACTAGCCATTTTTAAAAATAAATGCACAACAACTTATAAAAACAAAAAAATTGGAGAAAAAAAAAACTCTCTCAGGGAGAGCCAAAAGAAAAAAATGGAGCTATAGAATCACAAACTATAAACCCAACTCAAAATACAATGAAAAAAAACTTAGAGATGTATTAACAAAATAAACTTGCTTTTGAAAGTGAGTTTAAATAAGCGAAAACCGAATCGGAGATCAAATCGAACTAAAAACCAATATAAAAAAAAAAACCATGGTATAAAAAATTAAAAAAAAAAAGGGTGTGTGGCCAAAGCAGTGAAGGTGACACAATGTCGAAGATCAAAACAATCAAAAGAGGGCACATGTCAGCTTTTCAACAAAAATTCTAAATGTAGATCCCCTTGGAGATGTGAAGTCCCAGAATTTAACTAAAAATAGTTTATCGGGTTGATAATGAGTTTGACAAGACAAGAAAAACAAAGAATTCAAAAGAAATGAAAAAGAAAAAAACACGAATAAAATGGAAAAAACATGAAATCAATCAAAAATAAAAAACATAAGAGGGCACGTGTCACCTTTTTGGTAAATTTCCAATGCAAATGAGCGAAGACGGACGTGTAGTCCAATGAAAATTAACTAAAAAAAAAAAAATTTTTTCGGTCAAGTCCAACAGAAGGAAAACAAAGGAGCAAAAAAACAGAAAGAAAAAACCAATAAAAAAATGTCACTTGTTAAAAATCTAAAAACGGAAGAGGACACTTGGCAGCTTTTTTGCCAAACTTTTGAGAGATGGCTCCAGATGGATGTGAAGTCACGTAATGAGCCAAAATAAAATGAATTTGAAAGTCCGAACAACCAATGAAAAAAAAAAAAAAAAATACGCAAAATGTGAAAGAACATGGACACGTTCTATTGGTTCGATGACTAATGTCAATAAGATCTTAAAAATAAAGATGCTGAAAACTTGGAGCTTATTCCTAATGGTTAAAATTTGACAATTAAAAATAGATATGACAATGATGAAAATGAAAAGAGACTTGAATCTTTTCTATTGGATAAATTTCGCAAATGGAAAAAGGCAAGCTAACACAAGTTTGATTTTGCGAAGAGCGTGGAATGCCCTTATTGGCTCGTAACAAAAAAAAAAAAATGAAGATCTAAAAAACAAAGAGCTTACACATCAAAACTACCTAGACTTATCTTAAAAAAAAAAGCTAAAACAACAAAAAAAAAATAAAATTTTTTAATGTCAAAAAAAAGACTTAGAAGCACCGAACTAACCGGATCTAAAAATTTTATTTTTCCATAAACCAAAAAAACAACAACTATAAAAAGTGAAAAAAATAAAAAATACTTGCAGCAGAAGATTTATGAAAACCAAGAAAAGAACTAGGAATAGATGGAGAATAAACACAGATCTATGCACACAAATGCACAAACAAGATCTAATGCCAATCAACCAATATTTCATAATATTTGGTGGAAATTAGGAATTTTCACTGATTAACTTGAAGTCGACGGTGGAACAACTAGGGTTTCAGATCCAAAAAAACTTCAAGTTCTTTACTCCTGCAAATAAAAACATCTAGATCTATCTCTGCACATGCATAACCACAAATCTCGATACCATGTTAGGGAAATGAAAGGAATGTATAATTAACAAATTATAAATCCACAAATAATTGCGAAGATTATAGATTATGATGTGTAGTTAAATTAAGAACATAATTAAGATGTTTATATTGTGCATTACAGAACATGAATGGAATGTAAATAATAGTAAAGTAAATGACACAAGACACCAGATTTATAGTGGGGAAACTTGAAGGAAAAAACCCCACTCCAAAATAAAGCACTGCCTTTATTAAGAATTTCACAAATACTTTTACCCAACACTTCCACTTCACTCCTCGGTCTCATAGAATAATTGCAGAATAGTTTTCTCGCAATTTTACAATTCAATGATCATAGACAATCATAATACTCATGATACTCATCATACCAATCCCGTGAGGATCATCCTATATATATAGGATGGATGAACTGGTCATACCGTTTCACTCTTAACTGTGAAAGACTGACATAAAGTTTATTAAATAAACTTTAAAACAAAGGGTCGTGAAGTGGTGGTCCACCCAAAGGTATCCCCACTTGACATTATTACCCCAACCAAATAAACCTAAAACAAAGCATTATGACTCCACATCATAAAACAGAAACTTTTAGCTTTGATACTACTTTATCTAATTTCATCTGACTTGACGTGCATACCACTTTCTGTCTGCATTTGCCAGGATGCCTTTGGATTATAAGAAGTTCAGATGCAATATTTTATCTATTCCTTTATAACTAGCACAGATGCATCTTAATACGGATCTAATATTCTCTGAGGGGTATCTAAAAGGCTGAAGGTGTGAATCCCTATTTTCTTACATGTAGATTGTCACCTCGAGTCTTTTGGATACCTCTTGGTGCATATCAGATCCATGTTAAGATGGATCTGTGCTAGTCGAGACTTTTCCTGTCTTCTCCATTGCAGCAGTCCATAGAGACAATTGACTTGCAGTTGCCTACATTTTTGAGTCTTAATGTGTCATATTCTTAGAAAATTTTTACTTATGACATCGGGTGTGTGCCTTATATTTGTCTCTTTTATTAGTGTTATTAAGATTCACATATCTATAAAAATGCCTGCTGTCAATCTTCCCCATGCACCTACCAATCCACCCCGCACACGTACACACCAAAAGTCCAAGTTCATGTGGGGTGTAAAATGGACCTCTTAGCGCAAAAATATTGTCACACATAAATACAGAAGTCCGGACTGCCAAAGTTACAAAAATGGGGAGCCGACCTAAGGATTGGCATGTTGATAGTCCAAAATTTATTTAGGAATCTGTCAACCTTTACCATCAAGAAGTAAACAAATATAGAAAAGAATGGAAGGTGATTTGACTGTATTTCCATCCGTCAATACTTTGTTTTCCATTGAGCTTCAACCCTATCAAATAATATCTTGACGAGAGGTTCCTCTCAAAATTATGTTAAAAATTTAACAGATGTCACCATATGAATCACACGTGCTATCTAAGGTATAAATCTTTTTCAATATTATTATGTGAAGACATTTCTTGAGATTTACAATATGTATATTGATGTATAATTTGCTAATGTGAAGGATGTAAACATTACCATGCATTAGACTTGTACTCAATGGCCCACATTAAGATAGTAGAATTAAATAATTGCCATTGCTTATAGGATGCCGTAGATCCATTTATTCATGATATTCAACAACAGTTGCTTATTTGGAATGCAGTGCATGCATGTTGGAACAAGGTCACAAAGTGTAGTGACCCTGTCTCTAAAAGTGGAAAAACTCGTGATTATTTTTTAATACTATTAAATTCATCGTTATAAATAAACAACATAGTCAACATAGTGTATAAATTCATTTCAAAAAGAATAATAAATTACAAGTCTCGAGAGGATGCAATTTCCATTTAACAAATCTTCAATGTTTTAATTCTCATAAACATCATAAAGGGTCAGCCAATTTCTGTTTTACGTCAACACTAAAATCAGAAGTTTCCAATGATAATAGGTTCTATTCTCTATTTCAAGCAATAATAAAATAGGACAACAAGCCTGCCCCATGGTGTAATATAATGTCAAAACCCTTAAACTAATTAACTCTGTAGTCTCCTGTCTCTGATGTAGATTAGAGCAGCTGAGGGAGAATATCATCGGGGCATTGTATCCTCCAACCACAGAGCACGAAGGATTCCCTTCACCTACCTAATCGAGTGGTGGCCCTATCCTTTAATGAAGGTAGTAGATAAAGGTCCTTCATCTCTGAACATATCAACATAGATAACCATGTGTATATAGAATAAATGCTACCTCTACCACACGCAAATCAACCAAATGAGCAAGGTACTCCACTATCAAATGGTTTCTGACAAACATGCAACTCTAGGAAAGATCGAATAGAGAATGATAACAACAATCACACTACTTTGGCCAAAGCATTCTGAACTATACTGGTAGTTCAGTATCTTAGGGTTTGCACAAACACACGAGAGGTCTTTGTTCATGCACAAATATCTCACAAGACGACTACATATCAGCAAGTACCAAGGAGAAAAGAGCAACCTCAAGAAGGCAAAAACCCCCCTACCTAAGACGAACCATGCCTCTAAGGCTTCAAAAGAAACAACAAAAAAACCTATACAAGGGAGTGCAAGCGGGCATTGGTTCAATCATGAGCACCATCATGCATCCCTATGTACAACCACTACATTTTCTGTCTACTTCATTGTGCAAACTATCACCCAAAAATGAGCATTCAAGAGATTGACTACTCCCTATGTACAACCTCTACATTTTCTGTCTACTCCATTATGCAAACTATCACCCAAAAATGAGCATTCAAGATATTGACTAACCCTGTGTACAACCACTTCATTTTCTGTCTATTCCATTATGCAAACTATCTCCCAAAAATGAGCATTCAAGAGATTGACCAACTCAGATTTGAATTTATGGATTATCATAATACATTCACATGCAGGCCAATATTATTCAGGATTTACATTTTTAGTCCGCTAGGGTTTGATTTGGAAACCATTTCCAACCATTATAGCAAAGAGTTATTCATAACAGCCCATGAAATCAATCATGCTTTATCGAATTTTTCCCATTTTTATAGTATAAAGGAATCACATGCAAATCCTATGCTGAGCAGATTTAATATGGTCATAATTAATCAAATACAATCAAGTTGAGGTCGATGGATGAAATCTGCAAGTTTAGAGGGTTCAAAAATCAAATTTGGCCAAGATTGAAAAATCTCAGTGTAAGTCAGACTTTTGGACTTTTGGAGCACGCATGCAATATGCATGCAAATTGTTTCACAAGACCTTCGCATCCCAAAATGGTCTATTTCCATTGTTGATGGAGTTTCTAACTTTCAAAACACATTTGCAACTGAACTGCAAAGTGCACACAAAGTTTCAGATCTGAAACCTTGCCCAAGTCTTCAGCAGGATTTTCATGTGCATGTGGATGGGAAAAGTCCGCCAAGTGTTAGTTAGACCTTCCTCGTGACACGAGCATGTCAACTTTTCGCAAAGGTCGAGGCGGGTTTTCTAAGTGCAAATGCACTTCAAATCTCAAAAAGGTCTAGGTAGGTTTTCTAAGTGCAAAAGCATGGGAATAGTCTCCGCTAGTGGAAATTGGGCTTTTGGATTGTGCAATCAAAGCAAATGCTCGACTAAGTCTAGATTGGACTTTGGACACAAGCGTGAGTAGGGAAAAAATTGGCCAAATTTTAGATCGGACTTTTGGACTGTGTGAGCAAAGAAAAAGTCTACCAAGTGTAGATCGATCTTTTGGACTTTGCAAGAAAGGAAAAAGTCTGCCAAAGTGTAGATCGGACTTTTGTCTTGTGTGAGCAAGGAAAAAGTCCGACAAAGTGTGGATTGGACTTTTGGAGCTGCAGAAAGCAAGGGAAAAATCTGCCAAAGTGTATATTGAACTTTTTAGTTGTGGGAGCAAAGCAAAACCCCGCCAAATTCTGGATTGGTTTTTAGGGTGTGCAAGGAAGAAATTTATTTGAAATAGTTTGGGGCGGGATATCTAAGTGCACATGCACTTCATTTCTCCCCAAGGTCTACAAGGGGTAAAATCACAAAATAGCTAGAAATTCATTTACCCAATATTCAATTGTGTTTTGCGATCATAGAATTCCAATATCACCAGATTCGACAAAACATCATCATGGAATTCAAGGTAAATAACCAAAGCTGTCAGAAACGCCCTAGGGCACCCAAAACTCACTGGAAACGTGCTAAGTCTGGTATGGAGTGCTGTTCTCCCAGCTGTTCGAATCGTGCCCGCGAGGCGGTAGACTCCGGCACGAAACCGCAAATTCGGCCGTACCGGGCCAAAAACAATTTTTACACGCTACGCTTCCGGCCGCTTTCCGATGCTTTTTTGAACTCAAGCGTTTTTGACGCGATTTGCATAAAAACTCATAAAAAAGCATTTTTTTTTAATTTTTTCACTTTCTAAATCTACCCTAACCCTAACCGACCCCCCCAAACACTTATAAAAACAGCCAACCCCTCTATTTTATTCTCACACTCAATATTTCATTATATTTGATATTTTGCTTGAGCTTGAAGGAGAGAGAGAAAGAGAGGTTGAAGGAGTAAGGAAGAGCTTGGAGGAGAGAAGAAGAGCTTGGAGGAGAGAGTGATTGAACTTGAAGGAGGAAGAGAGAAGGAGAAGCAAGTTTACAAACATCAAGGAGGATTTTTCCAGGTATTTTACATGCATTCAGGCATTTTTTTTTTTAAATTTTTTGAGCATTGTTTTGTATATGATTTATGAATATGATCAATATCATGAATGATGTGTTTCAAACACATCATTCATGATTATTGATCATGATCTAAATTTATTTTTAATATTTAATAATTTATTTATTTTACGGTTATTAAAATATAATATATTATTAATTTTTCCGTATTTTAAGTTTGATAGTGAAGTTTTATTTAATTAAACGTCTACCCTCTGTGTATGCTCTCACCTCGCACCATTTATGGCGAACTTGGTGATCAGAATCAGAGATTGACGTGTAGGACTAACTGTTTAATTTTTTTAGTTAGTTATGTGTTCGTTTTTTTGAAATTTTAAAGTTTAAAATTGAATTTGTTAAAAATTTAAACGTCTACCCTCTGTGTATGCTCTCACCTCGCACCATTCGTGGCGAACTTGGTGATCAGAATCAGAGAATGACGTGTATGGGTCAACAAATTATTTTAATATTTATTATTTAGCAATGTTTTAAAAAATCTCTTATTGTAGGTTATTGAATTAATCCTACAATCATGGCATCCAGTTCAGCTTCAGTGGGGCAAGAGGGGGAAAATGTTTCGGGTGGTATTGCAGTGAAAATGGATCCGAATTATCCTTTATGGAGACATGTGGAAGTGACAGAGTTAGTTGCCGGTGGTGGTGTCCGTGTTTGGACGTGTCCCCATTGTGCCGCCTCATTTAAATCCTCATATACCCGTTTGAGAGCTCATTTGACTGGGGTATCGGGGACGGGTATTAGACCATGTAAGAAGGTGGAAAAGAAAACCATAGCCATGTACCTAAAAGAGCAAGAGGATGCAAACATTGAAGCAGCAAGAGCTCGCTCTAGAACTGTTTCTTTACAGCAGAGGTCCATGGGAAAACCACCAACATCAACACCATCATTTCATCCTTTCATTGAGGCTCGTGCTGAAACTATTCCAGTTGATGACCCTTTTGATGCAGATACCTCAGGGCCATCAAACAAGAGAACAAAAGGCCCATTAGAAAAAGCATTTAACAACGAGAAGAGGGATATTGCAGATGAATTGGTGTCTCGGTGTATATTTGCATGTGGACTGCCATTCAATATCTTGAGATCACCTTATTGGCAGCAGATGGTGAAAGGCATTAATGAGGCACCACAGGGGTATACAAGCCCCACCTATAATAAGGTTCGCACTTCTCTTTTGACAAAAGAAGTGCAACACATTCAGACATCTCTACAGCCAATTAGAGATTCTTGGACTACTTCAGGAGTCTCTATTATATCAGATGGATGGAAAGATGCCAGAAATAGACCTCTCATCAACATTATTGCAGTATGCCCTAAAGGGCCAATGTTTCTGAAGGCTGTTGATTGTGAGGGGGAAGTAAAAGATGCCCAATTCATTGCAAATATTCTTATTGAGGCTATTGAGTCAGTGGGTCCGCAGAGGGTTGTCCAAGTCATCACGGACAACGCCAAAAATTGCAAGGCAGCGGGATTGATAGTTGAGGGTAGGTATGAGCACATATTTTGGACACCATGTGCAATACACTCCCTGAATCTAATGATGCAAAAGATTGGAAAAATTGCATGGATTGAGCAAATATACACGGAGGCAAACGAGATTCAGATGTTTGTCACCAACCATCACATGTCTCAAGCCATATTCAGAAGATTTTCAAAGTTGGAGCTGTTGAAGGTAAATGAACAATTCATTTTAAATTTAATATTTGATTTTAAACTTTTAAATCAATTTCAAATTGTGTTGTTATTGAATTGTTTCCATTCTTTTTTAATAGGTTGCAGAGACTAGGTTTGCCTCTCACACACTCGTCTTGAGACGACTTGTGAAGGTGAGACGTGCTTTGGGCATAATGGTGATTGATAATGTTTGGACCGTCTGGAGGCAAGCAAACACAGAAAGAGCTCAAAAAATAAAAGCATGGATCCTTGATGAGCATTGGTGGGGAAGAGTTGAATATTTGTTGAGTTTCACAGAGCCTATTTTGAGTATGATACGATTTGTTGACAAAGATAATGCTTGCATTGGAGATATATATGATGGCATTGACTCCATGCTTGAAAAAATCCATGATATCATACAGGCCAAAGAGCAGGATCCTGAGGAAAATTTTTATAATGAAGTTAAAAATGTGATTGTGAAAAGGTGGAACAAAATGACCACCCCATTGCATCTCCTTGCTTATGCTTTAAATCCCAAATATTACAGTAGTGAAATAGTTGGGAGAGCTGGTAGACAACGACCATATGATGACCACGAGGTTGCAAATGGGACGAGGGCAGCATTCAGGAGGTTGTTTCCAGATCCAACTACATCACTTGCAGTCCGCCAGGAGATGTCAATGTTTGTAAATGGACAAGGTAGCATGGGAGAGGTAGAGGCTATTTGTGACAAACCCACCACGGATCCAATCACGTGGTGGACTTGTCATGGCCATGATGCCAAGTTCTTACGACCAGTTGCAATCAAATTGCTCTCACAGGTATCCGTATAAAGTTTGTAACTTGTTATTTGATATTTTATTATTTTAATTACCAATTACGAATTAAAATTCAAAATGATATCATTCTTTTTTTAATTAATAATTTAATATTTATAATATTAATACTTTGCTTTTTGTGACAGGTGGCTAGTAATTCTTCTGCAGAGCGCAACTGGAGTACTTATGGCTTCATCCACTCAGCCAAACGCAGCATGTTGTCATCGAAGAAGGCTGAAGATCTAGTATACGTTCATTCCAACTTGCGCCTCTTAACCCACAAGACGCAAGAGTATACTAGTGGTCCTAACAAGCTTTGGGACCTCCAACCTGAAAACACAGACTTTGAAGCTTCACTTCTTGGCATTGATGAGGAACTTCCAGGGAGCCCTTCACAAGTGTTCGAAAGTGGAGCTAGTGGGAGTGGAGCTGCAAGTGGCATCCATGAAGATGATTTTGACGATCATCTAGATGATATGCTCTAGAAGTTGAGAACTTGAATGTACTATTATGTTTTGATTCTTTGAACATTATGTCATTCTGAATCAATTATCAATACAAACTCAAGTCTCAATTCTCAAAGTATTGGAAATTTCAATTTTGTTTTCATGTTCTATGAATGATTTTAAGTTGTATAACTCTATGACTCACGAGTATTAAATTAAAATTTCAATAAGTATGCTGCATGCAATGTATGAGAATTAAATTTCAATAAGTATGCAAATGCTTCTTTAAATTTATAATTTATATGCATATTTATACATTTATATACATGTATATATAAAAAAAATATATATATATATATAAAACGTACCCAAAAGCGTACCGTACCCAAGATTTTTAAAAATTTGCCGTATCGGCGTACCATACCATATTGCCTTACTGCATCTGCACTCCGTATCCGGTTTGTCTAGTAAATAACAAAATAAAATAGTATTACTTTCTGGCAAAAGTTTATTAGATTAATTAAATTTCAAACATGAAATAAAACTCTAGCCAATCAGAAATAAATAAAATGACTAGACAATGCTAGACTCGCAAAATCCAAGGCAGTCAAGATTAATCCACAATTCTATAAGCCAAGTTTAACAATCGTAAAATGACCCACCACCACCACGAGCTAAAGCGATCACTGCTGGACGCAAACAAGATGCATGTACACAATACAACTAAACACACGAGGCTAGACTATGTGTGTTTGTGTTGGTTCTCATTTTGTTCTCTGTACAGTCTATCCGAACCGATCTACAACCTTCTTCCCTTTGATACCCTCCTCTTGGTGGCCCGATTTCTTGCGAGGGAAACTTGTTCCTACATGATGCGTCCATAACTCATGCAAATGCATGTAGTTAGATAATATCATACTGAAATCATAAATTCTACAATGGAATTTGAAAAGTGCATTTATTAAATCGTTTAAATGCGATAAAAATGTTAAGAGCATATTAGATATGATAAATCCGAATCATTTTTTCCATTAATCATATAGATTAAACATATGCAATTTCATCAAATATAATGATCATTCCATCAATAAACAAGCCAATTATTTAAATAAATTGTTTTTCAGTCAACAAGCAAATTCTGGGTTGTGACAGGAAGTATGGGAGCCTCCTTGCCTTTTAATCAGCTTTGTCACAGTTTATGTCCTATCAACATAATAAATAAATTCCATAGAAATAAAGCTCTATTGTGTCATGTCGCTGCTTGTAATATTATCTTCAGCTTGTTTTTCCACATAATTATTTTACATTGAACTCATATGTCATAATTTATTGAATATTATTGTAATTGACTTAATATATTATCACGAGTTGCACTTGCAAATCTAGAGTTAGAGACGTCAATGCCTCATGCTTACAAATATGTTGGGAGCATTATTAAAATTTCTATAACATCATTAAGTATCTCATTTCTGTAATGCAGGTACAAAACGCTTACACAACTGTGGAAAGGTACTTCCATTTCTGTTTATATCCTCCATACTTTTAAAAAATGGGATGTAGGAGTTTGTCCTTGGTTTGCTACTATTTGAATACAATGCTTGTTACTTCATTTAGAAAAGTATTAAATATTACAAATTTTGAAAATTGTTTGATAATATTGGTAACCAATGAAGATTCTACAGCACTTATATTTCTTGATTTTAGGTAGTTTTTCTTGGTAAAAACTGCTAATAAAATGTGACCAATGTGATCAAATTTTTACATAAAGATTTCCCCATTTTATTTTTTTCCTATCTTGTTTATATTTATGTCCAGTCATAGGTCAAAACAAAGTTAACCAAAAAGTTCCATACTGGTTTGTGTTCATGGCCTCTTAGGTGAGTGTCACAACCCAAGATTTTTGTGGGAATGATACCAATTTGAAATGTTTTTAGAATATTCAGGAGTTGATCTCAATAGGAAAAATCAGTTAGGCATTAGCTAGGCCTGTGGGGATAGTGTATGGGTTTATAAGGGGGCCTTATACTGAAGTGGACCCATTAATTTAGTTTACGGCCACAAGTTAGTGGGGTATTATTCCATATTTATAAATTATAACCCAAGAGAGAATAGAAATACCCCAGTGAAATCATTTGATTTAAAAGTTGATTTCAATGAAAGCATTTGCACTTTGTTGGAATGATGCCTACTAATTTTGAAATACACCATATTGTGATATTTTCGTTGTTTTCTTAACTTTTTTTGGAAGGTAAATCGGGTTTTTATTAGGGTCCTGCAAGAAAAAAATGACTACCTTGGAAATTATCATGTATTTTGTATTATTGATACCAATTTGAAATGTTTGTAGAATATTCAAGAGTTGATCTCCATAGGAAAAATCAGTTAGGCATTAGCTAGGCCCGTGGGGATAGTGTATGTGTCTATAAGGGGCCTTATATTGAAGTGGACCCATAAATTTAGTTTACGGGCACAAGATAGTGGGGTATTATTCCATATTTATAAACTATAACCCAAGAGAGAATAGAAATACCTCGGTGAAATCATTTGATTTAAAAGTTGATTATAATGAAAGCATTTGCACTTTGTTGGAATGATGCCTACTAATTTTGAAATACACCATATTGTGATATTTTCATTGTTTTCTTAACTTTCGTTGGAAGGTAAATAGGGTTTTTATTAGGGTCCTTGTAGGAAAAAATGACTACCTTGGAAATTATCTTGTATTTTGTATTATTACCAAAGGAAAACAATGTTTACGCATACACCAAACAAACCTTGCTTGGGAACGTTTCGCTAGGATAGACTAGTCTAGAAAGTTTTATTAGAATATAAGGTTGATATTTTAGTATTAAGTTAATATTAGTTAAGTATTAACTAATAAACGGTTGTAACCACTTCAACCATTTTGTAACCATCTCTCACATAATAAAATGATGGACACACAATGAACAATGTGTGCATTCCGGTTTCTCTTCATTCCTTCTTTGTGCACATTTTCTAACATTGGTATCAGAGCCCTTAATGCTTGAAGGGATTTGCAAATCGAGGAGAAAGAGTATGAAGATGAACATTCAATGTAATTTGAAGTATTTAGGGCACAAAGTCATGAAAGCACAAATTTTGAAGCATCTAGGGCACGAAGTCATGATTGTACAAAGATACAATAGCGGGGGCCTGGAACAAAGTCACAAGGGTTGTAACGAAGTCATGAGGGTTGGATAGTCTTTGGATAAAAGTCACAAAAGTCAAGCAAACTATAATATCCCGCTTAAGTTGCAGAAGCCAACAAAGCTAAATTCGCAGAAGCCTCCCACTAAGGGCGCACGAGACAATTCGTGTAGGGCAAGTGGCATGATACAAATGTTAAACCATTACATGCCATTGAAAGTAAAATCTCAAAGTTTCCGTTTTCAAAGCACAAACCCGGTGGCAAGGGCATTTTGAGACTTTATTAGTTAGATTCGTGGCCATTTAAAGCCGCTTATGGCACGACCGAGTATTTATACTTACCTATATTCATTTATTTCTCCGATTTCAATGGAAATCCCAATAGAGAAATATTCTAGCTTCAACTTTTGCACTTGGAAAGTTAAAATTCATATGCAATTAATGAACAAAAAATTGTGGGGCATTGTTAATGGAAAAGAAATACAACCCATCAATGTTGCCAAATTGTTAGTGTAGGAAAGTCGCAATGATAAAGCTAAAGCTATAATTGGGCTTTCTTTTTGATTCTTAACTCCATATAAATGTAGAGAAATTGTCCAAAACTATTTGGGATAACTTGAATAGGTTGTTTGGGGCAAAACAATGAACGCTAAATTTTCTTTAAAGCTTCAACTCTTTTGATTTAAGATGGCTGATGATGTTACTATGTCCAGTCATATAAATAATTTGAGATCTCTTCTTAGACAATTAGTAGAGGTTAAAGCTCCAGTAGATGATGAAGATTCTAAAGCCATTCAATTAAACAATTTTCCTTGTTCATATAGCAATGTTATTTTTACTCTCAGTCAGATGCCTTCACAAAGCTTGGAAGATATGATTTCAGCTCTCTTAGTTGAAGAAAAGAGAACAACTATGAGTGATACATAAGGTTATTCTTCACATGAAAATACACTATACTCCCACATGAGAAATAATCACATAAAATTAGATAAAAAAACCAAGCAAGCTGAGTGTTTTTATTGCAAGAAAATAGGTCATACAACTTGAAATTGTCACATTTGAGCTAATGTTGTTCTCAAAGGCAAACTTAAAGATAAACCGAAAAAATAAAATGTGGCCTTTATTGACAATTCACGAGATGCTGAATTTTACTCGATATTTTATTGATGAAGTTTTATATGTACTCTAAGAAGTTAGTGTTTTAATGATAGGAAGGAATTTAGTTTAGGTAAAGCTCGGAATGGATGGCTGTCCAGAGATAGTTCGGGAATCTATGGATCTTGATAATTTACCTTTACGAGGGTCACGAGACAACATGATGGAGCATTGTGGGATTAACTTAGCATGGAGGTTTGTCCAACAATTCGGGAGATTATGTGATTTGGGTGTTCAGGAGGTGGAATCTAGAAACTCAGAATTCAAAGCATGGGAACTACACCTTTATGAGGGTTAGGAGGCAACTTGTCATGTCCCTTTTTGGAAGCTGATTTTTGAAGACCTTAACCCATTCTCTCCCCATGGGTCTAAGGAGGAAAACAAGGGAAGATATGAATTATATATTTATTGTTTTATTTATTATTATGTATCCTATTGGGAATGCCTAGCGCTCCAATAGAGGGACTTAAGTAGTTAGGAAATAAAGGTATTATGAGCATGTAGGCTCCAAATACCATTTATATATTTAAAAGCACTTACCTTAAGGGGTCGGCCATCATTTTATATTGTAAAGAGCACTCCTTGTGGCTATTTAAGGAGGTTGCTTGGGCATTAATGATGCATGTTTTTGGTGATTATTCTTATCTTGGTGAAAGTTGGCTAGTGTAGCCATTTTACAGTCTCCCTCTCAAGGACGAAACCCTTTGGGTTGAGGATCTCATCCAAGGACGAAAACCCTTGGCTGGGAAACTTGTGAAGGACGAAAGCCCTTCATGAGGTTTTTGTGTGCAAGCTGATTGGAAAAGCAATAAAATACCTTTATCTTGCATTTGTGGTCTCTTTGATGCAAGATTAAATTTGTTTAGAGTAGAGGGACCTACCTTGGAGTGGACTTTTGGTATGTGTTTTACTAATTTGGCAAATATGAAATTACTAGTTTGTTCTTCAAAATTTATAAGGCCAATATCTTGAGTTTCATGAATTTTGTAGCATCCTAAGTTAAGGTGTGAATTTTTGAAGTAACATTGCAGACAAAGGTTTCATTGAAATTCATATCTCCATATCTAGGGTATTAAAAATCATATTTCTTGCATTACATGATTGTTGATGATATATCATAATTTTAGAGACTTAAGTGGAGCTGATTGGAAGGGTTTTGAAGGCACGAAGGTGGGGTTGAAACCCCAAAAAGGTCGCTGCCCTAGAAAAGGGTTTAATTTGCAGGTTTATAGGTTTATAACAGCAACTCTATAAATCTAATTTGTGAGCTTTTAGCCATTTCCGAGTCCCCCTAAAAAGGGACATTACATAACTTGATGGAGTTCTACTTGGTCGAAAACCTGCTCAAAACAAAAGCTTCTAAAAATTGTAATTCTATGTTCTTTTCAATGGTGTAAGCCTTAAGAGGGGGTATTAGAATATATGACTTATATTTTAGTATTAAGTATTAACTAATAAACGGTTGTAACCACTTCAACCATTTTATAACCATCTCTCACATGATAAAATGACGGACACACAATGAACAGTTTGTACATTTCGGTTTCTCTTCAATCTTCCTTTGTGCACATTTTCTTGGAAAACAATCTTCAAGAGGGGGAGGACCGTAATGCCCCCTTTTCTTGGCATTACTAATATATCTGTTCATCTCTTATATTTGCATTGTAACCCCTCGACATGCCTAGCGTTACAAGTGGGAGTCTCTAGTTAGTTTAAAAATGTGCACATAGGTTAGTTACTTTTTATTATTTAATTAGAAAATAATAAAGTGCACATAGTCTTAGCATATTAAATGTTTTAATTATGTAATGGGAGGGAAAGGGGCCACTTGGCTATCTAACTTGTAATTGCAAATTTAAAAAGTGTATTTTCCCTCCAAGTGGGTCGATCCCTTTGGGAAGTCTATTTAAGGGATGTGAGGGGGTCATTTCACCTTATGTTGATTTGATCATTTATGTCTCTCCATGCTTGGAGAAATGGGATGTATGCCCTAGCTCTCATTGTGCTCTCTCTCTCATTCAACTTGGAATTGAAGTAGATCTGATTTTGAAGACTTTGTCATTGAAGATTTGAAGACTTGATATTTATTTTTGCCATTTTTGGATAGTGGCGACTTGGCTGGAAACTTCTGTTGCATTTCTGGAAAATTCTGTTGGTTGGAATTTGATGAATTTATGTTCATTGGAAAGCTCTTTTCTAAGCTTTCCAACAAGGGTAATTTCGTGTGAAAATTCCAAGTATTGCTCAAGATACGAATGTTTGAAGATCTCATTATTTACCTAATTTACCAGAATTAGGACAGCGACTTATATTGGAGTTTCGGGTGACTTTTTAACTAAGTCACAAGGTTCGAGTTTGAGTTCATGTTCGACGAGGATAAAGTTTGGTTCATGTTTGCCAAGGGATAAAGTTCGAGGAAAAAACGTCTTTAAGTTAGAATAATAAATATGTCAAAAGGACAAAGTGGAGAGAGCTTTATATCCACTACTTTTAGTCGGTAAGTATATAAAGCTCTGCACTTTGTCCTTTTGACATATAAACATTTTTTAAAATAATGCAAAATCGCGTCAAAAACTTCCCATGTAAAAGTAATGGATAAAGTTCGAGTTCATGTTCGACAAGAATAAAGTTCGGCAAAATTGGAACTTTTTCGATAAAATTCACCGAACCTTGTGACATAGCTTTTTAGCATGGCATTCGTGGATGGAAAATTCTAAAATTGATCTCATAATTTTCCTTCTAATTTATGCTTCGTTTTGAGTTATGGTTGTTAATTTTCGGATAAGTATTTTGCAAGTTATGAGGGTTTGATGCTGCAGCTGTATTTTGGGATTTAAAAATCAGGTTTTCCATATTTTTGTGGTTTTCTTGCATGGAAAGTTGCTCCTAATTAATATCTATCATTTCCCTTTCGTTTCATGCAATTTAGAGTTGTAAATCAAAAGTTATGGAATTTTGAATATTTCAACCTAGGGTTTTGACGAACTTACTATAAATAGTAAGTTCCATATTTCAGTGCTTTTTTTGAGGGTTTATGGTTGAAATCTAAGTCACCTTGCATTTGGTGGATTTAATAAAAACCCTCAAAATTCGCGAATGTTTTCCAAACATTTGAAATTCGTTGCCATTCGCGAATTTAATAAAGGGCATCAAAACGTGAATCCCTTCCGCGAGTTGTTATTCGCGAATTTAATAAAGCACAAGAAAAAATTAAAAAAAAATCGTTTAAATTTGTTTGTATTCGGAAAAGGCCTTCCGCGAGTCGTGGTATCGGAGTCATGAGTCGTTTATTGGAGCCACGAGTTGTTTAAATTTGTTTGCATTCGGAAAAGGCCTTCTGCGAGACTCCACCAACGGCGGCGGCGACAACGGAACCCTCACAACCTTACTCGACCACCGACTCGACTTGACTTCCACGTTTCCCCATAGTTCAAGTTTATTTCAATATTATTTGTATAGTTCAAGTTTATAATTTATAAGTATCCACGTTCAAGTTTATAATTTATAATTTATAAATGTTTATAAATTATAAAATAAAATAAATAGGTATCCACGCATTCAAGTTTATAATTTATTAACTTATTCATTATTATAAAATAAATGTTTATTTTGTGTTTTAGGTTATTAAGTTAATAAATTGGGTATTCCTGTAAAAGTTTTTAAGCCATAAATAAACTATTAATTTAAAAGTTAATAGTTTTGACGTGTTTACTTATACGAAATGTGAAATTATAAGTGTATTTCTATCGGCCCGAATTTAATCACGAATTTTATCTTTATTTTTTTAGAACGAATTTCTTACGAATTTTATACTCAGTAAATTCAAACACGAATTCGAATGCGGTGACTTAGGTTGAAATATAAGATTCGACTATTTATTTTCAGATTTGGCTAATTTTCCGGTTGTCCCGAATTTGGGGACATCACAGTGGTATCAAAGCATCTTTCCTCTACTCTTGTGGGGTTTGTGTTTGCAGATCTGGATACATAGTGTATGAATCATGGGGTTAACAAGTGAAGGAGAAATGAAAATGCAGTTTTACAGATTGGGGAGATGGCTTGATCCTCCACACCTTTCGAGAGATGTGTTGCTTAGCATTTTGGAGGAAGCTGTAAGTTGTTTGGCTAGGATAGAACAATCAAATTATGGCTCCATGTTTTCAGCGATGGATTCATTAGTGACTCATTTGGCTAGATCTCGAACTGTTGAGGCATGATGAGGTGGATGTGAGACTCATGGTCATCACTTGCATTAGCGAGGTGACAAGGATAACAACCCCAAATTTGCCATACAATGACACCACCATGGAAGAGGTCTTCGAGCTCATGATAGGAAACTTTCAAAAGCTTTGGGACACCACAAACCCTTACTTTGATAAGAGGGTTAAGATCTTGGAGAACATGGCAAAGGTAAGAACTTGTATACCAATGTTAGATCTTGATTGTGATGATCTCATTCTACACATGTTTGATGTATTCTTTGCTGTCATAGATGATAGTCATTCAGAAAATGTAATGGATGCAATGCAAACTATCATGTCTTTGGTTTTGAATGAACATGAGGCCCCTCCTCAACATTTGTTGTCTATACTTGAGGAAGGTTTGAGTCTAGAGGAATCATGTATTGCTCATACTTTAGCCAAAGGTGTTTTGGATCAATGTTCAAGCAAGGTGAAGGCATATATGTTAGCAAGGTCTCCTATGAAGCAAGAAGGATCAACTCTCCAAGGTATGAGTCCTTTGGTATTTGATGATAAATTTTTGATATCTAATGCTTGCATGGAACTTGGTGATTGCAAGGAAAAATCAGATTTGAGGGAAGTTGTTCAACAACTTCATGAGCCCTTTGAAGGGCAAGAAGAAAGCATGGACAAGGACATCACTAAAGAAGGGAAAAAATCATATTTGAAGAGGGAACATGAGGATGGCATGGGTAGAAGTTATACCCATGGAGAAGAGGCATTTCAGGTACTTTAGACCATTCTCAGCTGGCTGGTCTGCGCATAACAACAATCATTAGAGAGCAAATAAATGACTTCATTCACTCAAAAATGAAGTTTAAGGAAGCCCCACACAAATCACAAATAAGGTTGCATGATTCCAAGGTAGAAGGTGATGTTTGGTTTGAAAATTTTGAGTATGAAGGTGTTCCATGGCACAAAGGTATGATGGGCAGCCCCAATCATTTTGTTTCAGATGTATTGCTTCCTTTCATAAGGGAAATCCATTGGCACAATGAATGGTATGAGATTCCTTGCATGAGTTATATTTCTGATTTTCCTTTTCTTATATGAATGATGGAATAGAAAACAATGGGGTATCATCATGCACATGCTACCTCATGGTATGAAGAAGTAAGCAACAACTTTGAATTATTTGTATTTCTACTTCCATGCACTTGTGAAATGATCAAGTTAAATATTCTATTGTTCTTATATCATAAGGATGTCTCATACATGCATCCTCCAAGTATGAAGTTTAGTCACCATTATGAGAGAGCTACAAGCAAAATAAATGAAGTTTTTGAGTAAGAAGACTTCCCGGTTCAAAATCACCATGCTGGGCACTCCAAGTTATGGGAACCAAGTGTTTTTCCAAAGGATATCAATTTTGATTTTCTGATTTTTACATCTGATTTCATGGGGTTAAGTGAAATTTCAGAATTGAAATGGCTAACACAAGTATTGGCAAGCATAACTTGACCTTAGGAGATCCGGAAATAAGTGGGAAATGCGTTTTTCTGAGTGATAATGATGACTTTCAGTTTAAAAAACTTGTTAGGGCAGCCACTATGGATTTTGTCATTCAATGCTTTGATGGTGCACTTGGCATGGGCAAGAGCAAGTTGTGTTTCAAATTGGTTATCCCTCATTGCATGATTCACACTCACCTAGATGGGAAAGTACCTCATGCAATTTTTTCTATCCATTTGGAATTTATGAGGGCTGTTGGCACATGGATATCTGATGTATTTTTCATTCACCATCCTAAGTATGCTGCTTGGTACTCACTTTCAGCTGTGTATTTGAGTGTTTTTCAGTTTGCTAAAGTTGGGGGTGAAATTTCAGTCATATTGAAGTCATTTTCCTCCACTAGTTTGTTGTTCTTTCATGTTGGGGTAAAGTTTTTGAAGTATGATAACTGTTGTCCTATCATTTTCATGGTTGTCATCATTATTTCCAGCCCTCTTATCACTTCTACAGTTGAGTTTTTAGCCATGAAGTTGATGGATTTGTTGTTGGTGATCATTGTTGACTTATGCATGGTTACTTTGGGGTGGATACCCGCCACTTTAGTTCTGATTTTTGGGAAGAAAATGCACGACTACAGCAACATTTGGGGCAGCATGACAAAGTTTGGGAACAACCCATGTATGAGGATGAGTTGTGAGCCATTCATGCCTTGGAGACATGGAGAAGAAGCTGAAAAAGTGTTTCTCAACACTTATGATTTTTCTAATGTGTTTGCTTCATGTGCAGGATTGAAGACATGTGAAGAAAGATTGCTGTCCTATTCACTTCATGAGGGCATTATTGAGTGGGCAACCTTGGAGCTTATCAAAGCTCATGCAGATTTTTATTCATCTCCCTATGATGAAGGCACTACCACTTGGAGTTCCTACTACGAAGATGATCACACACATGTTTGGATTGCCACGAAGGAAGCCCACATGTTCTTCCAAGTGCTTCATCACTTGACTGGCACCGGAGCAAGACTTTGGATGCATCACTTCATCTCTTCACTTGGGTGCATGATACATGGATCTATGAGCTTGTTATTGCTTGAGGAAAACAATCTTCAAGAGGGGAGGACTGTAATGCCCCCTTTCTTGGCTAATATATCTGTTCATCTCTTATATTTGCATTGTAACCCCTCGACATGCCTAGTGTTACAAGTGGGAGTCTTTAGTTAGTTTAAAAATGTGCACATAGGTTAGTCACTTTTTATTATTTAATTAGAAAATAATAAAGTGCACATAGTCTTGGCATATTAAATGTTTTAATTATGTAATGGGAGGGAAAGGGGCCACTTGGCTATCTAACTTGTAATTGCAAATTAAAAAAATATTTTTTCCCTCCAAGTGGGTCGATCCTTTGGGAAGTCTATTTAAGGGATGTGAAGGGGTCATTTCACCTTATGTTGCTTTATCATTTATGTCTCTCCATGCTTGGAGAAATGGGATGTATGCCCTAGCTCTCATTGTGCTCTCTCTCTCATTCAACTTGGAATTGAAGTAGATCTGATTTTGAAGACTTTGTCATTGAAGATTTGAAGACTTGATATTTATTTTTGCCATTTTTGGATAGTGGCGACTTGGCTGGAAACTTCTGTTGCATTCTGTAAAATTCTGTTGGTTGGAATTTGATGAATTTATGTTCATTGGAAAGCTCTTTTTCTAAGCTTTCCAACAAGGGTAATTTCGTGTGAAAATTCCAAGTATTGCTCAAGATATGAATTTTTGAAGATTTCTGTTATTTACTTAATTTCCCAGAATTAGGGCAGCAACTCGTTTTGGAGTTTCAGGTGACTTTTTAGCATGGCATTCATGGATGGAAAATTTTAAAATTAATCTCATAATTTTCCTTTTAATTTATGCTTAGTTTTGAGCTATCGTTGTTAATTTTTGGATAAGTATTTTGCAAGTTATGAGGGTTTGATGCTGCAGCTGTATTTCGGGATTTAAAAATCGGGTTTTCTATATTTTCATGGTTTTCTTGCATGGAAAGTTGCTCCTAATTAATAGTTTCATACAATTTGGAGTTGTAAATCAAAAGTTATGGAATTTTGAATATTTCAGCCTAGGGTTTTGACGAACTTACTATAAATAGTAAGTTTCAGATTTCAGTGCTTTTGTTGAGGGTTTATTGTTGAAATATAAGATTCAACTATTTATTTTCAGATTTGGCTAATTTTCCGGTTTGTCCCAAATTTGGGGACATCACAGCTAGAGGATTTGATACCAATGTTAGCAAATGTAAACACGGATAAAATGAAGAGGAAATGGACTCGCACATCAAATAAATACGTCCTTCAGTTTATTATGTTGGGAGTAATTACAATGCACTTGGAATAGTTTTGTGACAATTCATAATTGAAAACCACCAACTAACATGTGTGCTTATAAATATATTCATTATATTCAATACTTTGCATTCTAGGTTTTCCTTCTTCCAATATGCAACTTTTTCTTTAGAAGGGCGACTACGTTTATGCTCTAGTTCTGCACCAGAAAGCTAGGTCATGATCAAAAGCATAGGGGTACATGGTGTGGCAAGACGGTTTGGTAGGTGCCCTTTGTTGGCCACACATGTGACAAAAACTCTAACATTGGAATACTTGTTATAATTCCTCCCACACAAAAGCCGTTACCTCCATTTGAGCTTTTTGAGATCTTGCTAAAGTAATGCAACTAACATGAGGCTAGATATAATAACGCAAGCAATAATGCTAATATGAAAGTTCTAATGACATGCAAGATGCAAGTAAGCATTAAAATCTAGAAAAATTATGATTATGCAAATAGTTCTAACAAGAAATGCAAATAGTGTTGCATGCCTAAGTAAATGTAATAAATGACATGAAAAACTTACCTTAAGCATGGTAATTTTTTGAAACCGAAGTATTAGAAGGTTCAACAAAAATGTGTCCTGCATTTGTTTCTCTAATTGTCAAGTGTGAATCTTTGATTGCTACAAAAATCTTGATTTGTACTTCTTTTTAAATGTGAGATGTTTGAGGAGGGTTAGGTATCATGAGTTGCCCCCAAGTTTGAAGTGGGATGGAAATATGTATCTTTGGAATAATATTTGTGATTAGGTTGGATGTTAATGTGTTGCTTGTGGGCTATACATTATGGATAGAACAAGTGCTTGATCAATGCCATCAACAATAGTTGTTTCTTTTGGTAAGTATCAAAGCATGGCTCGAGAGTGGCTTCTTGGGAATTCAAGGATTCCCAATGCAGGCAATTATTTAAGTGGTGTTTGTAAGCTTTGATCCATTCGAGATTTTCCCATTCTATAGAAGGAGTTGATGACACGTGTGCGATAGGAAACTTTGGAGACAAATCTTCAATTTTCCCCTAGTTTTCTTTTTTTTTTGTATTTGGGGGGGTGTGTTGGTTTTGGCATGTGAATGATATTTTCGGCCAACATGGCATTACTATCATCAAAATTATACGGTGCATGTGGTAGCTTTGTAATTTCACTTGGTTTTAAGATCTACACTTTGCAATAAAATAGCAAAAGTATGGGGGTGTTGTGAAATTACCTTATTTGTGATGTTGTTGAAGGAGTTGGTCTTCCCTTGTGTTGAGGAGCTCTAGGATTGCTTCATAATCGGTGAGTGTAGGTAATGGACGTGTATTCAATATCGATTTCTAGGTCAATGTATTCTTGTCTTGTTTGTCTTCTTTTTCTTGATTGATTTGTTTGATATTCGTGATTTGTGCACACAAGAATGTTTTTTAATTTGTAGGTAAGTGAGACTCTTTCTTAATGTCTTGGCGTGGTCAAAGACACTATCTGTGAGGTTTTGTATGAAATTCATCGACGTAGCCAATGATGTTGGAAACTTTGATTTTTGGTTCACGTGTTTGACATGGTCGATGAGCGTTCTTTATTGGATAATTTATGCTCAATGTTTTCAGCATGGCCAAAGATGTAATTTCGCTAAGTAGGATCAACATCATCGGTGCGGATAAAGACATTGGTTTTGTGGTTGATATCTTTGAGGATTTTAGAAAGTATTCTTTGGGGGGTGGGTTTGGTATAAACTATGATTTGTTGTATGATTCATCTTGAGTCTTCTAAGGAAGGATTTGTGGGAGGCTTATATGATAAGACTTTATAATTGTCACGATGTCAAATTTGGGACTCTCGCTTTCATATGAAAGTTGGACCATGTGTGCCTCACGGTTGAAGGCGTGCATTTGAGCAGGTTGCTTTTGGTAGTGGGGCACATCTAAGTGTCGTGTTTGAGCGTGAGATATGACATCGCTGTCATTGTAGGATTATTTGATGGCACAAGATTGATTTTACATATGGTATTGTTGAGGCTCTCATTTGTTGTATCCTTATCGGAGATGCCACATTGAATTAAGGATTGAGGAGAGAGTACGAGTGGATATTTACAAAAGCGTGACTCTAGTGTCATCATCATATGTTTCCTCATTTGCATTACAAGGTGAGTCTTTTTTTCTATTGGCGTCTGTAATGGGTAAATACCTCTCCGTGTGGTAGTAGGGATGGTGGGAGCCAATCGATGATGGCTTTTGGTAGTTTGGAGGTATTGCATTTGTTTTAAAATTATTTTGGTTCATCGTGTTTGATTCTAGTACGGTAACATGTAAGTTTGGATGTATGTTGATATACTTTGTGCAATGACACATTGGTGATTGTGTCGGTTGTAAGATTCTAAATGGATAGGACTAGTAATGACACATTGCTGATTTGAATTAGCTCAATAATTTCTAGGAGGGGTGTTAATTGTGTCATTGATCATCGTGGTAGAAATAGTTGGAGTTGTAGGCGTGGAGAATATAGGGGAAGTCATGGTATGATTTGCCCCCATGCTAGTGGAAAGAATATATTTCCCGGCATTCCTCCCATATTAGTGGGGGAGCAATGTTATGTAAAGAACTCGTGAGGAGCTGAATTTATTCGGGAGATTTTCTTGCATAGTGAGGATTTTCTGTTAGGAATTGTTGAATTTTGGGAATGATCTCAATGTTTTCCATTGGCTTGCTCTCTTGGTTGATATCTTCTTGGAGAGCTGGTTTTTGGTTTGACTTAGAACATCATGTTGGCCTTAGGACGAATATTGAGCTTCTTATTGAGGCTATAAGAAGCCATATTGCAATCAAGATCATGATTGGATGGTGCTTTGGAAAATTTGGACCATTGGATATTATCCTCTTGGCCTACTTGAAAAAATTCCATTGTAGGGGTGGGAGAATGGCCCTTAGAAAATCCAAGAGGAGAGAAATTCAGAAGCAAGACATGTGCAGGAAATTTATGTCGGAAACCGTGAGAATAAGCCAACTAGAGGTAGGGTAAGATTCATGTCGCATGCACTAAAAAATATTAAGCCTATAGATGGTTTTCCAAATATAACAAGTCTTTAAATAGGTAAAAGGTCGAAGACCATTCTAGATCCAACACACAAGAATTACGGTCCACAAAGTAGACTTGGGTGATAGATAAGGGCCATGCACAAAGGATTTTGGAAGGGATCTAGAGGAGCCTACACATGCAATTATATGGAGAAAGAGGGTAGATGGATAAGAGAAACCCTGAGTAGACCCAAGTTGGGGATTCGCGAAAACTTGGTATGGCTCGATGGCATAACTCATATTCTTGGATCTTCAAGGCCTTTATTACAACTTATCTTCCTTTGGTTTAGCTCCTTAACCTTAATTTGTCCTCTTTTTCCAATGGGAGACACCTCCGATTGAGAGAATCTCGAGCCTCCAAATTCTCAATGGGCTTCCTAAATTCCTTGACTCGGGTATATTTAGTTGTAAACCCCATGGAAGGGATATGGGGTATGGGCATCTCGGACTATGTTCTCATGGACAATATCTCTCATCCCCCACATTTGTGGCTTCCTTATTTCTCATTAGCTCCCCCTTGCTAACCATGTCATCTTGACATTCACCCTCCATATTGATTCCGACACGTCTCGCTCCTTGCCTCCACCGCAACCCCAACATTAGATACACCACAATCCACTTTTCGACGATGACCGCACCATTGAATGTGTTGTTTGTCTCTCCCATCTTATGTTTGGGTACTACTCCCTTCCTCCTCTCACCATTAATTCCATGTATGAATTCTTATGTCAAATCCATACGGGAAGTTGCCCTTGATTTGTTGTCCTCACACTATGCATCACTCTAGCCCCCTTCTCGCCACAAATCCCGCCCCCATGAACCGGTGGTATGAGGATGGAAGTAAACCCCTTCATCGAAACTTAAGTTTTCTCTAGCCAATAATGCTTCCTTCATACCCACCCTTTGTAGGGAGTAATGTAGCCTTCTTCGATGTAAGGAATGAGAGTTTCTTGCATTTATACGACTGCACTACTTGTTGATCTCCACCACTCACTGAAGACCTCTTAGCTTATTCTTCTCCGCAGAGAAAAACCACAATTTGTGACACCACCCTAAAGCATGGGTCTCCTATGATAGTTCCTCTATGATGTTCCGAGACCATCTTCTTTGTCATTGTCCCCACTCCTCTCGCCATCCTCTGTCTTCTCCACTTCTTCCGTCAAGACAACTATTTTGAAGCTATGCACCAATAAAGCGAGTTGATTGCAAAGGTCTCCAAGCTGAATTCATCAAATATGGTGTGGATTCCTTTGCTTTTTACCATGCCACACTCTTTAGTAAGGCGGTGTGTTTAGGTTTTCCTTAGTCGTGGTTCCAACACATCATTCACCCTGTCCATAAATTTGGGGATCTCTCTCCCTAACAACTATAGGACCTTCATGGTTGGGAAAACATTTACCAAACTTTATGCCATGATGTTGGACATGTAGTTGTCGTGAGCACTTGGAAAGGAATACTATCGAGCTAGGAGTAGGCTTTGTTGAGGAGGACTACTAGACTATTGACTAACATGTTTATACTTTGGGCTATATTGAGTAGGCTTGTCATAGGTATTCCAAAGTCTTTTGTTGTTTTGTTGACTTTAGGAAAGACTTTGACTTAGTTCCTCGACTCTTGCTTTTCCACAAGTTAAGAGATATTTGCATCCCTAATTCTTTGATTATCGTCGCGTAGATGCTTTATGAGATAGTTATTGGACAATTTTGTACTTCTCACATTTCTCGGCTTTGTGAAGAGAACCATAGGGGTCAAGCAATGATGTTCTCTCTCACTAATCCCATTCAACATTTACTTTGATGAGTTAGTGGAGTTTCTTTGGCAACATACTCATATGGATGACCGTTGTAGTATACTCATGTGGATGACGACCGTATTTTGCATTAGGTGGTTCTTTATCCTTCTTTATGCTGATAATGTCCTCCTCTCGCATTTTGTAGAGGGCCAACAATTTGATGGCCTTGCCCCTTCATGTGAACTTTGATAGCTTGTGGTCAAGCTTAGTAAAACTAAGGCAATGCTTTTCAATATCTCCAAGCATTCTCTGTCCACATTCCAGTCTTCTATAATGGGAAACCTTAGGAGATCACATTGGCTTACTCATATTTGGGGATCCAATTTTCTAGTCCTTCCTTTAGCATGAAGTCCACAAAAGATGGCATCACTAGAGATGTTAGATAGAAAATCTACAAACAATCTATCCAAGGCCACTTGGATCTCCTTGTTGAGTCGCTTAACCCCAAGCTTGAATTTTACATTGAGAATTTTTACAAGTAGTGGATGGTATTATTTGTCACCCTCACTATCTCTAGAGCCATTTGTCCCACGGTGTGAGATTTCCCTTGGCTAAATGAGAGTGTACTCTCACTAGTTATGGGTTGAAACTAATCATCACATTCTCCATCAAGACCAAATTTGTCATCTTTGCGCTTCGTGGATGGAGAATGAGGAACACATTATTTTAGATGTCCATTAACTATGAGATCCGTGGAAGATATCACCGCATCAAAAAGAACTCACGTAACACCCTCTCTACTTTCTTTAGATATCTAGACCAGCGGTGCTTGGCTCTTTATCTTCACGAGGTTGTAACCCTTCAAAGATAGATCTCACTGAGGAGGTCTTGAGGCTCACAGAGCCCTCATGTTGATCATATTTTTCTTCTAGCACACCCAAGCAATTTGCAAAGCTAAGAGCCCTCTCAACATTGGTAATTCACATATTAGAGCTGTTAGATCAGTTAGGTTGTGCTTCTCTCAACCTCTCTCAATGCACCATTACTCATTAGATTAGTTAGATCCACTAGCTTGCTCTCATGTCCCTTTTTGGAGGCTGATTTCGAAGACCTTAACCCATTCTCTCCCCGTGGGTCTAAGGAGAAAAGCAAGGGGAAGATCTGAATTATGTTTTTATTGTTGTTTAGATAGTTGTTTTCATTTATTATCATTTATCCTATTAGAAGCCTTGTGCTCCAATAGAGAAACTTAAGTAGTTTAGTAATAAAGGTATTATGAGCATGTAGGCTCCAAATACCCTTTGAATATTTAAAAGCACTTACTTAAGGGGTCGGCCATCATTTCTCATGTTAATAAGCACTCCTTATGGCTATTTAAGGAGGTTGCTTGGGTATTATGTTTTTGTGATTATTCATATTTTGGTGAAAGTTGGCTAGTGAAGCCCTTTTACTCTCTCTCTCAAGGACGAAACCCCTTGGGTTGAGGATCTCATCCAAGGACAAAAACCCTTGGTTGGGAAACTTGTGAAGGACGAAAACCCTTCATGAGTTTTTGGTGTGCAAGCTGATTTGAAAGGAAATAAAGTATCTTTCTCTTGCATGTGTTGTCTCTTTGGTGCAAATTATATTTTGTTTAGAGTGGAGTGACCTACCTTGGTGTGGAAATTTGGTATGTGTGATGCAATTTTGGCAAATATGAAATTACTCTCTTATTCTCTATATTTTCTAAGGCCAAGATTCCGAGTTTGATGAATTTTGGTGATGTTCTACTATTTTTAGCAAGCTTGGGAATGTTCGCTGGTTAGGGTTCCATAATTAATTAATTCCACATACAATTCTGATTTCTAACAACTGCAATTGATTGTTAAGGGTTTTCTATTAATTTTGGCATAAATTTGGAAGGATTTTTGCAAGATTTAACGCCTCTTTGAAGGGTTGTTTTCACCTAGGGAAGTCGCTGCCCTATGAAGGGTTTGAAATTCAGTTTTGCAGGTTATAACAACAATTCTATAAATTTGATTTGTGAGCTTTTAGCCATTTCCAGTCCCCCAAAAAGGGACATTATAGTGGTATCAGAGCTCTATCCTCCCAGCCTGTGAAGTATGGCAGATAATAGTGGTATGCAGTACTACCAGAGAAGGGAAAAGAAGACAACAGAGACCGGGGAAGAAAAGTTGGAGATGATTGTGAAGACGCAAGAAGGAATAGTGGATGTATTGGATAGGCTTTCCTAGCCATCCAAAACATGCAAGGAGGTGGTTCGGCCAAGGGGGAAGAAGATTCCTACAATTTCCGTGAATCAAAGAAGGTGAAAATTCCTTTTGCAAGGCCCTACAAACCCCAGTTCGTGGACAAGGAGGCAGTCGCTCCACATGGGAGCCCTAGACAAGCCCATGATTACACCATATGGCTTGAAGAATACTAGACAATGATGGATGAGTTTCGGGAGGCAATGTCTCTCACGGATTTCATCAAATTGAGGACAAAAGATAAACATTATTGGCAAAGAACCCTAGCGCCAAAGGGAGAAGTGCAACATGTTTTGGGAAAGATGAGTCTTCCTACTTTTGATGGCTCCACAAAGGGATCAGCTAGGGCATGGATCCAAAACTTGATACATACTTGTCCTTGAGACCTATGGCGGAAGAAGAAGCAATAAAATTTGCAACCCTTCACCTTGAAGGAGTTGCCCATGATTGGTGGCATCATGGCATGTTGACACAAGGGCATCACCACATTCATTCCTATGAAGAATTTTGCACAAGGCTCGTGGAGAGGTTCGAAAGAATGGATCCGAAGCATACTTTCATGATCTTGCCCAACTCAAACAAAAAGGTATGGTAGAAGATTATGTTGCTGATTTTCAAAAGATTTCAGTCATGGTAGATGATATTTCCGAAGGGAGACTCATGATATTGTTTATAGAAGGGCTGACTGAACCCCTAAAGAGCTTAGTAAGGGCTTTTGACCCATCTTCCTTGCAAGAAACCATAAGGAAGTCCTTGGACCTAGAAGGGCCATGTCTGCAGACCGCAAGAAAATTTCTATTTTATCCCACCCTAGAAAGAAAAGAAAAATTGAAAGTGAAGTAGTTAACCTGCCAATTTTTTTTTTTGTATTTTTCAATTTGAGGTGGTTTTCTTTGTCGATGCCACTTACATGAATTGACCTAAAGATTGTGCAAAGCACTTGCAGCCATTATGCATTTTTGAGTTAAAATAAACTTAAAAGCATAGTTACTGAGTTAATTTGGATTTGTGCGAAATCCGGTTCGAACACAAGGACAAATTTTTTTGCCATTTTTGGAAAGGGTCAGGAAGATGTAGCGAAAAAACTTGCATGTGCCATAACTTTCATTACGTGGCTCCGTTTAGTGTGTCTTCTTCTAAAAGTGTATATTTTCTCGAGCTCTATGCATTGATGGCAATATTTTTCTTATTTCATAAAATCCATTTTTGCACCTTTTTGGACCAAGCAACTTCTTGCAATCTTTTGAAAGAATCATTATGATGATGATGATTATGGTAGATGGATGCTTTTTTGTATGATTTTTCTATATATAATGATATAAGTATACAATAATATAAATTTATAATAATATAAGTATATATATTCCGAACTGGATTTTTCCGTATTTTTCGAATTTTTCGAGAACTCGTATTTTCGGATTTTTTTGCCCTTCCGAATTTAATCGGATTTCGAACCTGGTAACTATGCTTAAAAGTAAAGAAAAGAAACATAAAACTAAAGAATGGGAGAAAATCGGAGCAAAACTGTATAGACGAGAATGAAGCTAAGAACATGAAAATATTATTCAATTTTCAAAAAGTAGGAAAGGGCCAATAAACATGGTGAGCCATGAAATAATATTGATCGCAAAACAAGACCATAGACCTTAAGTTTTCATGGATAGATTGTTCCAGGAGGATCTGAGACCTCAATTAGTTCGTGGCACCATGACATTGCTCTCTATCATGCTCTAACTTTACCAATAGCTTAAACGTTATATTGTGCACATATGCATTCCGCAAGGTCCTTATTCCTCCTCTGCAATACCGCCCAACACTTGCAGCTCTGTACTGTACAACTCTTGCAGCTCTGTACCGCACAACTCTGCACAACTCTGCAGTTTCGCTAGTTGAAGATGATGGACTGATGATCAGTTATGAAGTGGTTGTAAAGGTTTATACAACACTTCTTCTTCCTCCTTTCTATATTAAGGCACCCTTCTATTCTTTGCAGAGATTTAGAGTTTTTCTAGTAAGGAGTACATATACATCCTAAGCCCAATCTCTCGGATCTTGTGCATGTTTTTGCAAAGTATTATGCATTACTGTTCTACTTCTAGTGTCTTGTTTCTCTACTTCTTTGTTGCATGAGCACTCTGCTATATCTGTTGGCCTCTATCATTCACAATACGTTTTCCACATATAACACATGTAAGTTCTCATTTAAAGTTTTTTCCATTAGGTTTCCTCTTGGGCCTCAGATCAGTGGTATAAAAGCACATACTTCATCATATCCCAATGGTATTGAAGTTTCATCTGAACTTTGTCTCTTTGTTTGTATGTCTACTCACACAAGGGAATATAGAAAGTTAAGACTCGTAACTCGTGATCCTTCTTCATACCTTCCTTCATGTCCTCAAATGGGTGACTGTAATATCCCTGACAAATAATTTTAAATAATTCTGGATATTTGCACAAACCCTAGGGCAGCAGTATGAAATTTTATCTTTTATGACAGCAGCAATAATCTGATTTTTTAATTAAAAACAGCAAACCCCAATATGTAGAAAAACAGACTTTTATTTATTTATTTCAAATCAGCTTTAATGAAAATACCAAAATGTCTGAATACAATTATTTTTTCACAACTGTTGAACCAAATGGAAAGATGAACATAAGATAAAAGCATGCAAACTGATTTGACTGAAATCTGCCCCCAAACGTGGCACCAACACTGTATTTTGTTTCTAAAGGGGATGTCCTAGCTGTACTTGCTGTTCTAGATGCTAAAACAGCCCTGAATATGATGCCCTAGCTGAACTGGATGAATATTTGTACTCTGAATGATCACTACAACCCTTGGATGGAATTACCAAGCTTAGATATGAGATTTTTTTCCCCAGATCTGTGTGTAAATGAGGGTTTTGTCCTCTATTACTGATGCATAACAGAAGCTACTTGCAGACAATGAAGTAGTTGATAAATTTCCAAGATGATATAATAATAATCCCCAAAATATTCTTTTCTAACCTTTAAGGCCTTCTCCCAAAGTTGGTGCCACCTTTTGGAGTTACATGCATGCTTTAAAATAATTAAAAATCATTTAATTGGCATATCCCAAGCTGGCACTCCGTCCTAAACATATAAGCTTGCTGCCCATGCAAACACTTATATCTTTGGCGCCCCATGTTAGAAATTCATTATTTAATTCCTCATGCACTATTTCATTATTTTATTATTATTTCACTCCTCATGCACTCACTTCTCCTTTTGGCACCCCATATTGGAAATATAATATTTTATTCCACTTTTGCTTTTTGGCCCCACTTACTAAAATATAATTTGAGTGTCCTTTTCCAATTAAAATTTAAAAGTACCCTTGGATCACTTAAATTAATTTATTTCCCTCATTAATTCCCCTTAGCCTACAAGAAATAAAAAGAATAGACTTCTGGCATCCAAAATCAAATTACGGTGATTGAACAAAGGGGGTATTATGGTGATTGAACAAATTCAAAGACTCTCAACATTAAATATGTTTAAGCAAATGATAGAGGATACTTTACACAAGCAACGATAAGAATTGGAAGAATGCCATGCACAAGAAAGAGAGGGTAGTATTATTCATCACTTTTCATGACTTCTCAAGCATGTACATTTGACTGCCAATCCTACTCATATGCAATGACCTTTTGGTGGTCACACCCCATATGAGGTACAAGTTAATCTAGACATCCCTATGTTTGAAGGAAAAACAGATGCAAATGCCTTACGTAACTAGCTTAACCTTGATTTCTCATACTACATGTTAAATCAGTTCTCTGATAGACAAATGATTACATTTGCTCTTATGAAAGTTTTTTTATTCATAAAGAAATAGTGGAATAGCTCCTGCTTTGCGCATGAAGATGATGTTAACATAGACTCTTTTGTAGACACATGGAATGGTTTCATTGAAGCACTCAAAAATACCTATTATCCAGTTGGGAACTATGATGACCAATACATCAAGTTTTCACAATTGTGCCAAGGCCATGATCAATCTGTTCAAGAATACACTGAAACATTGCACTTTCTTGCCGCAAAACAAAATATTCAAGAATCTGTACAAAATATCACGTAGAGTGGAGTCGTTACTATTATGGGCATATTTTTGTGTTCGCAATGGGAAAATAATGTCTTAAGATTATACTACGATAAGCAATGACTGGAAAATTATCTGACAATTACTTATCTACTTTCTTCTTTGGCGTTACAAATAAAACAACTGCAACATCAGCATGCTCATTGTGTGTTAGTCAAGTTACATGTTATTAACCATATTGTTATTTTTGCACATTTTAGAGATATAAGAGGAAGCAAGAATTTCATGATTTCCATTGTCAATGACATCAACGTGATATTTGAATTCATTGGTAGCCGATTTCACATATTCTTCTTAAATTAATGCTTTCACATATTCTAAAGCATATTTAAAAATGTTTCTTTTGCTCTTTTTTTTTTTTGTTACTTATTGTGCTTATTAGAATGCATGTTTCATCTTACAATTTTTTGGAATCACGTAGCTGGTGATGCTTATGTTTTAAAATCTTACTTCTCAGTAAATAAACTGCTAATTTTGTTGAACACAGGGGATCTGGATTTCTAACATTGAATGACGTGTATGAGGTACAAATTTAATTTAGTTGTTACTCATTTTGATCACTTTCTTTCATTCTAAGTGGGGTTTGTAAACTTTATTTTGTATCAATTCTTGTATAATTATCAAATAAGGTGCGATTAAGAATCTGCTAATGTCGTTTTGTATCCATGAGCAACATAGTATTAGGAGTATGTTATGTTGTATTTTGTCCTAAAGCCAGTGGTCTATGTATCAGTTTTGTGGGAAAAATACTATGTTATGATTAGATTAGTAGAGATTATGCAATAATTTAATTAGGATATTTCTCCCATTTGAATATAAATTGAGGAAAAACCTTAAGCTATGTATATTTTTCCCCATTTAACATCATTCTAAGTGGGGTTTGTAAATATTTTGTATCAATTCTTGTATAATTATCAAAAACCTTAAGCTATGTATATTTTTCCCCATTTAACATCATTCTAACTCACAAAGTTGTGTATATTTTTCCCCATTTAACATCATTTAGTTGTCATTTATGACTTGTTATGTGTTTTCAGCCACATTTGCAAATTTAAATTCATATTGGGTGTGTAGGTGCCCCCATTATTTTATGTTGCATCATTTATATCTAGTCATATTTTGGCAGATCTTTTTCCATTCACTTAAAATCATTGCAAGTGATATAAGAGCCACATGATTTTGGCCACAATTGCGAAAGTACCAAGGAGTGTTTATTCAGGAAACCAATTGATGTTTGTGACTAATAACTGAAGGGATTATTTGAAGAATTTACTACATAAAATTGAAGGGAGATAAAGTCTTTAGGAAAAAGGGAAAAGGATTCAGATCCAATGTACTAACTCCATAGAAATACACTGTTTGAGTTTAATGAGGAACATGTCAACCCTTGGGGTGACCTTGATCCTATCCCTCTAGATGAGGTGGTGGAAGAATGTTCTCGACGCTTCTCTTTAACTGTAGATGAAGATCCCATAGTACAAGTTTGGGAGAGGAGGTACACATGTGGCTGAGAAAGGGCATGCTCACCTTCAAGGTGTAATACATTTATGACTGTGAGGAGAAGCTGAATGTTGTCTTGCAACAGCTATATGGGGCAGTTTGTACCTGAGGAGATAAATGGATTTTCTGAAACCATAGTGGGAGCTTTGGTCAGTTTGCTGGTGCATTAACTTAAGCAACAGATTGGAATTGGTATCAACCGCACTATGTACATTTCGTGCACTTGTTCGAAAAAGGCATGATTGTGGAAGAGTACCTGTAAAAATTCCAAATTTTAGACTCAAAGGACAAACTTCTAGAAGACATGGTGCTTTATATCTACATCTCCAACATGCGGCTAAAAATATGAATTGAGGTGAGGATGTTTAACCTGCAAACATGGAAAAATATACTTAAGAACTATTAGGAAGAAGTTTTTGATTTTTGTGAAAAAGGCTATGCATTTGATTGAAAGGTTAAGGAAGTGGCAACCTTGGAGTAAGGGCCATGTCTATAACCCTAAAAATATATACATGGCTGAAGATGTATATCTATTTGATTCTTTGGTTGGACTCGATAAAGGTGACTCACTTGAGCAAATTAATGTCGCTGGGAAACAATAGGGTTGGATTGACTTGACACCTCATTAAAGATACTAGGGTTTGGGTCATGGCAGATCCTTGTGACACATTTAACATATTGGGCAATAAGAAAATCCATAGATTGGGTCTCCATCTGGATACATTTGAAAACTTCCCAATATGATTACGGACACCACAACATTCAATATTAGGATTGGCGAACAATGTTGACCCTCAAGGACAACTTTTATGTTGTGGCAATGAAGGAGTGGATGTTGTTTTGGGTTTTCAATGGTTGCAGTCACTCGTAGCTGCTCCATAGTCATTGGTTTTTAGGAGTTATCGAAGGGGCTCACTTGCGATAGGGGATCAGAGCATATCATGGAGGATAACACTACTAGGGGTCTTGTAGTTCGTCAGTACAAGTATGGACATTTCCCAAATCAGAAATTGGGACTTGTAGGAATTGTTAGAGGTAGGGATTATTGTTCGTTGCGAAATACCTTATATTGCACTAGTGGTCCTAACTAGGAAGGAGGATGTATTTTTCTACCTCTTTATTGATTATAGAGAACTCAATCTAATTACGATCAAGAACAAATTTCTAATGCCTAGGATTGATGATTTGTTGAATACTAATAGGTCCCAATTGATTTAAAGATCAATAAAAGACAATCTTTCGGACTCATCATGGGCACTATTTGTTTAGAATGATGCCTTTTGGCCTTTGCAATGTTCATGCAACATTCCAAGCACTGTGAAAAATATTTTTTTATTTTTTTGATTAATGGATAAACATCCAGATCCTTGAGATAGACATTGCATCGATGGTATTAGGTGCACAAAATAATCAACCTTCATAGGCTTAGTGCCAAAGGCGAGGGGTGTCTATTCCAACAAATTCACGGGGCTTGATATCGGCCTCATCCTTTTTGGTGTCACGTCCTTTATTTGATAGTAATTGATCCTCGATGGCCTTTTTGTGAATCAATCAACTTCACCGGTGAACCAACGACATGTTTATCAAGAACATGGCAAGATCTTCAATAAGCTACTCACAAATTTGTTCTTGTCTTTAAAAAAATTTAATCTTAGGTTACTGACAAAATTAGAAAAGCATTTAGAAAATCTAGACATTATGCTTTCCATGTCATCAAAGGAAAAGTTGTATGCTAACTTAGAAGGTGGGTAGACCTAGATAGGCTCCACGAAATGGATGCGACATGCACCTAGTATAGGTATGTGCCAAAATACACAAGAGAAATAGTCTGGGTACACGAATTAGTACCTAGGTATGTTGAATGACGTATCTAGACATGTTGGGTACTTGTTTCGCATACTCAGGACGAATTTGCCACGTACCCACGATAAAAATAGTAAACAAATGTTTTTTCTTTGTTTCTTGGTCAATAAAGTCAAAATGACTTTAAGAAATAAAATATCCTAATCCCAAAGGACACTGGCCAAACACTTTTTAAACAACACATTTATCTTACATTTTATACTTCTCTTAGTGCGCATTTGCTCTCTCACCTCCAATTTTTCAATTGCTTAGAGCTGATCCTACACCACTTCAAGTGTCAAGTACTTTAAGTAGCTTATGCATTTGAATACGGTGGAGATCATTATGATTATGAATACAATGAATATACAAATTTGTCTTGATTTTGTGTATATATTGTAACATTTGCACAATTACTTGTTCAAAATTTGACCAATAAAATCATGACATTTGGCATTGAATTATACATATGTTTTGTGGTGATTTAGCTTATTTTGTTTACTCTATGCACATATTATATGGTTATTTTTTCTTATTTAGCTATATTTTGAAAATATTTTAAATATTTTTGTGACGACGATACCCAAGCCACGAAAAAATTGCCATATTGGCATATCGGGCCTCCATACCCGTATTCATACCTATACTCATAACAATTACCTAGAATTGCTAATGAATCAAAGAGTGAATTTTCTAAGTCATCTCTAGAATGCCTTTGCCATCGATTTGTGCGAAGTGGGGCACACCTACCTCGCAAATATAAAGGCCATATCCGATTGACCTTTGTTAACCATTAAGAAACTTTATTGTTTCCTAGTACTAGTTGGATGTAATATCCCCTTTTGGGATATTAATTAAAATTTGAAAATTACTACTTGCAAATGTAGTCGGTTTAGATGGGCTAACTAGTTGGAGATAACACTTCATAAACCATAATAAATTTGTAGCAGTGAAATATTAATCAAAAAGCTCCAAAGACCAGTAGACCTCAATAATTAATAACTTGCACCATACACTTCACATTTCAATGAAACCACTTGCAAATGAAAGCTAAAAATTAAAGCTTTCCAACCATCTACAAATCTGATTTTTCTGTCAACAATTATTACCTCAAAACAATCCTGAAAATCTGTGTGCAAGTCGACTAGGGTTAGGAAAATTAATTAAATATTTTCCAGCCTTGAAACCACCGCCAAACCCTTGGAAAATCACTCTAAAAATCTGAAATATTAATCTGAGCAATTGCAGATTGAAAACTTGTCAATAAACCCTCTCAAAATAATAGTATCAGTGCCCAAGTAAGTCGATTTGTCTTGAATAAATTCCAGCAGCGAATGTGAGTCAAAATATTATTAAAATGAACACAATATGCTTTGAATGACATGTAGAAATAGATCAGTTTGAAACTCACATTAAATCATACCAAAATACCCCATAACAAGTCGATTTGGGCTTACTAAAAATATGGAATTAACAACAGGCACTTGAGTAGTTGAAACACCTCCAAATATGCCCAAAGCACACTCCCAACAAGTCAAATTCTTTAGGAAAAACCAACAGCACATAATAATCACAAAACCCTCAATAGCTCCCCCTAAACATGCAAATTAACTCTCCAAACAATGCGCCTTTCATAGATCAACTAATAATATGCAAGAACTTATCAAAAGAGCTTGAAAGGTTAACACACACTTCACACTATGGTGGTGTTAATAAACATCTTTTGTTTTGTGATCGGGAGTGGGCATACATCCCTCTTCAAGCATGAAGATAAGTTTCAAAACCATTAACATGCAAAAAGGGTGCACTCATCTCCTTTTATAGATTTGTCTTTGTGCAATCTCCAATGCTTTCTCTTGTTTTTGGCACCATCTTCTAGAGAGGAGAGCTTTTAATTTTAAAATGGCCTGAAAGTCAAACTCTAATGCAAATGTTAATTCCCCAAGATAATATTTGAAATAAATAGAAAATAGGAATTAATTAATTTAATTAATGCCCACATGGAAGTCGACTTTTGCCCCATAAATCGATTTACCCATAAATACTATTTAAATAATTCAAAGGGTAAATCAACTTGCCTTTCAATAATTCATCTTGCCTTAATTAAATCGATTTACCTCAAATGATATTTAATTGGCCCATAATAAATCGATTTTCCCCCTTTATAATTTTCGACTTGCACAAAATAAATAATATTTTTAATTTTTAATTGTATGAGCACAAATCGATTATTTTTCTTTTAATTCAAGGAAATTGGATTAATTTTTTTCTTTTACTATTTTATAATTAATTAATGTCAAAAAAGGGGACATTACAGTCCTCCCTTCCCAAACATTGCTTGTCTTCAAGCAATATGCAAGCACTCGACCCATGTGCCAATGTATCCAGGCTATAAAACTTCCACGAATGAGCTTCTCTACCTGTCAAATGAGAGAGCTGATGTAAAAACAACACCTTGTAATGGCTACCCCATTCTTCCTTGAATTCCCAAGGCTGCCCAAGAAATCCAACTATTGTCATACCAATCACAAGAAATCAGAAAAGTAATCATGAATTTGGCAAGAACAAACAATTTCCAGCTTGGCCCATGCATCAATAATGTTCCACAAAGTGTAAGAGGGCTCTTCAATCATGAACATGAAAGCAATTGGGTAATATAAGTGGCTGTAATAATTGAGAACAACAACCTTAGGGGCTTTAAATAAACATATGGCAGCTTTGAAACAAACCTTTTCAATCTTAGAAAAGAATAGAACATCCCTCTCATTTTTCTTCACTTGATTTTTAGGCTCTTGGGCATGAATCCTCAAGGTATGAACCACATGAACATGCATTTTCTGAATTAACCAACTATGCAAGGAAGGTATCCCAAAAAGTATGAGAACACATGCCAAATCTTTTCTCATTTCACCACAAAAATCAGTCATCATGCCTATTGAAAATTCATCATGTAGTGGTGCCATACGCTAGATATACTCAAATAACTACCTTGAGATGGGAGAACTTTCCCTTTCCCAAGCGTGAATGCTTGGAACACCCAAGAGAGTATTCTGGGCTGCATACTTACTGCTATCCATATCCCCAAAAATTGCCCAACTCATGACGGGAAATGTGTATCCAACTATCCAATGAAGTAACAACAACCAAACATTCATCATGAGTGATTAGAATAGGCTTAAAAAACTGAAAATTACCATTTCTTACGGTTGCCTTCTTGCTTGTGATAGTGAGCATGATGTGGATAACAAGTGGAATAATGGTGCAACTACTATCATACCCATAATTCTTCCTGCAACTCCAAAATGTCAATGATGTAGGCACTAAAAACAACTCATAATTGACCCACCAAACTTCAACAATTCGAAAATTCTTCCTTGTTATGACATTCCTTAAATGTATGGTGGTAACCCAAATGTAGAGCCAACAAAAGATGTTGAGAACAACAGTACTAATTTTTTGGCCAACAAACATGAGAAACAACATATAAAAAGAAGATGGTACAACAATGTTACCTTGTGAGACCATTAGCATTTGGAACCACCAAACATGCCCTTTGTCATTCCTCCTCAAGACCCAAACCACAATCTGATTTCTCTTGCTTGGGGAAACGAAATATCTCTTGGTAGATTCATTCTCCCCTATTTCTTTTATCATCTCAACAACTTCACTTATGATCCAAATTTGAAACTCATCATGGTACAAGAACAATAGAGTATTTAATTTGATCATCTCATAAGTACATGAAAGTAGCAATACAAATAATTTGAAGTTGTTGCTCACCTCTTCATACCATGTAGTAGCATGATGATACCCCATTGTTTCTATTCCATCATTCATATAAAAAAGAAAACCAGAAATATAACTCATGCATCCATAATCCCAAGGAAACTCATACCTTTCATTACGCCAATGGATTCCCCTTATGAGAGGGAGCCATTTGTTTGCAACAACATGATTGGGGCTGCCCATCCTACCTTTGTGCCATGGAATACCTTCATACTCCTTAGATTTCTCGAGCCAAACATCACTTTCTATCTTGGAATCATGCAGCCTTATTTGAAATTCATGTGGGCCTTCCTTAAACTTCATCTTTGGGTGAATAAAGGCATTTAATTGCTCTCGAATGACTGTTGTTACGTGCAGACCAGCCAGTTGAGAATGGTTTAAAGTTTGGTGAGTATTCACGAGTGCGAGCAAATCTATGTTTTTAAAGAAATTTGAGTATTTTTAAGTTTGAGCAATCTTCAGAAATGTTTCTCCTTCATGGGTACAACTTCTACCCATGCCACCCTCATGTTCCCTCTTCAAAACTGATTTTTTCTACTCATGTCCAGCTCAATGTAGTTAGTAGACATCAATAATCCATCAAGCATCAATAGATTATTACCACTAGATGAATGTTCTATGGTTTCTTCTTTTGGCAACATGAAAGTAGACAAAAATGATGCATTAAAAGAAATGATGCAAGAATTGGTATACCCTTCTATAGTGGCTGCCGTAACTAGCTTCTCAATCTTAGAGTGCTCGTGAAGGTGACCTTGCATCGAGGTGTCTTCCATGTGACCGAATGTTCTCATCATTCCACCAAATTGGCTTGTAGGCTCCCCATGATGACTACAAATCTCCATGCTAGGGTGAAGTATGTAAGGATCATCCTCGTGATTCCCTTCAAGGCCATAAATGTTAATTGCTTGCTTCATAATGTTGGCTGTTCCGGAATGGATAGCAAGCTGCAAATCAACTCCCCTCTTTGGAATTGGTGATTCAATCACCAAACTTTCCTTCCCAATTCGCAGATTTGAATTCTCTTCTTGCTCTTCTACCTTTTGGCTATCCGCATGTTGCTCATCCATGCAAATTTGTAGATCAAGTTTCTCTCCCTTCTTTGACTCTTTCTCCATGATTCATTTTTCTGTTACTTCACTAACATGCATGCAATTATCAGAAATCAAAGGAATGTTTTCAACCCATGAAAGATTTTTACCTTTCTCATCTTCGCCATCTTGCACATCAAACTTCTCTAGGAACTTTTGGGAAAAATCTTCAAGTGAGGCAATAGATTCAACCCCTTGGGTTTTCAACAATTGACGCCACCACTTATGAGCTACTCCATTCATGTAGATGGAGATAAGGTCGATTGCATCATCCTGACACATAGGATTCTCCTGCAAATATGACTTAAACTTTTTCAACCAAGATTTAGCAGAAATTTCACTATTGCCACGGAAGAACGGAACTTGGGTCCAATGCATCTTTTCCATTAGACCTTTTTAACCTTTTGTACTCCAAACTTGCAACATAAAACCTCACAGGAATAGAGGAAAGAAGCTCTGATACCACTGTAATATCCCCTTTTGGGATATTAATTAAAATTTGAAAATTACTACTTGCAAAGTAAACTTAGAAGAGCAAACCCTTTTAGGTTCACCTCAACTAACCCAATGTCGGCTTCAATACAACCCAAATGGGGTTGGAGTGAGCCAATGTAGTGGGTTTAGATGGGCTAACTAGTTGGAGATGACACTTCATAAACCATAATAAATTTGCAGCAGTAAAATATTAATTAAAAAGCTCCAAAGACTAAGAACTTCAATAATTAATAACTTGCACCATACACTTCACATTTCAATGAAATCACTTGCAAATGAAAGCTAAAAATTAAAGCTTTCCAACCAACTACAAATCTGATTTTTCTGTCAACAATTACTACTTCAAAACAATCTTGAAAATCTGTGTGCAAGTTGACTAGGGTTAGGAAAATTAATTAAATATTTTCCAGCCTTGAAACCACCGCCAAACCCTTGGAAAATCACTCTAAAAATCTGAAATATTAATCTGAGCAATTGCAAATTGAAAACTTGTCAATAAACCCTCTCAAAATAATATTATCAATGCCCAAGTAAGTCGATTTGTCTTAAATAAATTCCAGCAGTGAATGTGAGCCAAAATATTATTAAAATGAGCACAATATGCTTTGAATGACATGCAGAAATAGATCAGATTGAAACCCTCATTAAATCATCATGAAATCATACCAAAATACTCCATAACAAGTCGATTTGGGCTTACTAAAAATCTGGAATTAACAACAGGCACTTGAGTACTTGAAACACCTCCAAATATGCCCAAAGCACACTCCCAACAAGTCGACTTCTTCAAGGAAAAACCAACAACATATAATAATCACAAAACCCTCAATAGCTCTCCCTAAACATGCAAATTAACTCTCCAAACAAGGCGCCTTTCATAGATCGAATAATAATATGCAAGAACTTATCAAAAGAGCTTGAAAGGTTAACACACACTTCACACTATGGTGGTGTTAATAAACACCTTTTATTTTGTGATCATGAGTGGGCATACATCCCTCTTCAAGCATGAAGATAAGTTTCCAAAACCGTCAACATGCAAAAAGGGGTGCCCTCATCTCCTTTTATAGATTTGTCCTTGTGCATTCTCTAATGCTTTCTCTCCTTTTTGGTGCCATTTTCTAGAGAGGAGAACTTTTAATTTTAAAATGGCCTGAAAGTCAAACACTACTGCAAATGTTAATTCCCCAAGATAATATTTGAAATAAATAGAAAATAAGAATTAATTAATTTAATTAATGCCCACATGGAAGTCGATTTTTGCCCCATAAATCGATTTGCCCATAAATAATATTTAAATAATTCAAAGAGTAAATCAACTTGCCTTTCAATAATTCATCTTGCCTTAATTAAATTGATTTACCTCAAACGATATTTAATTGGCCCATAATAAATCGATTTTCCCCTTTATAATTTTTGACTTGCACAAAATAAATAGTATTTTTAATTTTTAATTGTATGAGCACAAATCGATTAATTTTCCTTTAATCCAAGGGAAAGTGGATTAAAGGTTTTTCAATATTTTATAATTAATTAATGTCCAAAAAGGGGACATTACATGGATCTTACCAATGGTTTGAGAGAAACTTTGATGTAATAGCTCAACCCTCGACGTATCTTACCACGAAGGATTCCTTTGGGACGGTGTTGAGGTGCAAAATTTCTTTGATGATCTCAAACAAGCCCTTGTTTCTTCTTCAATTTTAATCACCCCTAAGATTTTCGAGTCATTTATCATTAAATGTGATGCCACTAGATTTGGGCTTGGTGTAGTGCTTTTGCAGGGTAATCGCGTCTATTGCTTTTGAATGGAAGGAGTTGAATGTTGGGGAGAAGCAAGTCATCATACACTAAGGAGATATCGGTTGTCTTGCATGTAGTGGCCAATGGTATTAGTTTTCTCTCGAGAGAAATGTTTTTATTAAGATTGACCACCTTAGTATACAATATCTTCGACATAGGACACTTACATAGGGGCACAAAAATGGATCAATAAATTGTGTGCTTATGATTTTGAGATCATATACAAGAAGGGGAAGGAGAATGTTATAGCAGATTCCCTATCCCATTGAAAAGAAATCCCTATTGTTAATACCATATCTATTAGCCAACCTAACTAGCTAGAGGAGCTTCTTCAAGAGTACACAAGTGGTCCGGTTATAGTGAAACTAAGACAAGGCATAATAGCTGAAAGGAAAGGAAACAAGAAAAATATCATCTTTAAAAATTGCAAATAATTTTAGAATGGGGTCCCAAGGGAGAATGGAAATGTTGCCTCTTCTACAAGACTCGAGTTTTCAAAAACTTATTGGAATATCATGACAACTTCTTTTGGCAAAAATAAATGATGGCAATGTAGAATTTGTAATCGAGTGTGATACTTGTCAGCGTAATAAAAATGGAAGTGTTTTATCTCTAGCACCTCTTCATCCACATGCTATTCCCAATCAAAATTGGGAAGTTGTATTTATCGACTTGATCTCAAGGATGCCAATGATTCAACAGTACGAATGAATTTTTTGTTGTGGTAAACTGTTTAATAAAGTGTGCTCATTTCATCCCTATAGACTTGTAATGAACAAAGAATTTTCTATGAATAAAGTATGAGGAGTGTTATGTTATGAGTTGTTTTCCGACTAGGAGGAATCTACTCAACTTTTGTATGGATATGTGGTTCCAACAAGTTTGACTCCAATTGTCACATTTGTTCCTCCTAGAATCCTATATATGCACATCATTCCTAGAGAATAATCTTTTCATTGTGTCATAGCATTGTGGAAGATCACCTTGTGTTCATCCATACGTAATGTGAGCAGTTGATATGAATATATATTTTTTTGAGCATATACTTGTCTTGTTTATTTGATGTAATGAACTCTTTTCTGATTGTGATATGTGGTGTGTTCCTATATTACAATTTGTTATCTATAAAATGTTCTTGTAGGGTGAAGCTTTCCTACTATGCTTTTGGCATCATTGCCCAAGTTCAAGCCCACAGCCCGTATTACGTAATATCGGAAGAAAGGATTAAAAAGAAGGAATTCAAAAAATAATGTGAATGGAGTTTGATTTGAGCGATGCCAATAACGAGGAAGAAGTGTTACCACGTACATGTTATCGATTGGGTGTACCCTTTTGCATAATGACCGATAAACCATGCGTAATGCTTATGCAACTTCATTTGTGGTTAACTCATAATGGATTCCCAAGGTTCAACAATTATTAAGGTAGGGAGTAATACAAGTTTATAATAATTCCTATATTGGCTCATATTGATGATTTAATTTCCATGTTTGAAATCTATAGACCAGTTCTCCCAAGAGATCTAAATGAAAATAAGTGAAGTATTTAAAAGACTGGAAGCCAAGGCATGTCTTGGCATGATTATATAAAGCATGCCATATCTTAGCCAATTCACCTAGCTAGAGGAGCTTCTTCAAGAGTACACAAGTGGTCCTGTTATAGTGCAACACAGACAAGACGTAATGGATGAAAGAAAAGGAAACACTTGGTTAGCTAAGAATAATATCATCTTCAGAAATTGCTTATACTTTTAGAATGGGGTATAGGTGGAGAATGGGAATGCATCTCCATCTATAGGACATTGAGTTTTTCAAAAAACCTATAGGAATGTCATTGACATCTTCTTTTGGTAGAACATGAAGAACGACACTCTAAAATTTATAGCTAAGTGTAATGCTTGTTAGTGCAATACAGTTGTAAGTGTCCCATCTCTTGCACTTCTTCACCCATGTGCTATTATTAGTCAAAAGTGGGAAGTTGTATTAATGGATTTGATCTCAAGCCTGCCATGATTCAAAGGCAAGGATGATTTTGTTTCTCTGTAGATTGTTTAACGAATATGCTCATTTCATCCCTATAGACTTGTAATGAAAGAAAATTTTCTATGAATTAAAAATGAATAAAGAATTAGGATTGTTACATTATGAGTTGTGTTCAACTTCGACTAGGAGGGATCTAATTAAATTTTGTATGGATATGTGGTTCTAGTGGGTTTGACTCCAATTGTTGCACTGTTCTCCTCCTAGAATCCTATATATGTTCATCACTCCTAGAGAATAATCTTTTCATCTTGTCATATCTTATTGTCGTAGTATTTTGGAAGTTCGTCTTGTGTTCATCTATACGTAATGTGGATTATTGATATGAATATATTATAGTTCGAGCATGTACCTGTCTTGTTTATTTGATGTGATGAACTCCTTCCCTATTGCGATGTAATGTGTTCCTATACTATAATGTGTTATGTATAAAATGTTCTTGTAGGAGAGTTATTATTCATGCAAATCTTTCCTCCTATGTGTTTGGCATCATTGCCCAAGTGCAAGACCACATAGTCCGTGTGATGTAACATTGGACGAAAAAATATAAAAAAGAAGGAATTCGAATGATAATGTGAATGGAATTTGATTTGACTAAAGCCAATGACGAGGATGAAGTGTTAACCCGAGGACATGTTATCATTGGATGTACCCTCTTGTACTATGACCCATAAACCATACATAAAGCTTATGCAACTTCGTTTGTGGCTGAATTAAAATTGATTCCCAAGGTTCAACAATTATTGAGGTCGAGTAATTCAAGTTTGTAATATTCCTATGTTGGCTCATATTGATGATTTAATTTCCTTGTTTGAGATCAATAGGTCATTTCTCCCAAGAGATTTAAATGAAAATAAGAAAAGTATTTAAAAGAGTGGAGGCCAAGGCACGTTTGGGCATGATTATATAAAGCATATGAAACATCACGGGACTTGTTAAACATCTTCTATGTGTATCGAAGGAGCTTCACTTACTCCAAATGTTGATAGATGTTTTATGGTGTTCCAATGAGGCCTAGTGATATTTTTCAAGATTCTATAAAATGCAAAGTTGTAGCAATGACATATGTGCTTGTCTTCATTCTCAATGACTTATGGAAGAAAAGTGATTTGTGGTTTATGTTCTAGGTAATGATGATAATAGATACAACTCTCATTGATTTTTAAGGTAGTTTACTTATTAGTTTCAGTAGGGAAAGGATAAGATAACAATTCAAGGAATGTTTTTGTGGTGCAATTATGGAGAAAAGCTTGCCCAATCATTGTATGTATGTTGGATAGTTTTGTAGGTGGAAATGATTATTTAGATGGGTCAGCTGAGCATTGATGTTAAATGAACATATCCTTTTTCTAGGTAGTTGATGGGAAGGAGTAAAGAACATGTAAGTAATGGTATCCTTTGCTTGTAGGTTCATCATTCCCCTTTGGAATTTTGGCATCCCAAGATGTCGATGCTTGATTAGTGAAATTGGCTAAGTATAAAAATCCAACGGCCTGTAGTCTCTTAGGATTATTGACCAATAACAAAATGGAGTTGAAAGATACTGATGCATAGACATGTAGGCGCCTTGGCTTAAGGATGGCGCCCAATTGCTTGATGAAGGAAAAAAATGGCTAGGAATGAGAATTGTCCGCACATAAGTTTGTCAAACTTTTGGCCCTATTTTCATGACTGACTGTGCAAAAGTGCTCTATGTGCTTATTGAAAAGAAGTGGGACCCAACAATGGTGCAGAAGATAAGACATGGTGCCTGAAAATTTGATGTCATTCATCAAATGATAATAAGGTGAACACATGCTACTGTTTTACCCATGGAGTTATTTTTCAGTGTTCAAAAAGGGAGGCTTCATTAGGAAGAAATATTATTTTGGGAACAAACTAAGGATAAAATGGCAACTATAAAGAGGGGAGAATAGGAAATCCAAAAATAAAGCACATATTATTGGTGGCTAATAATTTCTTATGTTTGACAACCAAATGTAATTGTTGCAAGAAAACCATCCATTTGTAATGCCTTGTTTGCTACAATTTAATTGTGATTGCAAATATTGGAGTGGTTTGTGATCAATGTGGATGCTAGTTTCCTTTCCCATTTTATAATGCTTCCATTTCTTAACAACTTGAACAAGAGCATAATTTTTGTAAACATATGTGCAATAATAAGATAGACCCATTGAAGAGCTATGAATGATTGCAAACGGGCTTACCTCCTTTTAATAGGACAGCCCCAGTGGCATAATCTCTTGCATCTATCTCCACCTCAAATGGTAGTTGCAAATTAGGTAGTGTAAAATCCAGTGCATTGCTAGTCGTTCGCTCCAATTCAACAAATGCTTTTTGTTGATTTTGACCCCAAGTATAAGGCCTACCACTTGCTGTTATGGTATGAAAAGGTGCTGCTATAGCGGAGAAATATTTGGTGAAATTTCTCAAATTGTAGACAACCCATACATAGCTCCTTGTCTTGGTCACATTGGAAGGCTTGGGCCACTTCAAAGCGGATTTAGAGTTTACCTGATGAATTTTCAACTCTCTATCTCCAACCACATGCCTTAAATAGACAAGTGGTGGTTGCGGAAACTCACATTTCCTCTCATTCAGTAGCAGCTTATTCTCCTTCAAAACTTGCAAAACTTGTTTCAAATGTATTAGATGTCATCATAAGTTTTGCTAAAACCAATATTTCATCCAAGTAAACAATGACACAATAATCTATGAATGGTCTCAACACTTCATTCATCAACCTCATAAAATTACTTGGAGCACCACCCAAACCAAATGGGAGTACAAGATACTCATACAAATGCTGCCTTGTCTTGAATGTTGTTTTCTATCCATCCTTCTTGATTCTTATTTGATGATACTTGGATTTCAAATCCAACTTTGTAAGCTACTCAACATGCTGAAGTTAATCCAACAAATCACATACTGCATTCAAGATGGGACTTATACTCTATTGTTATCTTATTTAAGGTCCTGTAATCAATGCACCTCCTGTAATCAATGCACATCCTCTATGAACCATCTTTTAGGTGCGATAACAATAGGAGAATCATATGGAAAGTGCTAGGAGGCATTACACCTTGGTCTATCAAAACTTGTATTTGTTTCATTACCTAATTAGCTTTCATCAAATGTCGATGGAGACCAATTAGGGGAGAGGGAAATCCAGTAACAATTGGTTTTTAAAGTTCCACCATTCTTTTTGTTGGCATGCCCGTAGGTTCTTGGTAAATTTCCTTGAAATTCCACTACCCTTACATTTTCTTTAGCTCTTTGTCAGTGGAAATACTAGGAGAAACTTTGTTAACTACTTTATTATCTTGTTCATCACTCAAAAGAAGCAAAGAAGACTTCCTTATAGCATCAATTAATCTTTTGTCTTGAGTGACACTTACCAATGTGATGTAGGAGCATCCAAGGAGTACAAGCAATCTTGCATCAACAAAAATAGTAGGTTTGTGTTCTTGTGGACTAATCGGTCCTTTTATTGTTTTGAAATGACGAAGTTGATTCAGAGAAGCATTAGCATTGCAAAATTGCAACAACAAGTACATTAGAGAACATCAGTTTCATGCCTGTACAAGGCTCCAAGAGAATTGGACGAGTTTCTTAACAATCAGAAGAATCTGGCAAGTGGCTGCATCCATTGAAGGGCTAAAATGTATGGGTCTCAAGGAAAAGAAAAAAGTACTTGAACTTCTCAACATCAAAATGTGATTGCATATTTGTATCCCCTCGAAAAACACACTTTCAAAAAGATGACACTTGATTTCGAGGTCGTATGCAGAAGTTATGGCTCTTGAAATTTCCAGGGGCTTTCTTTGTTGCAAAACCACTTCTCTGGCATTACTGGTGGGTTCAACATAATTTACATAACCGCCACTTTGTTTAAAGCAACAATTTCACCTGTGAGGAACGAAAAAGAAAGTAATGCCCAGAAATGCTTAGCTTGTTCTTTTGAGCATTTCTAACATTCTTTGGACTTGGAAATGACATTACAGAATATCAGAGAGGTCAGAATGATTCAGACTCTTGTAGTAGGAGTTGTTTTGGCAAGTACACAAGCAAGAAAACATTAGCTGGGATTCAATTCAGATTCAGTTAGGCAGAGAGAGTTAGAGTTGTAATTGGGAGTTGGTTCCAGTCCAGAGCAGTGAGAGATGTAGGAAGCCCTTGAGGAATTGTGTAAGTGCTGATTTCATCTTCATGTAATGTTTAATAAGCCTGTAAAGGCTAGTGAGTGAGAGTATGTGTGTGTGTATGAAAATCTGTAACTTTCAATGGATCTTTAATAAAGAGAGTGTGCTTGAATCTATGGTTGTGCTCTTGAGTCTGTGTTTGTCCATTTGAAATTCAGTATGAGTGTGAGTAGAATAGGCAGCCAATAAGTTGATCTCCTCATTCTCATCTGCACCACAATGAAATTTTGATATTCACTTCATATGATTTTTATGATACAGCTTTCCCCATTTTTGACCAAACAATATTTGTTGCATCTTCTCATGAAAATAGCATCTCCCATACAATGTACATATATAGGATGCCAAAGATTACATCACAAATATCAAGAGGCAAAACATCCACCAAATTTTTTTCAGTGAAATGTTTATATATTCCAAACTTAATTGTGCATTGTGGTAACTTGCATCTCTACTTGTTTCGCCCAACCAAATGAATAGAGATTAGGATGATCATATGTATCCAAATCAAGCTCGGCTACCGACTCTTTGGAAATAAAATTTGCTTGTGAGAATGGATAAAAAGAGCATCAACCTTTGTCTTCTTTACTTCAATTCAAACATGAAAAGGTTTGGTAAGTTCATTACTAGGAGTCTCATTAATACTCAAACATACATCTCGATGGATGGAAGTTAAACAATCCTCTCATCTGTATCAGAGATGCTCCCTATTTCCTCTCCTTTAAAGAAAGTCATGGCCTTCCTTTTATTCTTCCAGGATGCAATTCCATATGCAATTTCCAACATTTATGATCTATATGACATGCGATTTCCAATATTTATGAGTTGTATGACCATCAAAATCGCAATGGCAACAATGTTTCTTAGAATCTTTCTTTGCTAAAGTAATAGTAGCATTACATTTATCTTTACCCTTTGACTTGGAATCATTTTTTTGTGTGCTTGTAAAGAGGATGAAAAACCCTTTTTCTTATCCATTGCAAAACAGTGAGGTTGTGAACAAGCTTTATCATAATGTCATGCCCAAAAATAAGCATGATTAAACAAACTAATCCTAAAATTGCCCTAAAATTCAGAATATATTATTGAACCCTAAAATTCATTTTAAAATCAAACCGAAGGATTTTGGACAACATTGGATGCTACAATAAATGCTTCAAGTTGTAAACTAAACTAATTTCCATTCATTCTTTTCACAATTTCTTGACTAAAATTACAACACAAAACGAAAACTGAATCTCAATCACAAATCCATTCCAGTACAAGTTGAGCACAAACTTATTTGTAAGAGAAATTGAATGTTTATATATGCTTGGACTCCAAAATTTTTCATATTATTTAATCGTAATTTTCCATTATTGATCCATCAAGCAAGGAATAAGAAGTATTACAACATAGCAAGTAATAAGAAGTATTACAACATTTGAATGTCTTTTTGGACATACTGAAACCAAAAGAGAACGAGTGGAATCCGCACAACAAACAAGCCTTTCAAAAGATACAAATAAAATTCCTTCTCACAATTACATTTTCCATCCCACAAATGGACATGTGGTTACATTGACAACACATAAATATTGCCTTCACAACAATGCTTTATATGCTTACAACACGAGACAAAAGATATTGGATTTATATAAGATCCTTCAAATCTTCATCCAGATGTCAATAGTCAAGACCGATACTCCAATGCTTCAAACGAAAACTTGCAAAACAACACTAAAGATCCAAAAGATTCCATGTGGCTAAGGAGGAAGTTCTCACCACTTAGCCTACTCGGCATCATGACATGGGAAATGTCAGCCAATCCCCACTCCAAGGGCCAACTATTATGCATCTAACCATGTGCTAAGCCAATGGACAAGGCTTAGGGAAGTGTATGCCCAACACAACATACTTGGTCAAAATGGATGGGATTCTCTCAAAACACATGCTCATAAAATGCATACAACACATAACCAATGCCCATTCGATGGTATCCTAGGGATATTACAATGGGGAGGAAGGAGCACATTTTCCTTTAAGTAACTTAGAAGTAATAATCATCATGGTCACTATCAAAGGTATATATTATAAATATCTTTAGACCTCCCAAAATATAAAGGGGGAAGTGGCTTCACAAGCCATTTCAATCCTATACCAAGGCATCTTAATATACTACTAAATAAGGAGGGGAGGTGTGGACTCTTGAATCTGCCCATACAAGTCTCCAACATTTCTCTCAAGAGTGTTCGAAATGAGCAAGGCACAAGTGCTCTACTTCTTCCTCCAAACCCCCATGCATGCCTTTTAGTTTAAGCCCGAATAGACGGTTTTAAAGTGTGCAAATCAACAAAAGACAGAAAAAGAAGAAGCAAAGGGGAACTCATATCTTGAAATAAGTGAGGAAAACAAATAAAAGTAATGGGCCAAGATCCCAACCTAATCCCCACAACACTAGCAACAAACTAGTATCAAAACAAGCTCAAATATGTGTACAAATTTCTTGCAACAAGGAAAGAAACTAAGCAAGTAAATATAAGCAAACGTGAACATGTGGTCATTCCATGTATGGAACCTTACCTCAGCCTCCAAGTAGTCTCACTCTCTAGTCTTTTCCTTCACCTAAATCTCAAGCTCTAACAACTCCACCAAAATACAAGAACCCCTAAACAAGTCCATGCTTAATCTAGTAGGTTTGAGACACATAGCAAGCCTTTCCTCAAGCTCTTGACTAACTCACTCACAAACCCACATGGTTTTCTTGCAAAAACATTGAATTATTCTTAAGAGTCAGATGGCTCTCTTAGATGCATTTAATACACTTACACATGTACTTTACACGACACATGGCTCTTTTACAACCCAACACTCCTACTTACATCTCTCCAACCAAGGCCAATATAGGCCCTTAGTTGTCCAAAAGGACTTATAAACCCTTACAAATTCACCTACCTTATAGGGGTAGGTCCTTGGCATAAGAAATCACAAAAAGATTGTTAACTTGCCTTTCACTCAACCTCAAAAATTGTGTCATTTGCAAATCCGAATTTGCAACTTGAGGTGATTCGAAGGTTCAACTAAAACACTCACATGGTTAAATGAAACATTTAGGATCCTTCCTAGGAAAGGTTAGATAAAGATCACAAAGGGATTAAGGAAAAGGGGCCAATTTTTACATAACACCTCACTAGCTAGGAAAAGATGGTAAACATCTAATGGACCAATATTACAAGGTTCCTCAAGATTTTCTCAAAGGATCAAGATGGTGGGGATGGAAGAATGATAGCAGGATTTGGAATCCTTGTGCATGGCCACTCGGTACTTGCACACCCATTGCACCTATCAAATACATTCATGGCAATAAAATTACACTATTTAATAAAACTAGCATATGAAAAACATGATATATCAATGTTTCTCAAATGTCTCAAATCGACATATCCAATGATCAAAATAATCTCAAAACAACACAAGAGTAATACACCTCAATAATTTGCAAAACAAAATGTTCAACATGATATATAGATATACATCTAGTCATCCACAACTATCTATGTAAAGTAATTATCCAAATCACAATAACTGGTCATGAACATGTCAAATAGATAGGAATTAAATTGGGCATCTTGTGCCTCAACAATTGAAAATATATGTCCAAAGTACAAGAGTGCAAAATAAGGAAAATATATACGAGAGAATATAGGAAACAAAATTGGGCCTCATATATCCTTAAACTTTGCCAACAACACAAACATCCCTAGGTGACCATGAAGCCCTCTGATAAAATTCATCAAGATATCATGATTTAACTGATCCTTTCCCATTTGGTTTGCCTTCTTGTGAAATTCACTTGTATAATTTTGCACATTTTGGCTTTGTCCTTGCTTAAAACATTGCCAAGTAATAGACCTTTCCAGTTCATAACAAATAGGATAATATCGATTCTAATAAAATGTTTGAATTCATCCCAATTAGAAATTGGTGGTAATTTTTTTATAGCCAAAGAATGAACATAGCTTTCAAACCAAGTAAGAGCATGACTAGCCAATTTCAGTCTTGCAAAGGAAATTTGCTGCTAAACAATGATCAAGTTAATCAGATGTAAACTGAAATATGCCTCAAGTTGGGCTAAACAATGATCAAGTTCATAAGCATTTACTTCATCTTTATAGGGCTGAATGAATCTCTATCTTGCCCTCTACTTTGAATGGAGGTTGGTTTGGAGGTTCTTGGTTGGCATGGGGCTGCACCTTCTCTTGGGCTTGGGACTTGAGCTCTTCATTTGCTTTTGGAATCTCCACGCAAACTTTGAGCTTCCCAAGAGAGCGTCCATTATCTTTTCAAACTTATCAATCATCCCAATGGATTGAGATATGCTTGCAATATCTTCCTCCAACTTGCTGTATCTTGCTTTTTCATCTTGAGGTTCCGTTTACGAGTCCTAGTCCTTCTCAATTTCACTTCCTTGTTGAGATCTCTTGCTGCAAGGGAACTGATTCACCTTATCCTCTTGCATTAACTGTTCAGTGATGGGCATAAATCTGCAAAATGGTCACATAAAGGTACACACAAGAAACATAACCTTACTCTTATATTAATCTGCTACTGATCCTTGGGTGTTCCTTTCACCCTTTAACTATTCTGTCTAGAGTCTAGTCTCCAAGATTTTTGAAAACCTCTGATCACTGCCAAATTATGTCTTTGGTAAATGAGAGTATTACACTTTACATACGTAGTCAATGTGACTCGTATTGATAATAGTGGTATAGTTAGCTAATGTTTACTACCTTTCAAAACCCAAATGAGATCACTATGGTAATGATTGATTGATAACAATTAGAACTGGCCAATATAGTGGAATGCAAACATGTATGTAGGAAGTATGTATACTACATGATGATGTGTCAACAACGAGAGCTAAAGTTTCCTATCAATGGGGTGATGAGGTAATATTTTGCATATATGCTGAATCATAAACCAAGCTTTTGAGGTAAGATATAAAATCCATGTCAACCATCTTAGTCTTTAGTACTCAAGATTGAAGTGTGGGACTTCAGAAAAGGAGAAACTTTACCATAATTTATTTTATCACGTCTTATGCATTTCTGCCTTGAGTATACTTTCTGCTTTGTTGTTCTCCAAAACGTTTTCCAGCAATAGGATAGTTTGTGTGGTCAGAAGAATTTTTCAACAATGCCGTTTGGTGTTTTAGGCATTGATGAAAGCTGGATATACTCTTGACCAGCCTGCATTCTATGTTCTTTGTCAGGTATGGAATTTATTTCTCTGACTTTCTAGCTTTATTGAAAAAGGTGATAACATATTGAGTCAACATGTCAATTAAACATTAATTTATGGATGGAGGGATGTATGTTGTAACTTTTTGCTTGGAGTTTTAGTTTAACGTAGAACATTTTTACATCTGTCTAATTGAATTCTAATTTAGGCGATAATTTTGATACTTGTGGGATCTTAACAGGACCTGTAAAAAATGAAGGGAAGGGATGGACTGCCTCAATGTTTCTACACCATGAAAATTAATGCAATGTCAAATATATAAAATTGAAATATGTTCAAGAAACAGATATTCAATGGGATGTGTTGGATGATGATCAAACCATTAATTTTAGCTACCATCATGCGATACCAAGAAGTGAGGAAATGCAACAATTTGAAGATACCAAACAAGAATGAAGCATGTTTGTTGTAGGCAACTACAAACTAGTGATGAAGTTATGAATCTACTCTCATTCTAGACGAAGAAATTAGGTAATGCAACAACTTGAAGATACCAAACAAGAGTGAAGCCTGTTTGGTATATGTAACAATCATAAGAACCAATTCAAATGTGCAATTTAATCTCACGAAGTTTAGTAGCATCCCACACATCTCAATGACAGGAGTGAAGTCAGGATAGAAATGACCAATGTTTGAACGTTGAGAAAATTGGATGTAACTCATTAATGCACATGTAGTACAATATTCATAGTAAATAACAGAAACTCCTAAGTTCTAACTGAAATAAACAATTCCACAGTCAATGAATATATTGATATTTTAAAATAATATCTTACAAAGTTTCGTCTTATGCCAATGAAAGGAAAATGCATGTTGATCCTAGATATGCAAAATATTGTCAATAATTAATTAAAAATTTATCAACTTCAGGCACTAAGAATGTGATGCAAATGATAAAAATCAAAATCACCAAGACATAAGTAATTACCTAAGAATATCCGTTAACTATAAACTGTGAAAGATGGAAACAAGTACAAACTCTTCAAACTAGAAGAGTCAAAACAGTTCACAATTAGATTGGAATTCATAATAAATCTAGCAAGAAAAGTTTTATAAAAGGTAGTGGATCTTTTCATCAGTTAGCAATGAGGATTGCCTCTTAGGGTTTTTTATGCTAAATGTCCTCAGATTCACATGAAAAAGACGAAGTATCTAAATATTTTTCATATGATACGAATCATACATATAGAGCATTTGCATAAATTGAATTGACTTTCAAGTAATATAATGGATGGAGTCTCTCTCCAATGAAAGGTAATTTTAATTGCATTTGAATTGATGAAAATGTTTTTGAAGATTTGTTGAAAATGTTTTTGAATAGTTGTTGAAAGTCCATTTTATTATATCAGTAATTTTTGCATTCCAGCTGAAAAGAAATGACAACAATGAATGAGGTGACATGTAAAATCTAGTTTGTATAAGTTCTAAGATGGATACTTTGCAACATGAATAAATGTAAGGTACAAAAGTTATTATGTCATTGTGTAAACATTAACTAATTAAATATTAGATAGTATACTTTAGCCATACAACATTTAACTACCTCACTTGAATGTAACTATATTATGATTAATAAATGATGGACGCACCCAACATGATCCGAATTTTGGATCAGTAATGTTAGCATCATGAGCTAACAAAATCACCATTGTGATTATGTATCTTTTGATCACTTAACATTATTTTTATGGCTCTTGTTGGATGTAACCACAAAACATGGTTCAAGATGAAGTTGTGAAACCATGAGACCTCAAAGAAGATAGGTTTCGGTGCAAAGGCTTAAACACTATGAAGATGTCATCAAAATCAAAACTTGATTGCATATTTGTGTTCCTTTCGAAAAATTATGCAAGTTAAAAAAAAACAACACCTGATTTTGAGTTCGTACACAAAATTTATGGCATGCAGAAGGTAACGGACTTTATATGGTGACAAAACTGTCCCTCAAGCCAGAGGGGCGGTTGTGCAACTGCCCCAACGGTTTTGCAATTATCACTTGTGATTTTGCAACCGCCGTGACGGTTATGCAACCGCCTCTTGTGGAAAGCGGAGGTTTTGTCACACGGGAAAGTCTGGGAAGAGTAAATGGCTGCAAACTGTTCCTTTTCAACTTCTGAGTCTTTTGGGCTTCTGATTTGAGCTCTCCTTGGTGTCAAACTTGTATATATATGGGGAAGGTCTTTGTAAGGAAAGGAAGAGATTCCAAGCAATTTTTCTTCTTGATCATATGTGGTTTTCTGAATTGGAGTGTGAAAGGAAGGTGTGAGTGAGTGAGTTGCAGAGCTTGTATGAGTGTTTGAACATCATAGTGTTCATGGAGGCCTTGAGAAGGCAGTAAGCTTGTACTTAAAGACATGATAGTGAGATGAGGAAGCATTGCTTCACTCTTGCTGGAGTTTTCTCAATTTGAGTTTCTCCAAGGTAATCTTGTGTCTCTTTCATTCTGTTTTGCTCTCTTTCATTGCTCAATATTTCTTTGATTATGCAGCACTCCTAGTTCATTTCTAAAGCACATTTAATGACTATTTATGCAAATTGAAAGCAAATAGTATATTGATGAATGATGGGAATTGTGAGGAATGTATAGGATCCGTGTTGGTGAAACTTAGTGTGGAATATCCACCTAGTTTACGAATCACAAAATGTAATTGTGCCATGTGCTGGGTGCCATATGCCTTCCATTTCTCTTTCATCTCTCTCTCATATTTACTAACATTGGTATCTAAACTACTGTTTGAGGAAACCCTAGGAGAAGTGATGCAAGAGCATCATTTGATGTAACTACGACAAAATTAGGTTTTCGCTTGTATGTTAGGTGATGGGGTCCTTATTGGTGTGTTGTCTTGGTTCTTAGTCCATTTGGACCTCATTAGTCTTGTAATAATGTTTTGGAGTTTCCCTCCAAAATCACCTTTCAAATATTTGAATATTCCAAAGTTGTAAATAGTGTCTAGGTGCTAGTTTAGAGTGAATAAAGGTTGTAAATGGTTCTAAAGGGACCTCCTATGGTGTACTTGCATGTCTCTTACCCTCCTAATTGGAATTATAACTCATGGTCATCTTCCATTTGGGTTAAGTTACCTAACTAAATGTAACCACTGTCTTTTAGTTGTTCAAAAGGAGGTATTTGAATGATTAGATGAAGAAGGTTTTAGAGAGGAGGAGACAGGTTGGTAGGAAGTTAGAGAGCCCAGGAGGCTCAAGATGGATCTGTAGAAATCATGGAAATATTGCATGACAAGTCTTCAATCAATGGAAATGAAGTTTCTTGTAATTATGTGTAGAGTCTTGTACATATGAATGTTTGAAGATGATGGAAAGAGGTGTTTGTATTCCTTTTAATGATTGAACTTGATTATGCTTGGATAATGTTATTCTGAGAATGATTGTATAATTGGTAAAACAGAGGAGATACTTGTTTGTTGTAAGTAGGATTGAATGGTTCATATTATCACGATTCTAAGAAAACTTTGTATTTTGAAGTAAATGATGACTGTGCAGGTCAGACAAGGAGTGTGGAAGAGCATTTCAACAGGAGAAGGCAGGGGTTAAAGCTATTGTGCTTTTGGAATATAGTTCTAGGTGTATTTGATAAGGTAAGCCATTTGTTGCTATATTTCTTGATGGACTTGGAGAGAAAGAAACTGAGACTAGAGGCTATGGTGATTAAAATCCACACAAGTATGCATGTACACCCTGTCTAGAAGGTTTTTGAGTGGTAGTCAAGTTTTAATGAGGTTGAGGCAATATTTCAATAGGAAGGGAACAAACTGGTATGCTCAGAACTCATAGTCTTGGATGACTGTTACCATTCTTGAGGTCATATATTCTATAACAGTGAGTGGAGAGGTTTGAAAGACTTTAGTGGAGTGGAGTTAAGACCTACAGAAGTGCTAGAAATTTTGAGAAAGCCAAAATATTAAACAAACAAAAAATAATCTTAAATTTGAAGGTCTTGGTCTGAGCACTGTGCCTAGGGTTTCAAGAAGTGGGAAAATTAACAAAACTTGCATTATATCCAATGAAAAATGTTGAAACTTGGTTAGCAGTTGAAGCTAGGCATTTAGAAGAATTGTGCAAAGTTTCAAGAGTTTTGAATAACTTTGATAGGGGAAACGATAGAGAGTACAGTCTGCCTGTGTACAACACCCTATTTTTAGGGTTTAAGAAGAAAGTTTGGTTACTTTATGAACTAGACCTTGCTGCATGTTTGAAATTGTGTGAAAGGTAAATGGTGGATGAGGAATCCTAAATCATGCTTGAAAGAAGATCTCATAAGGTCCTTGAATAGAAACTTAGAAATCTCAGGCCTAAACTCAGTTTGCTATAAGAATTTTGAGAGGATTGATGTGTACAGTCGATTGAAAGTTGAAACTAGTGAGGAGAACTTGCATTCAATGTGTGTAATGACCTAAGAAAGGTGATAAGAAGGTGGAAAGGAAGAAACAAGGAGTCCATTGTGAAAGATTCAAGAAACTCAGTCCCAAAACTCTACTTAGACATTGGTGTAAGAGATGGTAAAACAGTAAAATGATGAAATTGGGTAAAAGTACAATATGAACCAAGATAAAAGCTTGTGTAGGTCTTGTTGAAAGTGGCTAAGGTGTTTGAAAGGGTTGAAACCCAAGAATGATATGAAAACTTGAAAAATCAGATGAAGGGCTCAAGTTTGACCTAAGAGGCCTAATTTGAAAACGATAAGAGTGGATTTGGGGGATCTAATCAAAGAATCAGGAAATGAAATTTTGCATGAAGAATAAACTCCTTAATGGGTATTTAAAACTGTGTTTAGTTTCCGAAGAGATGATGTGAGTTGCTCTCAACAATGAAATTTTCATGAATGGAGAGCTACTAAATTAGGCCTAATTTGGAAACTGTTTTGCATGAGTTGAAGGAGATAGAAGCAATAACAGGATATGAAACTTTGTGATAAGTATAAGATCCTTAATGGGTACTCAAAAAGGTTTTATAGTGTTGTGAATGCTTGTGTACAGTGCTAGACACTAAGGTTTGTCTATTTTGAGGGCTAGAAGCCTAATCTTGGTATGAGAGTGAATATGGACAAAACGGAGTTTGGTAAACTAATGAATGTTTTTGTTGAAGGTTTTATCAGGGAATGAGGTGTTTGAGGAGTGAGTATAGTGTAAATAGCCTTTGAATCCAATATTTTCAAGATTTTGGCCTTGTTACATAGTATGGTATTGTGAAGCCTAATGAAGAATTGAATGTTTTTGTGATTACAAAGCTAACTATGGTGAATTGATATGTTTGCTCATCCCCTTTGCTATCAAGAAGGGTATGGATGACATTCTACAAGTATTCGAGGAAGCCCTAGTTGGGTAGAAATGAGAACCAAGAGTTCAAAAATGTCTTCGGAAGAGGGTACAAATTGCGGAGAATACTTGATGAGGGTTTTTGTATTTAATTGAAGGTGGCAGATTCGTGGACAGCAAAGTAGTCCAGATGTGAAGATTCAAAGTAAAACAATAACGTTTTTTGTGATTTCGAGGTCATGTAGACCTATAGAGGTTGGATTGACAACTGCTAGTGTAGGGTATTATTTATCTCCTTTTATTTACTTGGGATATTTTCTTACAAATGGATTATTCCTACACTTGTGGAGTTAGCTTGCTTAGGTGTCATAGTCAAATGGGAGTTATATTTGACCATTTGACTGCTAAGAGTATCCTTGTGGGAGTTACTTCTTTGACCTATTATTTCGGTTATGGGCATTACATTCTTATTCTAGGAACCTTGATAATTTTTTTAGGTGGGAGTTACATTTGTTCTCTCCTATTTGTACACCTCACTTGCAAGCTTCTCTGCTGATTCAAAATACGAGCATATTGCATTATTTTCCAAATTCTCTTGCACAACCGTTTATTCATTTGTTCTTTGCTTTGTTCATCTTTCGTGCATACTTCATTTCCGGTTGTATACTTCATAGTCAAATGGGAGTTATGTTTGACCATTTTGACTGTTAAGAATATCCTTGTGGGAGTTACTTCTTTGACCTGCTATTTCGGTATGGGCATTACATTCCTATAATAGGAACCTTGACAAATTATTCTAGGTGGGAGTTACATTTGCTTTCTCCTATTTGTACACCTCACTTCGCAAGCTTCTCTGCTGATTCAAAATACGAGCATATTGCATTATTTTCCAAATTCTCTGCCTGACAACCTTTTATTCATTTGCTCTTTCCTTTGTTCATCTTTCGTGCATACTTCATTTCTAATCGAAGGTGGCAGATTCGTGACGATAAAGTAGTTCAGATGTGAAGATTCAAAGTAAAACAATAACCTTTTTGTGATTTCGAGGTCATGTAGACCTATAGAGGTTGGATTGACACTATTAGTGTAGGGTATTATTTATCTCCTTTTATTTACTAGGGATATTTTCCTACAAATGGATTAGTCCTACATTTATGGATTTAGCTTGCTTAGGTGTCATAGTCAAATCGGAGTTATGTTTAACCATTTGATTGTTAAGAGTATCCTTGTGGGAGTTACTTATTTGACCTGCTATTCAGGGTATGGGAGTTACATTCCTATTCTAGGAACCTTTACAATTATTCTAGGTGGGAGTTACATTTGCTCTCTCCTATTTGTACACCTCACTTTGTGAGCTTCTCTATTGATTCAAAATACAAGCATATTGCATTATTTTCCAGATTTCTCTTGCACAACCTCTTATTCATTTGCTCTTTGCTTTGTTCATCTTTCGTGCATTCTTCATTTCCGCTTGCTTGATCTTGGAGACATCTCCTTTATGGTATCGTAACGACAATCTAGTAATGAGAACATCGTTTGTGTTGTGTTAATATTTTGAAATCTTGGTGTTTTATGTGCAAAAGCTTGTTTTTTCTAAGCTTTCTTCATATTTCGTACTTGGGAGTTGTAATTGTCCCTTTTCGAACTAATCCAAAATAAAAGATTCCTTGCCTTTCTTCTTTCGGAAGGCAAAAAGGATGAACAAGGGAAGATCATGAATTATATTTCAGTTTACTTCATTTATATTTATGTTTATTTTTGTATTTCCCATTCTTAGTGGGTCGACTGGGTTGGAGAGTTTTTAATAAGCTCAAAAGAAAGAAATAAGCTATTAATGAGGTTGGTTGGGTTTTGTGGAATTTAAAAGCAAAACAAAAGATGAAAAGAAGCTTTTGGAGGTCGGACATGCATGATTGATCCTTGGTGCAAGAAGAGGATATAAAAAGAGATTAAGGGCTTCATTTGGGGCATCTACTTTTGGAAAATTGATTCTAATTGGACTTGTGAGCTGATTGTTCATTGTTCTTCCACTCTTGGGTGGAAATCCAAGTGTGTGGCATTCCAAGAAGGACGGAAACCCTTCTTGTGGTTGGTTGGGGGACGAAAACCATCCTTCCTTGTTTGGGCTTGAAGGAAAATTGCAGATTTGAAAAAAAGTCATAATCTATTTTTTATATATATTATTGAGCCTCTCCTTTGTAGGGCAACTTGCATTGGTGTGTGTTTTGGTGCCATCTAGGGCACGACAATCAGATTTGAGTTCATGTTGGGATTCCTCATTATTTGTAAGGCTGGAATCAATCATTATTTGTGTAGTTTGGCGTTTCTAAACCCTCATTTCATAATTTTATTTGCAGCCGTGCTTCGCTGGTTTTCAATTAATTTCTTGCAGTGTTTTTGATCACAATTCATATCGAATATTGATTTGGTGGATTCCTAAAAATATTTATTTTGGAAAAGTTGTTCAAAGTATTTCAAGTGTTTTGGATACAATTTTGTATCGTTGTTCCTAAAATCTGATCGCTGTTCAAATATGGGTTTTATTTTTAGTTTGCTGGTCATAAAATCAGATTTGTTAGTGTTGGGGTTTGAGCTAATTTCCTTACTTTTCAGTTTTGTCCCAAAAAGGGATATTACAAGTGGTATCAAAGCATAGATCTTTAGAGGCCTAGGGTTTTGATCAAGAAGACAATAAGGGCTTTCTATACTACCAAAGAAGAAGGAAAGCGGATCAGCCAAGAGAAGAGGACAATATGGCCAATCAAAATCCTCAAGAAACCAAGTTCGATAAGTTGATTGCAGGTCAAGAGAGATTAGCGGACACAATGGACTTCCTTGCCCTATCTCTTCAAAAGATGAATGAACCTAGGGTTCATAATAGAGGTGGTAGCTCATCAAAGCTAATATTGCACGACGACCTTTGGGATCAGCCCACGGATCAGCCATGAGGCCTACTTTCCTTCCAAGGGAAGAAACTATTCCGGATGTTGAAACAAGGCCCTCTACCAGACGGAACATTGCCACAAGTTATGAAGAGTATATGGCTCTTCCAAGAGAGATTCGTGAAGCTATTTCACTCACCGAATTCATTGGTGTGAGCAAGGGAAAGTCAAGGCCCAAGCCTAGGCCACAAGCTACACAAGAGGAAGTAGGGCTGCGAGTAATGAAAGAATCCATCATGCATGTGGGAGAGGAAGAAATCATGGAGCTTGAGCCCATGAAGGATGAAGATTCAGCCCTTACTCCCATTATTGTTCCGGAAAGTCAACATGATGAGGTAATTGTTAATCATTGTTTGCCTAATACTAATAATATTTCAGCGTGTGTGGATTCCAGGATTGAAAAGGAGGATGGTGAACAAGTAGGGGAAGTAAAACGGATAGTTGGAACCCATTTATCGAGAGGACAAGGTAACAAACAACTTGCTGGTCTGTTTAGAACAACAATCAATAAGGAGCCCAAGGATAAAGGTTTGGTGCATGAGCCTAGGAAGGAAAGAGAAATCATGAAGCACGAGTTGGAAGGTATAAATCCTTTGATATTTCATGATGATTCTATGATTTCTAATGATGACACATTACAGGAGAATAAAGAAGAAAAATCTGATTTACAAGATGATGAAGAGAAGCTGAAGGTTGAAGCCCAATTGCCAAAAGATAACCGAAGGTATGGAGGTAATTCAGATTTATTTCTTTATGCCATGCCATTTCAGATTTATGATCATGGGCAATTAGTTGAAAAGGATGACCTTGGGGCAAATTTAATGCTCCAAAGCAAATCACAGAAAATGGGAAGACTTCATGATGCTAAGGATGGAGAAGAATCAGAATTGCATAGGGTCAATGGACCAAGACTTTTGGGTAACCTTGTGGGGGTTCGTATGGATGAAAAGAGTGCTTTTCTGGGTGCCTATGATCACTTTTAGTTTGCTGGAAATTTTTGGACAGCAACCTATGGTAAGCAATTGCATCATTTTTCTAAGGGATTGCTTCATCACCTTCATGCTATGTCCTTACAATATTTTGATCATCATAAGGAATATTTTAACAATTTTGTGAGGATGAAAGGTACCGAATGGGGAAGGGATTCTACTTCAGCCCTAAGAAGGGAACTCTTTGTGGGCAGCCCTAGGTATGACCATCATAATTCAAAATTTTTGATTCCTCCTATGTCGCTGCTATATTTGTATCATGGGGGGCAGCGAGATCAATTTGATAAGAGAGAATATATGGAGGGACAAGGGGCACATAAATTCTTCCTTGCAAATTCCGGGTTGTTTGCACATAGAAGTTTGGGATGCAGGGAACCTTTGGAAGGATGCTGTTACAAACTTGAGGTCTGCTGTTTACATCCTTATGGCAGCCATAAGCAAATTGGAAATCACAAGAAAAATGCATTTCTCATCCACAATTGAGGATCTAGTGTTTGCATGGGAAGCAAGATGGTCTTCCACCACCATCATGCCAATTTTGCATGAGACAACACGCTGCTACAGCCAAGGTAAAATACTCTTCCTAAATTTGCATTTTGGATGGATAGTTCTTTCCTTGAACAGCTGTAGGTTGGTATTTTTGATGAAGAATTTTGGATTTAATATGATATGCGGAAGGGACTTCAAGTATCACAACTGTTACACCCTTCCTATGTCAATAACAATCAAGAATTTTGAGTTAGACTACAGCTATGCGGGGCTGTCCTCTTCAAAACTATGCATGGGGCTGTGCATACCTTCCATGGGCAGCAAGAAAGAGGCTGATTTGGGGACACTCTTTCCTCTTAATATGATGGGTAAGAAGGTTTTTACTTGGAGGTTGAACAAGGCTAACATCCCAACATCTTGGGCATTGCTTTCAAAGGAATGTAGAGCTGTTGGTGGACACTACACCCACTCATCCGCACTTTTATGGACTGATCCAAACTTAACAAGGAAATTTGGTGGGGTAGCTTCAAGTCAACCATTGGAAAACCAAATCAGCAAGGTAACAACCTTCCAAAAGAGGTGAGTATAAGTTTTAGCATGTGTTGTATGCATCTTATGTGGAAATGCAATGATATACTTCCAAGCATGGCTAGCATGAAAAAGGAAGAAGCACATCTTCGGGGCATTCAATGCATAGAAGATAGCAAGGGTTTACTCTTTGGTAGAATGCTTCATGGTAATAATTTATGGTTAGTTCTGGGCATGCATAGTATGACCTCCATATGGGGAACACTTGAGGGATTAAGAGAAAATGGGAGCTTTCTTGTTGAAAGCCATTATTCACACCAAGTTGGGCCAAGGAAGGAATGCAAGAATGTTGTGTTAAGGGCTGATATGTTTGCTGATTTCAACCATAGGCTTGCTGATCTTCATTTTCCAGCCCATGTAAGACAATTTTCAGTCCCTATGCTGCACAAATTTTCTTTTTCCATAAGATTTCAGTTTGATAGTTGTTATGCCATGGTTATAGGGCTGAGTTTGCAAAAATCAGATTTGGGGCTGCCATTAGCAATCAAGAACAACAATGTGTTTTCATTTTTGAAGAGCATTCCATCATGGAATGATGAGGAAAGAAGATCTCAGTTGAAAGGAGGGAATAAATCAGATTATGATGTGTTGTTTTCAGACTTGAACATTTTGATTTTTGAAAGAAAAATGCATGATTACAACTGTTTTTGGGACAGCATTATTGAAGTGTTGGGAAGCCATCATTTGGATGGAAATTATGAGATGGTGTCAAGCAACGGAAGAGAGCTAGCTATCATGTTCCTAAGGCATGATAAGGAGAGTTTAAAAGTGTTGTTAAACACTCTTGTTTTCTTTGATATGTTTGCTTCATGTGTAGGTACATCAAAGAAGAAGCAATTGAGATTCATTTGGGATCTAGGTACTTACAATTGCTTGAGGACAAACAATTTCGGGAAGGGAGGACTGTAATGTCCCCTTTTTTGAACTAATCCAAAATAAATGATTCCTTGCCTTTCTTCTTTCCAAAGGCAAGAAAAGGATGAACAAGGGAAGATCGTGAATTATATTTCAGTTTTCTTCATTCATATTTATGTTTTATTTTTGTATTTCCCTTTCTTAGTGGGTCGGTTGGGTCGAGAGAGTTTTATAATTAGCTCAAAATAAGGAAATAAGCTATTAATGAGGTCGGATGGGGTTTGTGGAATTTGAAAAGCAAAAAAAAAGATAAAAATAATCTTTTGGAGGTCGGTCGTGCATGATTGATCCTTGGCGCCAAGAAGAGGATATAAAAAGAGATTAAGGGCTTCATTTGGGGCATCTACTTTTGGAAAGTTGATTCTAATTGGACTTGTGGGCTGATTGCTCATTGTTCTTCCATTCTTGGGCAAAAATCCAAGTGTGTGGCATTCCAAGGAGGGAAAGCCTTCTTGTTGTTGGTTGGGGGACGAAAACCTTCCTTCGTTGTTTGGGTTTGAAGGAAAATTGCAGATTTGTGAAGAAGTCATAATCTGATTTTTATATATATTATTGAGCCTCTCCTTTGTAGGGCGATTTGCATTGGTGTGTGTTTTGGTGCCATCTATGGCACGACAATCAGATTTGAGTTCATGTTGGGATTCCTCATTATTTATAAGGCTGGTATCAATCATTATTTGTGGAGTTTGGGGTTTCTAAACCCTCATTTCATAATTTTATTTGCACCCATGTTTCGCTGGTTTTCAATTAATTTCCAATAGTGCTTTGATCATAATTCATATTGAATATTGATTTAATGGATTCGTAAAATATGTATATATATTTTGGCAAAGTTGTTTGAAGTATTTCAAGTGTTTTGGATGCAATTTTGTACCACTGTCCTAAAATCTGATCGCTGTTCAAACCTGGGTTTTATTTTCAGTTTGCTGGTCCTAAAATCAGATTTGCTAATGTTGGGGTTTGAGCTAATTTCCTTAATTTTTAGTTTTGTCCCAAAAAGGAATATTACAGGAGCTTCCATTTTGCAAAGTAGAAATGTTGTTTTGCATGCTTGTTGTTTTCTCCAACATGCTTTTGCAACAATTTGGTGTGGTGGGATACTTCTCTTCCTTTGCTTCCAGTGTGGGCTCTCCACTCGACAGCGCAAGCCCGATTCACCTCTGGTGACGTGTTTCTCTTGCTCATGGAGCTTCTTTTGTGTGGTTTTTGCTGTGGAAAGGCATGGGCTGTTTTTAAGCCTTAGCATTGACATCCGGGCAAGTGTGGGATTCCTCCTTGGCGTGTGGCACTGTGCCCTCCCCCAATTGCATATCTCTCCAATGTGGCTAGGACTCGTGTATGGTCTAGTAAGATATTTAAGTGGCAACACAAAGACTCTTATAGCTTTAGTGATCCTAATAAGAATCTCCTTCCAAAAGTTGAGTTTCAAACCATAATCTGTAGTACCGTAAATATTTAAAATTAGGCATGTTTTAATTTGTTTAAAACAGCTGATTTTTTTGATATTGACCAAAGGTAATTTCTTTATTGAGTTGTATGTATGTGTAGGTGGATTGGTTAATACTTAGTATTGCTTTTGAGAGGTCTCTGGTTCATATCCCACCTCAATTCGTGACTGAATTTTTTTAGTCAAGTGCATTTAAATTTTTGTGCAAACATTTAAAATGGTCCATTAATGGCAGAAAACAGAATTTGTAATAACTTTTGATAGAAACTCGGATTTTGAGTTGGGTTTTTTTCAGAAGTGATTGTTTTTTTATGCTTGTTCCATTGGAACCATCCATTTTGTAATCACACTAAAATTATAATGTGCCCAAATTGGGGGTTTGTAATGTCTCTTTCTAGTGCTGAAATTGAAAATAAGGGTTTTGGCTCAAACCCAAATGACAACTTCTGATTTTTACTACAACCACCACCAATCATTTTAACCTTAGAGGAACAAACTCAAAATGGCATTAGCAACAAAGAGAAATCTGAATATTTATGATGGAAAAAGAATTCATATGACAACCAACAATATCACCACTTAGCCCTAGTGATGAACCTAATTTTCTATTTTCTATGGCAGCGAACTGTATGGGCTTTTCAAGACAATATTCTCATGCAATATAGACTAAAAATCAATATAGAAATATCCCAAACACTTCATAAGTCCAACAAGACGAAATTTGGAGCAACTAGATATTTAATAATTTTAATTCAAGTGCAAACACAACTAAAACTTCGGAAATTCATAACTCCATCAATACGTAATGTCCCCTTTCTTACGCCAAAGGCCTAAGGGTCAAGTCGAGTCCAAGCCGTGGTCATACCCAAGGGGCTGTGGACGCTGGGAGCTTTTGGGAAGGGGCCGCATGGTGCTAATATTCAAGTTTTGTGTTTGGGGGTCACTTTGGACCTTGGCGACTTAAATAGGAAAAAGTAACTTTAGTTACTTTTATTTTATTGACCCCTCTATGGAATGAAACGCGTCTAGGGTTATTGGGGCTCTTTTGCCGTGGGAAGTATATAAGGAAGCTGGGTGAGAAAGGAAAAACAACTTTTTGGCATACATTTTATTGACCCTTCATGTGCAACTACTGTTTGCGCATCTATAGCTTGTGGAGTGAAATCCCACAGGGGCCCTAGCTTCGGAGGTGAGAGACCCGTCTCTAGCTAGTAGAGCATTCATCAGTAGTGAGTGATTTACCCTAGTCTGTCATTTTGGAGCCGCCTTTTTGGGTACGTGTTACAGAGAAATTATCAGAGGTTTTAGAGGAAGGAATTTGAAGGTTTTAGGGGCATTTAGGGAAGATAATCAGAGAGTTCTAGATCAGATTTACAACCACCATTTGGGCAGGGCTTAACATCACTTTGAAGGTGTCTCCACAATTTCCAACCCTTTTCCAAGCTAGGCGACTTGCAACCTTTATTTAGAGGGTTTCTAGTTGACCCCTTTCAGATCTAAATGTTGAAATGTCATTTCCTCTATTTGTTAATGTTATTTCGAAGACTCTTAATTTTTGCTCTGGTATTTGGAGAGTTACGAACCTCGAAATTTCCCAAATGTCTAGGGGCACTGTGCTTTTTCTGGCAGCATTTTTATTTCGTAAAACTCCAAAACAGTTTTATTATGTCCTTTATAACAATATCAAGCTCTCTTTAAATTTTCAAGTAATTGAGTGGATATTTAGGGAGATATTAATTTTCTTTAGTTTGTTGTCCTTATTGTAAAAATATGCAAAAATCAGTATTCTATGTGGCTGCAAATTTTCAATATTTTGTGCATTTTTAAGTGGTATCCCACTAGGGATATTTCAGTGGTATCAGAGTTGTTGTTCCTCCATCCTGTGTGGGTTAAATATGGTAGTTTGGAAAGATCTCAATGTGGGTTTTATGAAGGAAATGTTCACCAACATGGTGAAACAACAGGAAGCCACTAACCTTTATTTGAGTCAGCTCACTCAGAATTTGAATCAAAACAAATCTTGGGACAATAAGGAAAAATGTGAGAACAATAATAAAGGGCACCCAATAGAGGTGATTGATGAGGATTCTTGTTGGAGGAAATACCAATCTTTGAGTAAGGGTTTCAGAGATAATATGTCATTTCTAGATTATTGCATGATGAAGATTGGTAGCAAGCCCAAGCGAGATCATCATATGTCGGTACTTGAATTACAAAAGAACTCATTTGAAAAAAAGAAGCTTCTAGAGAAAAAGGTATGATTTCCATTGAGAAAAATAATTGCATTAGTGAAACTTTGCTTGTTAGAGAAATTATTCTAGCTCAGGAGAAGAAATTTGTATATGCAAGCAAGGAGGATGTAATGGAAACTCTAAAACGGTGTGAGGAATGGAATAGCAGAGCTAGAGCTGCTAGATTGATAGCTGCTCAAGCAAGACAACACCTACAAGAGTTCAAGGAAAAGATGTGGGCAAATGATCCTGCTGTAATTTCCAAACCAACAACTTTTGATCAGCTTTCAGATACTTACAACGGGCACTCAGGCAACAATGTTGGGGGCAACTCAACACATGTCTATCTTGAACACACGGAGGACATTGATGGCATTGAAAGGTGTGAAGAGCACACTAATGTGTCTTATTTATTGTTGCCTATTCCAATTTATTTCCATCATGAGATGCATGGTATGGTAGATGATGAAGTCTTCATTATGGAGTTTGTTGAACCATTGCTCCAACTATGTGTATACGAGCATCTTGTGGATGATATATGGTGGCAAGTTTTAGCTCACTTAACAGATACAAGGGCTCATGGGCATTATAAGGTATGGGATCCTGGTAATATGTGGCAATCATCCAAAACTATCAATTCTGATTTTAAAAACTTTGTGACTGATTTCATAAGAAAAAGAAGGAATTCAAATGTGTCTTGTGGGATTACAAGTGTTGGCAAGCATGATTTCTTCATTGGAGACTCCGGTGTAAGAAGGGAGAGTACCTTTCAAGGTACTAGTGTTGGTTTTATGATTGCTAAAAAGGGTAAGAGAATATTTTTAATCATCTTCAGCCTGCTGGACTGTGTATAACAATAGTCATAATGAGAGGAGAAAATAGCAATATGGGACAACAGGGTCAAAGAGGTGAGAGTGGACATTCAGGGCAGAAGTGGCCTCCCCATTCTTCTACCAGGCCCTTGGGGCTTCACGAACCTTCTTTCTTGAAGGATCTAGAAGTTTCACAGGTACAACAACTAGTAGATATTTTGGATGAGGAGTCTTGTTGGGAGAGGTACTAGACCTTGAGAGAGGACTTTCGTAACAACATGCCATTCCAGGAATATTGCAAAATGAAGATTGGCAGTAGACCCAAGAGAGATCATCAGATACAGGTACCAGAGTTACAGAGGAGATTGGGATAGATTTCCATTCCACACTTCGATGGGTCTAAGAAGTGTACTGCACCTGTCTTGGGTTCGAAGTTGAAGACATACTCCGACTTGAATCCTATGCGTGAGGAAGATGCAATTAAGTTTGCAATCTTACATCTTGAGGGAGACGCTCATGATTGGTGGCATCATGGGTTGATTACATAGGGACACATACACATTACTACTTATGTAGAGTTCGCGCAGAAGGTTGGTGAGCAGATTTGATAGGAGGGACCCTGATAGGTATTTCAGGGAGTTGACTCATTTGAGACAAACCGGTCCCTGGATCAGTACATCACAAATTTTCAGAGATTATCAGTCATGGTACCTGATGTCACGGAGATGAGGTTGATTTCACTTTTCGCAAAGAGGTTTGTGGATGCTGCTCTCATTGGTTTGTGAAGGCATTTGAACCTTCTTCTTTGCACGAGGTCTGTTAGGAAAGCTCGGGACTTGGAGTTATCCACTCCAAAGCCGAGGGCTCCACCTCGCGTTCAACAAAGGGAACCTCCATCCGGATCAAACGAACTTCAAGCAGGGAGCCTCCACCGAGGCAGGAGGTGGTTAAAAAGCCAATCATTTCCGAGAAGACAGAGATGAGTTGAGGCGAAAGAAACTATGTTTCGATTGCCACACACCTTGGGTTCCAGGACATGATTGCAGAGGTAGAGGGAAGGCCCAATTCATTGAGGTCTTCGAGGAGAGAAAGGGTGACAGAGGTGAGGAGTTAGAGACTCGCGAGATGGATGATAGAGATGGGGTTGCGTTGGATAGTGCTGATATAGGGTAGGAGGAGGAGACTTTTCCTCGGGAGATTATAACCACATTGTCTAGTACTCTGATGTACAAGGCATTTAGGATTAGAGGAGTTATGCAGGGTCAACGAGTTGGGGTACTCATTGATAGTGGGGCAACCCACAACTGTATTGATGCCTCATTGGTTGAGAGGTGAGGATTACAGACAGAGGATTTTGAGGGCTTCAACGGGGTTGTAGCCAATGGAGAGTCTATGAGGTGCACACGATGGGTCCCCCAAGTGAGCATCACGATGGGTAACTATACGAGCATCGATGATTTCCACATTGTTGGTATGGGAGTGACCAACATAGTCATTGGGAGTGCAAGTGGCTTCACTCTCTTGGTGAGTTTGACTAACTTTCAGACGATAGAGCTGAAGTTTAAGTCCGAGGGCAGGAATGTGATTTTGAGGGGATTATCTACAGGAGCACCTAGGGTGGTTATAGCTGAGGGGATGGAGAGGACGTTCCGGCATGGTGAGGAGTTTTATTATTGTGGATCGATGTGGAGAATGATGGATGTGGGTGTGACCAGCAATGTTGCACATGAGACAGTTACAGAGATTGGGATTACAGGTTCAGATCATCTAAGTTTATCATTATGTTGGTCATCTGAAGTTTCGGTAGACTGGAGATCTCATTTGCTTGTTGAGTACTCCAAGAACCGACACACTTGTGAGATTTTGGATGGCCACATACAGGATGATAGCTACAGATTGGAGGATGAGATGATCTTCTATCAGGGAAGATTGAGCCTTGTGTCAGATTCATGGTTGAGGATGGAGATATTGCGACATGTGCATTGTTCTTCCGTGACTGGGCACTTGAGCTTCGATGAGACCTACAGGTTCATGTTAGAGAGGTTCATATGGCATAGGTTGAGGGAGGATATCCTCAACTTTATACAGGCATATACGGTTTGTCACTATGACAAGTCAGAGCTTACGGGTTCATCATTTTTTGAATCGACATGGGATAACACTCTTGCATTTTTCGCTTCTATGCCCAATGAGCACTTCACCCACATGTTAGTCAGTGGAGAGACGAAATTGACTCATGGTTATTCAATAGGTTCACATTCAACGCAGGAGGTGGACTATGTGGAGTTGATATTGCCGGTTGACTATCTACTGGAGTCTTGGGACTTTTCCTCCACGGGACACATTGAGATACAGATGAGGAGCCTTGCTCTCACACGAGTGTAGGTCATGTGGGAGAGTTAGCACCATTTGTGCATATACAAAGTTGTTTCACAGGTTGATTCAGGGGATTCTACAGGATTCAGAGTGAACTTTCATACCCAGGAGTTGATTGGAGAGGTAGTGAGTGATCACATGATGATAGCCTTGCATTGGTAGGGATTGGACAAACTGGCAATTTCGGTGTGGGTACCAGTGGAGAGTCGGTGTGGGCATCATACTACTTTAGGAGCAACATTGTTCTCTACACGACATGGAGAGCATGATCACTACATGGGGTGTCTTGGTTACTTCGCATCACACCGATCATTAGTTGACTGCAGGGTGAGGTGGAGAAACTTACGGCGTGGTCAAGCATAATTTGGGTCAAGGGAAGGGAGGACTGTAATGTCCCCTTTCTTATGCCAAAGGCCTAAGGGTCAAGTCGAGTCCAAGCCGTGGTCATACCCATGGGGTTATGGATGCTGGGAGCTTTTGGGAAGGGGCCGCATGGTGCTAATATTCAAGTTTTGCGTTTGGGGGTCACTTTGGACCTTGGCGACTTAAACAGGAAAAAGTAACTTTAGTTACTTTTATTTTATTGACCCCAGTGTGGAATGAAACACGTCTAGGGTTATTGGGGCTCTTTTGCCGTGGGAAGTATATAAGGAGTTGGGTGAGAAAGGAAAAGCAACTTTTTGGCATACATTTTATTGACCCTTCATGTGCAACTGCTGTTTGCGCATCTACACTTGTGGAGTGAAATCCCATAGGGACCCTAGCTTCGGTGGTGAGAGACCCGTCCCTAGCTAGTAGGGCATTCTTCGGTAGTGAGAGATCTACCCTAGTCTGTCATTTTGGAGCCGCTTTCAGGGTTGTGTTACTGGAAGAAGAAATTATCGAGGTTTCGAGAGGAAGGAATTTGAGGGTTTTGGCATTTGGGGAAGATAATCAGAGGGTTCCAGATCAGATTTACGACAGCCATTTGGGCAGGGCTTAACATCACTTTGAAGGCGTCTCGTAGCAATTTCCAACCCTTTTCCAAGCTAGGCGACTTGCAACCTTTATTTGGAGGGTTTCCAGTTGACCCCTTTCAGATCTAAAGGTTGAAATGTCATTTCCTCTATTTGCTAATGTTATTTCTGAAGACTCTTAATTTTTGCTCTGGTATTTGGAGAGTTACGAACCTCTGAAGTTTCCCAGTTGTCTAGGGCACGCTGTGCTTTTTCTGGCAGCATTTTAATTTCTGTAAAACTCCAAAAACAGTTTTATTATGTCCTTTATAATAATATCAAGCTCTCTTTAAATTTTCAAGTAATTCAAGTGGATATTTAGGGAGATATTAATTTTCTTTAGTTCGCTGTCCTTATTGTAAAAATCTGCAAAAATCAGTATTCTATGTGGCTGCAAATTTTCAATATTTTGTGCATTTTTTAAGTGGTATCCCACTAGGGATATTTCACAATACTTGGATTTTCAACACAAACAAATGCTTAAAATGATCTCAGATAGACCAGCTATCAAATAAAAGTGAAATCACAATTTTTCAACCACAGAAACCCCTCCAAAAGTGATCCCGAACTTCCGAGGTGGGTAGATCAAGTGGAGGAAGGGTGCCAACACCCTTGAAAGTGTCCTAGCTGGAGTAGAAATGCCCTATGCATGGATAAACGCCTTGATGTTCCGGAAATCCACCAATGAAGTCCACTTGTGACTCCCGAATGAAGCCACCAATTCACACAAGAGGGTTTCTGTCCCCAAGTGTGATCCTATTGAAGGTTTTTGTCCTCAATAGGTAACCGAGGATGGGGTTTCGTCCTTCATTGGCAAGAAGAGAAGTTACGCTTGCTCCAAATCCAAGTAAATGCCAAAATGATGAATGATAATGATCCCCCTCCTCCATTCGAACTTTCTTAAGTACCCTTCTTTGGTGCTAAGGATGAATTAGAAGATCAATCCTCATGACCAACCTCTTAATGAAGGTGGAAGTGCAGTTTTAATCTTCACTTAAGAAGTGACCTCATAAAAAGGGAAAGAGTATTTCTTTGTCTCCATCAGAACTCTCAAGAAGACCAACCTTCATAAAGGAGAAGATAAAAGTTCTTTTTGCTTTGTCATGCACCTATCACTTAATTGAATCACTCCAAGCCTTAATTTGTAATCAAATAATTAATTAAAATACAATCACTTACAATTATGGCAATGTTCACCTCCTTTGCTTTCCTTCCTGAAACCCATGAAAGGTGGAATGGGCCTAAGGCCTTTATCGTGACTAGCGTGGAAAAGGGGACATTACAAGGTTGACTCGACTTAATTTCAGGGGGTGTTGTGTGGCATCTCTTTCCATTTTTGCAACAATCTTCTTTCTATATTAAAATGGATGTGAATCAAATCTCATTACTCATTAATCAGCACTAGAAGAGTACATATGTTCATAACCAAAATAACAAAAACTAAATTTTAAAGCATAGTCTACTGTCTCGCAAATCAATAATCGAGTCCTTTGAGGGAATACTCGTGTACCACTCCTCATCAATGGAAGTATCAACATCATGTACATCCTAGAAGGGGATCCCATCCAATTCCCACATTGCCTAATCTTTGCTAGTCTTCCTCGAATCCTCAAGATCTACATCCCACCGTAATGTTGGGCTCTCATAGTACTTAGGTGTCTTGCAATCCATGAGCCGCAAACACTATGTACATCAAGTTTCTCCACCCTTTTAGAGGAAAGTCTGTTCCTTTAAAGAGAGTGGATCCATCCATATGTTGACCAATTCCTCTAATAAGCAAAGGAACTATAAATATGAGAAAGAAGGCAAATGGCAAGTGTACGCCATAATCTTGGATGTCCATACAATCGCTACCAACTCACCAGACTCTCTTATGTCAATATGCCCATATCTATCTTCGTGTAAGTTTTGTAGCCCTCAAGATAAGTAAACTTGAGCTAGTCAATTCGACCATAAATCATCTTTTGAGGAATACATTTTTTGGGGGTTTCAAGAAGCCCTCCCTTACCTCCTCTCATCATCTACAGGGACAATCTTGCCATGCCTGTCCATATACAACTTAGGATTTAGTGCATATGCAACCATGTGTAAAGAGGTGTTCAACTTCTCTCACCTCTACTCAATGATGGGTGAACATGACGATGGTAGAACTCTAGGGTGTGGTCCCTTGCCTAAGTCTCTCGGGGACACATAATCGACACCTACCTTTAACACATATCTAACATTGTGGTCCTTAACTTTATGTCTCATAGGGACACATAATCGACACCTACCTTGGCTACCTTAGCCATATTCTCCTTGTAATAAGAAAAGTGAAAATCATGAAATGGGTTGCCAACAAAATCAAAGAGTTTTCCAATGGCATCATCAACCTCATCCATAGCCTTTTTATCATAAATATCCACAACTGGATTGGAGGCCATGACGTTCCTCTTCCCTACCACCAAAAGCCTCTACGTTGGGCACCTCAAAAGTTGCTGCAATATTTGAGAAAGAACTCCTAGAAGTTCTTTGAGAAATAGATGGGGTGCCACCAACGCCAAAAACTGGAACTTTCTCTCGTGGTATTTCCATTATACAACTTCACTATCTTTGCTCAACCATGTCAATGAACATATATTACACTTCTATGTTTTAGTCCCCTTGAAATGTTTGATCTAGAAGCTTTAATGATTTGATCAAATAGTTTGAAAGTTTTTTTGTCAAATGGTCCTTCAAAGCATATTTGTTCAACATCTTGGAGGGGCAGCTAATCTTGTCAACAGTCCCATGTGAACTGTTATTTTTCGTTTGTGTTTCACCTTGCACAACCCTGCCCATCTCATCACTCATTTGAATATCACATTCAACTTCATGCTCACTGTCTGAACTCATTTTGGAGTTGCAATAAAAAAAGATTCTAAATTCTAATATGACCCATTGTGGATTTGAAAACAAAACAATAAATTAATAATGCCCTTCTTTAACCCACTTTGCATTTGAAAAAAACATACAACAATGCACTTTTTCTTTAAGACTTTAATTTTTTAATCCACAATCTTTACATTTGGGAAATGAAAAAAAAGCAAATGAGAACAATAATGCCCAATCCGTCTTTTAAGATTTTAACCCACTTTACATTTATAAAAAAATAGCAATGAAGAATGCCGTTGTTTAACCCATTTTGCATTTCGAAATAGACAAAAAACAACGATGTGAAAATATTTGTTTAAGCCACTTAAAAATTTGTATTTGGAATTCAAAAATAGAAAAAGCAAGGGATCATTGTACATGTTTTAAACTTTTTGTTAATGCTCTTCCTTTTGCTCTTCCTCTACCTCTTTTTCCTCCTCTTGCTCTTCGTCGTTAGCTTAGTTTGATTAGAATGAGTGTGGGTTATGCCTTTTATAAGTTTTTTGAAGTGTTTTAGGGGTAGGGATGTAGAAAACTCCTTAAGTGAAAATATGAAAAAGTTTTATGTTTTAAACATGTGTATTATTTTAAGTGAAAAGAGTTGGGCCCCTAGGGATATCTTGGGACGTCACGACGTCCCCTATGTTGTCCCTTTTTTGGTGAAGCATTGGGTGCCTTCCCCGAACTCAAGGGGTGTTCCCTTTTTTTGGGTGGGACGTTTTGTTCCCATCCCTAAGCACCCAAAATATCATGGGCGTCCAAAACGGATTGCAAATAGGGGCACGCGCCCCCCTGCATGACACGGGGACGATTCGGACGAACCTTGGCATATTTTCCGTATACTCATGATAAAAATAGTCAAATAATTTTTTTCCATTGTTTTTGGTAAAAAATTTCAAAATGAATTTAAAAAATGTAAACAAAACCCTAGCCTTGAAAGACACCTGAAACTCTTTTTAAACAACAAAACATGTTTACCTCACATTGTGTAGCTATCCCACATTGCACATTTACTCTCTCACCTTCAAATTTTCAATTGCTTAGGGCTGATCCTACACTACTACAACCGCAAGTAATTTTAGGAGCTTGCAACAAAGAGGCTAGGTGATTCAAAGTAATTTTTTGTGTTTTTTAAAAATAGTTTTCTAGTTTGTATTTTGTTTTAAATTTTTTAAACATTCTTTCAACTTTTAGCTTTCAACACTTAAATTATTTACCCTGTAGGCCTTAAATTGTTATATGTTTTGTTTAAAAAAGTTGTTTAACCGAGTAGCTATAGGGATTTGTTAGAATGATTGCAAGTTCACTTTTATAGGCCAAAGGATAACCATCAAATACGATCCATGCTCACCCCTTTGGAAGTACATCACACCAATACAATCTGCTACCAAATGGAGGGGGCTATGTTGGATTTTTTCAAAGTGTAAAGTAAAATTTAAAAGCTCATACAATCGGGTGAAATTTCATTCATGTGGGGTTTGTTAGCCAATGGGTAAGAGTTTACGGAGGGGTATGGAAAGGGGTTGCGACATGCAAAGATCCTCACATACATCAAAGAGAAAGATGTGGATGAAACAATTGCCCTAAAATCAAATCATCATTTGGCAAAGAAAGGATCTAAAGTTATAAGCCACCTCTTTTTCCATTTGTCAATGTTGTGACCCCATCACTCCCGTTTTTGTCATCCCTTATGGCCACAGATGTAGATGATTCACCTTTTGGTCACAAGAGAATAAAAGATGTAGGACCATTGGAAAGAGGATTCAAGATTGAAAATAAGGACATAGCCAAACAACAAATCCGATGTTTTACTTATGCATGTGGCATCCCTTTTAACATTGTTTGTTCACCATACTGGTGGGATGCCGTGGTTGCAGTGTACCCTAATGAAGCAATGTTTTTTAGGGTTGTTGATTGTGAGAGGTAGATGAATGATGTCCAATTCATTGCCAACATCCTCATAGAGTCCATTGAGACTGAGGGGCCTCAAAACATTGTCCAAGTTATAACAGACAATGTAAAAAATTACAAAGTTGTAGGGATGTTGGTAGAGGAAACATACGATCGCCTATTTTGGACTTAAATTGTTCATTCCCTCAACCGGATGTTACAAGAATCGGGCATCAAAATTGGTTGGATCAAACAAGTCTATGATGAGGTGTGTAAGATCCAATTTTTCATCAGCAACCACCACATATCCCAAGACATCTTCAAGAACTTCGGAAGTTGCAACTATTAAAGATAAACATAATTTTTAATTTTTAGAATTGAAAATTAAATTATTATTTTAAGTTTGTTTTTTAAAGATAAACATAATTTTACTTTTTTAATGTTTTACTTGTTTTAATTTATTATTAAGTTGTTGAGACTCAATTTACCTCACGTGCACTTGTCTTGAGACGATTTGAGCTACATGGTTATCAACGTTGAGCGAGGTGTTTGGACGCATGCAAACATTGAGAGGGCTGCAAAGGTAATAGGGTTGATCCTTGATGATGGGTGGTGGGATCGTGTGCTTAGATTTACCAAGCCCATCATGAATATGCTCAAATTTGCTAATATGGATTATCCATGTTTGGGTGAGATTTATGATGGAATCAACTAAATGATTGAGTCGATTAAGTCCATCATAAATGATAAAGAAAAAGATCCTACAGAGAGCTTCAAGTGCAATCGCATCTCATTGATAGGTGGAACAAAATGACCACCTTGTTGCATCTTCTTTCTTTTTCCTTTTGAAAATACTATAGCGTAAAGATCCTTTCATAGCCTACGAGGGTCATAATGTATATGTATAGTGAAGTTAGTAAAGGGTATATGGCCGCCTTGACTAGATTCCTCCCGATCCGTAAGTACATTTTGGAGTTAGAAAGGAGGTTTTGGTTTTTATTTCCTCTAGGGATCTGTTCATTAGCGTTCTTCATGACATGTACAAGACTAACAATTGTTCATGGTGGTACCTACATGGGCAAACATACCCCCACCTCTAGATGCAATAAATTTTTTGTGCCAATATTTTTTTATTTAAAAAAATGTAAATTTATTTTCTACATTTCGTTTTGATTTTTGACTTTTCTAAATTTAATTTTATATGTTGGTTTGACTTTGTGGCTTGTCGTAGTAGTTTAGGAGTTCTTAACCGAGTGGAATTTGGGTATACTCTTTTATCCACTCGGTTAACCACAACAAGTTTGGAGAAAAAAGGCGAGAGGATTTGGTCTTCTTGCATTCCAACCTACGCCTTCTCGGACACAAGCAAGATGAGTACAAGCAATTGGAAACAAAGTGTTGTGATATAGACCCAGAGTCTCCGAACTTGTTAGCATCCATTGCACAAGTTTCATTTGTCAGAGACCTAGAACTGGAGGGTACTCCACATGAGCGAGCTAGAGAGAATGACACTGCTACCTCTAATGAACCACATGATGGTTTTAATAAACCACATGATGGTTCTAATGATTCTCTTGATGAATACACTGGAGAGCATTATGATTATGAATATGTTGTTTCGTCTTGATTTTTTTCTATACACTATAACATTTGGACAATGTACTTGTTCTAAGTTCGACCAATGAATATCATGACATTTGACATTGAATTGTTGTTTTGTGGTTATTTAGCTTATTTTGTTTACTCTATGCATATTATAGAGTTAATTTTTCTTATTTGGCTATATTTTTTAATATTTTAATATTTATGTATTTTTGTATGACCAAACCCAAAGTCGTACCCAAGTGCCAAAACAAAAATCGCCATACTGGCATAGTGGGTCCTCATTCACGTATTTGTACCAACTACCTAGGTCATAAACGATTAAAATAATTGGATGATGTCATCATTGATTAATATGAGTGATTGATGACATAAATGATGTCAAGATGTCATCATCCTTGTCAACAAACAAATATGGAAGCAAATACAACACAAATCTGAAAATGTGTTAGAAAACCCTTTCAAAGTATAATGAAAACTTGCTATGATACCATCTGATCCGTAATCGATGTGGACATTCCATTGTATAATATACAAACATGGATTTATTTTTTGAATGTGTTGTTCCCAAGTTTTTTGCTATTAGAAAAACACTTAAATTCTCATACTTGATGCTCTCTACAGCTCTATGACTACCATGTATATTATATATTTCATTTTGCAATTTAAAACTCTGTTATTCATGCTAACAGAGATGATTGCATATGATGTTTCATACTCTAACCACGCTACCACCAAAACATGTGACTATTATCAAATCCACAAAATAGTAGTGCACAATGAGTATGTCGATATTAAAGTTCATGAGATAATGAATTCAGTTACTGTTTGCTGTTAGGATAGACTGTCTTTGTTATGTTCACACAACCAACTGATTTCTTATGCCTTAAATGTTTGAGATAGTGAACTAGTTGCAGGAAATAGAAGTAAGCAACAATGAATCAAACGTGCAAGGAAATGAAAGATAGACATGAGAAGTTACCTGGAGAAACCCAATGTGGGAAAACTCCAAAAGAGTGAAACCATGCTTCCTCATCTCCACCATCTTCTTTCTGTTTTTACAAGTTCACTGCCTTCTTGAGGGCTTCAAAGACACTAACATCAATCAAAAACATCCTACACTTGCGAATTCAGTTAGCAGTCTACTGTGGATCACTTGCTTCCTTTGCAAACTTGGCTACTGTCCTTAGCCATCTAAGCTGTGTAGTCTCCCAATTCAGTCTACAATGTGTGTCTGAACAATTAGATCAATTACCTTCAATTCATTCCATTCACTGCCTTCCTTGAACCTCCATAGGTTCATTTATACAGTTACACATCCCTTCGGCTCGAACAAGATGCCTAAAAATTATGAAATTGAAGAGAAACTGTTTTTCAGTGTACTCTTCATGTGCATTGCATTCGGGCCAAAACGCTTCTTAAGACATGGAAAAACTTCCTTCTGGAGAACCGGTGGTTGTGTAACCACTCCAGCAGTTGGGAAAATGCTGCATAAGGTTGTGAAACTGCCTCTTTAAGGAGGCCAATGATTATTAAACAGCCACCTGCTATAACCAGTAGTTTCATAACACTAAAAGGCCTTGTAACTTGCAGAGCCATAAATTTTGCTTACAGATTCAAAATCAAGTGTTCTGTCTTTTGAAAGTGCATAACTTTTCCAGGGGAATCCAAATATGTAAGTTTTCCCTTTGTTGTTTTGGCCTCTACACCAGAAACTATCTTTGTTAGGTCATAATTTATTGCGACCACTTTTCTGAATCTCATTAACAGTCGATTAACTCAACCAACTGATTTGGATGATGTACATGATCCAATTTTGGATGACACATCCCCAATTTGAAGGCTTTCGTTACCATAAAATCTCTATTACGAAAAGATAAGGATTTACCTTCTGTTTTCTCAGTGAGATACTTGTTTATCATCCCTCTTGGACTGAAAATGTTTCTCTCTTGGAGAATGCTATTCCTCTCTCTCTCTCTCTTGGAGTGTATTGTTCCAACTTGAAACTTGCAAAACCAGATTGGTTTAGAGTCCATGAATCCCTCAAAGCTCTGCTAACTGACCCTCTTTGCACTCTTGGGTGTCCCAATCTTCCTCTCGGCTTTGTATTTGTAATCTTGGCATCTTTCCGTTTGCTCTTGGCTATTCCTCTTAGCCCCCATGCGACAATACATATTCTTCTAGGCTACGGTGAAGCTCTCTTTTGAGAAATGCTTGCTACAACATCTTCCATGTTGTTCACATTCTTACAACAAGTGAAGAAGGCATTTTATCATCATATAAGTAGCTCATAACAAATCACCACATTTACAAAGCTGCCCCATTATCTTGAGCTTTACGTGTTCAATGTTTGTATTAACAAAAAATGCAACGTATGCATATTGAAAGCACAATTCCATCTACAAATCTGCCCCTATCTGTAATATCCCTTCCCATTTGAAGACCTTTGGCCTATTTTGTCAACCCGATGGCCAAAGGAAAAATATAAGGGTGGCTTAAGTTATATTTAATTATTATAAAGTGCCATTAATAAAAGAAAAAAAAAAATATAGAGCACTTATAATAATTTATATGACTTAATAATTATTAAATCAAGGATGGAAAAGGCCCAAATATAAATTGTTATCCATCCTAGGTGAAAAGGCGACTTGCCTTAAAAAGGGGAATGGGAACATAGAAAGGATAAATGCCCATTTTACTATGTATTTCCCCTAGAAAAATGTGACTTGCATTAGGAGGGAAAAAGTTGTTGGGAAAAGCATTTAATATGGGAAAATATTAAATGCTTGCATAGGGAAAATCCTTGGGAACTAATTGGATATTGTAGAGGTTGTTTTGGGTCTCTTCTTCCTTTATAAGGAGAAGTCGACTTGAAGGGAAAGATATTCCATACCATTTGATATTTTCTAATTTGTGTCTTAAGCTTGTAGCTTATGCATATTCTTTCATGTGCAACTGCTGTTTGCAAATATCCAGCTTGTGGAGTAAGATCCCACGGGAACCCTAGCTTCGGTGGTGAGAGATCCATCCCTAGCTAGCAGGGCATTTTTCGGTAGTGAGAGATCTACCCTAGCTTGTCAAGTTTGGAGCTGAATTGATGCCCTAAATGTGTTGGGCGACCTACTTTTTAGGGCAAAATTAGGGTTTCGTGTTTGCTGTGCGAAAACTATTTTTGGAATATTATTCTTCATATTTTTGTGGCCCAAGATCCAAAGTTTCAGCTCATTTGGACTTCTCTAGCAAAAGATATTAATTTTAGAAGTTTTCAGTTGTTTAGGGCACGCTGTAAATTTCTGGCAGCATTCTGTTATTCGAAAAATTCCAAAAACAGTTCTATAATATCTGTTATTGTATTAGCAAGCTCTATTTAAAATTTCAAGTGATTTGAGCGGATATTTTGGGAGTTATTCATATTTTACTGTTCGCTGCCCTAGCTGTAATTTTCTGCAAAAATCAGTTTTCTGTTTGGCTGCAATTTGTCTGTATTTTGCATATTTAAAGTTGGGATTGCCTAAAATCCGTTTAGGGGTAAAATAATGTCCATTGGGGACATTACACTATCTTGCAACTCAAGGTTTGCATCAAAATAAATGGAACACACTTCAAATTAAATGTCTTTAATAAAAGAATGTGGATGCTAAATCACACATCCATGAAACCGTAGTTTTTGTGGAGCGCTACTAACCATGGGTGCACTTCTCACCTTGTGTCCGTGACCTGATGGCATGCCACTTCTCCCACCATACAAGAATTGTTAGGCTCTTGAAAATTATTTTAGACGCCCTCCACTTTTCTGTTACAACGGCTGTCATACCAAAATCTGTTTTGGAAAACCTCTTGTAACCTTATTCCATATGCATACAACAACAAGAAATGCATGCTAGAAACTGCTACATCTGTTACAACTTCTCATGTACATACGACAACCATCATAGGTATGCTACAATCATTATGATTAAGAAAACAGGCCTATGCCTCTATGCTATAATTATTGTAGTTCCCATATGCATGCAACGGCATTGATAAGTAAAAAGACATGCTATAGTTGATGTAATTTGAATTTTCTGTCACCTTTCTGATGCCTTGGTCTTAAACCTTTGCTTGGAGTTCTCTCTCAACTGGAGTGCCTCTTTCTACCTATTTTGTCATGTGCTACAAGAAGTGTTAAGAAAATCATGCACAACTTGCATACCAAGATGAGCATATGATAATGCTAGAAATGATAAAGCCTCTCTGATGCAATGCGCTGCTCATATTTGTGCTTCGCAAACATATAAGATGGCTGCTCCATATTTACCCTAGAGTGAAATGCCTCCCTATTTGCTCATGCAAATGGAGTCAGTTCCCTTCTTGCTTTTTTCAACAATGGATTGCAACAAGCAATTTGGAGTTGCTTACATATGCATGCTAATCAACATATTACCTCTGCAAAAACTCTATCTATGAAACCAGGAATGGGTGCTTACTATTACCCACTTGCAATGGTAATGAGAATCCTCAATGGGCTGCTCCCACTTGATGGTTTCCATCTTGGATAGCTCTTCAAATGGATGCAAATCAAGTTCATAGCTTTGCCACTCGCTTTCTAAGGATAGATCTCTTACTATGTTTACCACTTTCTAATATTTATGGGGACTGTTCTTATGGAATGCTCCCTCTTGATGAATTCTTCTTTAGATAGTTTGGCTTCTCTATTTGCTAAATATTGGCTTGTGGGTGCTCAATAACTTCCCTCTTGTTTTTAGATGCTCCTTCCTTCTTGGAATGCCCCTTGCAATTCTCGGGTGAAGTTTCCATGCTGATACCCTCTCATGTTGCAACAGGAGCAATACTTCTTGCCTTTGTACATGGACATCATTTCCCTCTTGTTTCCCTTTCGATACTGATTTGGGGACTGGTCTTTACAATTTTCATCCTTCTTGTTTCTTATACCTTTACCTTTTTTTTTTTGGGCTTGGAGAGTAGTGGAAAAATATTTTCTTTTTTTGTAGTTTGGATTCTTAGTGATGGATTTTTTTCTTCCAAAACATGGCCACACAATGGTTACTCATTCCAAAACCGAGCATGGATATGTATGTCAACAATCTTGTGCTACATGGCCTCTCTTTCTTCAATTGAAGTAGACAATGGAAGTCTTGCTCTTTCCATACCTTCTTGGGGTGCCCTTATGCTTCCTTGTGCCAATTTGTCGAAGTGATAATGATTTACATCCTTTGGGATACTCTCCTTTCTTTGGAGATTCTCTGCGTTCTTCTTTGATGCTTTTGTTTCTTATTGGAAGGTTGTCTCCTTGGATTCAACTTGCATTCACTCACATATTCATGAATTGACCATGTGGTATCTCCTCCATGGATCTGCTGTCCTTCTCTTTGAGACTCTTCTTTGGCCCTTTGAGGTGGAGCAATGCTAGCTTCCTCTTTATGAAAGACATGTCCATTCTATAGAGAATTCAATTTCTCATTATATTTGACAAAAATAATGATGCCATTACCTTGCATGGGCTGTTTTTGTTGACTTAGTGGCATGGGCTCTTTGTCTCCACAAACTTTTCTTGATCGAGCTGTTTTGGAGCATTCTCCAACTCCTTTTTAGCCACCAACATACCATAAACCTGCACATTGAGGACTTTCCTCAACTGTTATCAGATTTTGCATCCTTTCGCAATTCTTGCCAAACCCTTTTCGATCATAACCCATCTTGAATAACAGCTTAGAGCCAATTCTCTTAGTAGCGTTCTCAAATTGACCAAAGCACTCATCTAGATCTTGATGGGAAGAAAGAGCTATGGTGGAGTAGTTACTTTGCATAACTCAGTCATGCTTTGTGTGTGTTTAGGAGAGAACGGTATCCTTTCTATGTTAGATTCTTCTCTCCTCTTCACTCCTACACCATCATGTTGCAACTTTTCCAATGTTCCTTACTTTATTTGCAGCTCCTCGATGATGCCCATGAGTAAAGCTTCATAGCTCATCAATCTAATGTGTAACTCTTCATTCTCATCTTTAAAGTGCTGCAGCATCTTCCTCAATTATGAACCTTCAATTTGGATTTGTTGGTTGATCTCTTCAAGCTCTTGAAGTTTTTCTATCTTCAAAGCTTTTCCCACGAGTGGACAATGCAACCAAGATCCTGTACTTCCTTGTCAATGAACAAATATGAAAACAAAAATACAACACAAATCTAAAAATATGTTACTAAACCATTTCAAGGCAGAAGAAAAACCTGCTCTGATACCATTTGATCTGTAATTGACATTGACATTCAATTGTACAGTACATGAACATGGATTTACTTTTCTAATGTATTGTTCCCAAGTTGTATGCTATTGAAAGTTGAAACAACAGTTAAATGCTCATACTTTATGCTTTCTACAGCTCTATGACTGCCATCTACATCATGCATTTCATGTTGTGATTCCACACATACTCTCATTCATGCTAAATAGATTATATATCATGTTTCACTCTCCAACTTTGCTACTACCAAAACATGTGACTGTTATCAAATCCCTAAAATTGTAGTGCACAACGAGTATGTTCTTCTTAAACTTCCAGAGAATGAATCCAATTACTGTTTTCTGTTATGAACAACGACGATGCTTCTGTCCACACATTCAAGTGATTTCTTATGTCATCTTAAATGGTTGAGATGGTCAACTAGTTACAAGAAACAGAAGTAAGCAACAATGAACCAAACACGTAAGCAAATGAATGATAGGCACTAGAAGTTACCTTGGAGAAACCCAATGTGGGAAAATTCCAAAAGAGTGAAGCCATGCTTCCTTGTCTTCACTATCTTCATTGCAGTTTTACAAGTGCATTTCCTTCTTTAGGCCTTCCAGAACATCAACATCAATCAGCAACATCTTACACTTGCAAATGCACTTTGCAATCTACTGTTGATCACTTGCTGCTTCGTCTAGAAACTCAACTATTGTCCTCAACTGTCTAAGCTGTGTAGTCTCACAGTTCAGTCTCTCTGAGTTTGAGCAATCAGATAATTTACCTAAATTCTTTCCATGCATTACCTTCCTTGAACCACCAGGGATCATTTATTACAGTTGCACATCCCTTTAGCTCGAACAAGGAGCCAAAATTCAGGAATCTGAAGAGAAATAGTCTCTTTGTCATTTACTCTTCATGTGCATTGCATTCAAGTGAAACTGCCACGTAAGATGTGGAAAAACCACCGCTCGTGTACTGGCTTTGTGTAATCACCTTGATGGTTGCAGAACCGCCACATAAGGTTGTGAAAGCGTAGATATGTTGTTATGGCAACTTTTTGAGGCCATAACTACAGACTCGAAATCTGTTGCTGTTGGTTTTGAAAATATATAACTTTTCGAGAGGAATACAAATATGTAATTGAAAACCATTTTGGATGTTTTCTCTATGCTGTTTTTGTCTCTGCACCAAATCCTATCTTTGTTAGGTCATAACTCGTTAGAACTACTTCCTAAATCCCATTATCAATCTATTTCCTCAACCAACTGATTTTGGTGATGTACATGATGCGATTTTGGATTAATAGAGGCCAACAAAGGGAATATTTCAAGCATGCATTGTTGCATGTCAAAAGCTTTTTCATTTTCATTATTGTCTCCATTTGTTAGTCCCTGCCATTTTTAATTAAAAGTTCGAGATGATTATAATGCATAGTATGGATAGTCCCATAGGATATCTACAGACTATGTCAAAATACAAAACTATTCTTTGGCCTTAATGGTTCTTGCACATAAACCACTTAATTTAGCAATCGAATCCAATAGTTCTAGGGAAAAGAAAGAACTTCACCAAATCATGATTATAATGCATTCCGTTCTTAATTGTGGAGGCGTGACTTAAAGACTCGAACTCCATCTCCTTTTTCCAGCCCTAAACGAATATAACATATAGCCTCTTTAATTCAATAATATTTATAATTTAATGTAGAGTTGGGTCGATCTAAACGAATATAACATATAGCCCCTTTAATTCAATAAGAGTTGGGTCCATCTCAGTGAAGCAGGTCCAACTCAAACAAGGAAGTTGATTTCGTACAAAACATACATAATCAGGCTTAAGCTTTGGAACAAGGGAAGTAGTGAAATTGGGCTCCATCTTGAGACAGAGTAATACTTGAGTTGGGCTCCATCTCAAGACTAGGAATATACGAGATTTAGGCCCCACTTTGGGGAAAGGAAGTTGATCTCGCTTAAGGGATTCTCAGGACTGGAGTTAGATCCTTCTCATACAAGGGTATTGTACCTAGTCCTAAGCCTCATCTCAGATGAGTAAAAATACCAAAGACAACCTCCATATCGGGACAAGTAATACACCAATATTTATGGCACATCTCAAACGAGAAAAATACTATAGCTAGTCCCTATCTTAGGACAAGTGATATACGAAACCAGGTCCTATATCAGGACAATCAAAACTATTAGAAATGGGGCCCATATTTTGACATCAAATGTACCAAAACCTGGCCATTCTCAAGACAAGGAATATAACAGATCTGGATCGGTCCTTGGAGCAGGGGATCATAGCACAGTAGAATTCACCATCACTTCAGATACGATAGATGCTTATCATAAAATACATTGGAAGTTTAAAAGAGATCAAATAGTTCACTTACCTAAACAAATTCTTGGTCAGCATTGATTTTGATTAGTTAACAAGAGAATATTTTGGTCAACGCGACAGTATTGGTAATTTAGTGAATACAGCCAAAGTATTTTGCTAAACGCAGTTGAAAAATCAGTCAAATGGAGGTGATCACAGTGTCTCTAGTCAATGGAAGGTCAACAAATAATCTTGGACCTTGGTCTTACTGATGTCAGGGATTGGATTATTAATCCTTTTGAATTAGGTGGCAAGTTCAATCACAACACGCTGAAGTGGAAGAGAAACATTTATGTTCATCAAAAATAAAAAAATGTTCTATCCCAACCTCCAAACGTAATGCAATTGGGATGATTGCTTCCCAAGGAAGGGCAACTAATCTAGATGGAAGTTCAACATGAGAGCCTTTGCTGTGCACGTAGTTCCCAACTACATGCTATTCTATTCTTAAATATATTAATATCTATTTGTTATGCATTAGTCATTAACTAATGGTCAATTATAAACTACCCCAACCCTATTGTAACTCCTTTCTGTATAATAAAATGAAAGACATACACATATCTTAGCTTTCCTTCTCTTTTTTCTCTCTCATATCCTCTAACATTGGTATCAGAGCAAGCTCAAAGTTCGTGAAAGCCTTGGAAGAGGTATGGACTGTGGAAGAGAAGTAGAAGAAGTTTCGATGTTCAAGGAAGCCCTGGAATAAGTTACTAATGATGAGATATGAAAAGGTATTCTAAAATGAACACATTCAAAATCAGGATGTGAGAAACTTAACAGAACTGGAGGAATCACGAGTCGTTTGCAGTCATTTTTCGTGAACTGTTTTGAAGTCGAGAATGACGACTGTGCAGAAGATAGGGCACAGATTGGATTAAAAACGGTTCGAAGACAAATTCCAATACCCATTTTTGTGAAGGAGAAACCATTTGTGATCACCTGAAGACTAGATCGAAGAACAAAAATGTGAAGAACGGGAAGACCCAAGCAGATCAGATTGATGCCCTCAAAGGAAGCGTGAAGATCCGTGAAGAAAAAATGCATGCAAACTTGTTTGAATGCTTTTCAAACCAGTTTGAATTCTTTGCAAACCAGTTTGTGAAGAGCATTTGAGAGTTGAGTGAGGTATTACCAGTATAGACGACAGCAAGACAATTTTCAGTCATTTCAAAGGGCATTATGACCTGTTAGTCTTTTTGCATGATTTCCTAGTCACAATTTGGAGTGCTAGATCATGCTAAGGCATGCACAAAACACACGATTTTCAGCTTCTCTACGGTCACAAAAGCGAAAAATGCCGGTGATACTGTAATTTCCCTGAAAATTGCTGGGGCATGGGTAGAAGATACACATGCTATCAGGAGTAGAATGTGATTTCCTTTCACACAAGGCTGTGTTTCCAGCTGGGAATGTCTCTTTGCAGTCTTCAATGACATTTTCATCATTTTTGTGACCTAATCAGTCACAATTTTCAATTAGTTTGTGACATTGTTCCTATCTACTTGGAGTCTTTTCCATGACAAGTACAGTCACATATTTCAGAGTAATCCCAGGAAGCTTTGTGACGCTTTTGTGATACAGACCAGATCAAGGGTTTTAGTCCTGTCAGTTTTTAGAGGGTTTTTCAGCTTTATCAGTTTGTTTTAGACATTTCCATGTAGAAAAATCGCGATGTTTGGTGATTTTAGCAGTGCAGACCAGACTGCAAGGTGATTTTGCAGATTCCAGGCATTTTCTGTAAATTTCTAGAGTCTCCAATATTTAATTTTATTTTCCGAATAGATCATGTCATAAGCAAATAAAGTCATTCTTGAGATTGTGGGCTCATAAATTGGATGCATTATTGAGTTATTATCAGGGAGTTGGATTTTTGCATTGATTTAGGGGACAAATATTGTGTGGATAATGGCCAGTATTCAAAACATGGTTGTGCTGGAACCGCAGAAAATGACTGGCCAGAATAATGTCGTTTAGAGTAACAAAATTTTGACAATCACAAAGTATTGGGACTGCAACAAAATCATTCTCGGCACCAAAGCATGACCTATTGAGAATTTTGTGGATTATGAAAAGCATCATAAGGAGTGCTTGCTGCTGTTGAAATTGTCTGTGTTAGATGGTTTGATACCCGAGGTTCGGAATGCCATTAAGGAAAGTATGCTTTGGACTATTTTGAATAAAAAGTATCAAACTTTGGAGAAAAGTTGGATCTTGTACTTGAAAAATTTGTTGTTTTTGTAAGCATGACAGAGGATGGGTCCCTATTAGAACATCTTTAGATGAAAGATCTCCGAGACCAACACGATGCCATTGACCAAAAGTGGATGATGATGACTTGGTTTCTCTTGTTTTGAACAATTTACCGCCCTCTTATGAAACATTTGTGGAGGCCTTATACTTTATGGTGGACAAGTAGACCCTGACATTTGATCATGTTAGTTTCTATTTATTGTAGAAAGAATGTAGACAGACTTCGACAAATGAGTCTTCTTCTGGACAAACAAAGTGCATTTTTTTTTTGTCGAAAGGGAAGTGGAAATGAATTCTTGGTGAATTGTGTTCCAGATACCAAGTGAAATGTCATTACTGTCATAAGGTTGGGCATATCAAAAAGGATTGTCAGAAGTGACAATATGATCTTTCCCAACACAACAAAAGCCACGGGATGAAGCAAATGTGTCAGCAGTTGTTGAGGAATGGGTCCGTGGAAAAGTATTCTCTCATGGTAAGATGCTTGAATGATAGTGCTACGAGTTACTAGATAATTGATTCCAGCGCATCCAAACATTTTTTCGTGTAAAAGAGATTGGTATGTAACATTTATTGCAAATACAAATTGTTCGATTTTGTTGTATTAGCTGATGGGGAGTCACTTGCAATAGAGGGGATAGAAGATGTTTGTTTAGGCCTAAATAATGCTTAAAAACTCGAGGAAGGATTGTTAGGTATGTTCCAAGCATACATAGAAATCTCATGTTTGTTTATCTGTCAATGAAAATCCCAATATTGCTATAAATTTCTCTCGGGATATTTTTATCGTGTCTAATGTGACATAGGAAAGGGTAGTTTCCCTAAGCATTGGGCAAGGTAATGTATAAGCTTGTTGAATATGCTAAAGTCAACATACATGCACTATTTTTGGATGGAATATCCACTATAAAGAATGTGTAGGAGGATGCAATTCTTCAAGTAAATGCACAGTAGTTGTGCAAGAGGTTGAAATGCCTCATGTGTGGGCGGATGAAATGATCCGATTACAAATTGCGCAAGTGGCACATGGTGAATTGGTAGAAAAAGCCACTTAAAGAGTTGTAGAGGGTGACTCCTCTACTAAGGATGTGTAGGAGGCACATGATGATAAGGCAAGGAAAGCCACTTATGGTGAGATGGCAAAAAAAGCTACTCAATCGAAGGCGTTGGCTCAAAGGACTAGGAACAACGTGGTTAATTTAGTAAAGCATGGTCATTTTGCTCTTGCTTTTGACCTTTTTATGGTACTTGAATGCCATTTAAACAACCCATTGGATGCAATAGAACGGGCAAACTCAAAAGCAAAACCGATAGTACTTTGGACAAATACAAGGGTCATCTTGTTCTGAAATGTTTTTCAAAACAATAGGGAATAAATGAGTTTTTTGCTCCTAATGTGAATATTTTGAAGGTGGTCACATTTCGGTTGCTTCTCATTTGATATTTGGATGAAAAGGTTTCAGTGGTACAACTGAAGGTTTTTAGGTATCTAGTCATGATCTTCTAGTTTGCAAACTGATTAAGTCCCTATATGGACTTAAGAAGGCTTCTAAAGCCTGGTATATTTGGATCAATTGACATCTCCAAGATTTATGATTCAAAACTTTGGAGGGTGGGTTGAAATTATCAGCGAATGATGATTCCTTACCGGTCAATGAATCACTCTACAAAGAATTAGTGGACAGCCTAATATACCTTATGTCCACATGACCGTACCTTTGTTTTGTTGTTAGCTATATTTTTTGGTTTTTGTCTACATTGAACGGAAACAAAACATCACGGGACTGCAGATTTCAGGTTGATATATTTGGGGCACTCTATAGATTTAATGATTAAACTTATGGTTTTATTGTATTTGTAAAGTTTCAGGACATACTTGTTGTCTCCAGTTTAGTCATTAAGGGGGTGGCGTGGGTGGGTATTAAACACATTAATAGATACTCGTTATACATAAGTTACTCATTGACTAATGATCAGTTGTAAACTAACACCAAACATCTTGTAACTCCTTTCAATATAATAAATTGACGAACACACATCTCAGTGTGCCTTCTAGTTTCTCTTTATTCTCTCATATCTTCTGACATATGCCTGAATCAAGTGCAGTGGGAGGACATCTCGCTGATGGTAGACCCAACAACACATCAAGAAATGTGTAGTTAATAGTGTTGTCACTATCTTCCACCTCAGGATAGTTATTTATCACCTCCCAACACTTGTTCAACGCCCCTCAGATTTGCGAGACAAGTCAGATATTCTACGATAACTATTTTGATTCTACTTTCGAATCGCTTCATCAATTGTTTCCCACACAAGTATGCATACAATTGCTCAGAGATAACAAGGTAGAGAAGGAAGTCCATAGTTGTTTCCTCTGATTAGAGATGTCATCATATGGCTTGGAATCATAGTCTTTGCACAAGCAATTTGTGCCCATGTTTAGGGAATCCAATTATCTCACATGTGGCATGTTGTAATTGTAGCACACACTATATCCTATCCATATATGCACCCAACACAACATAGCAAACTGTAATATTATGTATTCTTCTTATTGTTCTATGTGATACTTTTAATTCACGTACATATTATCATCTCTTGGTTATTGTGTACTTTGTTGCAATATCAAACTCTTCATTAAATATTTTAGTTCTGCAATTGTCTCTATACTAATTCTTTTGGTAATTAATTTCTTACACGTATAACAAAACTAAGTTTGAGCAATTATGGGTGCTGTCCACCAAGCTTGTTCCGTAGTGCTCTTCTTATTCTTTTGTAGTATAAATAAAGCCATTTCATTTGTAATGCATTCACTAAGATAGTTCTTGAGAACAGTGTTTGGCATGCACTACAAGGCATCAATGCTGTACCTGACAATGAAACAACATTTGGTTTTAAAGGTCAAATGAGGGACACTGATCAGCACTTGCTATGTTTTTACTTTAACATAAGATTCTTCGACGAAAACCCTTGGGCCTTACCAATGTTGTTTAATAGGTAATGCAATTGACATTCACAAGCAGGTGTTTTTGACCTTGTTTTTTTAATGATCTATTTTACAGAGCTTTGATCGCACTAAACAAGGGAGATTCCGTCTTTGACTTTATTTCACTTTGTATTTTTGTGCAATCTGCCAGGTAAAGCATTTATTCTTTGTCAATTCCTTCAATTAGGAAGTAGTCTTTAAAATAAACTTATCGTGGTAAAATGGGAGAAAGATTTGGTTTGCATTACTGTTTGTGATGATCATCGATGTGTTATACATTTGACCTTGGACTGCAATACATCTAATTTTGCTGAATGTGCATTGCTTGATTCTCTCAAATACAATCAAAGATTGCATGTTTTTATAAATATTCCATGACTGATGTATAAGTTGTATAGTTCTTAATAGCTGTTGTGCATTTCCGCTTTTGGAATCAGCGTGATAGGTTGGATTTAGACTGTGGTACATCAGACTCTTAACAATAAGATTGCATGATGTTGCATAATCACTTTTTCATGGATGTTTTTAACAGCTTTCCATTATCGATTGGTCTTTTTAATTTGGCAAGCATTGTTCACCTATGTGCAATTGCCTAGTCCTGCTGATACTCATCTAGTTTTCCTATGAGCTGGATTGTGTTCTCAGTATATACGTATAAAAATTTCAGAGACAGAAGCCTGTTCTTGTCAAGTTGGAGTTTGCTATCATTAAAGAAGCCTGAACATTCTTCCACCCACCTGCACCCGGTCCATGTTCTCACCATTCTCAAGCCAGGTGTTACCTTCCCAACCATTAAATTTGACCCAAGGTAGCCAAGGTTGATTGTAACAAAGGTCAATCCCTCTGACGAGCCCATGCTCTCCACCTAGGGAACTCATGCTCCCATCCCAAATCAAAACTTCAAATCTGCTGTCTCCAATAAGACAAATCAGATCTGCAGGACTTAATGCAATTCATTCACTGTCATCTACAAAAGACCTCTCATGCCCTCTTTTCCCACCAAGGAAGAAAATGGCCGATGCCTTAGGATGAAATAAGGAAGATGCTGGCTTCTTCAAGCAAGGCCTTAATTTGCAGATTCATGGGGACCTTTGGTGGACCCAGAAGTCTGAGAATGTGGGTGTAGGAAAACTTGAACCTTGCAGGTTAGTGGGCATACCAATGATGCCCAAGGTTTATTTTATGGCTTTCTTCTCATCTATGCAAGAAAGGACCAGGTCTTTGAGGGAGGACCTTGGCTTATGAAAACGTTGGTGCCATTCATGAAACATTACTCACCAGTTTTCAACCTTATAGAAGATCTGCCTAGCATGGTCCCTGTTTGAGTTAGACTTCCTCGCTTCCTAGTGAGTACCGGAAAGAATCTTCACTTCTCAAAATATTAATCATCATAGGTGAGTACACCACTGCATTTTAAGTTACCAAGCATCCAGTAGTTCTTAATTTACACTGGCATCTATCTCAACATAAACTTGGACAACTTGTTGCCAAACTGTATTCTTCTGGATATGGGAGGAATAAAATGGGAGCAGGCATCTGGCTAGGGCCTGTTCCACTCAACAATTCCAGGAGCAGCCATTTGTAGTACACCAAGAATACAATAGTCAGAAACAATCGCTAGAAGTTAGGAGCATACCCATCTGTAGTGAGGTCAACAACATGCAGCTCAACAATGGCAATGAATCAAAGCAGGGATAAAAAAATGTCAGAAGATAAATTCCAAAGGGCTTATGCACAAAAGGGAAAGGTTCCATCTCATCCACTTAAGACAATCAGTCTCGCAAACCCCTTAAAAGCCTTGGCTGAAACAAATGTTGTCGAAATGGAAGGAATCCAAGACAGTCGGGACACCCACTGCACCAGATGGGGGGGCAGAGTCAACACATCCATGCTTACCTTGGGGGGACAAAGCTGAGGCAACCCAAAGAAATCCCAAAGAACCAGTCCAATTTACCTCTATACCATACATCTCCAAATTGGCAACAAGAGATCAGAACAAAAAACAATAAACCAAAGACATTGGATGATCTCGTCCCAATATTTCCTCTAATATCTCAAGATCTAAAAAAGAGGAAACCCTCGGTGGATCCAAGGGAACCCCTCTTTGTAATTAATCACAACAAACCATCGTGAAAAATATAACAGATCGGGGATCCTAAAAACAAATTGAATAATGTAGATCAGGTCACTGGTTTGTTTGACACCACCTCATTGGTGCAATGCAGATCATATCTTGGAACATTAGGGGCTTAGGTGTGTCCAATAAATGCCATTTCCTCAGAGAAAAGATGAGGGTAGAACAAATTGATTTGATCTTGCTTCGAGAAACCTCTAGGTTAAATCTACAAATAATATTAAATATGAAGGTATATGGTCAGCAAGCCAAAAATATGTTTTATACACACTAGAAGTTAGCGTAGGATCCAACCAGGCATGTTCCCCACTCACACCAATCCTTCCCCTGGGGTTTAGTAGTGTATACTTTTGTTCTTAACGATTTCTAGGAGTAGCTATTTGCAGCACACCAAGAATACAATAGTCAGATACAATCTCAAGAAGTTAGGAGTATACCCATCTGTAGTGAGGTCAACAACATGCAGCCCAACAATGGCAATGAATCAAAGCAGGGATAAAAAAATGTTAGAAGATAAATTCCAAAGGGCTTATGTACAAAAGGGAAAGGTTCCATCTCATCCACTTGAGAAAATCAGTCTCTCAAACCCCTTCAAACCTTTGGCTGAAACAAATGTTGTGGAAATGGAAGGAATCCAAGACAGTCGGGACACCCACTGCACCACATGGGAACACATCCATGCTTACCTTGGGGGACAAAGCTGAGGCAACCCAAAGAAATCCCAAAGAACTAGTCCAATTTACCTCTATACCATACATCTCCAAATTGGCAAAAGAGGTCAGAACAAAAAACAACAAACCAACGACATTGGATGATCTCGTCCCAATTTTTTCTCTTATATCTCAAGATCTAAAAAGAGGAAACCTCGCTGGATCCAAGGGAACCCCTCTTTGTAATTAATCGCAACAAACCATCGTGAAAAATATAACAGATCTGGGAGCCTAAAAACAAATTGAATAATGCAGATCAGGTCACTGGTTTGTTTGACACCGCCTCATTGGTGCAATGCAGATCATATCTTGGAACATTAGGGGCTTAAGTGTGTCGAATAAATGCCATTTCCTCGAGAGAAAAGATGAGGGTGGAACAAATTGATTTGATCTTGCTTCAAGACACCTCTAGATTAAATCTACAAATAATATTAAATATGAAGGCATATTGGGCAGCAAGAAAAAAATATGTTGTATACACACTAGAAGTTAGCATAGGTTCCAACCTGGTATATTCCCCACTCACACCAATCCTTCCCGTGGTTTAGTATTATATACTTTTGTTCTTAACGAATTCTGGGATTGTTTTTTATAGAGAAGATATATTTCCCCCTTAACAGGAATAATAGAATAATCATGGTAGATTAGCTTGTACAATGGATCAGTAGTACCAATCCTCAAAACCTTATCCTCATGGGGGACTTAAACGCCATAAAGGATTCTCGAAAATAATAATTGGGGGCAGGGCTTCAATCAGTGATCTATGAATGCCCTTATAGAACTAGAAGCAAACAGCTCCCTAATAGAGCTCGAATCACCACAGTCTAGACAGTACCGGGGAAATGCCCTAGAGGGTCCCGTACTGTACTCAGCTTGGAAACGCACCAGATTTTTTGTGGAAAAATGCATAGTACATTTTTGGAAAGGGGGTAAGATAGCAGCTGTGGGTATTCTGTGGCTGGAAATGTACCCACAGGGACAGGATTTTTGTACAAGGTCTGCTGGACAGACGGTTTTAACGTGTACTCGGACCTGCAGCTTGGATCCTCGTCCTGTGGGTACGTTTCCAGCCATACCCGTCCAAAAAAAACTTGCCAAAGACAGCGTTTCTTTCCTTTTTTGGCAATTCTTTCCTTTTTTGGATTTTTGGTGGAAAAATCACAAGCATAGAAAAAAATTGCCATTTTTGGAAAGGGTTCAGAAGGGAAGATATAGCAGCAAATTTTTAAAAAAACTTGCATGTGCCATAACTTTCATTCTGTGACTCCGTTTCAAGTGTCGTTTTCTCTAAAAGTGTATATTTTCTCGAGCTCTACGCATTGATGGCAATATTTTTCTTATTTTCATAAAATCCATTTTTGCACCTTTTTGGACCAAGCAACTTCTTGCAATCTTCTGAAAGAATCATGAGCTTTGATCGCACCACCGTGTAGACAGTTAGTAATTAAAAATACTGGATAGCTTTCCAAAAGTCGGCGAGTATTCTCCGTGCTGGGAAACGATGGACTAATCGTCCCCCCACCGTGCCACTTGGATCCATATTTTTCCTGCTTAGTTATGATGTTTCGGGAAATATGTCGACAATACTATCGTCTTTGAGTGGATCAAGGAAGGTCACCATGAACAATCAAAACTCCTTGAATCTTTTCACATGACCACTAAGATAAATAATCTGTGATAGAGAAATAATAAATTTCAATAAGTATGCAATGTATGAGAATTAAATTTCAATAAGTATGCAAATGTTTCATTAAATTTATAATTTATATACATATATATATAAAACGTACTAATAAAAATTTAATTATCGTTGAACAAGTTTAATTTCAACTTTGATAGGAATATGCCACTCTGCGACACTTGTTAACATGTATCCATACTAACAAGAGACAACTAAAAGATATTGTTTTCTTTGGACTAATAGACCATGATGGTTGACTCACTTGGCTAGGTAGTGGATTTGATCTTGCGAATCTACATGTAGGAGTGGTGAATGGTCTACTATACTCCACCCAAGAATTATCCCAATCTCTAATAATGGATTTAGAGATAGGTCAAAGCTCCAAAATTGCTCCTTATCTAGCGCTTGGGAAAACATCAATTTCTTTTGAGTTGAAAAAACTAAATAAATAAACAAATACCTATTAATAATGCATTTTTGCTACTAATTAAAAAGTAATGCATGCTAAAAATTAACCCATCCTATAACTACACGAGGGTTGGGGTTTTTTTAAATTTAAAATAAACTTAACCTTTTATTAAAAAACATATAATGCTCCATACTATACAAAACCTTACAACTACGATACCCTAAACCCTAAATTTACATAAACGCTTCAAACCCTCAAGGATTTCATTTTATTTCGATGAAAAAATGTTAATGGGAGAAGGAACGGAAGAGAATTCTTCTATAATGCTTTTCTTAAAAAATCTTTGCATCTTCGAATGCGATAGCGGCTGCCCTTCCATCCGTACAATTTCTCGCCATCATTGGAATATTGTGTCACACAAAAAAAGAGCCAAGAAGGATTTGAATTTGCTTCAACCATAAATCATAGTTATAAGGAGCGCCAAACTAAAGGATATTGCTAGATCCAGAATTTTTTTGTTTAATTTTAGTTGTCTCTTGTTGGTATAATTGTTGACTTAATGTTGGGACTTTGATGTTTATAGTCCATGATGCGGTGTTATGCGAGGACGCGTCCCCTAAATTTTGGTGGCGTCCTAAATGTTTCAAGGACTTGGAGGATGTCCCCAATTTTTAAAATCTTTCATAAGTTTCCTAATGTGTTTACTTTTAAAAAGCTGTCATGTTTACCAAAAACATCAAATTATAATATTGAAAGTACCTAAAATACATTAAATACAGTTTAAATCCCTAAATGTCATTGAAAAAAGTTAAAATATTGAAATATTAATTTTTATGTATTATTTTAAAAGCCGTCCCCTTGCCGTCCCCAAAATTTGGGAATTATTTCGCTGTCCCGGAAACCCTGTCCCTCCGTACTCGGCCGTCAATTTTATGGCATTTACCTAAGCCCCTAACGTTTGTCTTAGTTTAGACTTTTATAGCTATATCAAGTGGACTTAAGAGATTTCCACCTCCAACCAAGATAGCCATGGTTAGACAACACCGTAATTGCTCAATTGTAATTACTTTGGCTTGCACTCAAATTGCATAATATTTTCTAGTTCAATCCAAAATTGAAAAAGAAAGCTAATTACTTTTTCGAGGACATTTGATATGGCTTGCCCATGTCAATGACTTCATGTTCCTAATGACTCGACATCTACCTCTCCTTTTTAACTTTGTTTCCACTAAATTTCATTTCCACCATTCATGTAACCTACACGTGTTTTTCCTTCTTTTAACATCTTGATTGTGAACCATCTCTTTTCATTGTACTATATCCCCACATATCCTTCTATTTCTTCTAACTTCAATTCCCAATGCTTATCCTTTTCCCTTAACACTTACATATTTCCCTAGTCCCTCTATGTTCAAACAACCCTCAAAATACTAAAACATTTATCTTCACATTAAAATGTTTTACTCCGTTGTTTTTCTCATGCATTCTTATGTCTCTTTCCCTTTATGGTATGTACATTCATTTGTTATATGGAGTTAATAAAATCCTTCTCTAACCTACCTAACACCTTTGTCAACATGGCAAGGCGTTGAACCACATACTTGTTAGATTTTTCCACACTACAATCTCAATAGTTCAAACCAATTTCAACATTTTCGGGCGACACAAACGGTGGCATTGATCACCATTTTCACAAAGGCCTCGACTCCATGCATCAACAAGAAACTACAAATACTCAACAATCTAAAAGGGAAAATGTTATTGGAATGAAAGATGAGCTGTTCACTTATAACCATGGTTCTCGCGCTTGTTTTGATCAAATCCAAAACAATCCGATTGCACAATGTTCCACTTCAAACCCTTGCACCACCATCCATGGTAAAGAATGAAGTTGAGAAGGACAATATCATATGGTTTTTAAGTCTTTCATCATAAATTGGCACCATGTGCAATCTATGTAGAAGATTTGATATATTTGCACAACGTATTTCCACTCGATTGCTATTCGCTCTATATCATGCATTCATGGCTCCTAGGAAAGAGGGTCTTCGGCTCTCCCTTGATGTAGGAAAGGGAGGCGCTCCCAAACAAAGGAGGAGGAGGGCCTTTAGGAACTTGCTATAATGTCCCCTTTTTAGGACAAGTTAGAAAATGGAGAAATACATGTCAAAAATCAAGCAAATTATGGAGAAGCCCTTTTGGATCAACCTAAAATATCCCAATGTCAACTATTTCGAACCCAAATGGGGTTGGAACTAGCCAAGGTGGTGGGATAGATTGGAAGAAAACAATCGAATTCAAACACATTCAAAACCAGATTTTACACAGCTGGAAATTAATTAATATTCAAACCCTGAACTGCTGCAATTTTCAAAAATTCATATCTTTGGCTAGAGAAGTCCAAATGAGCTGAAACTTTGGATCTTGGGCCACAAAAATATGAAGAATAACATTCCAAAATCAGATTTCGCACAGCCAACACGAAACCCTAATTTTTCCCTAAAAAGTAGGTCGCCCAACACATTTAGGGCATCAAATCAACTCCAAAAATTATGAAATTACTTTCTCCTTATTCCTCCTAATTTCTACAACCAAATCCAATATTAAACTGACCCCAAAATACAAATCTGAAATAAATACCAGATAGCTTGCAGACAACTGAAATCTTCTAAAATTCATAACTCATTCAATACTCCATATTTTTGCATGAAATAAAGTGCATAATAAACTAGAAATTAAGAGTTTTCTAATGCACTATAGATCTGAATTTTTAAACATTAAACCCCCTCAAAATAGCCCCTAAAATCTGATTCCAAGTCGCTAGGGTTAGAATAAATTATATAAATTAATTCCAGCTCACTTCTAGCCTTCCAACACACCCAAAATATCAGCCCTTGCTCAGAAATAATTAATCACCCACAACAGATTATAGATCTAGCACATATGACATTAAATCATGATAAAATAAACCCCAATCCAAGTCATTTATGGCTAAAAAAATTGCAGCAGCAACAACAGTCACAAAAGAGTCCAAACCCTTCAAGGATTACTTCAAAATGAGCAACAAACATGCAGATTTCTCCCACAAATAAATGCGCCACACTCTATATCAAGTCGCCAAGCTTAGGAGGGTTTAATCATGCACAAATATATTCAAAACCAGCAGCAATGAATTTGCAAATAAGATCTTCAACAATGGAAGAGAGAGCAATTAACAACATAGGGCATACATCCCTTTTCTCCAAGCATGGAGTAAATTCAAAAGTTCAATCAACATAACCCACTAAAGGAAATGTGACCTCCTTTTATAGAGTTAAGGGGTGCAACATTCAAAAAGACCGACCTTTCCCTTTTGGAGGGAAAACATAAACTCTCATTATAATAAAATATTTAATAAACTAAGACTATGTGCACTTTATTATTTTTAATTAAATAATAAAAGCAACTATCCTATGTGCACATTTAAACTAACTTAGAGAGCCCTCCTTGTAGCGCAAGGCATGCCAAGGGGTTACAAAATAGACAACAAACATCTTAGGACCATCTTCAAGCTCAATCCTCAAACCCATGAGAAGAGAGAATGGGTTGAGGGTCTTCAGGTCTTCAATTTCAACAATGTCCCAAGAAGGGGACATTACACTTGCATTGGCAGCATTTATGCTTGGGCTCACGGCTAATGGAAATGGCCATAAAAAGCATTTGTATCTTTTGTAGTTGTACATAAGGCCCAAAATTTAAAAAACATGAGATTTGTAGTGCCATCATACCCAAAGAAAAGTAGCTTAAGAGTGGGTCCAAGAAAAGAAATTATGAGATTTATCATTGTTGGGTCAAGGGCATCCATGTAGCCATATACACGAGAATGGACAATGCTCGGTCAATATGCGAGATGAAGCTAGAGTGTAATGGCCCTTTTTACCACTTAAGGACCTGATTTTGGATTTCTTGCAATACCCTTTTTGCACTTAAGGACTTGATTTTGGATTTCTTTCCATCCCCTTTTTCATGGCAACAAAGTAGAAGAGTTGGGAAAAGGAATTGAGCTTCCTTTGCATTTATTTTTTAATTTTAATGTTTCCTTTTTAGTTTGTTTTTTCTTTTAGCAGGTCGGCTGGGTTTGGAGCTTTAATGAAGCCAATTAAAGATTAAAACGAACATTGTCTGGGTCGGCCTTGTCCTTTTGGGGCTTTGCCGCCAAAGAGAGGATATAAAGGAAGGTTAGAGAGCTCATTTGTAACATCGATCATTGGCGCATTTTCTCTATTTGAACTTGAGGGCTAGTTGCTCATTGTTCTTCCACTCTTGGGCAGAAATCCAAGTGTATGGCATTTTCCTAGAAGGACGGAAACCCTTCTAGTGGTTGGTTGGGGGACGGAAACTCTCCTTCCTTGTTGGATTAAAGACATATTTCAGATTTGAGAGGAAAGAAGACAATCAAATTTTTATATGCATTGTTGAGCCTCTCCCTTGTGGAGCGACTTGCATTGGTGAAGGGTTTGGTGCCATCTAGGGCACGACAATCTGATTTGAATTCATATTTGTCTTCCTTAATATTTATAAAGCCGGAATCTACTATTTGTTGTGAAGTTTGGGGTTTCTAAACCCTCCTTTCATAATTATTTTGGAGCTGTACTTTTGCTGGTTATATTTAATTTTTCAGCTGAGCATTAGCATGTTTTTGGGGTTGAAAACAGTTCTAAAATATCTCTAAAAGGTTTATAGAAAGTGTGCATTTTTGGATGATATATTGGTGAAATTGTGACCTTTTCATATCGTTGTTCCTAAAATCTGATTGCTGTCTGAATCTAGGTTTATTTTCAATTCGTTGGTTTAAAAAATCAGATTTGATTATCTTGGAATTTGTGCTAATTTCCTAATTTTCAGTTTTAGCCCTTGAAAGGGATATTTCATGGAGCAAGGCCCTTGTTCCATTATCGAAATCAATGACAACGATGCATCTATAGCCCCTCCTCTATCTCAGGTTGTTGTTACTCAAGTTACAGGTATATGCAATTCATAGGTATGCTTAAATGTGCATTACTTTTGGATTCTTTGAACCTGCTCATGTCTCTTACGGTAGGGCACCAATTCCTCCCACATCCCAAAAATCTATAGGCATGTACAGACAATGGAAGAATTTGGCATCCATTTGACCAAAATGAGTAGCCCTTCTCCATCTATCCCAAGCAAACTAACATCCCCCTTACTAAATTCTACCATTCCAGCAGTTCTTATACATCCCAATGTGGTAATGATAATACCTCCTCTAAAGCTGCTCCTACTCCTTGGACTATGGGGCTACCACAACCCCCTCTTTGGAAAATCCTCTAGCTATCAGCTTCACGGTGGCCACTCTAGACCCCATTAATGATGTTTTTATGTGTGATACCCGATTATTAAATCTAATCAAGCTATAAAATAAAACATTCAAGGCCTCACCAAACAAATCATAGAGCAAGGATTTACTTGTCCTATTTTGGAGAGGTGCTACAAAGTGAGTAGATAATCAAATCAAATAGCTCTAGTGAATGGGTTAACATGAACAACATAGGAGGGCCATTCGAGATTCCGGTGTGAAAGGATGCAATAAGTTCATAACACGTGTTATGGAGATGATGTAGGGTAGGGGAGTCATTTACCCTCACCACAAGTGTGGGGCGAGCCATCGGGGGACCATTCAAGGTGATGAGTGTTGTGCCCCTGTACATTGTCCTCAACCTCATAAGCTGGCCATGCGCGGGATTAGGACACCATGGAAGGACTTGTTGGAATCTCTAGAATTTATCAAGACTTAACAAAGGAAGTAGGAAGTTGTTAAGCAAAGGAAGGAGGAAGTTGCTGGAAACAACAAAATAGTGGTTGATGAAATTGATGTGAAGCCAATACAAGTCTATTAGAGGATTAATTAACTAATAAAGAGGAATTTATTAAGCCCTTCATGTCGGGAAAACTTGCTAGAGGGCGATCGAGGAGTTAAACAATGGGATGACTAATCACAAAATGAGTAGCTAAAAAATAATGAAGGAAGCTATGTTCTTAGGATACGGGTTTGGGTTCGAGCACGGGTTCGGTGTGCGAGATATGTTGATTTTAAAAACCCTTGGAGTACGATACGTCTTGGATATGTCCGTACACACACACAAGCACAAATAACACGACATTTTACTGTGTATACATAATGGCAAAGCTACATTCATACAAATGAAAAAATAATAATCCAGTCAAACAAATTGTATTGAAGCTTCTGGTGTGGAACATATTCCTCGTGAATTAACAAAGTCTTATAAAAAAACCACAATCAACAGGATCTGTTGAATATAGTATAATTACATATCAGTTTTTCCCTATCAATTCAATGCACTTACCAATATGCAGAAAATGTCTATTTAGTTGTGAATTTGTCCTGTCTGTTAGATTGTAAATCAACCTGTATCTGGAAATTGCAGTTTTAACAAGTAGATGCAAAATAATATGGAGTGCAATTTGAATAAAAACATATATAGGGCAAAGAGTAACCCTGCAGTAAAGCTTATGAACAAATTTCAATCTAGAATTCACTATAAATCAGTGGTAAGTTTCCAAGATCATGGCATTCAATAGAACAAAATATAAGATAAAAACAAATATTTGTCTAACTCTACTTGTCTAGGGTTCGATTTTTTGGTCATTGACCAAGTCAAAATAATAATAATTTTTTTAATGTTTCCCACTATCCCACCCTATGGGTACATCCCGAGTACGTCATAGACATACTTGGATGTACCCGAACATATCCGTACCAGCTATTTATCCAAGGGGTATGGGGGGGCGGACGAACCCTGCTAGAGATTGATCCAAAAACAGTTAAGATGCGAACTGACTCATTTTCTGTTTTTGTGGATATTTATTAATTTTCTATCAAAGTCTACGTACTATGTGAATTTGGAACCTTAAAAATCTGAAATTTAAGTGAAAATAGCAAGTCTAATTCATTTACCCAATTCTGCATCCATTTGCATCAGTTCTCAATTTTCCCATAATTACTTGCAAAAACATAAAATTGGCCTAAAATTGATGAAATCAGTTTAAAATCTGAATAATGGAGCCCAATATGTAGAATAGGATTTGTTACAAGATCAGTTATTGCTCATTACAGCAAATGCTGAAATATTCTTTGTAGAAACTTCCATTCGAGGAGATTTGTGACAATCATTGGGTATTCTCAAATAGTAACAAACAAAGAGTATCTTTCATTCCTTTAAGCCTTGTGTGTCAATATGCATATTTTTCGTGCTGGAAATTCCACTATGCTTAATTGGTAAAGATTCATCATGTTCTTGGTGCATTTACATTTTTCTATTATTTATAAATGCTTTGAGGATTAGATTTCTTTGAGCTGGCCAAAGTGTTGAAACAGCTTCTAAATCATCTTCTATGTTAGCAAATGTAGACAAAGATAGAATGAAGAGGAAATGGACTGCACATCAAATGAATGTGTGTCCTTCATTTTATTATGATTGGGAGTAGTTACAATGTAGTTGGAACAGTTATGTGATAGTTCATAACTGAAAACTACCAACTAACATGTGTGCCTATAAATATATTCATTATATTCAATACCCCTCCTTAATGACTAAACCGGAAACAACGACAAGTTTGTCCCAAAATTTTACAAACAAGAGAGGACCAAGAGGTTTAGTCATTAGATCAGCAGGCTGCTCCTTAGAAGGACAAAAGTGAAGAGATATATCACTAGAATCAACTAATTGTTGAATATAGTGATGATGAATCTCAATATGCTTGGTGTGAGCATGATATACATGATTCTTGACCATCTTTAGTACACCTTGATTGTCACAAAAATGGAAAGTGGAGTAAGTTAAGTTGAGGAAGTTGAAGATCAAGGAGAATCCGGTGAAGCCAAACTGGTTCACAACTGGCACCGACAACTGCGTTGTATTTTGCTTCAGTGGAAGAGATAGCCACAATGGGTTGAAGCTTGCTTTGCCATGAAACAACTCTGAACTGAATGAGAAGATGTATCCAGTGGTAGATGGGTATCCATTGAACCTCCCCAATCAAAGTCTGTATAGCCAAAGAGTCTGAAATTTGTGACTCTGTGATAGAGAATGCCAAAGTCAAGAGTACCTTTGACATATCGAAGAACTCGTTTTGTTGCTCCCTAGTGTGAGTTTTAGTTTAGACAAAAACTGAGAAAGATAGCTAACAAAACATATGTCCAGCCTAGTGGATGTAAGATATATTACGCTGCCCACCAATTGTCTATAGAGTGATTCATTTGCCGGTGGTGAATCATCATGAGCTGATAACTTTAGCTCGACCTCCATAGGTGTAGAAGAAGGATTACAATCAGACATCCTAAACTTCGTAATAGATTTGTAGCATACTTGACTTGAGCTATGAAAATCAAATGATCATGTTGCCAAAATTCTACACCTAAGCAATAGTGTAGGAGGCCTAAATCAGTCATGTCAAAAGCAACACATAAATCTAATTTTACTCGTTGAATAGTAGTGGCCCCACTACTTGTGATGGCAAGATCATTAACATAAACAATAAGTATCACAATGTCATCACCATCATTTTTGACATAAAGATTTGAATCAAAAAGACATCTTTTGAATCTAGAATCTTGTAGGTGTTGATCTATTATAATATACCAAGCTCGAGGAGCCTACTTAAGCCCATACAAGGACTTAATTAGCCTACACACTAGATGTTCACAACCACATGCTTGAAACCCTTTAAGGCTGCACCATATAGACTTACTTTGCCAAATCTCCATTCAAGAAGCCATTTTTTACATCCATCCGAAAAACCTTCCATCCAAATTGAGCGGCAATTGAAAAAAAAGCAACCAAAAATTGACCATCTTTAGTAGGAGCAAATGTCTCCTCATATTCTATTGCGAGAAGCCTTTTTGCAACAAGACGTGCTTTGTATTTATCCAAAGAACCATTAGCTTTGCACTTGACTTTATATACCCATTTCAACCAATGGGTTGTTTCCCTGAGAGGCAACTCCACCAATGTCCAGGTATTATTCTTCATCAAGGCATCATACTTTGTTTGCATGGCAGTTTCCCATTCAAGTATGCCTTTTGCTTTAGAGTATCTTTGTGGCTCAACGATTTTGTGAAGATCAGAAGAAAGAGCAAAATGAACATGCTCTAAATCAACAATTTGCTTACCCCGGTCCAATGAGGCCATGCATCCGATTGAGGCATTTCATCCTCCCGCACATCTTGCAAAGTGGAGTAAAACCACTTAGGCTTCGTTGGACTGAAGAAATCTATTCGGTTGAGGCTCTACCGGATGAGGAACCAATTCAAGTTTGCATCTTCTATATACAAGTGTATCACTTGTGGGTGTCACAGGTTGTTGTGGTGGAGTCTGTGGAGGAGTATGAGATAAACTAGACTTTTCATTAGGTAAAGGAATCACAATATTTTCAGATGTGGCTTGCTGATCACATCCAACTGCTTGCTGATTACAACCAACTGTTTGTTGATCATGCAAAGAATGACAAATAACATCATGACTCAATTATTTGTTAGTGGAAATATCAATCAACCTATAAGCCTTAGAACTGATCACTATAACCAACAAAGAAATATCTTGTAGTTTTAGAGTCTAACTTACTCCTCTTTTTATCAAGAACCAAAGTATATGCAATTGAACCAAAAATATGAAAAGTTGATACCTCGGGTTTGGTTTTGGACCAAGCTTCTTTAGGTGTGGCATCTTGTAAAGCTTTGCAAGGACTCGATTGAGTATATATATTGTTGTGTTTACTGCTTCTCCCAATATTTGAATGGTACACCTCTACTATGCATCATGCACCGAGCCATCTCCATGATAGTTCTATTCCGCCTCTCAACCACCCCATTCTGTTGTGGGGTATATGGGTTGTTAGTTGATGATGAATTCCTTTTTTGTAGTAATCCTTGAAGTGTTTAGAAGTGAATTCCCCCCCGCCCCCTCCCATACTCTATTATCGGGTCTCACTATCTTGATCTGTTGGGTAGCTTGATTTTCCACCAATGCCTTGGATTTCTCAAAATAAGCAAAACAATCAGACTTCTTTTTCAAGAAGTAGACCCACATTTTCTCGAATAATCATCCACCGGCAAAAGAAAGTACCTCACACAAGAACAAGTGGGAGACTTCCATGATGGCTCACAAAGATCTGTACATGAACAAGATCTAAAAGCCCCTTGGCATGCCAAGCACCTTTAGTTGGAAATGGCTTCCTTTTCTATTTTTAACCAAACACCTTGCACACATATCTTGTTTCTCTTGAATAGTAGGCAAACCAAGAACCATGTTGGCTCTATTGAGTTTGGCGAGATATTGAAGGTTGAGATGTCCATATCTCTCATGCCACAAAATGTTGGTATTACCCTCCACAACTAAGGCATGCAAGTTGACCGTGGTAGGGTCAACCAGTCTATACAAGCCTCCTTGCCCAATGCCCAAGGCAGCAACTTTAGTTTTATTTTAGACACAATACATTTCTTGCCAGAGAAGTCTACAAAAGTATTGAGGTTTTTCATTAGCTGACTTATAGATAAAAGATTCTTATTTATGTTAGGAACATATCTAACATTTCTAACTATGAATTTGACATTATCATTCAATATGATGTGGATATCCCTATCCCTTCTACTACATGAGATCTTCCATCCCCTAATGAAACTGAATCAGAAGAATTGAAATTTGTGTGAAAATTTACATACCAATCTTTTTGACATGTGAAGTGTCTTGATGCTCTAGAATCAAAGAACCAACACCTTGTAGGGTTGTCATCCGAGCATGATGCCATGAGGGCATACTCTTCTTCAGGCTCTTGTTCAACTGCTGCCACATTTGCTTGTCCCTTCTGCTTTTTGTTGGCAAGATCATATTGTCTTTTTCAACAATCCTTCTTCACATGACCAAGTTTATGACAGTAGTAACACTTGACTTGATATTTAGGAGATGATTTTTCAGGTTGTCGTTTCCATTTCCCTTTGGATTGAACAACAAAAACACTCTCGGTTTGTCTAGAATTGGACTCAAGTGTCTGAATTTGTCTTTGTTCCTTTTGTAATAAATAGGAATTGACTTTATCAAAAGTCAAAGTCTGACTTTTAGCCATCAAATGGAGGGCTTCAATAAATGACTCAAATGATGATGGCAAACTATTCGACGCCATGCCACCATATCATCATCATCTACCATTTTGTTAATGGAGGCAAGAGGATCTCGGGAAGTCTTCCATCCGAAGTAGGTGCTCTAACAGTGACCCACCCTCTTGCAACCTTGCTGAAAATAGCAAATTCTTTAGGTATAAGACCCAACTCTTCTTTGAAGTCATATATTTGTCCTTCAAACTGATCCATAGATCACCCGCCAAAGTGGCATTGCAGACTTTTGGTATCAATTCATCAGATACCGACAACTTCAGTAGTAATAGGGCTTCCTTATGACGTTTGTCATAATCCGCAAAATTAGTAGCGGGCTTACTTTCTTTGCCACATTATTTTATCACAATCATGAAATTCGCGATTGTCAGGTCTTTATGGCTCCAAATATTATGATTTTTTCTAGTTATCTTCTGCGCCTCTGGCAGAACAAGGTTTTGTATATTCACCATGCACACCAATTTTAATTTCCGACCTACAACTTATGCAAAATAAAAAATGAAGCGGAAATAAATATAATAGCAGCAATGAGTGGAATATTATAGCAGAATTACTTTGCATGAATTTGTGTGCCTAGAGATGTTTTACCTCTGAGCAATGCACCCATGAAAATGTATAAAAAGTCGTGCCTTTTCCTTGAATCATGACCATATTTTCATGAAAATCACGACCATAATATATAAAGTCAAATCACAACCTGATTTTATTATGCAAATCACTGGAAATTGCAACCAAAAGTGTGTAAACACAAGACACAACCAAAATATTTCTTTCCTCAAAAACATGCTGTTAAAACATTACGTCCCCTAAAGGAATCCCAGTCTTTATTTTGTGCCCTAGCAGAATCTCCAAAAGTGTGTTTTCCTTCATTATGCCCTAGCGGACTGGTATTCTTCAGTTCGTGCCCTAGCACAGGGCTTCCTCGAACTGTTCTTTTCGAAATCTGTACTTCCTTGCAAGTTTCCTCAGATTTCAAATGTTTTCGAGCACTAGAGGCTCTGATACCAATGTTAGCAAATGTAGACAAAGATAGAATGAAGAGGAAATGGATTGCACATCAAATGAATGTGTGTCCTTCATTTTATTATGATTGGGAGTAGTTACAATGTAGTTGGAACAGTTATGTGACAGTTCATAACTGAAAACTACCAACTAACATGTGTGCCTATAAATATATTCATTATATTCAATACTATTCATACTAATAATATTTTCTCTTCTACTAGCAGTGGTGCAATTCTTGGCAAATAGATAAGACGCCAGTCAAGTCTTGTTCATCTGTTTACAAATACAGCATCTAAACCCATTTATTAATTTAATAACAAAGTTTATCAAAATAAAGGATATTTTTGCTTAATGTACTACAAATCTGAATATAGAATGACATCACTAAGTTTCTACCACCTCAAGCAGCCTAGATCTGCTCGGAAGGTTGTTTCTGAAATCTCTTTAAGCTCTTGGTCCTGGTTCTTTTGGAGAGGGATCAATCTGAAGGATATAAGCTGAATTAAAAAATGACACTATTTCCAAAAAAATAAAATTTAAAATGAACATTACATAAGAGTTTTAAAACTCTTAACAAAATCATGTGGTAACTTGCATGTAGTTTGATTTTTGATTTATCCTATAAATAAGTTTGGAGTTGAGCATTGGTAACTCTACATTTTAATCATCATAGATATGTCATGATGCTTATTATTATGCACATTTGGGCTCTAGATGTCCATTATGACTGCTATTTTAAAAATAATTTCTTAATGCACACATAATTGATTGTAATTCTTACACAGCTGCAATTCTGTACTCGCATACCCAAGTGGGGTCTGCATTTGGCGCTTCAAACTTGTACATTGCGTACCCCTGCACCTGCAAACCCATGCAACCTTTGGATTAATTTAGTTCTTATTACCAAAAACATGCTAAATGCATAAAATCAGCCTTTATGTGCATGAGTTGATAACAACCAGTTTGAATTCTTGGCTTATTGATATTCATTTATTGTTTTCTGCTTTCAATGCATTTTCAATTATATCTTTGTATGTTGCAGGAATTTGTTTACAACTTTTGACACCACCAGGCAGGGTCGAGTCACACTAGATTTTAACCAGTTTGTCTATTGTGGTAAGATGAATTTTCTACATTGGGGGCAAAATCTCCCCCTTGAAATGTCGTCTTGACTTTAAATTGTTTATTATTTTTCCATAACGGGTCGTTTTCCACTGTGCTTCAGCTGCAAACTGTAGAATATGAGTTTTCATGGAGGCGTTCAAATTTCAGCAACCAGAAAATGATTGTCCTTCAAGTTGGAAGGAATGGATTATTAGTTTTCTTAAACTCGGATTGACACTGCTGTAATGTATCTTATGCATTTAGAGTTGTACTAAGACACTTCATCAAGCAACACATTTGCTGACAAATATCAAAGGCAATGATGTTTTATATTTAATGCTTTTCTCTCTCTTTTTCTTTTGGCACTTTGATCTATTAAAATTTGAAAATAAAAAATAAAAATGTAATATAATTTACAATAGCATGAGAGAGTGATCTTTCGATCAAACTTTTTAGGAGTAAATAAAATAAATCACAAGCACAATTGGCCCTTACTTAATGCTGAACACTTGCATACAGAAAATGGGCTGTTTAAGAAGAACCCATTTTTCTCCAGGAGACGTAGGACAGAGTCGGGGAATTTACCTCATGTAAAATGAATTATATTTGATTGAAATTTTGAAAATGTGAATTGGAAGTTTCATAGGGCAAATGCGGCTGTAAGGGTTACGTGAAAAGATACATCTAGCCAATTCTTCTGCCCCAACCATTGTAGGACACGGGTACCTAAGAAATGCAGGGCATATGTTTGTACAAATTATAAAGTACGTTTATAAAGGTTGCCATGAACTCAACTACCAAATAGAAATCAAAATGTTATAGCTATTCTAATTCTCATATTTCTTTGTTTCTTGATTTATCATCATTGAATGGTGACTAGTACAAATTAACTTTGTATTTTCTAATAATATATGCAATCAATTTTGTATAATAATTTATTATACGGGAAATAATATTGGTAAAATTTAGTAACAAAAACATAAAGGCCCCTTTTTTAATTTAAAAAATATCAAATTGTAGTCTTTTTATCACAGAATTGTATATTTTAGCTTAAGCATTTATTCAATGTATATTAATGAGTGTGCCCATATCACAATAACTCTAAAGATTCCCTATTAAAAAAATTCAGAGTACATATATGTGTTTGATCCTATTAACTAGGAATCAAGTTTAATCCTTCTCTATCTTCTCTCACTCAACTCACTTATCTACATGAGTGTCTCTAACTAATTAATATGTTAAATAAAAGATGAACACATCACTTCTTTATGGTTTTCTAACCTATGAATTTACCAAATGTTCCCCCTCTTAGTACATACATGGTTCAAAGGGAAAGGAAGGATACTTACAACAATTGGGACATTCACCAATTAAAAACAAACAATGATGGATGTGAACACATCACCAATCTAACAAGTGTAGTATGAGCTAGGATGTACATTGAATTTATACACATTACAACTGTAGTAGGAATGGCCTCACGAAAAATCTAATCGGGGATATGAATACACATTATCTAAGATTGTACAAACAAATGTGGATAGGCACACTCATGTTATATCATATATAATGATGGATATGGATACATTATTTGAGATTGTACAAACATATGTGGATGAGGACAAGTGCTATCTTATCTTTGGAATTGTGAGTGGACATATAATGTTCACAACGAGATCAATCATTATGCCTCATTGACATTTATAATATGCAAATATGGACAAACTCTACTCATTGCAAGTGTTGCATGGGCCTCCACTCATTCTCTGTTTTGCTCTAGTTGGCTAGACCTCACTAAGCAAGTACATATCAAACAATAACATTTAGTCCTCAATGACTTATTGAGTGTTGGCCACTTCATTGAACAACTATATGTAATGACTACATTTGATCACAAACTATCGGTGATCATTGTGTTGAACAACATCCATGGCTTTAGTCTTTCCGGTAACATGGTTTTGTTCAAGTATTTGCATTGAGCACATCATTATTTCCACTAATGAATATACCTCTTCAACAATGTTGTCTTTTTGGCACATTGTTTTGCTACTACAATGAAGATAACCTCGGAGTTAGTGTTGAATTTGAGATTAGAAAGTTGTCTCCTTCCTCATTTTCTTCCAACCTCTTATCAACTTGTGGCTAGATCGATTTGCATGTCGTTTATTTGATAGTTCTAGATTATGTCTAGAAAAGTTTTGCCCTCTACCATGCTCGCCCCTCCCCGCATATGGGACATACACATTCTTATATGGACGTCGGGTTTCCTAATAACGTATCATTAAAAAAGAAATCGACTTTAATGATGACATCCAAGTAGTCTTACCAAAACATTAAACATAAAATCTCAACTAGTTTAATAACTAAACAAAAGTAAAAATGACTACCCATTAAGTTATTGACCCATAAAATTGCAAACTGTAACTATTGATATTTTCATTCACTAGAGGCTATTCTTATTAATTGACATACTAATAATAAACAAAACCACTTATTGACTATATAGTTTGTTTGTTTTGGTTTTTCCCATAGAAAAAAATGTAATCTTATTCATAAAAAGATAAAATTACATTTGAAGACGCATTTAAGCATGTCAACAACCACAAACATTAATACCCCACAGCTATAGATCATTAATGCTTTTAAACACATACGAGAGATGTTGCTAATTAATGAGGGACCTTGTACTCAATCCTACCCACTTGCTCCCTGTCACCCCCACTCCCCATATCTCGCTCCTCGTTTTCTTTACTTTTGTCCATCCAACAAAGGATGGATTCACTAGAGTTAGTTGTAAATCAAAATTATGAGATCTATCATTCGAAGGCAATATCGGCTCCTTATCGAATTCAAAATTTTCATATTCATGTGATCTTTTCATTCCTCTTGAAGAAACTTCAATGCCAACTATTTCCAATGTGGGCATAACCTCCATATGTATTCCTTCCTTGAGCTCTTGACTTGTCATAGTATCTACGATATGTTCTTTTTCTTCTCTTATATATTTCTCTTCCTCTAATGTTGGAAATCTTCTCCAAATTGATCATCTTCTTGGTCCAAAAGCTGGAACCTTGAATGGCTACTAGCTTTTAGTCTTTGGAGAATGTTCTTTTTCCGTGTATCCTTGACTTGTGGGCTTGAGTCCTAAAGGTTTGTTTGATGACAAATCCAACACTCGAAGGTTGTATTTTCGTAATGCAACACTCATATCCATTGTGATTTGCCCTTCTTTATAATCATTTTATCTTGAAAATTCTTACTAAGGTCGATCTCCACACAAACCTTGGCATAAGTATAGAGACCAAGCCTTCTCCTCTCAATATCGATCTCTAATTATTTCCTCGAAAAATTTGCAATATCTTTAAATTTTGAAATATGCCGGAAATGGAGTGGCAACTTTGGAAGGTGAATCCAATCTGTCATTTTAGTTACAACGATAGTGGAGGGGTCAAATTTAGGGAACCATGAGATAATAATAGACCTATTGTTCCTCAAAACCAAGGCCCCACCACATGAATTCTTGGATAGTCTCGCATGATAAATAATAAACCATACAACAAAAAAACCTTGGCACAAAAATATACCTTGCAATGCTTTGTCTAGTTTGTGTAAATCTACTCATACAAATATGTTGTGTGCAACCAAAAGCCGTTGAACCAACATATTAAAGATGATTATGTAAAATAGAAAAGGATTCATAAAATCTATAGACCAAATATCTCCAATGTTAGAACCTCAACTTTCTCTACAACACGGGCTAGGCATTGCAGGGGATTGAGCTACTTGAGGAGGCTTGGATCTAGACACATCTTTGAATGAAATCATCTTTGAAGTTGTAGGTACTCCAACCCCTACAACTCCATGCAATCTCATTATCAATACACCAACTAAGTCTCTGCAGATATGATAATATATCAAATGGGATTGGTTCTCTACATGTTTCCCCCATAGAGTAGTCATTGGCTAACATGGATCCTATGACTATTGTTCATCAAGTCTTTGCAGATCGATAATCTATCAACTAGGATTGGTCCTTTGGTTGTTTCCCCCATAGAGTAGACATTGGCTAACATGGATCCTATGACTATTGTTCATTTTTCTTTTAATCTCTTCCATATATTCATTTTCGATCACCCCCATAGTTTTTGTTTTCCTTCAAGTGTTTTAACCATGATTTGAAATGCATATTTAGAAGAAAAACCATATGGTCCCTCAAATTTAATTTTGTTGCTTGTTCTTGACTAAGTAACTATACATAGGAAAAATGATATGGGTATTCTGTGCACTCGACTTCAGGAGGGGTTGGGCCGAGATAACCGAAATGTGGAAAATGATATGAAGATGGGGAATATAATGCGTGGTGGAATAGTAGGAAATGATAAATACAATAAAGATGGAGATGAATGAGGATTAAGTTTTAGTGGGTGAGCAATTCTCAATCGATCAACTTGTAAGTATGAAACTTGCTTGTCAAGGAAAACAAAAACTCTTCCTATCTCTCTGTTTGGGATGTTACGATCAAGGATGATTGTTGCACACAACTCTTGATCTATATTGGTTAGACCAAAAATGCTTCGGTCGGGTTGACGGACCCTTGGGACATGTCTGTTTGTCTCTAAATATTCCTCTCTAGAGAAGGTCATGCAAAAATAAATATAAAATGGAGCAAAAGCAAACTAAGGATTTGGATGTCTCGATGCAGTTTGTTTAGTCAACCTAGAATTGTTCAATTACAAATAATTGCTAGTTCAAGACATCCAATTGGTTGATAATATGTAGGGGCAAGAGAGTAAAGAGAAAGACTAACACACGTAGTCCTAAGTCTATGTATCTCTCGATATTGATCAATACGACATGTTAATGACGAGGTTTAAAGATTCTCCAATGAGGTTGATTTATGCACCTTGGTAATGGTCATGTATAGATGTCAACTCATGAGGAAAATAGAAACCGGGAAGGGCTAAAGGAAAGTCAGAGGCTAAGTACGGGTATCGTGAATTCCTAGTAGCTATGTTTGTTGTGTTGATCTTGATTCCTATATTACTTTAAATTCTAACAATAAATAAATAATTAGAAAATGAGTTTAATCAAATTGAAATGAAGGAAAATGACTTCTTTGACTTATTAGTTCTTATTTTAATTAATCATTCAACAACAAATAAACTACTTTAACCTTTGCTTTTTTGGTATTTCCAGAGATTCAAACCTTGAAAGAAATGAAATGAAACTAATTAATTACTAATGTTTTTCATATATTTGGATTTTTCAAAAATACTAGGAAGCACGCAACTTGAAGGAATGAATACCTAAACTAAAATTAACTGCTTCTTCTAATGGAAAATAAACTAAATAGTGAATAACCATGAATACTTATTCCTCTGTTGCAAATATTTTAATTACCTAATATTACCAAGAAATCTCTTGACAAGATGTATATAACATTTAACAATTAAATGGCAATAAAGCTTCCTACAACAAAATTCTTGCCACAAGCTTGCCGGAAAGGGAAGCTTCCCGGAAGTTATTTCCCTTCTCTCAGATAAATTTTCCTCGGAAAGGAAACTTCTATTTAAAATTATAATATAACAAAGTTACGAGAAGATTTAAAGATGTCTTTTATTCTATCTCTAACCCATTCCCGAGAAACTCCACACGGATATGCTATGAAGTAATCATCCATGATAGAAGATTTTAGAAGAAATACAATAAAATGAATACAAATCTAGGATATGTGTGTGGGAAGTAATAATACCTTCTTTTCTAAATAACAATATAAGTAGTTTTTCCCAACTCTAACCAATGCTTGTATTAAAACTCAAAATAAATTGAAATACAACCCCAACTTGGTCACTACAAATCTATGGTAGCTTATCCCGGTGTTGTTGGTGGTGCTTTGTTTGTCTCCTCAACTTCAAGTTGCTTCCAATGTGCAAAGTCCAAATGATCTAGGTAAGCAAAACAATAACTGACAACAAAGAATAAAAAAAAATAAGATGGTTGGTTTGGTGTGTAAATGATGGCTAGAATGTAAGCAAAAACAAGGAACTAGTTGTCCATTCAATAACCTCTCAAAATTTCAGCATCATAACACCTCTTAAATGTCAAAATCACCAACCCATAAAATAAACGAATGAAAGGTATTTTTAAGCTATTGGGAAGGAGTAAGAATACACGTCAATTTGGAAGGGATGACTTAGCTAATGGAGAACAAATTAACTAGCTATTTTTAATAAGGAAGGGGAAATGCAAGACGATTCCAACAAGCCTATTCTTGGCTGATTTGACCCAAAACCCGAAGAAAACGGAATAATAATTAGCACACACATTCAAAAATACACATTTTTGTTTTACTTTATGTGGTGAAAAAACCACTGCGATTTCCGAACAATAGTTGCACAACCGCGTCGGTTTGTCTTTAGGGGTGCTTGTGTCGAAAAATCATGCAAAACAAGTTTTGAAGCTTGAAAACGAGGTACAAAGGTTTGGCTAGGTCTAAGTAGAGTGCAAGAGAAAATGGGAGGGATCTAGACCTTCTTCTTATCTCAAAAGAATCTCTATCATCATCAGAGACATATTTTGTAAAGTGTTTGATTGTGCAATTTTTGGGTGCATACATATTGCCCCCTCAACTTATCGTTTTAACCATTAACAAGTAAAATTGTGATTTCGAGTATGACGTGCCTTAAAATGATAAAAGGAACGATACCCGGATCGTACCAAGCCAAGAACAGATATACTAATCAAACACCACGATCAATAAGATGAAAGTTATTCGCCACAATAACTTTACACAAACCTTTGCAAACAAATGAGCAACAATATCATATATTATTATTTACTCAATCGAATACAATGAGAATGGGCCTTGCTTATATAGGAAAGGAATAAAAATTTAAGAAATTATCAAGGTCGTAGATCAAGCCATAAATCAAGGAAATAACTAGTTAAGACCATAGATTTAGGAGAGAACTAGACATCAAGGATCTAGTCAATACCATAGATCAAGGAAAAACTATACCTAACAACTAGATAATATCTCCTAATATCTAAACAAGATAAAAAAATATCCACACACATAAGTGGGTGAGGATAAATACAATTAAGGTAAATAAAGTACGGGTGAACATGATCTAAGGTAAATACCTACTCTAAAAAATGGGAGGGTTTGAAAGTTACCTAATCTATCTTCATGGTGAGGTAATGCCAACCAAGACATTCTCGCCACCTATGAACAAAAGACGAGAATCAAGTGCAACAATAAAACAAGATTAACAAAAAATTGAAATGAAAAGATAAAATTACTTACCATTTATGCGAGGAGGGGAATACTATTATTTGCCCAAAGATCGCCAATGCTACACAACTTGTCAAGAAGATATGAGAACATCAAAATGTGCTATATATATCAAGTTTTTACCATGTTTAGAAATCATTTGTTAATTATCCTTTGCTATTTTTGGAGCTTTGGTTTTTCGTTAAGCATTTCGTGCACAGTATGGTCAAATTGGAGATCACCCGATATAATGGCAAAGTGAATCCAGAGGCAACGAATAAAGCTCCGTGACATATTAGATATAATTATTTTTGTTCTTTTTCCCTAGGTTTTTTTTTTGATCGCAAAATGCTCTAGGGGTGGTGTTTTTCAAAAATACGTAGTGAAAATGACCCTTGAGGGGTAGGGATTAGGAATATGTATTTTATTTTTTTATTTTTGAGTGATTTTTTCTTATTTTTGTCTTTTTTTATGTTCGGGGTTGTGTCATGACTTGTGACATGACCGCTTTGGCAAAGTGTCATGAGGAGGAAAGGGAAAAGTGATATTTGATTATATCTTTCTCATTTATTGCTTTCATTTCTATGAATTTGTTGTTTCAATGAGACATTTTAACACTTCTTATTTTCTATTGATGGCACGAGGGGTTTAAGTTAGATGGAGCAAAGCTCGAGAGAAAGACTAGCTTGCATAAATCTTTCATTTATCGACTTACATTTGAGATATAACATCTCAAAAGGGCAGAGATTTGGTAGTTAGCACAAATCGACCAGTTCCCCAGTTAGCAGGATATCATATGATGCCCCGACATATTGGGACATGAATCCAAATACTTTCTAGTTTCTTGATGTTCGTGGAAAGTGGACCCTTACCTTGCGGGATATATACATGATATTGGGGGTACCAGGTTATGGGGAAGAAGTTAGTCATGAAAAGGGATAGCTCATTGGATGAGGCCCATAGATGGGTGACATAGTTGGGTGATTGAGGGCACTTGAAACAAGTGATAAGTAGGGTATCAAAATAGTACTAGTGGAGACAACTCTAATCCCACTTTTGCAAGGCCATTATTGGTATATTGGCTTTGCGTTTAATGGGGATAAGGGAAAAGACATACATTTGTATTGTTGGGACCCTATTCTACAAAGTATAGAGGACTATGGCTGGATTTACTCATGGGGTCAAAGACATCTTGACCACTACATACCACGACTTATACAAGGTGGTTAGGTGTAGGTCAAGATATTTGATCCATCCTACATTGGTTATGTCATGGGTTTATGAAAGGGTTGTCCCTTATTAGGGGGTGTGGTGATTGTCAATCCATCCGTTATCAAAACAACTAGGTGGGTAGATATGTCACATGTTAGTGTGACACAACAGCCATAGAAACTTTGACTACTACTAATATGTTACATAGCCTATGAGGACATTCTTGGATTATGGGCCGGAGAGGGATTGCGTTGGCCACTTATTTAGGAACTACACAATTGATCAACCATGGGGCAGAGAGATATGCATCATATAACATGATTGCCCCAATAGTTTGGCCATCCATATGTTGACGCACTTCCCATGCTTCATATTTTACTCGGAAGTATAAGGAGGTTGTGTTAGATACCTACGGAGATTGAGATGGATAGTGGTGGGACCAAGTGTACCGATAGGGAACCGAGGAGCCGTACCTAGGTAGGCTTCCAAAGTAGGTAGAACATAGGATGGAGTCCTCTAGATTGGAGAAGTAAATGCGAGAGGGTGAGGAGTCTCCCATAGAGGAGAGTGAGGAGGAGGATGAGGTGGACACAAAGAGGAGACATAGGTGTTGGGGTTAATCACACCAGTTGTACATATATATTATTTAGATCTAAGCATACAAACAATAAATAAAAAAATAAACCAGAAGAAATACTACAAAAGATATAACATGGTTCACCTAGTGTGGGCTACGTCCACCAAGAAATAACCAACATATTATTGAAAACTTCACAGAGGATATACAATGAAGATCTACAATCTTCCACACCTCTCCTAGATGTACAATACTTTCTTCCTCACAAGCTTCTCTTTTTCTCTCTCCAAGAATTCCTTCTTTACAATTCTCAATTTGAAATGACCCTAGCTTTCTAGCTTATAAATGCATAAAGAAACTTAGGGCACTTTAGGTATGCCATTAAAACCATTAGATCACCTTTTCATCAAAGGTTAGATCTAATTCCCGTGACTTAAATAAAAGAAATCATGCATGTGTAACCGATGTTGGTTACCATAATTGATGTTGGTTCCTCCTTGCCTTGATTGATACCGGTCTCTAGGTGACTAATGTCACTACTAACCGATGCGTTATTGTGTATTCCAACAAGTTAATGAAGCATGATATTTGTGAAGCAATTGAGTTCCACAACTCAATAATCTCCTAATTGGAGATGAACTACCTGCACCGCACCATACAACTCCATTCTTGGATCCTTTCCTTGGCCCATTTCTTCCTCTTCAAGTCTCAAACTCGAATACCAATAGAAGTGAAGTGCTCCAACTTCTCCTTTCCCAATGACTTCGCTAGCATATCCCGCAGGTTCTCTTTCGTATGAATTTTCTCCGGTTTTTTGCTGCCCATCCTCCAACACCTGCCGTATGAAGTGATATCTCAACTAAATGTGTTTTGTTCTTAAATGAAACACTGAGTTCTTTGTTAGATGAATCACACTTTGACTATCACTGTATAATTTGTAATCCTCTTAATCCTTTCGAACACTTCCATGAACGAACTCATTCACATCATCTCTTTGCTAGCCTCTTTAGCTACAACATATTCAGCCTTTGTAGTAGACAAGGCCACAACCTTATGCAATCTAAAAATCTAGCTAACTTTTGTCCCACCTATTGTGAATACATATCAGTGGTGTTTCTCCTACCATCTAAATCACCAGCCATATCTGAATCAACATAGCCGCATAAAGAGGTATCTGACCCTTCATAGCATAACTACATGTTGGATGTCCCTCTCAAATACCTAAGAATCCATTGCACTGCTTTCCAATGTTCTTTACCTGGATTGGCCATAAATGTACTTGCAACTCCCGCTTCTATGCAATGTATGTCCTGGTAGTGCAAACCATAACATACATAAGACTTCGAACTACTGAAGCATATGGAACTCGTGCCATGTACTCGACCTACTCATGTGATGTATGACACTGATATTTACTCAATTTAAAGTGTCCAACCATAGGTGTAGTTACAGTTTTGAATTCTACACATTAAACCTTTCTAACACCTTATTGATATAATGTTCTTGAGACAAATACAATTTCATGTTCTTCCTTTCTCTAAGATTTTTCATGCAAAGGATTTTCATAGCTCCCAAATCCTTCATTGCAAATTTATGAGCTAACTTTTCTTTAATCTCACCAATGTCTTGCATACTAGATTTTGCAATAAGCATACAATCCACATATAATAACAAAATAATATAGCTTCCTTTTTAAAGCTTCTTGAAATAAACACAATGTTCAGATTCACATCTCATATAACCATGCACATGCATGAAACTATCAAACCTTAAATACCATTGCCTTGGGGCTTATTTGAGCCCATACAAGCTCTTTTTCAACATGCACATAGGTTTCTCCTTACCCTTGACTTCATAACCAAACGACTGCTATATATAAATCTCTTCCTCCAAATCACCATGAAGGAAAGTTGTCTTGACATCAAGTTACTCTAAATGCAAATCTTCTACTGCAACTAAACTCAATACAGTATGAATAGAAGTCATTTTTAATACAAGAGAAAATATCTCACCAAAGTCAATGCCCGCTTTTCTGTGTAAATCATTTTATCAAAAGTTTTTCCTTATATCTATTCTAACCACCATCTTCTTCCTTGATCTTGTAAACTCATTTATTCTACAATGTTCTTTTACTGCTTGGCAACTTCACCAAATCCCAAGTCCGGTTCTGTTCCAAGGAGTCCATCTCCTCATCCATGACATGCTCTCACTTTGCTTTGGGTTTCATCTTGCATTGCTTCTTCAAAAATTTCTGGTTCACCATTATCAATCAATAATAAATAAGATAAGGAAGGTGTAAATATTTCTAGAGGTCTACTTATCCTTTGTGACCTTTTCACGAGATATCCGGGGTGCCGGAGGCTCAATCTACTCATTCTCAGTAAATTTATATCAATCTCATGCGGTGACTGACATTGATCACCTCTCTATCGATGCCAATTCAGCTAATCGACACCAATCCTGCTATTATGTAGCCAAAGTCGTCCAGGTGACCGACGCGTCGGTTCTGTTCACTCATACCGATTTAGGTTGACCAATACCGGTACATGTAGATGTCTTTTCTAAATCTAAGAATGAGTTTTCTTCCACAAAATTTCCAACCGGTTCGTATTTGGGTACCAAAACTTGATCCATGTACATTCTCTTTTCATTCCATTCAATGTCATGACTCCTAACAATCTTAGAATCTTCTAAATCCCAAAAACAAAATCCAAAATCACTAGAGCCATAACCAATAAAAGTACATCTCTTGGATTTAACATCCAACTTCTTTCTATTTTCTTTATCAACATGCACAAAAGATTTTGAATCAAATACTCTAAGAAAATAAAGATCTACCTCTTTTCCAATCCAAGCTTCTTCTAGTATTCCACCATCCAGTGCACTTGAAGGCCCACAATTAATTAAATAAACCACCATGTCTACTGCTTCTGCCCAAAACTGCAAGGGTAATCCAACATGTATCCTCATGCTTCTTACACATTCCATGATTTTCATGTTCATTATTTTAGCAACACCATTCTTTTGTGGTGTTCTAGGAACCGTTCTTTCTTTACGTATTCCATTCACTGAACAATAATCATTGAAAGTCTTGTTGTAGTACTCACCACCATTTTCAGATCTAAGATATTTTAGCTTTGAATTTGATTCATTTTCCACAAGGGATTTAAATCTTTTAAAAGTATTAAAAACATCATATTTACATTTAATACAATAAACCCATACCTTTCTTGTGGCATCATCAATGAAAGTCACATAATATTTGGATCCTCCATGAGAAGCTACTTGCGATGGTCCCCACAAATCTAAGTGCACAAACTCTAATTTTTTCTCCTTATTTGTTGACCCAAATTTGAGAAATCTCACTCTCTTTTACTTTCCAAATATACAACGCTCGTAGAAATCAAGATCTACATCTTTCAAATCCGATAACTTTCCCTTAGCCTTTAAGACATGTATTTCTTTTTTATTCATATCGCCTAGCTGATTATGCCACATGCTTGCATCTGAATCTGAAGTAGATAACACATAAAAGGAATCAATAATACAGTAGACAAATACAATGTTCCTACCTTCTTTTCTCTTGCTACAACAAGAGATCCATTGGTAACCTTCCAAGAGTCGGCTGTGAATGTAACCATACAACCAGATTCACTTAGTTGTCCTGCAAAAATTAGATTTATCCTTAGGCTCGCACATGCCTCACTTCTTTCAATATCCATGTATTTCCATTCTACAATTTTATATGAACTTCTCCTTTACAATTAATATTGCATGGTTCATCATCTCTTAAATAAACATTCCCAAAATTACCTTAGACATAATTTCGAGACAACCCTTATCGGGTGTAGCATGGAAAGAAGGTCTTGAATCTAAAACCTATGATTCAATTTTATTATCCGAGAATAGAATAAGGGCATCTTGTATTACCTCGAAGATGCAACATTTGCCTCTTTACCTTCTCTCGACACATTCTCTTTGTTTTCCTTGAACCAACAATCCTTTTTGAATGTCATTTCTTTCCACAATTCCAACAAGTTATTCCTTTACCTCTATATTTATATCTACCTTTCTTAGACTTTGATTTCCCATTATTCTTGCTCTTGGATCTCTCCTTCGGCCTTCCACCGTTTTCTACATTCAAATCATTACAGGATGATAATTCTCATGTACATTTTCTGCGTATTTTTCATTCAGGATTATACCAACCACATCATCAAACTTTAAAATATTAGTAGCATACATTATATTACTAATATCCATTACAAAGTTATCCCAACTATTTGACAAAGAACATAAGAATAAAATTTCTTTCACTTTATCATCAAACGAAATATTAACCGATTTTGATTGATTTACAATATAACGAAAATCATTCAAATGACTTGATTCAAATTCTCCTTCTTGCATCTTTGAATTAAATAATTTCTTCATCAAATAATTTTTATTTGAAGCACTAGATTTTTCATATAATTAGCTAAAGATTTCATAAACTCTACCGTGGTTGTTGCTTCATTAATATTCAAAGTCACAGATGTTGCTTAGACTCAATCTTATAGATCCCAGAGTCTTTCTATCAAGAATTTTCCATTCTTCATTAGTCATCTTTGTAGGTTTTCCTTCTCATCCAACGGTAAGTATATATCTTTCTGATACAAATAATCTTCCACCGCATCTTCCATAATTGATAATTACGGACGTCAAATTTTTCAATTCTATATTTTACATCTTCTGCCATTGTTGTAGCTCCCACTCAATCAAAAATCCTTTGTGAGTAAATATGTCAACACACAAAATCCTCAAACAAAAATATCGATACCGATTGGTAGGGTTAATCACACCATTTATATAGATATATTATTAAGATCTAAGCATACAAACAATAAATATGAAAATAAACTAGCAAAAATAATACATAATGTTAGGAAATAAAGGATAAAATATGTGGAACAATCCCTCAAAGAATCACAACAATAGGAACTAATATGTAAAAAATAATAAAGATATGAAATTAAAGTGCAAAATAAAAATAACACAACACAAAGATACAATATTTAACGTGGTTCACCCAATTTGGGCTACGTCCACCAATAATCACTTGCTCGGATTTTATTACAAGCCACCTTTGCTCTCTCAATCAAAACCCGGATATGTTTGGAGCTATGCTCAACGAACTCTACATAATTCACACCCAAACTTAGACACATTTGCAACGCTACATTATATCTACCATATGCACAAAATCACATAAGTAGACAATTGCTTAAGAAATTTTACAAAACTGTGGGTATCAAAACCATGGGCCAAAACCATCCCATAAACCTATTGGTCAAAAATACCACCCATATGAGAAAGTCTACAATACTCTTAGTGTACAGTCTTCAAAACTTTCACACATGAAAACATGCTCCACAATCTAACAATCTCCCACTTGGAGACTAGTTTTCCTCTAAGCAAGCTTCTCAACCCTTCACTAGTTTCCATGAAGACCAACCAAAGTTGAACATAACTTCAGTTTTTCCCTTGTGACCACTTTAGTTATCATGTCTGCAGGATTCTAAGCTGGTATGAATCTTCTCCACTTCAACCTTTCTTCCTCCAAAGTTGTCCTTATGAAATGGTACGTTAACTATATATGCTTCATCCTAGAGTGGAAAGTAAAGTTCTTAGCTAGGTGTATAACACTCTAACTTTCACGATGCAACTTTCCTTCCTCCTTGCTTGCCCCAACTCCTCAATCAATTGTTGTAACCAAATAATTTATTTGTTTGCCTCTGTGGAATCAACATACTCGGCTTCTGTGGTTGACAAAGCCACCAGCTTTTGTAGTGAAATCCACCTTCGATGTCCAACCTACGGTGTAAACATAATTCTTCGTGCTCCTCCTGCTATCTACATCTCCAACCATATATGAATCTACATAATCACACAAAGTGGTGTCTAATCCACTGGAGCACAAAACTATCCCCATGGTCCCTCTCAAATACTGAAGGATTCAATTTACTGCTTGTCAGTGATCTCTACCTGGATCACTCATAAATCTACTCACCACTCCCACTGCATGGGAAATATCAGGCCTGGTGCACACCATGACATACATCAAAATGCCAACCACTGATAAGTAAGGTACCTTGGACATCTGGTTTCTCTCTTGCTTTGTTTTGGGACACTGCTCCTTTGATAACTTGAAATGGTCTGCCAAAGGATTCCCAACCGATTTAACATCCTGCATATTAAATCTCTCCAAGACCTTGTTAATGTAATCTTCCTGAGATAAAGTCAGCTTCCGTTTCTTCCTATCCCGAGATATCCTCATACAAAGGATTTGTTTGGCTTCCCCAAAATACTTCATAGCAAAGGATTCACTTAGCTTATTCTTGAGTACTTTTATTTCCCGCATGTTTTTACTCGCAACCAACATGTCATCCACATACGGACATGAGATAATATAACTTCCATCCTCAAATTTATTTTTATACACATAATGGTTAGAATGAAATATAATATAACCTTTCTCCATCATGAAGCTATCAAATTTCTTATACCATTGACGTGGAGCTTGTTTCAAGCCATACAAGCTCTTCTTCAATTTTCACACCATCTCCTCTTTACCTTTGACCTCATAGCCCCCTAGTTTCTACATATATAGTTTCTCCTCCGAATCACCATAGAGAAATGTAATATTTACATCAAGCTATTCTAAGTGCAAGTCTTCTACTATAAATATTCCTAGAACAATTCTAATAGAAGTCATTTTTACTACAGGAGAAAAAATATCATCAAAATCTATACTTTTTTCTCATGCAAACCCCTTGACCACCAACTAGGCATTGTATCTTTTCTTGTCTCCTTCTTCCTCTTCGACTCACGAACACCCACTTGTTCTTTAATGTTTTTTTCCTTCGGATAGTTTCACCAAATCCCATGTCTCCGGTTCTCAATGAGAGCCTAATGCTCTTCATCCATGGCTTGCTCCCACTTCTTTTTGGCATCTATCGCATTATTTCATCAAAGCTCTCTGGCTCTCCACTATCGGTGAGTAATAAATAATAAAGAGAAGAATAAAAACGCTAAGGTTCTCTTCTTACCCTACAAGACCTCCTCAAGTATAGGAGTTTGGGGTTCTTGTTGAGGAGGTTCTGAACTGATTCATGAGTCACTTTCCCATCCGTAAGATCCTTTAATTACATATTCTTTCTTGAATTCTTCTATGTTTTCCCGAAACCGTTGTTTATACATGACTTTTCATTAAAACCACATCCCTAGATGAATGATTTTATTGTTCTTAGTACTCCAACATTTATATCTAAAGTCATCACCACCATAGCCAATGAAAGTACATTTTTTTGATTTAGCCTCTAGCTTGGTCCTATCATCCTTGTCTATATGGACAAACACTTCACATCCAAAGACTCTAAGAAATGAATAATCAAATTTCTTAACCCGAACATATCCTTTTCCAACTATACTTTGCAAGGCTCATCATCACCAAGAAAAACATGCCCAAAATCCCTTGAACATAATCAACAAAATAATGCCTATATAGAGTAGCATGAAAAGAAGCCTCGAATTAAAAACCAAGATTAAAAAATATTGTGCAAAGAAAGAATCAAAGCATCCCGACATACATTACCCGTTGCCATATTTACCTCCTTGTTTTCTTTCCCGTTGTTTCTTCTTGTCCCAAATCTCTCAATGTATTTCTTTGCATGCCTAGACTTTCCACAGTGCCAACATACTATCTTGATTTTGGATTTTGACCTTTCCCGATCTTTCGATTTTCCACGGCTTCCTCTATTCTTCTGTCTCCCTCTAGTTTCCACTGTCAAAGCATTCCCTGAAGTAGAAGATTCCCCAGAAATTTTTCTTCGCATTTCCTCTCTTAGAATCACCCCTACAACATCCTCAAACTTCAACTTTGAGTTAGTTGGAACCGAGTTGCTTACCACCATTACCAGGCTATTCTAACTCTCAGGTAAAGAACACATAATTAATAAAGCCCTAAGTTCTTCATCAAATTCTATTGTAACCAAAGCTAGCATATGTACAACCGTATTAAAATCATTTAAATGATCTTCTACTGAACCATTCTTAGACATCTTCATATTAAATAAATTTTTCATTAAAAATATCTTATTAAAGACAAAGGGTTTTTCATACAACTTTCCTAATGCATCCACCAATTCTTTTGTAGTCTTTTCCTTTGAAACATTAAATAATACCGAAGATGCAAGACACAACCAAATTGTCCAAAGTGCCTTCCTATCCAACAAATCCCATTCCACATCCATCATGCTCGAGGGTTTGTTCACCTTCTCAGACAACGGAATATAAAGATCCTTCTGATAAAGGTAATCTTCCATTTGCATCTTCCAAAGACTGAAATTATGCCCATTGAATTTATCAACCCTTGATCTTCCATCATCTACCATAGCTCCCACTCAAGCTAAAAATTTCCTTGTGATTCAAAACTTCAACAAACCAAACCAAGATCTGATACCAATTGTTTGGAAATAAGAGATTAAATATGTAGAACAATCTCTCATAGAATCGTAACATTAGGAACTAATATGCGTAAAATATTACAGATCTGAAATAAAAGTGTAGAATAAAAATAACACAACACAAAGAGACAATATTTAATGTGGTTCACCCAATTCGGGATACATCCACCAAGAATCACTTGCTTAGATTTTATTACAAGCCACCGCTCTCTCAATACAATATCCAGATATGTTTGGAGCTATGCTCAACAAAATCTATAGAATTCACACCCAAATTCAAGACACATTTGTAATGTTACATTATACCTACCATATGCACAAAACCACATAAGTAGACAATTGCTTAAGCAGTTTTACAAAACTGTGGGTATCAAAACCATGGGCCAAAACCATCCCATAAACCTATGGGTCAAAAATCCTACCCATATGAGAAAAACACATTTCCCAGTATATCGGGCATGTTTTATTTCGAGGCCAAAAAAAAAAAAAATTCAAGGGTTGTGCCCCCAAACCCCTGCTACCAGGGGCTGCTGCCCATGGACCCTTTCTCAAGCCCTGACCCTGAACCCCAATGAGACAATTGTGGAAAGTGTATAATACTCTTAGTGTATAGTCTTCAACACTTTCATACATGAAAACATGCTCCAAAACCTAACACACAAGATATGATGTGGTTCACCCAATGTGGGCTACATACACCAAGAAATAGCCAATATATTATTCCACATGATATACAATTAAAAATTTTCAATCTTCCACACCTTTCACAATGTAGAGTACTTTTCCTCTCACAAGCTTCTTTGAGCTCTCTCTAAGAATTCATTCTAATAATTCTTCTAATTCTAGCTTCTAACCCTAACTTTCTAGCTTATATAAGCATACACAAACTTAGGGCACTTTAGCTATGCAATTATAACCATTATATCACCTTTTAATAAAAGGTTATATCTTTTTCCGTGACTTAAATAAAATAAATCACATACAAGTAATTGATGTCGAGTTCCTCATTTCCTTGACTTGTACCGGTCCCAGGTGACGAAAGCTTGTCTCACAACCGATGGTTCTATCGTGTATTCCAGCAAGTTAATAAAGCATGCTATTTGTGAAGTAATTGAGCTCCACAACTCAACAAGAGGAGGAGGTCGAGGCAAAGCCCAAGGAGGAGGCTGATCCGGGTTGGGTCAAGAGGGATCGAGTGAGTAACTTTTGTCTACTCTCTTTTTGTTGTCTAAATTAGATTTATTTGACTAGATGTTAGTGGTTTTTTCCCAATTCATGTTTTGTGTGTATTTCTATTTACAACCACTACTATAGAGTCAAGATATCTCATCGATAGACGAAGCTTAACTTATTCAATTTTAGGTCTATCATGTCTCGAGATACTTTAACAATGGAATTTGGATTACCAACACATGTCGGTCACCATATAGATGTGTTTGCACATGCATGGCATGCAACATATGAGCTATCTTAGAAATAGACTAAAAATTTCATAATGAGGCAAATTTGGTAGTTGAATATCATGATATACTTGTAGGTATAGGTTGATCTATTCATAGTACGATTACGAGCACCACAACCTTTCATGGGAACTCACATGGTCATTCACATCATTCACCGAATGGAGGCTCCCATGAAGTACACAATAGGTCACGGTGTAGGAGCCCTTGGCCCATTGCTTTATAGGGGTTTTGAAGGGATGGATAGACCTAACACCTTTATTACTTAGACATATTTTTTTGTATATACCATTTTTAAAGATTTTTGACTCATTTTTAGTGTTTTGACCACACTTGTACTATTGTGTGATGATATTTTATTGGAACTTGACACACATACACACACAAAATATATATATATATATATATATATATATATATATATATATATATATATATATATATATATATATATGAATTATTTTGGATTGACATTCGTTGTATCTATTCAACTTAAAATGTATACTTTCTATTTTATTCATGCACTTTGAATGGCTACGAATGTTCAATATTTTTGTGATTTTGAGATGAATGGTATGGATGTAATGTAATTTTATAAATGAAATGAAGTAGGAAACACACATGCTCATGATAGTACTTAAGAAACTAAGTTTTCAAATAATAATAAAAAGACATTTCAATTTTAGAATATGATATTAATGATGTAGAGATAACATTTCTTACTCTGTTCTTAACCCCATGAAACCAGTAAATGTGAGGGATCATCAAAGATTTAAGAAGGAAACAAGCTATGTGAATGAGTGATACACGAGGAGAAATGATGAAGAAAAATTAGGAGGTTTAATAATGATTATTTGGAAACTCGTTACTCATTCTTCATTGACGTTTCTTTGATCGACTTTAAAATAATTTACACTTTGTAGGCTCATGCTAGACCGAGGTCTATGGATGGCCTATTGATTGACAAGATATGGTTTTGAGGAATGGTTCTCTCTTTCAACATGGGCTTCTAAGCTATATTTTTGGGATTTATATTTTTGAGCACTTTTCCTCACTTTATTTTGATTTTATTTGAAATGAATCCCTATGTCTTGCCTCATGTTCTTTGGTAATAAGCAATAGCTCATCACCCAAGGAAAATGTAAGTGAGTAAGGGCACATTCCTCCTATCATAGCCTCGCACTATTAATAAAAGTGTGGGCTCATTACCGAAGACCAATGAGGATGAAATGTGTAGGTATTTATCATATATATTTTATTTTTTCTTTATTGTTCTTTTTATTTAGGCCAATCTATTCTATATTTACCTTGTGCATTTTAGGAAGAAACATTTGTTCCCCAATCTCATCCCCATACAACTAGCAATATGAGAGCTTACATTACCTAGGACTGAGATGGGCGAACATTGAATCTGGGATAAAATGTCATATCTTTTCATTTCAGAGAGAACTTTTTAAATGGAATACTTTTCATCGAGAAGTTTCTAGGTAGAACTATGTGTGAAATTTGATTGAAATGGGAGACTTGTAAGGGATTAAAGTACAAAATTTTCTTTGGAATCGAGATTAAAATTTCAACTAAGGATAGAATTTTCTAAGATGAATTACGTGAATAAGGAACATGTTGAAGTTGTAAGGATGTATAAGTGAGTGTTGGAAATTTGTTGTATATTTTCCATGAGTTACGCTCTTCTAGATTGTACAACCGGACATGGTCATGGGGGTCCGAGGCATTACCTTGGTTGGGGGTTTTGGGAAGTAGCACCCCAATCAAAGGTTGGGGTTGGCCTTTGAGAATTTTTTTGGGGTACCCTATTTTTTTGGGGCTAGCATATGTATTTTAGCCTATGTTAAATATGGGTTGTTAGATAACTCATGTTTATGTGGACCCATTATGGCTTGCATTCTTGGCCCATGGTTGGTAACCATTGTTTTGTAATACCGTTATGACGATTACCTACCGATATACTTACACATAGTTGGACATGTAGTAGGATTAAGTAGTTATGAGCTTACATAATTATATGTTAAAATGGTCGAGTTAATATAACAAGGAGATAAGTTATTACGATGGGTTTTTCTCGAAAGGGTTTCCTAGGATATATCTTATGTATTGCGTTATTTAGTATTTGTCATTTCTCTATTTATGTTTATCTTAAAGATTCGTGAAGTATTTCTTCTCTCGTATTTTATTATCGATCAAACTCTCTTTAATGAGATATCTCGCCAATGTATGAATAGTTAAAATTATTATCAAATGAGTAAAATTAGAGTCTTGGCTTAATAGAGTGATAATTCAAATGAAACAAACTGTGAAGATGCAACCAAGGAAAAGTGGGAACAAGATCTCTTATATGTAAAAGCATTTGATGTGGAGAAATTTTACGGATTCGTCAAACTACTCACCTTCCAAAGTGTACAAATAATAAGCACCATTTTAAAAATATTCTATTACTTGATAAGGGCCAAACCATTAGGTTTTAATTTTTGACCCTCACCAATTTTATTTTTTATGCGATTGACAAGCCTCGACACAAGACCACCAATAGAAATTGGGAGTTCGGATACCTTTTTTAAACTATCAAGACATTATTTCTATGTAAACCTGATGATGTTGCTCATCCATGAGCCTCTTCTCATCCAAGTTTTCTAATTCGGTTAAATCAACATTTCTATATCATCTTCATCCAATATTGCTTATATCAATACGCGAAGACTATAAAGTTATACCTCTAGAGATAGAACAACCTGTAAACCATTTTTCCCTTGTCAATGTATGAATGGAATTCATATAGACCTATAATGTCACAATAGCTTCAAGTGTCGGTCTCTCTTATTCTCTTTGAATATATTTAGAAGAATGAACTTCAACTTTTTGTTAGTGGCCTCAACTTGGCCATTTGTTTGAGGGTAATGTAAGGAGGTTGTGTCATGAGATATTTTTAAAATTTTCACATGATTCATGCACCTCATCATTCTTGATCGATGAGACATCATCAAAGATAATGAATTATGGGGCACCATACTTATAAATTATCTGGTTCAAGATGAATTTGGAAATTACTAAAGTAGCCACCATGGTTAGAGGCATGACCTCTACCCACTTTGTAAAATACTTTGTGGATGTGATGATGAATTCATGGCCATTGGTGATGTAGGATAAATTTTAGGGTCCCACGTAGCGAAGGGCAAGTGTAATAAAGATTGGATGAAGATCCTAGGTAGGGATATGCATGGCATGTGAAAAATCTTGAATTTTTGGCATCTATGCACATACTATATAGTGTAATGCTCAAGAGTAGGCCAAAAATAACCCATCCAGTGAATCTTTTGAGCAGGTGAATGACCACCGAAGTGTTCTCCATAGACCCCACTATGTGATTCAAAGAGAATATTATCATATGTTTTCTCATCTATGCATGAAGCAATAAGTCGTCAAAGGCCTTTTTATATAGGACTTCTTCTATAATAACATACTTTGTAGATATACCATAAAGTCTATATTTTTGTGAGCTAACTCCTCGGGTAGGCTCGATATGTTATGTGATTTATTATGTTAGTATACCATGGACATGATGCAAACATAGGATTTTTAAGGTAACAAATACATTTGTCATGGAAATATAATTTGATTGCATCGCCTAAAATCTAATGGATTGTCAACTAACTAATCAAAAATGATTTCCCCTTGAACGATTTCTGATTTATATACGTAAGCTCAAATTCATTTATGGATTTATGAACCAACCAACCTTTTAGAAAAATTTTCTTGGGTAAGAAAAGTTTGCAATTGTTCCAACTTAATGATGAATCTTGTTTCTTGATGAGTATATAATGTCTTAGTCATTTGGTCATGAAGAAAATAATGATAAATTCCTTATCTTCTTGGGTGTATCTAGTCTTATAGTTGTGAAGGACATGGTGATAAAGTAAATATTACGTACATAACCATCATCATCTTCATGTGCTAACATACATGCGAGAGACATGACGGTGGATCTAGAATAGAGGATCATGGGACGATCAGGAATTGGGTGGCATGAGAGTAGGGGAGATAGAAAAATACAATTTATGACTCAAAATTGTCATGTCATTCCTTTGTATATGTGTTGCGACATGTCTTCTTGAGGATACCATTAATGGGGTGTATCACGCAACCGAGGTTGGGGAAAAGCAGTTAGATTGGCACGAGATTCCTAAGAAAATATACGTAATGCTAGACTCATTGGTAGGCATAGTCATCTCAAGAATCGCATATTTTTTTTAGGATCCATGCCAATCCCTCAGGGGATATAATATAGCCTAATAGCTTCCCTCATATTACTTCAAAAATGTATTTTTAAAGATTTAACATGACACCATACTTGATTAATAATGATACGTAGGAATTCATGGTGGTCGCCCCACTTTCTTTCTTTTTCTAAATAAGTCATCCACACAACTTTTTACAATTCCATGAATGAGATCATGAAAGATGTAAGTCATTTCCCTTTGATAAGTGGCATTGAAGTTATTTAAGACGAAGGGCATGCCTACGTAATAGAAGGTTCCATAGGGAGTAGTGAATCTTGTTTTGGGTTGGTCTTATTCAGAAATCCTTACCTAATTGTAACCTGGAACCCATCCATGAGGGATAAAAATGTATACCTAGTTTTTGCATCGACTTTGAAAATCTATGGATGGTAACGAGAAATCATCCTTTTGGAAACCCTTGTTGATATATCCAAAGTTCACACCTATTATAATCTTGTGATTCTTTTTAAGGACAAAAACAGTATTAGGCAACCACATAGAGTAGTCTAATAGCTTGATAAAACCCAACCTGCAGGAGATTCATCACTTCTTTGACCATTAGAGCAACTTTAGGTTTCATTGGTCTTAAGTTTTTTCTTAATGGGCTTGGCATCAAGTTTAGTCACCAGGTTATGGATGAACACATCGGGATTAACGATGACCACATATTTATAGGTGAAAGAGAAGGCCCGAGCATGTTCCTTAAGAATCTTAGTGTGCTCTTCCACTTCCTTTGGGGAGAGTGAAGAACCTAGTTTTAGAATATTAGGATCCCTATCTATTCCAATGTTGATATCAATCATGTCCTCTACTAGAGAAGTGTTTCTCTCTTTGAATTATGGGGAGTAGGGAGAGTTTAAGAGGACCATCTTCCAACTTGAAGATTAAAATTTTGTGTGTGGAGGAGAAAAGATAATATTTTCCCCAAAGTAAGATGAAGAATGGGGGTGAGGGAAAATCCTATCTTATGGTGATTCGAAGGAATATGATTATATTTGTGTAAGAAACTCAGATTGCTTTTCTTTTAAACATAATCCATAGTGAAAATATCATTCTCATTTTATACATAAGGGATAACCATAGTATTTGGAATCCTTCATACTAAGGGTTTAGGTATCACGGACACAAAAAAATCAATTCCCAATAAGTCGTGTGCTGGGAAAAATCTAGAGAATGAAGAAGTCATAGAATCAAATAGTCAGTTTCTCTCTCTATGAATAACTTCATTGGAGATAAAGTCAAATTAATTTATTATTTCATATATATTATCCTTGTAGAGTTGGAGATGTTACACTCTAGTCTTATATACTTCATAAACTTGATTATAAATCATTTGTGAGTCCCCTAAGACTCTAAGGTTCAAAATTTTCATTCTCTTGGCCATAATGAGACCTTGAAGTAAGGCTTCGTATTGATTCCTTGTTAGTGCATTCAAAGTATAGTTTGAAACCGAAGGGGATGATCTTACTTTTAGGAGAGATTAAAATCACCCCTACACTCATGACATATTGGTACTTTACTCCATCATAGTGGAGCATCTAGTGATCTGTGAGAAAGATAGAATTTGTTGTTCCTTTAGAAGATTATTTTCATACCTAGATAAATTATACCATGCACATATCCACGATTTTTTCTATCGGAGAGAGGCCAAGCCTATAAGACAACCCATCCCATGTGGGTCAAAATAAAGGGAGATTGGTGAGTCATTTTCTAAGAGTTTCATAATTTTTGTTGTAGTCTTGGTGGACATTGTTTCTATAGTGGAAAATTTATTGTCACCCTTTTCACGGCTTCAAATGCTTTTGGCTTATCTCCATCCACCTTTAGGAGCCATTTTGAAATTGTGGTAAAATATTTTGAAGGTTCTAGTTTGTTTATGTGGTTTTATAGGGGCTCAAAATCAACATGGACCCTTGTATTCCTCTTAAGATTTGATAAATGTATATCTTATGGTATAAGATATCCTTAAGGAAAAAAAATTTCTTGAATGCAAAAACTTGAATTATTAGAATAAGGTGGAAGGGATGGGCTTCATTCTATGTATCTAGGGCCTCCCTAACAACAAGTTATAGTTTTCTTCCTTATCGATGATATAAAATTTAGTTAGGATGGTATTTGGTCCAAGGGAAATGGGAAGGACTATGATTTTGATTGAGGTTTCTTTAAGGTTGTCATATCCTTGTAGTGTGTTTCTAGTGGAGGAGCAGTTGGTCTCTCTATATTGTAATTTCTACAAGAAATAAAAGGGTACTATGTTCATAGTGGCCTCGTCATCAATCATGGCTCTCTTAACATAATTTTTATAAACCCACACTTGTAAGTATAATGTAGCATCTTTGCTTTTGGATATTTTGACGTATAAGGGAATCTTACTTATGTTAAACACATACCTAATGTCCCTATCATTTTTCCTTGAAAGGTGTATATCAAATTAAATGTCATTGATTTAGGCCTCAAGTGGATGCATAACATGAACTAAATGACTAAGAACCATAGCATAAAGAAGGGAAAAATGATGGGCTAGAAAATTATTCAACAAGTCGAGAAATGAAATGTGAGAGAAAGTATTAGTTAGATCCGTAATCAATTCATACAATCCTACTAGATTAGGGATGAAGTGAGTTTCATATTTCATAAAGGAGTAAGTGGGGAGGGGATGTCAGGTATACTTACTTTTTTGAGTTGTTGCATTGATCTCTAGCCTAGTTTCTAATTAAATTATATCTATAATATTTCTCTTATTATGTCGATCTAGATTGAAGGCTAATCTAAGGTTTTAAGAAGTGGAGGATTCATTGTCATGAGTTCCAATGGGGATACATTTGTTTATATTAGGAGGATCTTGTTTTTAATCGAGGGCATTTGGGAAAAGGGTCCCGATATATGCCTAAGTTCACATTCAGGGTGCAATAAGTCCTATATGGCCAGACTGCAGATATCCCCGAGGGTTTCCTAGAACATATAAATGAATGATTTTATTTTATCCTCGGGTAGTATTTGGGTGAATGTATTACATTCCCTGCATGTACGAGCATCATGATTGATAACATGGCGAAAACCAAAATATAAATTGGGATTATAATACCTAGGCATATGGTTTTGATTTTGTTTTTGGTTGAATCCTTGATTATTATTTTGAGAATGGTTTTTTTATGTATATTTTTGTGACCCTTGATTGGGGTTATGGTACTAGTTCTGGTCTTTATTTTGGTTTTGATAGGGTGGGGGATGAATAAAGTCAACTATGTTGATCGAGGGGATGGAGTTGGGATTCCTTTGATTCCCCACGTTGAAATTGCTATTTTTGTGTTCATGCTTCATTATTGCTAATGTTTGGATATTTTAGTTTTTAGTAACACCATCCGTAGTGGCACCGTGATTACGGCTCAAAAATTTGGTTCCTTAGTTGTTGTTTTGACCATTGTTATGATAAATTCCATTATTTTAGTTTGGAATTATGAGGTTTTCATTCGTGCCATAATTCTTGCATCCAATGTTGATTGTTTCTTGATCAATGTGTAGAGCATCTTCTACAACTTCCTCATAGGAGCGAAAGGGGAATTTTGTACTTCCTCCTTGGTTTATCAATTAAGTGAATGAAGGAAAAGGTCACAAAGTTCCATTTGGTTCATGTTGGGTGAACTTATAGAAGAATAGAGAACTTGTCACCATCTTGATTTAAAATAGGCAGTGGGTTCATTTTGGTCTTGTTTGATGTGTAGGAACTCCCTAATTCCCATACGTAACAACTTGTTCATGTCAAAGGCTTTAACAAACTCAAAAATGAGTTTCCCAAAGGAATGTATGGAGAAGGATCTAGTAATAACAGTCTAAAGCTATCCCTTGTAGCATATTTGGGAAAATCTTGGAAACTACAATGTCCTAAGGAAGTGTATATTGTTAACTGGTCCATGGGTAGGGTAAATGAATGAGGGATGATCACCCATTCCTAGCATGCTAGCCCTTATGAGGAGATCTCTGGTTTGGACTATGTTGGATAATTTTTTTGATGATATTGTTGTTTTGGTTGGGTGTTGACAATGGGAATGTGGTTTTGACCACTTATGGAATGACCCAAATTTTGGGTTAGTATGTGGGTTGATTCCATAGGTTAAATTTTTTCCAATTCACGTATTTTCCCCCAAATGGAAATGATATCATCATGAGGAGTTTGGAATTTTGTTTGGGACTGTGGTTTACGTTGTTCTCCACAAGGGATTATTGATACCCCTTTATAAATTATTCCATGGTTACTTCCCTCTTTTTGTCCTACTTCCAATTCTAGGTAAAGGAGAAGAGACATTATTTTGTAAATGTATGTTAGTATTTTCATATTGTCTATCCAATGACTCATATATAGTTCCGAGTTGATTGGTGTTTTGATCAAATGTGCTAGAGAATTTTATTGTTAGGTTATAGGTAGGATGGAAACACATTATATTGTAGGATAATCTATGGTCTTGTCACAAATTGCAGATAAACCCCCTCTCCTATAAATATCATGTTGTTAGATTTGGGAGGGTCCATGGAAGAGCATTGATAAGCCGATGGTTGATTGATCTCTTTAATCATTATATTGGAAGAGAAATTTGGTACTTGATCACAAGAGACACATGGTAATTGCATACTTTAGCAATACTTATTAGCTCAACTAAATAAAGATGGTGACTTTTGGGACTATATTTGAGCATAATAAGCCTTAAGACCCATAATGGGTCTATTAAACCTCCGAATTGACATGTTCAAGGGTGTCTAACACCCGAATAATAATGGGAGAGAGAGAATATGGAAAAATAAAATAAAAAAGGAAACAAGAAATAACTAGTCATTCACATCGGGTTCACAAAAAATTGTACAAGAGAAAAATGTCATGGGTATTCTGTAAAATTGACTTCTCGAGGTTGGGCGAGATAGACTAAATGTGGAAAATGATATGACGATGGGTAATATAATGTGGTGGTGGAATAGTAGGAAATGATAAATACAATAAATATGGAGATGACTAAGGATTGAGATTCGGTGGGAAAGTGATTTTCAATGGATCAACTTCAGTAAGTATGAAAATTTCTTGTCATGGACAATGAAATCTCTCCTCATCTTTATGGTGTGGGATGCTACAATATAGGATGTTTGTTGCACGATTTTTCCGGTCGATGGACCCTTGATAAATTTATGTTTCTATCTAAATACTCCTCTCTAGAGAGGGTCATGCAAGCATAAAGACAATATGGATTGAAAGAAAACTAAGAATTTGGATGTTTAATGTGGTTTGCTATATCAACCCATAATTGTTTGGCTATGGATAATTTATCATTCAAGGTGTCTAATTGGATGATAATTTGTTGGGGAAAAGAAGTGAATTAAAATATTAACACACATAGTCTTGAGTCTATGTTTCTATGATATATATCAATACCCATCGAGTTATTAATAGGTTCAAATATTCTCTTATGAGGTTGAGATAGACTAAGAATTGTCATGTATGGATTTCTACTCGTGAGGAAATGGAAAACAATAAGGGCTAAAGGAAAATTAGAAGCTAAATATGGGTAGCATGAATCTTTTGTAGCTATGTTTGTTGTGTTGATATTAATTCCTAAATTCATGTGAATAAATAATTAGAAAAGGAGCATAATCAAATTGAAATGAAGGAAAATGAATTCTTTAACTTATTATTTCCTATTTTAATTAATCATTCAACATAAATAAATAAAATAGTTTAACCTCCTTTATTGTATTTTTAGAGATTTAAACATTAAAATACATGAAATTAAACTAATTAATTACTAATGTTTTTTTATATTTATAGATTATTGAAAAATACTAGGAAATACAAAACTTGAAGAAATGATTATCTAAACTAAAATTAACTAATTTCTTCTTCTAATGGGAAATAAACTAAAAAGGGAATAACCAAGTATATTTATTCCTCTGTTGCAAAGATTTTAATTACCTAATATTAACAAGGAGGATCTTAACAAGATGTATATATATTTTAAAAATTAAATGATGATAAATCTTTCTACAATATAATTCTTTCCTTAGGCTTGCTTAAAAGGGAGCTTCTCAAAAGCCATTTCCTTTCTCCTAGACAAAATTTTCCTGAAAATGTAGCTTTTATTTAAAATACAAATATAACATGTTGCATAAAAGATTTAAATATTTATTAGATTATATCACCAATTATTTCTGAGAAAATCCATAGGGATAGGCTAGGAACTAATCATTTGTGATATAATATTTCAAAAGAAATACAATAAAATGAATGTAAATATAACATATGTGTGTGGGAAGTAACAATATCTTCTTTTCTAAATAACAATATAAATAGTTTTTCCCAAATCCAACTAATGCTTGTATTAAAACTCATAATAAATTGAAATATATCCCCAACCTATTTATTACAAAGCTATGGTAACTTACCCCAATTTTGTTAGTGGTGATTTCTGTATCTCACCAACTTCAAGATCCTTCCAATGTGTAAATTCCAAATGATCCAGGTGATAAAACAAGTAAGTAGTAGAAAAGAATCAAGAAAAGTAAGTTCTGGTGTGGCGTGTCACTAGTGGCTAGAAGGTAAGCAATTAGAAAGAAATGATAGAGAACTGGATTTTTATTTAATAACCTCTCAAAATTTTAGTAGCACAACACCTCTTAAACTTTAAAATCACTAACCCAAGAAATAAATGGGTGAAGAGTATTTATAAGTTGTTGGGGAAGAAGTTAGAATACACATGTCAATTAGAAGGAATGACTCAAAAATGGAGAACAAATCAATCAATTATTTTTGGTAAGAAGGGAGGAGAAATCCAAGATGATTCCAAAAATCCTATTCTTGGAAGATCTAACCCAGTAAACATAGAAAAAATGAATCTTAATCAAAACATGTGTTCGAAAACACGTAATTTTTTTTTTTCTGCGTTGAAAAAAGCTGCCATGATTTTCAGATTAGGTTGCACAACCATTGGTATATATTTCAAAGTGTGGTCACCCCTTAATAACATGAGTGGTTGTGTCCAAAATCCTAGTGGAGAGGTTTTGAAGCTTAGAAATGAGGTACAAAGGTTTGGCTAGGTATAGGTTAACGTGTAAGAGAAAATGGGAGGGATTTGGACCTTGTACTTGTCTCGAAAGTAACTCTATTATCATCGGAGACATATTTTGTAGAGTTTTAACCCATGTAATTTTTGGGTGCATATAGTAACCAAACCATTGTCATTTTATTATGTCTATAAATGTTTTTCACCTAATTGAAAGACCCTAATGTTATGTTCTAAAGGCTTGAGAGTATGGGCATCATAGTTAGGGATGTTGAGCTAGAGGCCATGAGACCTAGCACTAGGTGTCCCCTAGCATGGATTGAAAGGGTATACACAAAAAATATACCTCCTCGTTGTATGGATCATATAGTGAATTGAAAAAAAGGCATAGAGGGGCATAAAAAGTTATTTATATGATTATTTGTTGCATTTATGTCCTTCCCAGAAAAATACTTTACAACAAAGTGATCATCATTAATGGTGTAAAAGATACTTCTTCTCAAAAACCATGTAACTAAAGAATCGACATATATTATATTTGAATGAAATAAAAGACTTAAGGATAAGGTTTTTGTTGATGTCATTGTATTTTTATATCTCACAATCAAAACCATGGGGAACATATATGGTCTTTGAGGAATCACCATCATGAAATATGATTAGATAATAATTCTAAAAAAGTCTACATGTAACGAGAAAATGAAAATTTGTGATTGTGGGTCTAACTAAGTTGAGCTCATCCTTTAGCTACCAAGCGGGAATGACTCTTGTAGACACACAATCACGTACTTTGGGTAATTATCTAGTCTTGATTGCATATTGTTATTTATATGATTCATAAGTAAGAAAAGTATTAATTAACCCATGTCTTTGGCCATCTTTTCTTTCTTTTTGTTGCCACTTTTCGTCTTGCACATATTCTTTCTCGTTTTACCTCCGACCCTTCAATTTATTTGAGTTTGGACACCAACACCCAACCGGGATGCCAACATCGGACACCTTTATCCCCTCTAGGTGCCCCTAACCTCTTTGTAATTTTTTTACATCTTTTGAGTCCTTTCTAGCCGTTTGAGCATCTTATCTTTTTGGTAGTTGGCCTTTTCGGGGTTGATTATGAAATTCAAGCAAGGGAATCATATAAATATAAAGTTATGTGATCATAATAAAGGACCAAACACTAAGCATTAGCTATCACCACCTAAAGTTACATCCAAAGGCTATTCAAGAGAAGCATCCATTCTAGCATCCATTCAAGGGAAAGGACTGCATTCTTCTAAATAAAATTCATAAGAGGGAAGTTCATTCTATTCCATGCACACATATACTTACATCTTCTACATATAGCTATTTGATCATTATCAAGTGCAACACACACAAGATCCACCTAAGTGCGATTCCACACACACACACACACCTATAACTACATTAGGTCTGAAATGTAGTGCAAAAATCATTCATAAGTTTAATCATTTGAAAGCTAAGGATAGTCGACCCCTCATTTGCATTCTTTTCTTTTTTCAAATTTGATGCACTCGTAAGTTTTTGTAGGTCAATCTTTCATTCACGAGTTATTAGCGACATCAACGATTATTGTGTGACATACATGCGATAAGAAGCAAAGGACAAAGAATATCTCACAACCTTAAAAGGAGTTTTCTCAAGGGTTTGAGCTATCACAGTTCCTAGAGTAGGTTTAGGGCATCCACAGGTGCCCCTCCCCCTTTCTAGGTTCCCGGTCTAAGCAGATTGTCAATTTACACATTTTCTAAGTCTCGTGTGACACTTCTCCATCCTTATTCATCAGGGCAGAACTTCAACACGGTACCCAATATTAGTTACGAAACAACTAATTATTCTTATCCCTTCTTTGTAGGTATGATTTCATACTTACTAACTTAATTTGCTTGGGTCAATTCTGTATTTCATTGCTTATTTATTTACTGCTACATTGCAATCAATATTAGGCATCTATTCATTCAATATTTGATTAATCATTTAGTGAATCCGTCACTCGAATCCACCTTATTTATAGCGTTTCTTCTTCCTATTCCCATTACTGTCATGATTTTTTTGGGTCTTTTGAGCATCTTGAGCTTCCTCCATCTTCCCATAGGGTCTCTAAATCAATGGCTAAGGTTTCTACATCAATGGATGTAATTGAAAACCCCTTTGCCAAATCTCGCAATGTTCCTCTTAGTGAAATCGAAACATCTGATAATGAACAATCATATGATGAGAATACTAATGTCGATCAAGAACAATTAGAAAAACTCACAAATTTTTGACAAGCTTTGTGTGATAATCCCACTCATCTTCCGCATATCTTACATGCTTTGATTGTTGCTAAAAATACTTGTGATGTTGCTTCAATGCCTCTTGTAGGTTCTTCCTCGGCTACCATAGCCTCCACTCAACCCCTTTATATTCTATCTTCCATTCCTACTACCATTTCCCCATCAATCACCCTAATAATCCCAATGCAAAGCTTGGTTCTTCTTTGAATACTCTTGATTTAACTTCTTTATATCAAGATCTGTAGACAAAAAATTTGTCAAATTCAATTGGCTACTTCTTAGGCATCACCATATTTGGATTCCACTACACTCCTTTCACACCTGCTATCTCCACTTATTCATTTCCTCTCAATTTCATCACCCCTAAGCTGCCCACTTTCAAAGGTCACAAAGACCCTCAAGAACATCTTTGAGATTTTCATGTAGCATGCCTAGACTATGTTGATGACCATACTTTACTTACAAATATTTTTTCTTGTATCCTCTAAGATTGTGCGATGCGTTGGTTCTATGATCTACTGTCCACTCGGTAACATCCTTTATGCATCTAGTCAATGCTTTTCTTGCTCATTTCTCTATCAATATCAGCTCTAAGAAATCATATGCTCAACTTACACAAATTCAACAAGGATCTAATGAATATCTATCAAATTATGTCCTAAGATACAAAAATAACTTATCTAAGATGTCTAATGTACTTGCGGACTCTGAAATTCAATATTTATTCATCCAAAGTCTATTACCATCTCTCCAAGAGAGTGTTCTATTTTATATGTCTCCATCATTCGATCAACTTTGTCATACTCTTAAGCTACATGAAACTAAGCTATTATCTATAGGAAAGCTTAAGTATCAATAGAAAGCTTCACCTTTGCGCACTTTCAAAATAAATCAATTTTCAAGCCAACCGCTAAACCTATTAAAGCTAAAATTACTGTTAACATTGTATCTAATACTAAATAAATTCAATGGCAACCACCTAGGCGTACATATACAAAATTAACTATCACTCCAGATACTTTACTTCTAAAAATTTTCGATAGCAACCTTATTACGCTTCCTACTCCATCTAATTCAGATCCATCTTTCCCTAAAGGATGGAATTATGATGAACAACTCAGATGTGACTATCATAAATGCATTGGACATTCTAAAAATTGTTGCTTTAAACTTCCCAATCTCATTAAATATTTGATTGATAATAATGAAATTGAGCTTCTAGATCCTATGAATTATGTGACTATCAGTGAAAATCATAAGCTCAAGATATTTAACAATCCTTTGTTGAAACATGACAAACAAGTGGTTGACTACTCAAAAAATCATACATACTTTGTGTAATTCATCCTCCCGCATCTGGGGATCTTTATTTTATAGTTTGTCATCTTAGAACATCCCCAACTCTTATTAATTTATTCGATTATGACTACTATGCTACATTCTCTTCTGATTGCTTACACATTAGTGCTTCTATTGGATCCACTTCTATCAATAACACTATAGTTGATCCATCATGGTGCATCAATGTGTGTTTTATTGCACTCCTTGTTGTTATCAACTATCCACTCTCAAAAATTTCATATCCAATCCCTAAATCATATGGTGTTGTCAAGCTTACATTCACTATCGATATTCTCAAAATCCTTGTGCCTTTTCTTGTGGAACCAACAATCAAAGGGTGTGACATGCTCTTAGGTATCAATTGGATTCGCACATCCAAATCTATCATCTCCTTGAATCACTTGTGTTTGAAATTCATTCACAACAAGAAAGTCATTTCTATTAATGGTGTTCCACCATCTATATTGTGGCCATAACAAATGGTCGTAACATTTAGTCCTAAGGAGCGCCAAACTAAAGGATATTGGTAGATCCAGCTTTTTTTTTGAATTTTAGTTGTCTCTTGTTGGTATAATTATTGACTTAATGTTGGGACTTTGATGTTTATAGTCCATGATGCGGTGTTATGCGAGGACGCATCCCCTAAATTTTGTGACATCTTAAATGTTTCGAGGAATTGGAGGGGATGTCCCCAATTTTTTAAAATCTTTCAAAAGTTTTCTAATGTGTTTAATTTTAAAAAGTTGTCATGTTTACCAAAAACATCAAAATATAATCTTGAAAGTACCTAAAATACATTAAATACTGTTTAAATCCCTAAATGTCATTGAAAAAAGTTAAAATATTGAAATATTAATTTTTATGTATTATTTTAAAAGTCATCCCCCGACGTCCCCAAAATTTGGGAATTATTTCACCATCCGGAAACCCCGTCCCTCCGTACCCCATCCAATTTTATGGCATTTACCTAAGCCCCTAATGTTTGTCTTAGTTTAGAATTTTATAGCTATATCTAGTGGACTTAAGAGATTTCCACCTCCAACCAAGATAGCCATGGTTAGACAACACCTGTAATTGCTCAATTGTAGTTACTTTGGCTTGCACTCAAATTACGTAATAATTTCTAGTTCAATCCAAAATTGAAAAAGAAAGATAATTAATTTTTCGAAGAAATTTGATATGGCTTTCCCATGTCAATGACTTCATGTTCCTAATAACTTGACATCTACCTCTTTTTACCTTTGTTCCTAATTTTACCTTTGAAATTTGATATTTCCACTAAATTTTATTTCCACCATTCATTTATGTAACCTACACGTTTTTTTTTTTTCCTTATTTTAACATCTTTATCGTGAACCATCTCTTTTCATTGCACCGTATCCCCACATATACTTCTATTTCTTCTAACTTCAATTCCCAATGCTTAACCTTTCCCCTTAACACTTACATATTTCCCTAGTCCCTCTATGTTCAAACAACCCTCAAAATACTAAGACATTTATCTTCACATTAAAATGTTTTACTCCATTGTTTTTCTCATGCATTCTTATGTCTCTTTCCCTTTATGGTATGTACATTCATTTGTTATATGGAGTTAATAAAATCCTTCTCTAACCTACCTAACACCTTTGTCAACATGGCAAGGCGTTGAACCACATACTTGTTAGATTTTTCCACACTAGAATCTCAATAATTGGACCAATTTCAACATTTTCAGGTGACACAAATAGTGGCATTGATCACCATTTTCACAAAATCCTTGACTCCATGAATCAACAAGAAACTACAAATACTCAACAATCTAAAAGGGAAAATGTTATTGGAATGAAATATGAGTTGTTCACCCATAACCACAGCTTCTCACGCTTGTTTTTCTCAAATCTACAACAATGCAATGCACAATGTTCCACTTCAAACCCTTGCACCACCATCCATGGTAAAGAATGAAGTTGAGAAGGAAAATATCATATGGTTTTTAAATATTTCATCATAAATTGGCACCATGTGCAATTTATGTAGAAGATTTGATATATTTACACAATGTATTTCCACTCAATTGCTATTCACTCCATATCATGCATTCACGGCTCCTAGGAAATAGGGTATTCAGATCTCCCTTGATGTAGGAAAGGGAGGTGCTCCACAAACAAAGGAGGAGGAGGGCCTTTAAGAACTTGTCTTTGTAGTGTCCCCTTTTTAGGACAAGTTAGAAAATGGAGAAATACTTGTCAAAAATCAAGCAAAGAATGGATAAACCCTTTTGTATCAACCTAAAATATCCCAATGTCAGCTATTTCGAACCCAAATGGGGTTGGAACTAGCCAAGGTGGTGGGATAGATTGGAAGAAAACAATCGGAATTCAAACACATTCAAAACCAAATTTTACACAATTGGAAATTAATTAATATTCAAACCCTGAACTGTTGCAATTTTTTAAAAATCATATCTTTGGCTAGAGAAGTCCAAATGAGCTGAAACTTTGGATCTTGGGCCACAAAAATATGAAGAATAACATTCCAAAATCAGATTTTGCCTGATAACACAAAACCCTAAATTTTCCCTAAAAAAGTAGGTTACCAAAGCACATTTAAGGCATCAAATCAACTCCAAAAATTATGAAATTACTTTCTCCTTATTCCTCCTAATTTCTACAACCAAATCCAATATTAAACTGACCCCAAAATTCAAATCTGAAATAAATAGCTAGATAGCTTGCATGAGACAACTAAAATCTTACAAAATTCATAACTCATTCAATACTCCATGTTTTTACAAGAAATAAAGTGCATAATAAACTATTAAGAGTTTTCTAATGCACTATAGATCTGATTTTTTGAACATTAAAACCCCCTCAAAACAGCCCCCAAAATCTGAAACCAAGTTGCTAGGGTTAGAATAAATTATATAAATTAATTCCATCTCACTTCTAACCTTCCAACACACCCAAAATACCAGCCCTTGCTCATAAATAATTAATCACCCACAACAGATTATAGATCTAGCACATATGACATTAAATCATGATAAAATAAACCCCAATCCAAGTTGCTATGGCTAAATAAATTGCAGCAGAAGTAACAACATTTACAAAAAGAGCCCAAATCCTTCAAGGATTACTTCAAAATGAGAAATAAACATGCAGATTTCTCCAACAAATAAATGTGCCACACTCTATATCAAGTTGCCAAGCTTAGGAGGGTTTAATCATGCACAAATATATTCAAAACTAGCAGTAATGAATTTTCAAATAAGATCTTTGCGAATGGAAGAGAGAGAAATTAACAACATAGGGCATACATCCCTTTTCTACAAGCATGGAGTAAATTTAAAAGTTGAATCAACATAACCCACTAAAGGAAATGTGACCTCTTTTTATAGAGTTAAGGGGTGCAACATTCAAAAAGACCAACCTTTCCCTTTTGGAGGGAAAAATAAACTCTCATTATAATAAAATATTTAATAAACTAAGACTATGTGCACTTTAGTATTATTAATTAAATAATAAAAGCAACTATCCTATGTCCATATTTAAACTAACTAAGAGAGCCCTCGTTGCAGCACAAGGCATGCCAAGGGGTTACAAAATAGACAAAAAAACATCTTAGGACCATCTTCAAGCTCAATCCTCAAACCCATGAGAAGAGAGAATGGGTTAAGGGTCTTCAGGTCTTCAATTTCAACAATGTCCCAAGAAGGGGACATTACACTTACATTAGCGGCATTTATGCTTGGGCTATGTCTAATGGAAATGGCTATAAAAAGCATTTGTATCTTTTTTAGCTATACATAAGGCCCAAAATTTTAAAAAACATGAGATTTGTAGTTCCATCATACCCAAAGAAAAGTAGCTTAAGATTGGGTCCAAGAAAAGAAATTATGGGATTTATCATTCTTGGGTCAAGGGTATCCATGCGGTGATATACACTTGAATGGACAATGATTGGTAAATATGTAGATGGAGATGGAGTGTAATGGCCCTTTTACCACTTAAGGACCTAATTTTGGATTTCTTTCCATCCCCTTTTCCATGGCAACAAAGTAGAAGAGTTGGGAAAAGCAATTGGGCTTCCTTTGCATTTATTTTCTAATTTTAATGTTTCTTTTTAGTTTGTTTTTTTCTTTTAGCGGGTTGGCTGGGTTTGGAGCTTTAATGAAGCCAATTAAAGATTAAAATGAACACTTCCTGGTCGGCCTTGTCTTTTTGGGGATTTGGAGTCAAAGAGAGGTTATAAAGGAAGGTTAGAGAGCTCATTTGTAACATCTATCGTTGGCGCATTTTCTCTATTTGAACTTGAGGGCTGGTTGCTCATTGTTCTTCCACTCTTGGGCGGAAATCCAAGTGTATGGATTTTTTCTAGAAGAACGAAAAACCCTTCTAGTGGCTGGTTGGGGGATATAAACTCTCCTTCCTTGCTGGATTAAAGACATATTTTAGATTTGAGAGGAAATAAGACAATCGGATTTTTATAGGCATTGTTGATCCTTCCCTTGTGAAGCGACTTGCATTGGTGAAGGGTTTGGTGCCATCTAGGGCATGACAATCTGATTTGAAGTCATATTTGTCTTCCTTAATATTTATGAAGTTGGAATCTACTATTTGTTGTGAAGTTTGGGGTTTCTAAACCCTCCTTTCATAATTATTTTGGAGCTATACATTTGCTGGTTATATTTAATTTTTCAGTTAAGCATTAGCATGTTTTTGAGGTTGAAAAAAGTTCTAAAATATCTCTAAAAGGTTTATAGAAAGTGTGCATTTTTGGTAAATATATTGGTGAAATTGTGAGATTTTCATATCGTTGTTCCTAAAATCTGATTGTTGTCCAAATCTGGGTTTGTTTTCAGTTCGTTGGTTTAAAAAATCAGATTTGATCATCTTGGAATTTGTGCTAATTTTCTAATTTTCAGTTTTAGCCCTTGAAAGGGATATTTCATGGAGCAAGGCCCTTGTTCCATTATCAAAATCAATGAAAATGATGCATGTATAGCCCCTCTTCTATCTATCTCTGGTTGTTGTTACTCAAGTTATATGTATACGCAACTCATAGGTATGCTTAAATGTGCATTACTTTTGGATTCTTTGAACTTGCTCATGTCTCTTACAGTAGGGCACCAATTCCTTCCACATCCCAAAATCTATAGGCATGTACAAACAATGTAATAATTTGGCATCCATTTGACCAAAATGAGTAGCCCTTCTCCATCTATCCTAAGCAACCTAACACCCCCTTACTAAACTCTACCATTCCAATAATTCTTATACATCCCAATGTGGTAATGATAATACCTCCTTTAAAGCTGCTCCTACTATTTGGACTATGGGGCTACCACAACCCCCTCTTTAGAAAATTCTCTAGCTATTAGCTTCACAAAGTGGCCACTCTATTTCCACTTTTTGTCTTACACACCTTATTTCTCGAGAATGACCTATGACCCTTCAATTTCTCTAATTCTGGACACTAGTTCCCAACCAAGATGCCGAGTGTCAGTGCCTTTGACCTCTTTATATTTTGTTCACATCTTTTGGGTCCTTTCTAGCCGTTTGAGCATCTTATCTTTTGGTAGTCGACATTTTCAGGGTTAATTACAAAATTCAAGTAAGGGAATCATATAAATATAAAGTTATGTGATCATAATAAAGGACCAAACACTAAGAATTAGCTATCACCACCTAAGGTTGCATCCAAAGGCTATTCAAGAGCATTCAAGCATCCATTCTAGGGAAAGGGACTGCATTATTTTGCATACACTTCATAGGAGTGAAAATTCATTCTATTCTATGCACACATCTTCTTACATATTCTACATCTAGCTATTTTCTTGCTATCAAGTGTGACACACACAAGAGTCACCTAGGGCGCTATTCTACACACACACCTAGAACTACATTGGCTCTAAAATTTAGTACAAAAATCAATCATAAGTTCACTTGTTTGATAATTGAGGACATTCTAACCCCTCATTTATATTCTTTTATTTTTGGGATTTGATGAACTCTTGAGGGTTTTACAGGTCAATATTTCATTACAAGTTATCAGTGACATCGACGATCGATCATTGTGTGACATACATGTGATAAGAAGAAAAGGACAAAAAACATCTCACGACCCTTTGAAGGATGTTTCATAAGGGTTTGAGTACTCTTAGGCACCTAGAGTAGGTCTACGGCACCCACAAGCACCCCTGCCCCTTTTTGGGTGCCCCAGTATAAGAAGATCATCAACTTGCACATTTTTTCTAAGTCTCTATGTGACACTTTTCCTTCCCTATTCATCAGGTCAACAATTCGGCATAGTCCAGGATTAATTGGGAAACAACTAAGTCTTCCTATCCCTTATTTGTAAATAGGGTTTCATATTTACTAGCTTAATTTTCTTGTATCTATTTAATATTTCATTGCTTATTTATTTCTTTGTTACATTACAATAAATATTAGGCATCTATTCATTCAATATTTTCTTAATCAACTCCCATAAATTTTTCCTTGAATATATGTGCCTCATATTTTCCCTCTAATTGAGTTGAGTGTGAGCCTCCGCCTTCCCTCTAGAAATAAGGTTTAATACCCATGAGACCATTTACGATCCCTCACATCCAATGATAAGGGATCATAGTCATTTAACCTTTGTTTTCCTTACCAATATGATAGTACCATCCCACACTTACATGCTTGCGCATACGTGCACACCCACACCAACATATGTACATATAAACATGCACACATACATGCAAATGCATTCACACAACATGCACACATGCACACAAAAAAGCAAGTAATATGACTATAGTTTGTAATGAAACTAGATTAAAAACTCTACACAAGCCATATATATAACTTTATTTATTGAAGGCTTAATTTTTCATTGATGTATATTTCCTTATAAAACAAGGGATTGGAAAATGATGTATAGAGGACACACTTTGGAATGTTAGTAATGGAAAAATCCATTTAAGGGTTGAGATGGGAAAATCTAAATACATGGATTCAACACATGATCTATGAGGAGTCAAGAATGATTTGCACACATAGAGGTGGAATTCAATCAGGTCACAAATACACCCATAATGTCATGGTTTATTTTTGTGCCTCTAATGGTTTGTTTCTTCTTTTTCCTAAGATTGGTGCTATCTTGTTATTCTCTATGATTTTAATTTCAAATAATCCCTTTCTATTATATATTTTTATTTTACACATATGTTTGAATGGCTTAGGAACCCTTTGAAAATTATCACACTTATTTAGGTTTTACTCTTACCTTGTTGCAACAAAAGTGCTTACAAAAATTATGTTTCTTTGCTCTTTCAAGCTTAAATATTACTCTACACGAAACAATTTTACCTCCACACTTTTAAATATGTAGCCCACAAGATTCTATCCTATATGTCGAGACATCCTCATGTATCAATAATAACTACTCCATATGTAATTACAATAATTTTAATATAAATCCCATACTTTACCATGTTTACAAGCATTTTTGATGTTATCTTTACAGTCCTTAGTATTAACATCAAGTTTCATTTACATATAACAAATCACCATGTATATCCCTCTATGGAATATGAGTATCTTTATCTTCTAAAATACAACCTATAATAGTGGGTTGTCATCTTAAAAATAAGTGTATATATGAAATGTTTTTGTACCTATGGCCACATGATTCTTTATTTATGCAAGTATAATTCCTTAGCTAGATGTGCTAGATTTCCTTTAAAAATATGTACTCAATACCTAGGTTATAGATGTTTCTCTTTCCATACATCAAGGTACACATGAAAAGACATTTTTGGAAATTATATTGTAATAAATTTTAGTCATTACTTTACTAGTTCTGATAAAATTCAAATATTACATGAAACATGTATGTGGCTTCCTCCCAATTCAATTCACTTTCTCTCTATTTATCCTACTACCATGTTTTTGTGATACCTTTTCATGCAAAAATTAGTGTACTAACTCTCATCTCATGTTGTAATACATGTTGTTGGAGTTTGATAAAAAAATACTTACATGTTACCACTTCCAAAAAATTGTGAAATTTTTCTATTTTTGTTATGAACCCTTTAGATGGGTCATACTTCATGATCACTACATATCCAATTATTTATATCTAAATCTTATTATACTATAATTGATGAGGTTGATCCCCAAGATATTCCTATTTCATCATTTAGTCCAATGTATAACCTGGAAAGTTCAAAAAGGCCATAAATCTTATTTATCCCCGATCTATTGGGTGACATGATTGAGAAATAATTATACCCATCCAAAAATGGATTACTATTATATTTAGGCTATGTTTTATGTGGAACACTCGTGCTTGGTCATTTTTCCTTAGGTTAATGTCCAACCTTGTAATACCTTTACAAATCATATGCATAAGGTGAAACTAGATCCTTGGGTATGGTATATCGCATTTTCTCTACCTTGTTCATTGGTATAAAAATGATAGAGTCATACAAATAGGATTCCATGTGATTCAATACCATGTCAATAGTTATACTCTAGGATAGGCCCATTTCTTCCTAACTTATTTAATTTAATTTGAATTAAATCTAAGTATTAAAGAGTCACTACTGAACCAAATGATGTATACATGTTGAAATATAGAAAATAACACAAGCAATCTAAGATGCAATATTTGAAACCCTAAGAAAATAAGGAAGAGAGAGGAATTAACTGATTTATGCTTAATATGGAACTGATCTAAACTGGAAAAAGTGAAGAATAGACTGGGAAGAGTGCCATTACTACTCACAATAATTTTTAGAACTCATGGATACTATCATACACAGGTGTCCATAGTAGGGCATGAGAACCTAGGCACTAGAGACATTTCTAGGCACCGATGATTGAGAGATGATCATAAACTATTTTCTATAGTGTCAGAATATCTTCAATGTTACTTCCTATGGATCACTTGTTAGTCACACAATGAATTCCAAAGGTACATGTAACCTGCAAAATAGAAGTTCACTTGCACAATCCCACAAACCACATCAAACCTAAAAAGAATATGTAATATGGGGAGTTGGATTGACCCCAACAGTCACCTCGAGAGTGAACTTACTATTGAGCGTTGCACTACATCTTAGACTCCATGTATTTCTGGTGAGTGTGTGTAGCAATTGTGCCCTAGGTTTCCCTTGTGTAAGTTGTACTTGATAAGAGGCAATATTTTATCTAGAATGTAAATGTGTGGATGAAATAGAATAAAATTCCCCTTCCTATGATGTGTATGTAGAATATGTAGTCCCTTGTCCCTTGAATAGATGTTATATGGATGATTTTGAGTGCTTTAGGTGCCTTTTGAATGCAAACGTATGTAATGATAGTAATACTTAGTGCTTGGTCCTTGATTTTGAACACATAAGTATGTATTTACATTGTTTGAATTTTTTAATTAACAACTAGAAGGTAGACACATAAGTGAAAAAGATGCTCAAAAAATAAAAGAGACCCAAAAAGAGTGAGTAAGGTGAGAAAGGGTTAGGGGCGCCCAGAGGGGACATGAGCTCTTGGGCACTTCTGTCTCAGCTAGGCACTGGTGTATGAAGCCATAAAAGACAAATAAGTGAAATTCCAACTGGGATGTAGGGTGTGTAAGACCAAATAAAAAATAAGAAACAAAGAAAAGAGGCCAAAGATAGTTGTCAACCGCTAGTTTTCTCACTTATGAATCATGTAAATGCTAGTATTATTTTTGGACCTAGAAATGTACCCAAGTGCGTGATTTTCTGTCTACATTTTCCCCACTTTATGTTTTTGAGTGAATAATCGATAACATAAAGTAGATAGAAGATGCATAATGAGATAACCATGTAGGGTGTGTGATGTAGAACGTCTTTGAGTGGACAAGTGAAGTGTGTAATGATGCAAAAATGAAACATGTAAACTAGGAAAGGAAAGTGGCCTTAGGGGGTGAAGTGTATGTGTTGTGTTGTACATTTTATTGTAGCTTGTTGTTGATGCTTCTTGTAAGGACATACCTAAAAAGAAGAGTAAGAATGTAGTCAAATATATGTATATGATAAATTAGAGAAAAGTGTGCAATAACTATGTAAAATTATGTAAAAGTGTGTAAAAGCAAAGTGTGCATCGATGTAGAAGAGTGTAAAAGATAGAAAATTTATTGAACTATTGTGTACAATGATTTGTTTAGGCGATGTCACACTAAGTGTGAGTTTTTTGGCGATCTCACGCCAATGAGAAAGTGTTGGGAGAGAGGTCCAGAGTTACTATCCATCCATGACTTTTCCCGATAAGTAACACTACTGATGAGTACGCCCTTGATTTGTTCTTAATGTCCCAAATTATTTCCGATTATACTAATTGTTCCAATTGAATAAGATATAATTGATTTAACAAAATTAGAGAGATTTTATTAAACCCTAATTATAGAGTAAGCTCGAATGTAATTATGATATGCATATGTTAGATATAGTTTGACATAAGCAATAAACAAATAAAATATGAAACCCTAAGTGTGTGTGTGAGAGAGAGAGGAATGGACTTAGCTAATTTGTGCTTGATTTGGGACTGACGTGTAGACTAGGAAAACTATTGAACATGAGGTGATCTATGTTTTCAATGCTCAGAATAAATTATTTAGGTCACGAAACATGCTAGACATGGGTGCATGGACTAGGTCATGGGTGTTTTGGTGCGAGAATATGCCTTGGGTTATCGTGACTAAGAAAATGGTGAATTTGGTTTTTACTATGTCACACAAGTTTCATTAATATTCATTATTGGTTGAATGTATGTCATACCTTGATCACCGAGTGTAATCAGAACCTACAAAATAGATGTTCATCTTCAAAACCCACAAAAATGCATCAAATCCAAAAATAAATATGCAATATGGGGAGTTAGACTAACCCCAGCGGTCACCTAATAGAGTGAACTTATAACCGAGCATTGCACTACATCTCAGACTCCATGTATTTCTTGTGAGTGTGTGTATAAATCGTGCCCTAGGATTCCCTTGTGCAATATGTACTAGATAACAAGATAGATTTACTAAAAGATGCAAATGTGTGTATGAAATAGAATGAAATTCCCCTTCCTATGCAGTGTATGCAGAAAATGTAGTCCCTTGTCCCTTGAATGGATGCTAGATGGATGCCTTTGAGTGTTTTGGATGCCTTTAGATGTAAGATTAGGTGATAGTAAGTATGCTTAGAGCTTGGTCCTTTATTTTGAACACATAACTATGTATTTATATGATTCCCTTGTTTGAATTTCGTAATTAACAACTGGAAGGTTGACCCATAAGAAAATAAGATGCCCAAATGATAAAAGAGGAACAAAAAGAGTGAGTAAGGTGGAAAGAGGTCAGGGGTGCCTAGAGGGGATGAGGGTGCCTGGGTGTTGTCCTCTTGGTTAGGAGATGGTGTCTGAAGTCATAAAAGATAAGCAAGTAAAGTATCAAATAGATTGTAGGGTGTATAAGACCAAATAGAAAACAAGAAACACAGACAGAAGGCCAAAGATAGCTGCTAATTACTAGTTTTCTTGCTTAGGAATCATGTAAATACTAATATGATTTTAGGACCTATAAATTTACCCAAGTGCATGATTTTGTGTCTGCATTTACCCCCACTTTATTTTTTTGAGTGAATAATTAATAACATAAAGTAGTTAGAAGATGTGTACCTTTTTTTCCTATAGAGTGTGATGGTGATATCATGTCGAAGTGACAAGTGAAGCATCGAATGAGTGAAAAATGAAGCGTGGAAGATAAGAATGGAAAGTGACCCTAGGGGTGAAGCGTATGCCCTGATTTTTTATATGTTGTTGTGCTTGAATTGCTTATATAGGGTTACTTCTTGTTGCATATTAAAAATATACCTGAAAAAGAAGAGAAAACGAGTATTCAAAGTCATGTCTTATGAAACTCTGCAAAAGTATGTAAAAGTGTGTAAAAAGTAGTAAAAGGAAAGTGTGCACTTGATATGAAAGAGTGTAAAGGATATAAATATGTCTTGAAATGTTGTGTAGAGTGAGTTTTTTGGGTGATCTCATGCTAAGAGTGAGTTTTTTGGGCAATCTCATGCCAAGTGCGAGTTATTTGGGCGATCTCATGCCAAGCACAATTTTTTGGGCTCTCTCATAGCAAGGGAGAGGAATGTTGGGGAGAGAGTTATATTTCTACTCTCCATCCATGAATACTTCCCAAATAAGCACCTTTGTAGATAGTACATCCCTTTTTTCCCCTATTGTCCTTGATTTTTTTCGAATGTATTGTTTGTTCCGATTGAAAATGGAGATAGAATGCATTCTGCTCATTAGAGGGCTATACTTGTAATGTGAAAATTCTCTCGAAGACTTATGTGAATTGTTTTAATATGAGAAAATGATTCTATCTATCCCCAGGACATTAGCGCCCAAGGCAAGATACGGAGTTCTTGGGCATTCTGTCTGAGCCTTGGTGTTGTGTGTGTCTTGTTATGATTCGACCCAAGTTTGATTATAAGCCAGTGTTGTAATTGTAAATTGTGTTGATTTTGTGTTGTATTGTACTATGTTATAGATCTGAGCTATTGTATGGGGTGATTTGCTTACCTAATGTATTCCCCCTCATTTGGGGTGATTATGACATTGATAGGAGTGTCCAACCAAAAATATAGAACATGATGTATATCTGAACTATATCCCTGTAGGGGGGAGGGTATGTGCATAGTAGAAACCAAGGCACATACAAACAAAGTGGCTAGATATATGTGATAGTAGAAAAAATAGAAATTATGTCATAGAAAAATAATGTAAAAAGAACGTGTGCATACAAGATAAACAACAAAAAGTGGGTTTAAAACATGGGATATCACTCACAATGTCACAAGACAATTAGGGTCGAGGCATCCATAAGAAAGAAAATAGTGATAAAACAAAGAAATAGGGCAGATCCCGCAAACAATAACATAAAATGGCAAACAATGTCAAGTAACATTTAAGATAAGCGTGTTGGAAAATAGTCCTACAAGGAAAATGCTACACATAAAGCACTCGTTAACATGTTATAAATATAAAGAGTATGTCAAATCATGTATGTATCAATGTAAAGTAATGTGCTAGTAATAATAAGAAGTAGTATACAATGAAATGATAACACCTGTAATGTGTGAGAAAGTAGATGCCCCTAGGAGCCTCGATGGGATTGGTAAGAGGTATAGTGCCAAGCATCATTGCTCCATGTAAAGACTTTTTAGTGATCTACATTCACTCCAAAATACCAAGTGAACACGCATGTGTATATAGAAAAGATAATGACATACTAAGTATCTGTCTAGCATGGGAAACAAAGTGTACATGTAAGTATAAGAAAGCAAGAGTAAGTGCAACCAATATATATAGTATATGCAAAGTGTATGAGTCTCGAATGGGATGGTATGCAATGCATGAAGATGGTAGGAGAAACGTGCCCCCAATAGATTTGTATGATATTATATGAGGTTCATTTATAAAATACCCCTAAAAAATTAAGAATGAACCATAGAATAAGAGTTTGTCATCGGGAAATGGTTTGAAAATGTGTGCTAGAAAGATAGATCATGAAGTGTGGAGCATAAAGATTCAATGAAGGTGAGGTTCATTTTAGATTTAGACCCTTGATTAAACTAAAATGCAAACATATGAGCCTAATATGAATGCTATAGCAGCGAGAAATGAATAAAAATTAAATACAAAATTTACACCCAAAACAACTAAACAATAAAGTGAAAACTCTAATTGCAAAGAGAGGGTAAAAGCCTTAGCTGATTTGTAGATTTATGGAAAGTACATAGAGTTAGAAATCTAGAAAATACAAAGCACATATTATCACACCAGAGCACAAAAAAATGTAGATCTAAGGAGATAGGTTGGATGGGGGCACACTGGAGGCGGACATGGGCACCCGTGGGTGCCCTAGACCTATTTCTAGACACTTGGGTCTGCAGAAATGATAAAAAAACCTCTTCTAAGGTTTCACAAGTTATTTTCCTTTAGTCACCTTTAGACACTCGAGGTCGCACCAAGATCACCGAGGTCGATGTAAACCTGCGATGAAAAATGAACCTAAAAATCCTTAAATAGACATCAAATCCTAAAATATAAAGATGTAAAATGAGGGGTTAGACTTTCCTCAACTACCATAATGGTGGACTTACAACTAAGAGTTGCACTACATATAAGACCCAATTTAGTTTTTGTGTGTGTGTGTGTGTGCATAATTGTGCCCTAGGTTTCTCTTATGTGTGTCACACTTGAAATAGTGAGCAAGTAGCTAAATGTAGAATGTAGTAAATGTGTGCATGAAATAGAATGAACTTCCCTCTTATGAAGTGTGATGTAGAAAACCAGCCCTTGTGTCCCTTTTGATGGAGCTAGATGGATGAAATGAAGCTCTTAAATTCCTTGATGGATGCAACCTTAGGTGGTAATAGATAGTGCTTAGGGTTTGGTCCCTTATTATGATCACATAACTTTAGTAATTAACCCCAAAAGGATGACTACCAAAAAGATAAGATGCTCAAATGGATAGAAATGACCCAACAAGTTTAAGTATAGTATAAATAGGACAAGGGCACACAGAGGGGATGAGGGCACATCGAGTTGGTGTCCCAGCTAGGCGGTGGTGTCCAGGATGAAAAATGTTGAAGAGTAAAAATTCAAATTGAGAATATAAGGGTGTAAAACCAAAAGAAAGAACAAAAAGTAAAGTAAGGTCGCAAAGACATGGGTTAATTTGTAATTTTCTTACTTAGGAATCACATGAATATTAGTTTGTAATCGGGACTAAATAATTTCTCAAAGTGTGTGATTGTGTGTCTACATTTTCCCTCACTTTATGTTGGTGAGTGGAAATATTGATAACATAAATTAGATAGAGATGTGTACACGATAGCGATGTAGATTGATGTAGAAAGCATGCCTAGGGACTAGAAAAAGCATGGAGTGAAAAAAGTGAAGTGTGGATGTTAAGGAGGAGAAAGTGTAAAAAGTGATGATGAAAATGTACCTAGGGTGTAAACACTTGTGTAGATGCCATGATGTACTTGTTGTTGATGTCAATGAGTGTGATGTTGTTAGTTGTTGATGTTGACTATTGCTTCCCATACAGATGGACCTGCAAAAGAGAAGTCGATAAGTAGACAAATACACATGTATATGATAAAAATATGTAAAAAGTGTGGAAGGAAAGTATGTAAAAATGCTGAAAATGTGAAAAAGGAACATGTGTACTAGATCCATGATGAGGAAAGAGTGTAGATAAGGATCCTGTAGATGATTTCAATGTGCGCATTTTTCGGGAAATATCATGCAAGTGAAATGGAAGAAGTGTAGGGATAACTGTCTGGTGTCATCTGCAAACCTTTAACTGCTTCCCACTATGTAGAACACCACTACAGATGGTGTGTATAAACACATGTACTAATGACTCTCTGTCCTGTAAAATTCATTGTGTATGGAGTTCTGTAGATTGTGTTGAACTATCAATCACTATGTAATTTCCCCTTAGTTGCAGGAATCCAAGAAAGGCTACCTTGTTTCCCCTATTTTCATGCATGCAAGAAAGGTCGTTGTGCTAAAGAACCAAGTCCGATTCTCGAGCCCTTTCCAAAACTGAAAACTATTTTGTACCAAAGACCGTGTTATGTATAACGTTGTATGGGGTGACTTATTCACCTAGATGATGACCCCTCATTTAGGGTGCATGCAACATTGCTGAAGGAGTATGCATACCAAAAGAGGATTGACTATTGTGCTAAATTTATACCCTATAGTGGGGAGGAAATATTCTTTGTAGAAGCCAAGGCACACATAAACAAGGTGGCTAGGAAATAAATGTTAGTACAAGCAAAGACAAACATGCATGTATAAGATAAAATGTAAGCTAAGAAGACAATGTGTAAGCTAAGATGCAAGTAGAAGACAATGTAGACCACGAAAAGTGGGTGGAAAACATGGGACATCACTCATGATGTCGCAAGACAATCAAAGCCATATTGGCCATAAGAAATCAGAGAACAAACAAGACATAGGGCAAAGCTCACAAATAATGAAAAGAAAAAAACAAACATTGTATCAAACAACCATGGAAGCAAATAGTCCCGCTGAACAAATGTTGCACATGACGCACCCATTAACATGCTAGAAATATAAAAAGTATGTCAAGGCGTGTATAATCGATAAGGTAATGTGCTATAGAACAAAATGAAAAAAATAAAACCTATAGTGTACGAAAGCGGATGCCCCCAAGAGCTACCTTGTGGGACCAAGAATAGGTACCGTGCCAATCATTTATGCTATGTGTAATAGATTTTTATAATCTGTGATCATAACTTAAAAGGAAAGTGAATGCATATGTGTTTATGATAAATATAATGACATACAAGATATCTATCTAGCATGTGTAATAATATGAACATGTAAAAACATGGGTAAACAAGAGTAAATGTGACCAATATATGCATTATGATGTGGATGAGGTGGAATGGAATTTAGAGTGAATGATAGGAGTAGCATGCCCCCAGAGTGGATGTATATGTATGTAATGAGGTTCATTTATTTATTTCCCCTCAACAGTCAAGAATGAACCGTAAACGAGAGTGCATCATCAAAAATTGTTCGAGCAATGTGTTTTCATGTGGAAAAAGTTGATGAATTAAGCATGGAGGGTTAATTGGAGAATGATTATCTGGAGATCATATCTATGCGACATAGGGGTGATTTTATCTTATAGTTGTATAATGAGGTACTAGGATGCATGATGATTTAGCCTAAAGCATATATCACTAGATGTGTGAGTAAGATGCTAGTAAGTGTGATGATGTAGCACAAGGTGTATACCATGATATATATGAATAGGATGGTAGGAAACATGATGATGTAACACACAACATATATCACAAAATATGTTAATAAGATGATTGGATAAAAATGTCGCATAGTGTGATAAAAAGTTTTATTTATGGATTGTGAAGATGAAAGTGTAGAATGATGTAAATATGATGAGGTGAGGTTCAATTTTGATTTGGACCCTCAGCATTCAAGTATGAACCATTGGACTAGAGTGCATCATTGGGTAGTGAGTGTAGTGCATAGAGGATGATAAGGTAGGTTGAAGAGGAAGATGGTGTATATGTACAAAAGTGCATGATGTGTAATGTGTTGTGTGTGAGGTTCATGTGTATAGGATTCCCTCAACAGTCAAGTGTGAACCAAAGCACAAGAGTGTGTCATAGGGAAATGATGATACTAGGGTGTGATTAAATATGTATATGCTAAAGCGTAGGTGTGAAATGATGTGAGTATGAGAGGCATGTCTATCTAAAGCGGGGGATAAATAATTAAAATCCCCCAAGTGTGTATTAATGAATGAGCTATTTGATGAGCATAAAGGATGAAGGTCCTCTACCCGATGCTTACGGTGATGAAGGTGTACGACCATGCTCTAAGAGTAGTGGTATATGAGATATATTATGTGTATGTGAGTGAATCCTATATGCATGTAATGAATGAGTATATGGTGGGTACCTTGGTGTAACAAAATGTGTAGGTGATGGAGATCTATGTGGAGAAGAACACGGCGGTGATGGACACATAAATAGAATGAAATGAGGTGGCAAAAGGTGTCTAGATGTAAGAAATTTCTGGCGATGGAACTCGACTGATGTCTTTGGACTAATAGAGCAATGGGACTGCATAGGTTGTGTGTGAGCATGTGAGATTCAAGTAGATTGTGCTTTAGGTAATAGAGGTCATGGCGTACTAGATGGACTAGGTGATGCATTGGTAATAAAAAAGGATATGGAAACAATGGAGCAGAGGGAGGCACACCGTTGATATAAATGACTTGAATTTTATGAATGAATTTTAGATGCAATTGGTTCATGAAGATGATAGACTGAGACTCGTGAATCCAATTGAGGCCCAAGAGCATGTCACACCTATTGATTTCCTATCTAAAAATTAAGGGTACCAATATAGTAAGAGGACCAACTGTAGCGTGGATTTTGACAACACCACATGAATTATTTAGTGGATATGATATTTGTGAAAGTGGGTAGCCAATAATAACAATAAGTGGAATAAAACATGCAATCGACGGGCCATGATGGACCAATGGTGTTATTGATAGGGATATATATGACATAGGCACTAATGTGTATGTGATTAGAGAAAATTCTACATGATAATCATGATTAGATAAATAAATGATTGGATCGAGACATCTCTGTATTAGCAACTAAGAAATCAAGATCCCCCCGATGTAGGACAAGGAACCTGTATGATATGGATTATTAGCCAAGGAATCAGCCAGATTTCTTTTCATGTTTTGGAAGCGGATTGTTAAAGATTTTGAGCTTATGATTTTCATTAATAGGTGTAGAATTCGTAGGCTCTAGAAGCTTGATTTTATTATTGTCGATGAGATCTTGAATAAGAGTACGAAGTTTAAAACAACAATCTGTAGAATGCCCTACACATTGATGATAGTCGAAATGGAATTTTCATTATAATTACGACCTTTTGGGTGAGAATGGATCTAATTGGAGTGGAGGAGGAAGTTTGATGAGATTAATTTTGATAAGTTGTGGAAGCAAAATATGTTGAAGGACTATTAATTTTGTGTATGCACATCAAGGTCATTGCATTTGAAGCTCTTTGGTGGTTGATATAGCATTGATAATTATTTTTACAACAGCTTGTTTTTTTTTATGGTTTGAATGGTGAATTACTTTGAAAATGTGTAGAATATGACACTTTCTCTTGATATTTAATATTTCCTATAGATAAGAGCTTAGTTTCACGAAGCTTAAGAGTATGACATAATTGATCGAATGAGGGAGATGTCTCAAAGAGAAAACTCTCCCAAAAAGGTGGTATTATACTCCAAATGAATAAGTCTTGAAGCTCAAATTCTGAAAACACATTTGACATCTTAGCTAAGTTATTTTTGTATCACAAAACGTAATCGATAAGTATTCATTAGATCCTTGTTTAAGTTATGTGAGTTGAGCATAGGAGATCTTAGAGCCAATGTTGATAGAAAAGTGAGTAATAAAAGCATTGACCAAATGCGTGAAAGATGTTACCAAGTGGACAGGTAGGTCATAAAACCAATGCATCACATAATCATGAAGACTACAGGGGAAGATTTTATCCAAGAGGATATGATCATCCAAAAATCTAGACAAGCCACATGGAAGGCTCGAGAGATGCTCTTGTGGGTCACCATGCCCATTAAATATGGGAAGCTTGGGGTGACAAAATTAGGAGGAAGTAAGTAAGAATATTTGGAGGGTGCAAATGGAGTATGTAATAATAAAGTGGAATCCAAAGATGGAGATGCATGAGAAGTAGCCTATTGTAATTGACGAATTTGTGCTTGAAGGTCTTGATAGAGGGAGGATAAATCTTGAGTGCCAATGAAAGAGACTTGTCATGTGTGAGAAACAAGAGGCAAAGTAAAGTGGTTAGTTGGAGTAGGAATAAAAACAAGGATGATAGAAATGGGTGGAAGAGTAGAAAGTGGTGGTGAGTAATAATGGAAGTGGAAATGACATCTCAAGCAACAAGCTCTACCAGATTGGTGGCCTCCTCACGAGTAGCATGTAAAAGAAAGTATAGATCTTGGGGATGCTCAACAATATGATCATTAAGGGATTTAAGATTGTCTTTAGTAAATTCCTCATAAGGTCAAACCATAGTGATTAGAGTGATAAATGGAAGGGGAATTTGGAGGTCATGTTCACCAAAATTATTAAGCTAAAATGTAAACATATGAGCCTAATTTGAATGTTATAGTAGTAAATGAATAAAAATTAAATACAAAAATTACACCCAAAGAAACTAAGCAATAAAGTGAAAACCCTTATTTCAACAAGAGGGTAAAAAGCCTTAGCTGATTCTCAAAGTTCTAGAAAGTGCACAGAGTTGGAAAGCTAGAAAATACGAAGCACAAACCATCGCACTAGAGCATAGAAAAATGTAAATTTGAGGAGATATGCTAGACTAGGGTGCCTAGAGAGGGACATGCCCCGTGGGTTCCCTAGACTCATTTTTAAGTGTCGAGTCTATGGAAATGCTCAATAAACCTCCTTTGAGGTGTCACAATATTTTCTCTTTTTATCACTTTGAGGTCACACCAAGATCGTCGAAGTTGTTGTAAACCTGCAATGAAGAACAAACCTGTAAAACCCTCAAATAGACATCAAATACTAAAAAAGAGTATGCAAAATGAGGGGTTAGATTGTCCTCAACCGTCACAATGGTGGACTTACAATCGAGCAATGTACTACATCTCAGATCGAATGTAGTTTTATGTGTTTGTTCACGGAATTGTTCCCTAGGTTGCTCTTATGCGTGTCACACTTGGAATAACGAACAAGTATATAGATGTAGGATGTCATAAATATGTGCATGGATAGAATGAAATTCCCTCCTAAAGGACCTAAAAAGTGTGAGTAAAGTAAAACTAGGGTAGGGACGCCTAGAGGGGACAAGGGTGTCCGGTGTTGGCGTAATTGATAAGCACTAGTGTTCATGATGATAAATGTCGAAGAGTAAAAATTTAGATTGAGCAAGTAAGGGTGTAAGACCAAAATCAACAACAGAAATTAAAGCAAGGTGGCCAAATACATGGTTTAATTATCATTTTATTACTTAGGAATCACATGAATAATAGTATGTAATCGGGATGGACAATTACCCAAAGTGCGTGATTGTGTGTCTACAACCCTCAAAGCATTTAGGTATGAATCATGGAAATAGAGTGTGTCATAGGGTAATGATGATACAAGTGTATGTATCATGATGTATAAGAGATATGAGAAAGACTAGATGTGAAGGACATAGTGCAATAGTAGAAATGATAGAAATTTGATGATCCTAAAAGGGGATAGTAAGCATGATGCCCCCAAGTTTATGATGAAGAGTAAACTATCGATGAAAGTGAAGAGCAAGAGTCCTCCACCCGATGTCTAATGAGATAAAGGAATGTGACACTAATCTAAGGTTGGAGGTGTATGATACGATGATGATGTGTATATGAAGGAAGCATAGGTGTTGGACACCTATGTGAAGAAGACCTAGGAGGTTATGAACACCTATGTGAAGAAGACCAATGAGGTGATGAAAACCTATGTGAGATAGACCTAGGAGGTTGTAAAATCCTATGTGAAGGGGCTACCCGAGTACAGATCGAGGTGACAAGGTGGACTAGTAGACTAATGAGAACGAGTAGGTTGTGCATAAATAAGAGAGCTATGTGTAGAAAATGTCTTATATTTGATAGGCCTAGGGGGCCTAAATGCTGCAACTAGTCGAAGAGTGTCCTCAAGAGGAGGCTGAGGTAATGGTGTGCATTGTGGAACTCCTTTGAGAGTGACAAATTTCTTATTGTGAATGAATTTGAGACATAAATGAATCATGTAGTGGATTATTTAAGTGATGCAGATCCAAGGAATACCTAAGAGCATGTCACAACATTCGATTGAATGTTCCATAGCAAATGACACAAGCATGGTGAGAGGCCCAACTATAACTGGAAGCTTGATGTAGCCATAAAATTTGGGAATTGGATATGAAATATTAGAGAGTGGATAGTTGATAGAAATGAGGAGTGCAATAGAGCACACACTAATAGGAGTTGATGGATTGATCATTGTGTTATTGATAGTATGAGGTCCAATAAAAGCATTTATGTGTAGTGAATCAGGAGAAAATGTAACATGATAATCATGATCCAAGAATGTAATGAGTGGTGGAGATGCATCCATATTAACAACTAGAAAATTGAGAGGCCCCAATGAAGGAGAGGGAACAACGTGATATGTATGATTAGCGAGAAGAATTGATAGATTTCTTGTCGTGTTTAGGAAATGGGTCTTTAAATATTTTGAGCTTTTGGTTTTCATTAACCGAATTAAATCCTGAAGGCTTAGGGAGATCAATTGTATTGTTTTTGCTAAGATCTTAAATGAGATGCTTAAGTTTGAAACATCAATTATTTGAATGCCTAACACATTGATGGTAGTCACATTTAGCATTTTCATCATAATTGTGGCCATGATGGTGAGATGCATCAAGATTGAGTGGTAGTAGAAGCGTAATAAGATTGATTTCAATAAGTTATGGCAATAAGAAATAAGGAGCATAATGAAACTTTGTCAATGTACACTTTGAAGGTTGCCATTGAAGATTTTCAGGAGTGGAAACATAATTAGCAATAGATTTTTCTTCTTTGGGCTTATGATAAGGATTGAAAGATGATTCATTTTGAAACCAATTAAAAGATGAAGATGAAACATGATCATGATATTTGATATTTCCCATAAATAAGAGTTTGATTTCACGTAACTTAATTATATGACATAGTTTATCAAATGAGGGAGAGGTTTCAAAGACAACACTCTCTTGCAATAGAGATAAGATACTTTGGAAAAACAAATCTTACAACTTAGAATCTGCATGTACACGATCATCTTAGATAAATTATTCTTGTGGCATAATACATAGTCAATTAGATGCTCATTAGATCCTTGTTTGATTTGTGCAAGTTGAGCATAGGATATTTTAGAACCGATATTCATTGAAAAATATGCAAGAAAATCATTAGCTAAATGCGTAAAATATGTAACCGAATGAACAAGTAGATCGTAAAAACAATGCATGGCATAATCTTATAAGCTCCTGGTAAATATCTTGGATAGCAAAGTATTATCATCCACATAATCAAGACATGACACATGAAAATATATGAGATGCTCTTGAGGGTCTCTATAGCCATTGAAGGTGGGAATCTTAGGAGTGATGAATTTTGCAGAAGTGCATAAGTGGAAATGGTAGGTGCAAAAGGAGTGTGAAGAAGTAAGGTGGAATCAAGAGATGAAGATGCACGAGAAGTAGCTTGCTGAAGTTGACAGATTTGAACTTGAAGATCTTGATAAAGAGAGGCTAGGTATTGAGTTCTAGAAGAGGGAACTTCTTATATGTGAGAAATAAAAGGTGGAGTGAAATGGTTGGTAGGAGTAGGAATATAAACCTTAACAAAGTGGAAGTAGGTGGAGTGGTAGAGTTAGGAGGTTGAGTAACAATAGGAATATAAGTGGTAGTGGATGTAGGAACATTAAGCTCAACTAGATTGGTGGCCTCCTCACAAGAAGTGAATAAGAGTAGATCTAGATCTTATGGATGTTCAACAAGATGAGCATTGAGATCATGAAGGTGTTCATCAGTAAAGGGTTCATAAGATTGAGCCATGATAAAAATATTGAAAAAATGCCTAGAAGCAAGGTTGGGTCCGAATAGATGGGTTCACCAAATGATTTAACAAAAATAATAAAATTTTATTAATCCCAATTACTGAGTAATTGAATATAACTATGATATATAGCTGGTAGATATAGTTCGACACAAGCAATAAGCTAATAAAATATGAAACCCTAAGTGCAAGAGAGAGAGAGAGAGAGAGAGAGAGAGAGAGAGAGAGAGAGAGAGGAATGGACTTAGTTGATTTGTGCTTGATCCGGGACTGATGCAGACTAGGAAAATTGTTGAATAGGAGGTTATTTTTGTCTTTAGTGCTCAAAATAAATTGTGTAGGTCAAAAAAAGGCTAGACATGGGTGCCTGGAATGGGTTAGGGGAACCTAGGTGCTAGAGTCTACTACTTGGCGCCCGTGACTGTGAAAATGGTCAGAACCTAGTTTTTACTTGTGTCGCACAAGTGTCACTAATATTCATTGTTGGTCACCTATATGTCACACCTTGATCGCGAGTGTACCTGTAACCTATAAAATATATGTTCACCTATGAAACCCAAAAATTTGCATCAAATTCAAAAAAGAAAGATACAATATGGGGAGTCAAACTAACCCCAACAATCATTCAACAGAGTGAACTTACAACTGAGTGTTGCACTACATCTCAGAATCCATGTATTTCTTGTGAGTGTGTGTAAAAATTATGCCCTAGGATGCCATTGTGCAAGATCCACTAGATTATACTATAGATTTTCTAGAATATGCAAATGTGTATATGGAATAGAATGAATTTCCCCTTCTTATGGAGTGTATGCAAAAACCGCATTCCCTTATCCTTTGAATGGATCTTTGGATGAATGCCTTTAAGTGCTTTAGATTCATTTGGATGTAATATTAGGTGATAGTAAGTATGCTTAGAGCATGGTCCTTTGATTTGAACACATAGCTATACATTTATATGATTCCCTTGTTTGAATTTTGCAATTAACATCCGGAAGGCCAAATCATAAGAAAATAAGATGCCCAAAAGATAAAAGAGGCTAAAAAAGAGCGAGTAAGGTGGAAAGAGGTCGGGGTTGCCTAGAGGGTACTAGGGTGCCTAAGCGTTGGCATCCCGGCTTGGTGATGGTGTCTAAAATCATAACATATAAGCAAGTAAATTAACGAATGGGCTATATGGTGTGTAGGACCAAATAGAAAAAAATAAAAAGGCTAAAGATAACTATTAATCACTAGTTTTATCACCTATGGATTATGTAAATACTATTATGATTTTAGGACCTAGAAATGTACCCAAGTGTGTGATTTTGTGTCTCGCAAGAACACATTTTGTTGCTAGAGGATTTTGTCTCGATACTATAAAAGCGCTCTCAAGGATTATGTGAACTATGCTGATATGATAAGATGAATTTTTGTGCCCCCGGGACATTAGTGCCTAAAGGAGGACACAAACGCCCAAGTGATTCTATTTGAGTCAGAACCGGTGTCTATGCTATGATTTTGACCCAAGTATGATTTTGAGCCAATGTTGTAATTATAACCTGTGCTAATTTTGTGTTCTATTGTATTGTGTTGTAACTGTAAGATGTTGTATGGGGTGATTATTTCACCTAATATATTCCCCCCCTCATTTAAGGTGCAAGTGATATTGATAGGAGAATGCAGCCTAAAAGAGAAAACATGATGTTGTGTTACTGTATCCCTGCAGGGGAGGGGATGTGCATGGTAGAAACCAAGGCACATGTAAACAAAGTGGCTAGAAACATGTGTTAGTAGAAAAAGTGACAAACATGCAATAGAAGACAATGTAATCAAGAAAGTGTGCAAACAAAGTGGACTACAAAAAGAGGGTTTCAAACATGGGACATCGCTCACAATGTCACAAGAAAATCAGGGCCGAAGTGGCCAAAATAATACACACATTGATCAATCAGGAGATAGGGCATATCCCGTAAACAATGACATATAATAGAGAAAAATGGCAAATAAAATGTATCAGACAACCATGGTGGCATATAGTCCTGCAAAGAAAATACTACACATGAAGCACCCATTAGCATGTTAAAAAGATAAATATAGTATGTCAAGGCATGTATGTATCAATGGAAATCAATGTGCTAGTAATAATAGAAAGTAGTATATGATGAGATAATAGCACTGAAATGTGTGAGAGTAGGAAAGGTAGATGCCCCCAAGATCCTCGAGGGGACTAGTAAATGATACAATGTCAAGCATCATTACAAAGCATGTGAAAATATGTAAGAGATTTGCATTCACTCAAAAATACCAATTGAATGCACATGTGAGTATATAGAATTATAATGACATATTGAGTATGTGACTATCATATTAAGGAAAGTGTATCTTGTAAGTAGTATAAACAAGCAAGAGTGAGCGCCACTAAGATATGAAAATGTAATGTATGAATGTGATGGAATGGTATGCAATGAGTGAATTTTATAGGAGAAAAGTTCCCCAGGAAGGTGTGTATGAGATGAGGTTCATATATAAATTCCCCTCAATGACCAAGAATGAACCATAAAAAAGAGTGCATCATCGGGAAATGGTTTGAGAATGTGTGCTAGAAAGAGAGATCATGAAGCGTAGAGAATGAAAAGTGAATGTGGTGGGGCTCATTTTATATTTAGACCCTCAACAATCGAGTATAAACCGTGGAACTAGAGTGCGTCATAGGGTAGTGACGATACAAGGTGTGTATCCAAATGTGTAAGAGGAATGAGAAAGAATTAGTGTGAATCATGAATCATTATAGTAGGTGTTATAGACAACCTATGATGTTAGGAGGGAGGTAGAAATCATGATCCCCCAAGTATGTGAAGGATAAAAGGCTATCCAAGAGATTTAAGGGAAAATGACCCCACCTGATGTCTGAGGAGATAAAGGAATGTGACGATACTCTAAGATTGGTGGATTATGAGAGTAATGTCATGTATGTAAAGAAAACCTATGTGGTGGGGGTGGTGGTGAAGTCCTATGTAAAGGGACCGCCCGAGTAGGGACTTAAGTTGATGAGATGGAATAATGGATCAATGTGTATGATGAGGTCGAGTGGGAATAAGAGAACTAGGTGTAGAATGTGACTTAGATTTGAGATGCCTGAGAGACCTAGATGTTGAAGCTGGTGGAAGGAAGTCGTCAAGAGTAGGTAGAGGAAATGGTGTGCATGGTGGGATGCCTTTGATAGTGATAACTTGATTATTGTGTATGAACTTGAGACAAAAATTGTTTATGGAGGGAATAACTTGAGCGACACAGAGCCAAGGAAGACCTAAGAGAATGTCACAACCTTTGTTTGATTGAAGATGCCACAATAAATGGAAAAAAACATTGTAAGAGGCCCAACTATAATGGGCAGCCTAATGTAGCCAAAATAATTAGGAACTGGATATGTAATAATAGATATTGGACATTTGATATCCATAAGAAGTGCAATAGAGAATACACTGATAAGATCCACTAGATAGATCATAGTGTTATTGATAGTATATGAACCGATAGAAGCATTGATGTGTAATGAATCAGAAGAGAATGTTGCATGATAATCATGATATGAGAATGACATGTTGGTGGTGATGCATAAGTAAAAGCAAAAATTAATTCAAGGTGCCTCGATTAAGGAGGGGCACAACATGATATGTATGAGTAAAAAATAATAAAAATCTTTTTGTCATGCTTATGCAAGTGGTCATTGAATATTTCTAGCTTTTTGTTATCATTACGATGGTTTAGAAGTAGATGATGCAGGAGCTCAAGTGAATTATTGTCAATGAGATCTTGAATGAGATTCTTGAGTTTTAAGCATTGATAAGTAGAATGCCCAATGTATTGATGATAGTCACATTTTTCATTTTCGTCATAATTGCATCCACGAGGGAAAGATGGATCAAGATTGAGCGACGGTAGAAGAGTGATTAGATTGCTTTTGAGAAGTTGAGGCAATAGAAATCGAGGTGCATATGGTAATTTGGTGAAAGTACGCTTTGGAGGTTTCCATTGAAGCTTTTCAGGAGGAAAGATGACATTAACATTGCCTTTACTTCAACACGCTTAGAAGATGGGTTGAATGCTTATTTAGATTGAAACCTACTAGAAGACAATGAAGGAGTATCTTGATATTTAATTTTTCCCATAGATAGAATTTTAACTTTGCACATTAAGCATGTGGCATAATTGATCAAATTAAGGAGAGATATTAAAGATAATACTCTCTTGTAGTGGTGGTGAGAGGATCGATAAAAATATCTAGTAGTTCGAATCAGCAAGAACATTGGTCATATTAGCTAGATTGTTATTGTATCACAAAACATAGTCATCTAGATGTTCATTAGATATTTTTTTAATTTGAGATATTTGAGCATAATAAATTTTGTTGCCAATATTGATTGATAAGTGAGCAATAAAAGCATCGGCTAGATGCATGAAATAAGTTACCGAATGAACAGGTAGATCATAAAACCGACGCATGATCATCCGCATAATCTAAACATGCCACATGAAAAGCTCAGAGATGCTCTTGAGGGTCACCAAGGCCATTGAAAGTGGGAAAATTATGGGTGATGAAATTGAGAGGAAGAAAATAAGTAGAAATAGTGGGTGCAAAAGGAGTATGAAGAAGTAATGAGAAATAAAGATATGGAGAGGCACACAAAGTAGCTTTGCTATAACTGTCATATTTGAATTTGGATGTCTTAATATAAGGAAGCTAGGTCTTGAGTTCTAGAAGAAGAGACTTGTCGAGTGTGAGAAATGAGAGGCAAAGTGAAATGGTTGGTAGGAGTAGGAACAAACATGGGAACAATAGAAGTAGGTGGAAGGGTAGAAGAGGGAGGTTGTGTTGCAATAGGAATGGAAGCAATATTAGAGGTGGGAGGGTTAAGCTCAACTAGATTGGTGGCCTCCTCACGAGTAAAAAATAAAATAAGATATAAATCTTGTGGATGTTCAACAAGATGAGCTTGGAGATCATGAAGGTATTCATCAGTAAAAGGTGGATAAGTTTTGGCCATGTTAAAAAGATGATAAAGTGCATAAGAGAAAGGTTGGGTTTGAGCGATGGGTTCACCAAATGATTTAATTTAATTTGAATTAAATATAAGTATTATAGAGTCATTACTAAACCAAATGATGCATAAATGCTAAAATCTAGAAAATGACACAAGCAATCTCAAATGTAATATTTGAAACCCTAAGAAAAGAATGAAGAGAGAGGACATACCTAATTTATGCTTAATTTGGAACTGATATGAACTAGGAAAAGTGATGAACAAAATGGGAAAAGTGTCATTACGATCACAATAAATTTTGTAACTCACGAGATACTATCACACACAAGCACCTATAGTAGGGCACAAGCACACCGGGCACCGGAGACCACTTCTGGGCATTGGTGACTGCGCAGATGCTCAGAACCTAGTTTATGTAGTGTCACAAGATCTTCGTTGTTACTTCCTATTGATCTCCCGATAGTTGCACAATGAACGCCAAAGGTACATGTAACCTTTATAACAAGATTTCACCTACACAAGTCCACAAAATGCATCAAAACTAAAAAGAAAGATGCAATATTGGGATTCAAACTAACCCCGAAAAATCACCTCGAGAGTTAACTTAGGACCGAGCGTTGCAGTGCAATACATCTCGGACTCCATGTAGTTCGGTGAGTGTGTGTAGAAATTATGCCCTAGTATTCCCTTGTGAACGTTGCACTTAATATTGGGCCAAATTTTCTCTATAATGCAAATGTGTGGATGGAATAGAATAAAATTCCCCTTCCTATGTTGTGTTTGCAATACCTTGTCCCTTGAATGGATATTTTTAAGTGCTTTAGGTTCCTTTTGAATGCAAGCTTAGGTGATGATAGTAATGCTTAGTGCTTAGTCCTTGATTTTGAACACATAACTATGTATTTATATGATTCCCTTATTTAAATTTTGTAATTGACAACTAGAAGGATGACCCATCAGTGAAAAAGATGCCCAAAAAATAAAAGAGACCTAAAAGGAGTGAGTAAGGTGAGAAAATGTCGGGGGCACCCGTGAGGGGACAAGAGTGTTTGGGCACTTTTATCCCGGGCTGGGTGATGGTGTATGAAACCATAAAAGATAAATAAGTGAAATTATGACTGGGATATAGGGTGTGCAAGACCAAATATAAAGAAAGAAACAAAGAAAAGAGGCCAAAGATAGTTATCAACCACTAGTTTTATCGCTTAGGAATCATGTAAATGCTAGTATTCTTTTAGGACCTATAAATGTACCCAAGTGCATGATTTTGTGTCTACACCAATCAAAAATTGATAGTGGATCTCATTTGGCTTCAAATTAGTTAATTCAAACCCTCTAAAGCTAAGAACTCGACTTGAATTTCAACATTTTAAGACATTTGGTTGGCTTGACTCACACACAATCTGTAAGAATCAATGTAATTTTTGTATGATACTTTAGGATTCCCCATATCTTTCCATGTTGATTGGGACATCATATTCACATTAACTCCAAAATCAAAGACCACATCTCAAATCCCATATCATTATAGAATGATATTTAACTATATATCCACATTCCATGCTTCTTGGTCTTAATCGATTTGATTTAATTTGAATTAAATCTAATTTTAAAGAACTAATATGATAAAATATAGTAAGATAAAAATGTTAATCACTCAAGAAATGTAAAAATATAATTAAATGAGAGATATAAGTGACTTATCTAGTTTCGTGTGATCTGTAGATATTCAAAGCTGTGTATATACTAGAACTGACTAGAAATGATGCCACAAGAGCTTGCTAAAAACTATAGAATTCTATTCTAAGGCTGGATAGGGGCACCCACAAGAGGATAGAGGTGCCTAGACATTGGTGTCTGATTCTAGGTGTTGGTGACTGTGTGAACACTCGGGATTTACTTCTTTTCTAGGTGCATGGTATGCTTTAATCTTTGCTTTGTCATGTTACCTTCACTGTTATGGTTTTGATCACACATGTAACCGAAAAAAACCCTATCTACTGCACAAGCTCATAAACACATAAAATCTAAATAAAATATGTCAAATGATAATTCAGAGTGACCCCAATGGTCACTGAAGAGTTAACTTATTACTGACCAGTACACTACATTTTAGACTCCATGTGGTTTTGTGTGCTTGTGTGTGAAATCGTGTCCTTAGGTTTCCTTCATGCCAATGATGCCAAAATAACGAGATATAGCTAGAATAGATGCAAATGTGTGGTATGGAATTCAACACTTCCCCTTCCTATGTAGTGTATATAACCCAAAAATGCAGTCCCTTGTGATAGTAGTGATAGTATGTAGATGAGATAGTCCTTTGAATTGCTAGCAAAAATAATAGTATGTATGTTGTGTATATATATGGATATCTTATTTTAATGTCAACACTAGTGACACAAAAGGCCGACTATGAGCTTGGGATAAGGATAAGAAAACTAAAAAGGTTGACCACAAATGTCAAAATAAGTAAAAAGAATAAACAGGATGAGAGCCCCAAAATGGACACATTCGCCTAAGCGCTAGTGTCTAGAATGGGCATCAGTGTCCTAGAATAAATGATGACAGATGTGAATAGAAAAATAGATAGAGATCCCCATGACCTGACCAAAAGTGGATACACAAAATGATAGATGTAAGAGATAATCACAAGTAAAAATCAGTCAAAGAGTACAAATGGACAAAGGATTTTGTCACCAATGAATATTTTTATTCCTTGAGATCCATGCATATAAACAACATACTAATGTCATAGTAAAATAGTAACATGTGTGTGATTTTGTGTCTAAATTGACCTACTATAGTAATTTATCTACACATGATGAGCCATTTGTTGTGTGTTTTAGTTGAGTCTTAAGTAGATTCACAACATTATGTGATATTTATTTATTATGTAATACCATTACCATTTTGAGTAAATATGTCAATGACAATACCACACTTTGTTTTAAGATGTACTCAATTTTCTATTGGACTTACACTTCTATGTACAAAACATGTGAAGTACCCTATTCTCTATTTAGAATTGAGTTTAACAATATAACAACTTCTTCTAGAAATTCTCTCTCTTCTTAGGTCGAGGTTCTTGTCAACTTGAAATTTTCTTATTTGAGACTTTTTATAATATCTAAAGGTCGTACCCCTTAATTTATTATTTGTAACCTTATTACTACATGGAAGTTTCCCTTGGCACTAAATTAACCATATGAACATTATGTAACTATTTCCCTCCTCTACTTCTCTAATGTGGGATAATCTTTAGTATTATGCTCCACAACTACTCTTACGTATACATAAGAGGTTTCCCACGATGATTGATTAGATAGTTAGGAACAATGTAATTTATCCGTCTATAAAGGTATTAAAAATAGGATGACATGGATATTATCTCCTATTTGTGGGGTTGATATCCTCTTTGATATACCCCTTGCACCTTGTAGCCTCCCTATCTCTACACACCACCAAGACTAGTGATTGATTTTGGCATCCTCCATATAACATATATGATGAAGGAGGGGTCCATTTAGGTTTATTTAAGTATATGGTGGAGTTCAACCTATCAAAGTTTTCAAAAATATGAAACCCATCCATCGAAATGATGAGGTGAAGAAGGAACCCAACCTCTCCATGTTGTCATTTCCACATCTATCATAACAACTTGAGGTTTTGGTGGAGGTTATTCTTGTGTTTAGACTACAAACATGTTACATGATACCTCATCTCGTAATTATTTCAATTCCCTACAATCCTTAGAACAGTGAGTGGTAGATTAGAAAAATTTATGCATTGTGATTTGAGAATAACATATGTCATGTTCTAGAAGATTTCCTTTTCCTATGGGATGTCCCCACACTTTATAAATTTCACATGATTCCTTTGTTCTATCAATTATGAAGGAAGTTTTATAGCCAAGGACCTTAGGGAACTTATATTTGGTATGGCCTTCCATTTTGTAGTACACGCGCCATTAAAAAAATGTTTTTTCCCTTCCCAGATCTCAAGTTAGATCATCCTGGGAGATATAGTAAATGTGATTATTATACTGATTGATTTATTTGATTTTGAGTAATAGAATATTATTTGAAGTAATATGTACTTAGGAGATTACTCGCGGAATGGTTTTTTCTTTCCCCCTAGATTAGGTAAGTTGGGGGAATAAATTCAAAATAGTAGAAAGTATTGATTGTTGTATAGAATGATTGTATTGTTGTTTGGATAAGATTAAGGAAATATGTGATAATAATGTATTTGGAATGTCGATTGATCATTTTATATATTGAGAGGGATTATATAATGATCTTGATTGATTGTCTCCCTTTTGGTGAAAGAGTGAAGGGAATAGAAATGAGCAATGAGTCGAAAGTAACACATACAGGATGTGGTAATAGTAAATGAGAAATAGTATGGGATAGTAGTGTCAAATTATGAGAAAATATTTGAATATGAGATGCTGAAATTTATATGGTATGGTGCGAGGGAAGATTATGATCCGTATGGTGTAAACGATGAGACAAACGTAGTTGTGAGGTCAAGATATGAGCTAAATTACGTGACGTGTATTAGTTGTAGTAATGGTGGAAAATAGTAGTAATAGTATATGGTAAATAGGAATTACTATATATAGTAATAGTAGAAAGGTGAATAGTAATTTCATTTAAACTAAGTGTGATTTAGATTTGAGCTCCGAGCCATAAGGATTCCGCGTGTTAGAGTAGCAAGTTTGATGAAATTTGAGAGAGTGGTGGTGGGCATGGCTTCACGGATGACCGAGGAGATGGTAAGTATGATTATTCAGAGGACATTTTTGTTCAAAATGCCTATTTTTTAGCGTTTTTAATAAAATTTTAATTGTTATAGTTTTTGGCGTTTCGACCAAGACGAGAGCAGACACTATGTTTCTGTCCTTGGGGACACTAATGCCTGTTACTAACGCTAGTGACCCGACTTTTAGCGATACGGCGACCTTCTCTAGGGCGCTAGCATCTCGGAGCAGGGTTTTGACATTGTTTTGTGAAATACGTGAATTTTAAGTAATTTGATGCTTATAATGAGTGATTTTGTAGTATATATGGTGTACTAATGTAATATTTTCATTATGTTTTGTGTTGTGCAGAAGGACATACACTCAAGAGAGTTTTGTGGTGGTCATCACTTCATTACATTGCTTACTTTGGGGTTGTTAGATGTTGAGTGGGATATATTAGACCAGACCATCTTTCGGCACAATGTTAGATTGGGGGAGATACCCCATAATATGCCTATATCGACTACTTTATGGAAGCGATGATACATAGATACCCGTACAATTTTGTGCCTGGTGAGATGACGGTGACCTTAGAGGATGTATATAGGATACTAAAATTACTTATAGTATGAGAGAGAGATAATATTTCAGTTGTTGTGGATGCCCACATCATATGAGGGCAGCATGATGGTATTTTATAGGGACATGAGTATAGGATGAGGCACATATTATTTTGGATGCTATTATGAGATATGGGGTTCCACGATTGCAAAAATTTATTATAGTTGTGATAGCTTCATTGGTGGCGAGAGAGGGTGGATGAGTTAGGATTTTATACAAGATGCATGATATTTGTCACAACATTAAGGAGCACGGGAGTAGATATGCCTAGGCATGGTGTGTATTGGACCATTTGTATAAAGAGTTATATAGATTTACATAGGAGGATCATGGTGGTGGGCTATGAGGCACTACTTTGTTACATGTATGGGCATATGAGAATATTTCTATATTGAGGCCACTCAATGGGCCACAAGATCATTGGGATCAACCCAAGATATTCATAGTGAGGTGGGTGGGAACCCGTAGTAGGAGAATGGGCACGACCACGTATAGGTTGATGATAGATCAGATGGGCCCTGGGGCCATTATATGGAGACCGTATAGAGACTATGGTAGATGGGTAGAAGATGGTGTAGACTTGTGGTGCATATGACACACCATGGGTTTAGAGGACCACTTCTCATGGGTGACCGAGTTGGTCCAAGGTGAGTGAGTATCGAGGTAGTTTTGTATAGGTCGGGATGTTCCCCAAGAGCCATATATATGGTGTCGATCTACTAGAGCCACGAGATGACCATAAGTGAGGTCGGGTCTGACAGGAGAACAAGTAGTGCATCTAGGTCTAGATGAGTTAGATCCAACCATAGGGATAATCTAGGTGGATGATGTGGAGTGCACGCAGGAATATAGCCATTAGTGGGTGACACACCAATGGGTGTTTCTTTTTCCATCACTACTTGGTTGATGCGGTCGGTGGGCCAATAAAAGGAGTAGAGACATGAACCTATCCCTAAGATAAACAATGTAATAAAAACGAGAGCGAGTGTAAGTATTATTTATTGTTGTGTGTTATGTGTTTATTTTTTCCGATTACGAGAAGGATGTGTAATAACTAATGTTCACTATATGATGACAAGCAATGCTTATTGGTCATTGATTGTGGACACTTCTATACACATGTTGACTCAAAAATGCCCCTATATGTGCTCATGGGATGGGGTATGGAGTGTGTTTATGATTTTATGTGCAAACATTCCCATTTGGTTGAGCGGTGGCTATTGCAGCGGTGATGTGTACAATTTTGTTGAGCAAGCGCGATGAGGATCACACAGAGGCGAGAGAAAGTGAGAGATACCATAGGAAGAGGCCTAGCATAGGATATATTTGCATGATATGTAAAGCTACATGGTCAATATGCAGAGTAGGAAAAAATCTTTTTGTATTGTAGAATCAACTATAAAGGTATAGAATTTGAGATCAGCCATGTAGAATGAGTGGTGAAGCCTCGAGTTCTAGAGATCCCATGATTGTAGATAATGATAATGATGATGATGGATGATGGATTATATATATTTTATTGAGGCATGGGGATTTCCCTAATGCGATTATATTTTTGTAATGATAATTTTGGAGGATATACATACATACATACATACATACATACATACATATATATATATATATATGTATATATACATATATATGTATGTATATATACATATATATGTATGTATATATACATATATATATATATATACTTGTGTTGATGTGGCATTTATTTTTGATGTGCATTGTATACTATGTGATGATGATGAAATGTTCTTGGTAGTGTTTATTTAGTTTGATAAATGCTATAAGCATTATTTGTATGGTTGATTTGAGATATATTTTTAATGGTTGTAATGTGCTATATGATGGAAATCATAACCAAGAGATAGACTAGAAAAAGAATGTATGTAAATAGGAATTTATGATATAATATGTCGATATAGATGGATGTGATGTAATGTAGTAGATAAATAAAAGTAATAATAATGATGTGTACATAATTGAATAATGATGAGATAGAAAATAATTTTTGTAATCATGTGTGTTGAGGATAAATGAGGGGAAAGAAGAGCGATGCCCCGGTGTGAGAATGAGATTCATTTATAAATTACCCCTCAGCAGTTAAGAATGAACCATAGAACAAGAGTGTGTCATCGGGAATTGAGTACGCCATGTGTGTGCAAGGAGTAGCTATAAAAGACATGTCATGAAACACGAGCTAGAAGTATGGAATGGGATCTTCATTGATGTAGTATGCCCTCAATAGTCAAGTGTGAACCGTAGCATGAGAGCGCATCATAGGATAATGAGATGCGTAATGGATGTTATCTAACTTGAGAGATGAAGAGGCCTACAAGGCATGTAGGGAACATGTGAAGAAACATTGGTATGAGGATAAACACCAAGAATAGAAGGTGTGTTGATAGGAATTGTGGAAGTAAGAGGCTTAGGAAGCCAATGAGATGTGATGGTAATGTGTGAGGGATGCGAGGATGGAGTGATATGTGGATTATCCGGAGGACAAGGATGGATGATGACCTTAGGAGGTGGGTGGATGAAAACCTTAGATAGGGGTGAAGGAGATAAGTGAATAGTAGTAAGAGCGCGTGTAGGTGGGGTGGGAGAAAGAGAACATTCACGAGAGAGGGAAAAAAACAATAACACCTTTCTCTTCTACTTGTTTTCGGTGATAATGGAGAGCATAGAATTCATTGTCATGGTGGTTATTGATGTGGTGAAAATTTCGTAGAAAGGGGGTCACGTTGACAACGTAAAGTTACCGAGGTGGATGATGTTGGTTAGAAGGTAGACGGATGAGCCGCTTATCAAGTAAGGTTCATAAGACATCATGTGGTTTAACATTATGTGAGAAGTGTAATGGGTCACGAATGGGAGATGGGGAAGACTTAGGAAAATGTAGACGTGGTGGAGAGGAAAGAAGATGCTTACACGGAGGCGGGGATGGAGATCATGTAGGAGGGTCAATAGAAGGAGGGAAAGACTTAGTAGGCATAGGAGGAAGAGAAGAAGTAGAAGGTGTTAAGACAATATTCATAATGAGGTATTTTTCTAAATCAATAAATTTGTAGCAAAAAAGAGTAAATGATTCACATGTATCATATAATAGCTTTTCTTTTAAGGGAGGAATTAAGCCATGGAAAAAAATAAATTACATTTCTAAATCAATAAGCTGAAATAATAATTGATGCATGCAAGAGTTAAAGTGTAAAATGTAATATGAAATTGGTTCATTATTTCCTTGATGTAAATAAGGTAAATGTTCGTATGTAACTTTAGGACCATTTTTAGCAATGAAACATCTAAGAAACACATCTTCCATATCATAATAAGTACTAATGGAACCATAAGGAAAATGAGTGTACCATTGAAGAACATGATTAACAAGGCTATGAAGAAATGATTTGAGTAAAATATGATCATTGGAATAAGTAGTCATGACTAAATGGTAATGATTGAAATGCTTATTTCACTAAATTGGGACTTATTCCAGTCCTAGTAGCTAAAAATATAGCCAATATTGGAATCCAATATTGCTATTTTTGGATTCCAAAATGTCAAATATTGGAATTATCTGCACTCCAAAATCACACATATTAGATTCCAAAATCACACATATTGGATTCCAATATCACATATATTGGAATCCAAAATCACATATATTGGAATCCAAAATCACCTATATTGGAATTATATGTACTCCAAAGTCCCATATATTGGAATCCAGAAAATCAAATATTGGAATCCATTATACGGGCTAGCGTCTGCTAGCCATTATTTATGATTTGTTATGTACAAAACATGTTTATGTTTTATAAGGGCTAGCATCCGCTAGCCATTATTTATGCTATGTTATATACAAAACATGTTTATGTTTTATAAGGGCTAGCCATTACTGCCATTATTTATGCTATGTTATATACAAATAAAATGGTTATGTTTTAAACGGGCTAAAGCAACCGTTAAACATTATTTATGATTTGTCTTAGTGAAACTCCAAAAAAAAGTTCCCTCAAATTTAGTTTTTGATCAAATATCATCCAAACATCTTCTCTTGTCCTTTAATGGTTCTGCAACACATGCCGCAACATGGTGTTAAATTTGACGCCCGTTTAGATGTTTTTAATCCTTTTTATCAAGTAAAATAGTTGAATTTTTTTGAAATAACCATCACATATGACTTGCATATTTTAGAAATGACCATCAATTTTAATAGTATATATAGTATAATTTTATATTTATTTTATGAACAGTGTAAAAAAACTATTTTACAAATTTTCAAGGGCAATTTTTTTCGATAATTCACCACAGAAGTTATTCAATCATACTTTCATCTTATAATCAGTGAAAATATAAATCCTCCCAACTTATATTTTGACAATCTCAACATAATAGAATAGAGTTATGCAGTACATTTCATAATAACATATGAATGTATATATTATTGGCAATGTTAAGCAGTACAATCATAACAACATTCTGAAAAGATAAATAGTTATTTAGCTTTTTCTTGCTCCAAGTATTTGATGCCCTCTACCACATTCAATTCCTAAGACACTATTTGTGATTTTTTTTGTACAAATCAGCCATCAACCATTTATCTTTTGTAAAATCTTTGCATCTTCTTTCCATACCCACCATAAAATTTGCAGGGGGGTTTCCCTTTGCACCAAATGTAATACATAGTGTTTTTAAAACTATATGAAAAATCGTTTCTACTCCAAACCTTTTCTAGGTCTCTTATTGTTATTCCCTCGACTATATTGCAATGTTCCTTTCCCCAGTGAGTCTTGGATTCAATACTGATCAATATTTTTATTGAATCTTGTTGATATATTTTTAACATCAGTAGAAATGAGAGTGTCGGACTAGAATCCCAATTCACAGTATGGTGATAGTAATTTTATAAATTTTGATAGGCCACCTCGTAGGTTGACAACTTTCATACCGAACCTAAATGAAATCTTCCTATTGTATGTTTTGTTTATCCCATATAACAAGTCCTCCATATCCAAAATGAGTAAATAAATCTTATCGCTACATGTAGGGAAGTAAACAAATTTTATTTTCATCGGTTGCATATCAATTACAACCAATTGAAATAAACAAAATTTTAGCTTATGACTAATAAGTTACCGATTGAGATTGCATCTTGGATTACACCGCCTATACATGTTGTTGGATTTGTTGATGCAAGAGTTATTTCAAATAAACAATCATCAATTCATAATATATTTCTTCCTATTGAAAATGCGAGCATAATGTATTTGAAATAAACATTAATCAATTCATAATTGATTTCATGTTGTGGAAAACTTAAATGGATAAACATAGTGGTTTCTGTGGTGATATGGTAAGTACAATATCAATTATTCTCTATATTATAATTCAAATTTAGCGGTCGTTAAGCTACGCTTATATTCATCGAACCACCCTTTGGCAGAGAACAATCCTCAACTATTGATGAGGATTTGCGACTACTAGGTTATGCCATCATTGGCCAAACTACACTTAGTTGGAAAACCTTTAATGAGGCTAGCCAAGTGTTTCTTTACATACAAACGAGTTGGATCAAGCCGTATGTAGTTTTGTTTATGATAATGTTGAAGCCAAAACAATTTTAATTCAATGTAAGTAGTCAATATACAATAGTGAATCATTGAAACATTGTAGACAATATGCAATTGTAAATCAACAAGATATTGATGAATGTAAGGTTTTTTAGTCAAACCATTTCTATATTGAACATGGATGCATAGAGTCCGCTAAGCTCTATATAGTTTGTTTTAAATTGTTATTGTAGCTTACAAATGGATTTCCTTAAAAAAATTCTTTGAACCTAAGCCAAGCATATAAAATAATGTTTGTTAGTTATTGTTTCCTATAAATTTTTGGGCCTTATAAATAATTTTGTTGTAAAATACACATGGATATCATATCATTTCCTATAAATATGTGGGCCTTATTGATTGTCGCATAATAATTTATTGTCTTATAAATTTGTGGGGCTTATTAGCGGTTTTGTTTGTAAATTCACATGATTAACATACATGGATCTGATGGCGTATTCATGGCCAATGTGCCCATGTCCTCCACATATTTCATTTGAACTATAAAAACATAACTTTGTTAAGAAAATTAAAAACCATAGCAATTGAAGATAGAGCTCATTAAACATATTTATAAAATGATTGAAAGTAAATAACCATGTTGAACTAGTTGTTTAGTGTCATGGTGAAACAGTTGTACATCAAATTTTATATCTTTGTGGTTGTCTGCATAAAAAATAATTATATAAGTAGCATATTTAGGTTAAAACTCATTAAACAAAATCACTTGTTGAAATTGTTTTCAGAGACGAACCTTTATTCATATGAGAATAGTAATGTTTCAGAAATATCACTTCACTATGTGTCTCAATAATAAAAACAACGAGATAGTTTGGAATCCACCAATGCATGGAGTGTGACACTCTTGTCAGTAAATCACTAGTACTAGAGAATTTACGGAACAACATCAAGTGAACATCTCATCTGAGAACTCATACGATATTTCACAAAGAAAAGGATGGATGTTTCCTTATAGGCCAATTTCACTTGTAGTTACTAATTTTTGTGGCTAGTTTCTCCATCCAATCCATAGTGACCTCTTCTCTATAATCATCATTATTATTGTGGTTATGCACATAAGATATTGTGTACATAAGACACAAAATTTTGAATATCTCATTGCTATCGTAGAGTTTGTAACATCCATCTATAATTGATACTCCAATGTCTTTAACCTTTTCCATGTATCTTTGTATTGTGTCACTTAACATTTTTGAATAACTAGTTGGTATTAGAACAATAATAATACAATCCAACACACTGGTTCCGATAACTATTAGAAGCTCCATTATGACATTGGAAGAAATATCACTGGCCAAATTACAAAAATTAGTGATCACACATTCAACATTGAAAGGATTAGTTAAAGGAATAGCTGATAAAGTTGATGGAATTTGGAATGGATATGCACATTTACAAGAAAAATTGTCTGTGAATTTCACCCTTGTTGGTATATTTCCTTCCATTGACATCACATAGTTGTCTAATATTATCTGAGTTGCAACGGAAGAAATTCTTCCACCTCATGATATTTTTTCCGTTTTGCCATTTTTTCCCCAATATGGGAATCAGATTTTCTTTTTCCATTTCTCTCTTCAACCAACAATACAGACAACTGGCGGTAGTGTGATTCATGTAATTTAAATTTTTCTATTACATTAGATTCACTGTAGGATGTCAATACAATATTATCGGATGCTTATTTCTCAAATAATGTAGAACTTTTTTCTCATTTTGTTGTCTCCTTTTACTCTTTGACAGTAAGAATCAAATGTATCTGCTATTACACTAGCCTCAAAAGACCCAAATTGATTTAGTATTCCTTTTCAATCCATGCAATTTTGATTTAGATGGGTTTACCTCCAATTTAGTCAAAAATGTTCGCCTTAGCATAATAAACAACTTGGCATTTTGGAGGTGAAAGAAAAAAATTCTATGTAAAAATTGACAAATAGAAGATGTTTTATCATTTCTATACAATTTTCTAAATACTATAAATATAACATTTTGAATGAATTCTACATTTGAGCAACTAGTTTAGTCGAGAATCATCAAAATCCCCAAATTCCAACCATATTTTGACCAAGAATATTGTCCATTGTTTATGAAGGCATGCATTTCTGATTCCTAAAAAAATAAATATCCAAATCCATATCCAGAATAAGAAACTTATTGTTTTCAAAGTCAAAGTGTTCCACTTGGACATGTAGTGTCCCCAAATCAATAACTTCTGACGATAGAAAATACCAACTTCCTCGTGATTGTCATCTATAACAAAAAACAACCATAAGTCGACGTGGTAGTTTTCAGGGGAATTAAGTTCCACAAACCATTCCTTGTCTCTTTTCTTCCAACAAATACCACCACCGCAATGAATGGAATTGTTCTGAATGGAGCGCGAACAATGGAAGACATTTTACCTATATTTAGAGTAAAATACATTAATAATTAGGTCATTTCCAAAATTTAAAGTGTTTTTCTCACATTTTTGTTAAGGAATGTAAATAGTACCCTAGCGGACACCAACTTCTAGAGTTATTTACTATGTATCATAACTAGAGTAATTAACTTAATGGTTAGAATTGTTAGGCTTCGATAGGACATCTTATGTATCATTCAAATGGTTACAATAATTCATATTTTGTGGATCAAATCAATAATAATTTTTTTTTCTAAAAGTCTGAAATTGAATTATGATGCATTGAAAGATACAAAACCATTTACACCTTTTGAAAGTATTACATATGAGCCGGAAAAGCCATAACATTATATAGATGGCATGATAGGAACGTTAAAAAATACACACTTTACTGGTAGATAGACTTCTAGTCAACATATAAAAGAACAACCTAAAACAATTTTAAGCCATTTACACCTTTTTAATGATAAACCGTAGAGGACATTAAGATGTAATATTTGGTATTTCGAAGAGATTTTATGGTAGCTTGGGATTTTTTATTTTACAAGACTATGTGATTTATGTGTATATTGGTCATATTGTAGTAGTGAGGATTAGATGCCTGTAACAAGACTAATGAACATGTTTAAAGGATAGTGGTCAGAAGATCTAATGTTTGGTATTTTGAGGAGAGTATTTGAGAAACAAATCACATTAACGGAGTTAGTGATATCTCATCATTTTTGTTATATAAGACAATGTGAAATATATGTATATCGGACATACTTTATTCATTATGTCTAAATGTCTATAACTACTATAAGTACGATATTTTAAGTGTAGCGCTAGGTGGGAAATTCCACAACAAGCTATCAAAAACAAATGGGAAGGATTACACTTTTCCTAAATGTAAGTATGGCCCTCTTCACAACATTTTGTATCGAGAAAAATTGTTTACCTAATGCTTAGTTTCATTACTTATCAAAAGTAATGGCACATCGGATGCTACTTTCAACAATTTATTTTATTGAAAATTATGATAAAATAATAAATTATGACCTAGCTAAGTGACCACGAGGCTCCTACCATTATGGTCATTGTAAACACTATTTGTACAACTTTGGATCGCTAGTGTTTTCATTGATTATAATTATATCATGTTGGCTAGAATGTACCTGGCAAGAGAAAATAGCTACACTACATACCATATAGAGGGATCAAGCCTTATGTAGTTCCCATAAGGTATATTGTTTGAAACACATAATTCACATTAGATCTTGTGGGAGAAAATTATTAGTGAATGCTAAGCATTTTTTCCTTATCAAAAGTAAGGGCATAGTGGACGCTAGGTTCAACAGTTTAATAATTTGAAAACAACGATAAAATAAAAGATCATGCTCTAGTTTAGTGGTCGCTAGGCTCTCATCATACTTGCTCTGGTACTGAAAACCCGTCATCGATATTGTGTTTATAGTTCATCTAATTGTAGTGAAATCTCACTGGAATGGAATTGTAGATGGTCTTACATCAACCTTAAACCTCAAAACTACATAATCCAAGTTGACTCCTCTACATCAACTTCTAGCAGAACCCCCTTTCCCTCAACATAGCCATCACAGATTCGAGGCCATTTCTAACTTGCCAAACCCCAACCTTGTTATAACCTTTGCACCACCACTTATGAGAATGTTTGTCAATGAATTAAGCCCCATGTCCCAAATTCATAGGAAATAATATTTTTCTTCTAAAATGAAAATAAATTATTATAAACCTTAGCTAGTAAATATCTTACTATCGTTACTTCTTATTTTGGTTTAATGCTTCTAACTGATATTTACAGTCTAACATTACCAAAATAACTCAGTTTTATTAAGGAAATTAGGCCTACAAATACATAGTACATTAAACAAGAAAATACAAAAACATTAAATATGCAATGAAACCCATTATAACTAAATTTGGCATGCTCCTTTTTATTTAATGAAAGACCCATAAATATTTAAGCCATTATTCCCCAATCAACCTTAAAAACAAACAAATACCCAATACACTAAAACTCAATAAAACATACCCAAAACAAAATTGCTTCCTTCTGATCAATCCTCTTGTAGTGCCCATTTAAACAACCACTTGAGACCCAAGAAACAACCTAGGGTTAGCTAGAAAATTATGGGATAATTTTTTTTGAAGTGTCTACAACCAGGTTGCAAGACATTAGTTTTCACTAATAGGTTCTAGAACAAGACCAATGTACTACAACATATGTTTTCCTTTGTTAACAATTTCAAGTTCACAAGGTTCAAATTTTAAGGTTAAATGTTTTAGTTAGGTTCAGGGAGTAATATACCCCCAGGCCTGCTCTCTAACAGGCTCAGGGTTTCAACTAGATTTTTCTCATACTTAACACTTCCAAAATTTCCCTAAATCATTCCCATTGGATAGGAAATTTTCTCACCTTTCCATTGATATAAATAAGTCCTCCTAACTCCTTACAGAACTCAAGATATGAGTGGACGAGTTCTAAGGTCAAATATTCCCTTAGGGGACACGTGTCAAGAGGAGGGGGAAAGCGCTTAGAACGGATTGGTGGGTTGAGGGCGGCATAGGGAAATTTTCCCATCACATAGCTCAAAGGCACAAAACACTCCACACCCCCGTGGGTCCTTGGTGGACACGTGTCAAGTCCTGGCGTCAAGCGAAAAAGGGGAAGGGAAGGGCGGAGCAACGGGTGAATTTAGTGCCTTGCGCCCGACGGGAAAAAAAAAGAAGAACAAGATGTGTGGGTCCGTGCACTGCGGAAGAACAAAGTTAGAGGGGAAAGGCAGAGATGTGGGCCGCGGGGAGAACTTTAAATTTTTCCCAAAGCCAAAACAAACAAACAAAAAATAGAAGGAGGGTCCGCCCTCCCGCCTCCACCCCCAAAGTGCCACGTGGCATGCTCTCATTGGCCATGGGCGGTGGGCCAAAACGAAATGTTTCCCAAAAAAATTCAAAAGGGTTAAGTTTAAAAGAGAACCGTGCCTCCACCGTAGCCATAAGAGGACACGTGGTGCCCTCTGATTGGTGTGGGCCGATGGAGGGAAAGGTGAAAATTTCACAAATTTTTCAAAAGGGTTAAGAGTTAAAAACCAACCACGCATCCACCATAGCCATTAGAGGACATATGGCACCCTCTGATTGGCTACGGGTCAGCGGAGGGAAAAGTCAAAATTTTCCCAAATCAATTTAAAAAAAAAAACTTTTCTAAGGCCAAACGACGGGAAATTTTTGGCTTACGGGCCAGGGAAAATTTCACCAAATTTTCCCGCCAAAGCACAAAAATTTCAAAGTGCCATAACTTGAGCTAGAAAGCTCAGTTTTGGGAAAAAAATGAATTTTGGAAGTCTCTCGATGCCCTCTTTGCACAGGAAGAATAAAATTTACTTTTTGATGAATTTTAAAGGGTCAATTTTATGAAATTGATCTACAAGATTTTAATTTACAAACTGATAATTTTCAACTTTTCAATTTGATCAAATTCGGTTTCCTCCTTCACTCAACATGTCAAACAGACATGGAGAATTGATCTAGGGAGGGTTTAGAGTGTTTCTAGAGAGTTGATTTGTCCAATTGATTCAAGTTTGAATTTTTTTCAACGTAGACAAAAAAACGACCCAGGAAGGGATTTGATTCAATTTTGCAATGGTTATATTGTTTTCTTGAGTTTTCTTTGTCAAGTTGGGTTCAATAATGTCTTAGCATGTTAACTTATAAAATTTTTAAGTTGATTACTAAGTGCAAGTATGAACTGTTCATTTTATTTAAAAGTGAATTGCTGATTGATGTTTATGACTGTGAACTATTCCTTTTGAGTTTGTCTATTAATTTTATCATTTGAATGTGTATATGGATTCCTAAACTAGTCAAAAAAATTTAATTGAATTCAATCAACCATTCAATAGTAATTATGCAAAGCCTTATTTCTAAATTCAACTCATTCCAAGAGAACAATACACTATCTTTTATTTCATACGCATGCTTCTTTTTCAAACAAAGCAACTTCCAAACTTTAACAACAAATCCAAATCCAATACACCATACAAATTTGAGTAAAAAAAAGCAATCTTTTATTGATCAACAATTACATCTTTACAACTTTTCCTTTCCATTTGGTTTCAAAGATACAAATACAATGCATGTAACATCATTTACATTTCTTTTCCAAAACAGAGAACAAATATAAATTTCCTTTACATTTCTCAGTCCAATTTCAATCTTCCAGTATCAATACAAATGGTTTCACATTACAATTATTATACAACTCAACCACTCAAAGTGGGAAGGATCACAATAAACTTGCTCAAAGGATGGGACTGTCAAACTATATAATCTTCTTGCTCCAAAACAACAACATGCTAGTTTCTCCATCTTTTCATCTTTGATCACAACAAGGAAGGGGGAAAGGCAATGCTCTCCACCCAACCAAGACATCCAATGAGAAGGGGAAAGCCATCCTTCCTCATTGGCCCCCAAGCCCCAACCATATTGAAATAGAGAATGAGAATCAACTCATGGCAACAATGGCTTCCACAACAAACAAGCAACATTCTTTCACATGCATAAATCAACAAGATACATAGTCCAAGCAAAGACAACAGTTCACAACTATGATTGGAAACCATTCACACAAAACATAGGCTTGATCAAACAAGCCAACAAGAGCAAGGAACTATGGGGAACTACTTATGCCTCCCTATTTGGAATTGGGCATCCACCTAAATCATACCGCTAATAAACATATCAAATCCCATAAACCTTATGCCTCCCAACCCCTCCTTATGCCCCCTAAGAGTAACATTTTTAATGCTCTTTTTTGTTTTTTTACTTTTTTGTGAAGACAATCGTTATCACTATTTCACAATAACAATTAATTGAAATAATTATTATAATTTTACAAAAACATCTATTCCAATTATATCTCGCTTATGCTATTTTTCTCGCACCTTCAAGCGATCTGGAAAATCGAAACAACCATGATTGTTTAGTTTCTTCTCCTAACATTACTGGATCCTCTAGATTTATTTTCTAACTATCATTTCAATCATTATTGTACTCCATCATATTATTAATATTTGTTTGGTCATTGGTTGTGTATGCTCTTTTCGCACCTTCGAGTGCAAGCAGTTTCTTTTCCAAGGTGGATCCCAATCCAAAACTCCCTCCACAATAAAATTGGTGCCATTGGAAATCCCTTATGCCCCCCATTGGAAATCCCCATAGCCTTCTCCTACACCATGTCCTAAGCAGTCTACCCAACCAGCCAAGAACACAAAACACATTCACCATTTAAACATGCATGCAAGAGAAAGAAAACATTTAAAAACAAGCTCAAGATCCTACCTCTCCATAATGGAGTTTGTTCCAAGATCCACAAGCTTTCCAAATGCCCAAAAATAGTTCAAAACTAGAAATTCTCAAGCATGTAAATGACTCCAACTTCTTCCACCACAAGCTCCCAAAACAACAAGCAAAAATGTGCCCCAAGAGGAATGAACAAAGTTTCAACAACCACAAATAAGCAAGGAGTTACACTTTTAAAGGAGAGGGAAGAGAAGAGGATGATGTGGATCCATGTGGGATGCCACATCATTCTTCCTCAACCCCAAGAGTAAGTCAACATCATGCACCTAAACACAATAAATAAAAATGACAATTTAACTTACACACTCCAAAACAACCCATACTCCAAAAGGACTGAATTTAAAACATGTAAGAGAAGTGCAATTAAAACTTACATTTAGTCATTTCAAAATGCATTAAAAGGGCCTAAATTTAACCTCCAAACCATAGGTATGGTTGGTGAATAATTTTAAGAGGTGTGGGACAAGCTTAACTTGTCCCACAAGCCTCCAAATATAGCCTCCAAGGACAAATTCGAATTCCTAAGAGGATGAAGTGTTTAACACTCCAAAAATCTATCTTACATTCTCTTACATATCCCTTACACCTTCTTACACATTTCTTACACACTCTTCCAACATTAACATTTAAAATCAACAACTTCATTAATTACATTCCATATCCCAATTTAATTTAATTAAAGTTTAACTATATGATCTCTCACATTAATCTACCACATTTAAATTAATTACAAGAAGGAACACATTACTAATAAAATACATACAACAATAATTAACAAAAAGGAACACATAATAAAATACATATCCCATGGTCACATATAATGGAAACCCCCATGGGAATCCCTAACAAACACACACACAAAACAGTTGCCATGGTGACCTTGTTGATTTCACCCAGAATTCTAATATGGTTAGTCTCCAGTCCCCGACATTGTTGTGATTTTTAACCTACAAAAATGCAAATACCTCCTTGACCTCGTGGCCATATCAAAACATCCAAAATGATATAAACAACATTTCAAGATCATCTAAACACATGAATCACAAAAATATCAAGAATTCAACATTATCATTTTTAATTCATAAATCAACTATATCATCATCTATATTATTCCATACTAGGTCTACTCAAAATATCAAATGTCACAAGTCCAAATCAACATCTATAATATGTCCATGTCAATAGTCTATCATCATCCACATATCAAAATGTCTCTAGTAACCATCATGCATACTAACTGAATCCAGATCAATAATAATCCATGATCTAACATCTAACCATCATACTAAAACAAAACATAATAGTGTCCATAATATGATCAATAGTATCAAAATTAGTATCTAAAAGTGTCAAAGGGAAGTGGGCACTACACCTCTAGAATCTCGACCTCTCCTTCATCAATCTTTGATTGTAAATCCTTGGTATCCTTGCCATCGATAGTGCCCCAACGAAACACACATACCCAAAATCTCCTTCACAGTTCCCACAAGATGTTTTGTCATGGATCGGGGCTTCATGACCTTCGCAATTTCAATAACATCGTCCAACAAGATGTTCCCGATATGTTTAATGTTTTTCATATTTTTCTGTCATGTTCAAGTTCCTTCAGGATTTAATCACCAAGGCATTTGTGCTGGGAATAAATGTAGCTTTTGCCTGATGATTTTTTACAGTGAGCTTCACGATAACCCTCAAACCCTTCCAATCTCTTATAGTCTCCTTTGCAATGTCTTCTCCAATTTTTTTCGGTGAAAGACCCAAAGGGCCAATGAAGAGGTCGCTCTAACTTCTCCTCTTGTCACATGGATGAACACCTCCACAACCTGAGATGGGTCCAACTTTGGTGGCATTTTTCCTCAACCCTTTAAACCATGCCTCTTCGTGAATCCTAAAAACCCTATGTCTTTATCTTGTACTTGGACTTAGGGTTGTTCTCTTTGTTTTCTTTCTTTAATTAATATATGTTGTTATTTCTTAGAGTGATTAAGGTACAATATTAAAGGTAGGTAAAAAAAATTCCTATTTTTGGGTCCTACATTATTAAAGGTAGGTAATTTTTTTCCCTATTTTTTTACTATGTTGTTATTTCTTAGAGTGATTAAGGTACATGAGGGATCAAGCCTTACATAGTTCCCATAAGGTATATTGTTTGAAACACATAATTCACATCTAATTTTTGGGAGAAAATTCTTAGTGAATGCTAAGCATTTTTTCCTTATTGAAAGTAAGGGCATAGTGGACACTAGGTTCAACAGTTTAATAATTTGAAAATAACGATAAAATAAAAGATCATGCTCTAGTTTAGTGGTCACTAGGATCCCACCATTACTACCAATCATTATAAATACCATATGTATATAGCTTTGGGTCACTACTGTATTTTCATCTATTTTGTTTTAAATATTTAAATGATTTTTACAGGAGCTCAAAACCTAGGGATCCCACCCAAGTACAACATAGACCATACCATAAACCATCCAACCCAAACCAAAATAAAAAAACATCTGCAAGCATGCAGGGAGACTAGAAGCCCAAACACCACACCAAAGACCACTAGAACAAAAACCTAAGACCAAAACTAGACATAGCAAAAAAATTAAACCAGAGAAGCAGATTAGCGAGGACCAACCACCTTCCGGCTCCCGAAGTCCCCCTTCATGAGCCGTCTAAAGGAGGAAGTTGTAGGAAAAACCAAGCTTGCGATGAAGCCGTGTGATGCCCACAGACTCTGTGAAGACCAGCACTGAGATACCTAGGAGATATAATTTCTCAAGATGTTTCCCTTCGAGAGCCCTTCCACACAGGCAACATGCACCACTTCAGCAAATTTCATCAAGATCACAATCCTAGCCGACAGCTCCACTATCACTTGCCACACCTCCTCCAAATCTTTTCCATCTTGAACCAAGTTAGGAAAAGGTTGAGCTCTACCACATTCCTCTAGCGCTTCCACCAAGTTAGCTCGATGCATGGGTTTGATGAATTACATCGCTATCACCTTGACCTCCTCAATATTATTCCTCACTAATAATAGCATGCATGAACTAGGAAGCCACATCGAGTTAACATGATAATGAGCCAACTTCACTAGAAACTCTTCCCCCAGAATGCAAGTATTGTCTTCCCTAATAGAATCGAGACTCGGACCAGAAAATAATTTGTAGACGAGCTTGCGAAACCTCCCCGTGAAAGGTCATCTCCCTCTTCTCTCCATGCATGAACAATAAATGCACGGTGGCTGAACTACCATAGAAAACTAGAATGAAATGTCCACCATCACGGGACACCAAGAATAAATGAGAAGGAATCAACTTGCACCGCCTCAAATTAAAGAGCCTCAGGATCCCTTCCGAGAAATAATTTCTTCCAAATCCTCCCAATCACTCACACACTTGGAAATGACCAAGCTAACTCTATTAATAATGCCCCAATTAGCTAGAAGATTGGCGGCACCATTCATCTCCCTATAAACATGCTTAATGTTCCAAATTGGGATTTTATTTAATCAAAAAAAAATATTGCTAATGAAATAATCCAAATGCCAAGACATAGCCTTTCCTTTTCTCATGGAATTGATCACCACTTGGGAGTCCCCTTTGATTTCTAATGCTTCACAACCAGTTTGGACCACCAACTTAAGTCCCTCGAGAAGGGCTTGTGCCTCCACAACATTACATGAAGAAAATTTGAGAGGGAAAGACCCTGTTATTACCAACTTATCTTCAACATCTCTAATCAAGCACCCCACTCCCAATATACTCAGATTTCCCTTAGATGCTCCATTTGTGTTTTCATCTATTATGTAGTACTCACAAGACTTATTGTTTGTAACATATAATTCACATCTATTTTTATGAGAGAAAATGCTTAGGATCCACTAAGATTTTGTATGTATTGAATGAAACACCATAACATATTGAATTAAATGGTATAGCTCAGTGGCCGTTAGGCTCCTACCTTTACCTCTTATCAATATAAACATTATCTTTATAGTTTTGGATCACTAGCCTTAATATGTAGTTCCCATAAGATACATATTTTTCAACTCATATTTTATATCGTTTACAATCAAAGAAAATGCTTTATTCGCTAAGATCCTTTACTTATTGACAAAAATGACATATCAGACCCTAGTCTCAAAATTTTCTTATTTTGAAAATAGCCATAAAATAACAACAAATCATGGTATAGCTTAGCGCCGCTAAGCTCCTACCTTTACCTCTTCTCATTTTAAACACTATCTTTACAATTTTAGATCCCTAGCCTTGGTATGTAGTTCCAATGAGATACATGGTTTTCAACTCATACTTCACATCATTTCCTATCAAATAAAATGCTTAGCGCCCACTAAGATCCTTTACTTATTGACAAAAATGACATATCAAACCCTAGGCTCAAAATTTTCTTATTTTGAAAGTAGACATAAAATAATAAATCACGGTTTAGCTTAGCGGCCGCTAGGCTCCTACCTTTACCTCTTCTCATTTTAAAAATCTCTGTAAAGTTGTGGATTGTTAGGCTTAGTATGTAGTTGTCATAAGATACATGGTTTTCAAGACATATTTCACATCGTTTCTTAACAAAGAAAATTCTTAGTGCCCGCTAAGCTCCTTTACTTATTGACAAAAATGGCATATCAGACCCTAGGCTCAAACATTTCTTATTTTGAAAATAGTCGATACAATAACACTAACTGTAAGTCTTGGATCACTAGCCTTATTATGTATCTAAAATATCTTGTTCAAACTTGCCACGTGGCACATTTTCATTGGATAATTAATTTACATTAGCACACACTATATATAACAATGTAGAAATTGATTTTGATAAAGAATGGAATGTAAATGTCTGTATATTATTCTAATAATCTTCAAAACTATGTTTAGGATTTATTTCTTCTTTTTTTAATATATTTTTGCTATGCTTGGTTCAATTATATGTTGTATAATATATTTTTATTATGTTTATATTATTATAGGCTATAGACAATGAAAAATGTTTAGTTTTTAATTTTTAAACCATGGAAAAATAAAAATAGGGAAATTCAAATTCCCCACATTTTCGGATATTTAAAATTTCAATAGCCCACTCTTTTGCTTTTAGAGGGGAAAGTTTTCAGATATTTGAAATTTCAATAGCCTGCCCTTTTTCTTTTAGAGGGGGAAAGTTTTCAGATATTTGAAATTTCAATAGCCCGCCCTTTTTCTTTTAGAGGGGGTAAGTTTTCGGATATTTGAAATTTCAATAGCCCGCCCTTTTGCTTTTAGAGGGGAAAGTGAAAATTTCAAATTTTCGTATCCCGCTTTTTCTATTTTTTAAATTTCTTTCGTGGAATGTGCTAAACAAATTATTAAATACCTCGGAGAAATATTGAGTAGGGTTTTAGATTTTTGGTCAATCAAAAAAGCATGTCTTCAAAATAAAAAAAATACGCGCAGACCATAGATTGCAGGGTTGAGTGTTTGAATCCTAGTTTTATTTTCATGTGATTATAATCTTGTTCACAAATAAAGGCACACAAAAAGGACACGAGGTAAAGGAGGATAGAAACAGAGGTTGCGAAAAGAATCGTGATGATTATTTGAATGAGATAGTAGATGGAGGTTTCACAGACATCATAAAGCATGAAATAATCCCAAATATTACTAAACCAAGTATTTATAGTAAAGGTTTATCTTTTTTAATCACGGGATCTATTAGTTTCTATGTAGTTGACTAGTTCCTATGTTTTTCATGGCAGTCCAATCATGATCCACACAAGCCCTGCTTTGTCCTATTGAATCATGCTCCATATTCAAGCCTTGCTTTCCAGTTTCTTTTGATCTCTATGCCAAATTGCCTTGTTCTTCATGAAAAATCACTTTTTTGTGCATTAACGAAATAAATTTTAATCTCTTTTCTGCTCTAGTATTTATCTCTATTTAACGCTTTCCCATTTCCGCCATTCTATGTCTCTCTTTGGCTATTTTCATTTTGAATTTTTTGTTCTCGTTCTGCGATTGTTTTTAGGATAATGATAGCTTCTGGCACAGTCACCTTATTTTTAATTTTATTTTGGTTGGGAGAACCAAAAATAGTTTAATGTTGTTCATCAAGATGATGCAAAGAAACCTCGCTAATTAATGCATATTACATTTTTTACATGGTTGTCGCTTAGATATTTTAGGAAAATATATGAGGTTAAAAAATTAATTCAAAACTATAAAACTATATTAAGAATTCAATTGTATGATAATTATTTCCAATTATATACGTGTTTCCATGTAGAATTAACCAAATGTAATGTCTTCATCATTTTTATGGTATGTACATTAGAAGTTAAACACATTATATATGCAATAATATTATTAAATATAATTTTAATCAATATGCATTTTATAATTAATATATTCTTCCTTTTGAGCCCACTAATCTATGCCAAAAATTAACATAGCTTTGAGGCTTCCACAATATAATTGGTTGTTTTGACAACCTATTTACAAAACCCCAATTCTATTTTGAATTACATACAAGATTCTACATGTATATTTATATATACATTATATAAATTCTAGATTTATTTGTTATCATTTGTATCTTTTCAATATGATTTTTTTCTATGAATAAACTCTACCATAGGAAAGTTATCTACCCTAGCGTCCACTAGGCTATAATTCTAATTTGGAAAAAGCATTCGTATTCCTTGGCCCTTGTGGATTAGTTGTTTTTATATAGGCAACACAATGTTTTTGGTCATAGCGATCACTTTTTTGTTCTTCATCAGCTGTTATATTCACAAATATTAACAATTTAGATTTATAAAACAACTTCATTATGAACATGATATATTTAACTTTAAGAATAGATTAATGGCCACTAGGATGCAATGAGTAGATGGTGTCATATGTAAAAACTTGTTTTATAGATTCTCAAATGTAATTCCAAGTTTCCATATGATTTCATAACTGTAAAATAATTATCTTAGAATCTTGTAAGAACTAGATAAAACTATATGTTTACCTGTATAACATATTAAAGATACGATTTTACATGTATATTTATGTATCCATTATATAAATGCCATATTTATTTGTTATCTTTTATAGCTTTTCAATATGATTTCTAGAAAACATTAAGAATTTAGATGTATAACATTTATGAACATGATATATTTACCTTTAGGAATAGCTTAGCAATGGCTGCTAGGGTGCAATGAGTAGATCACATTGTATTTAAAAACTTGTAGTATAACTTCTTGGTCACTAGTCCAAGTTTCTTTTCTTGTCCTAAATGTAAAAATATTCTACCTTTAAGTATAGCTTAGTAACCACTAGGGTACAATGAGTCCAAGTCTATACGTATACTATTATATAAATTCGATTTATTTTTACCATTTATATAAACTCCTTTTTGAATACAATCTAAATGAAAAATGTTTCCTACTCTAGCGACCACTAGGCTATAATTCTTATTTGGATGAAGTCTTCATTTACCTTTGCGGACTCAAGGATAGGTGGATTTTGTTATAGGAAACACACTTTTTTAGGTCAAACGATCAATTTGTTATTTCTCTCGTGTTAAATACACTTTGTTATTTTTAGGCAACACACTTTTTTGGGTCAAGCGATCACTTTCTTTACGACTAAGAATAGCTTAGCGGCTACTAGGATTCATTGATTATATCACGTTATATAACATTAAGACCTTATGGTGGGTTGGATTAAACAAATTAAATTAAAATAGTTTCAACTAAGTAGGCATTAGGTACTTCCACAATATAATATTTCGAGCTTAGTGGGCACTATAATCTATCTAGTTACCTAATTATATTTTGAGCTTAGCGTTCGCTAGCTTATGACACAACATAATATTTGGATCTTAGAAGTCTCTAGGTTTCAGTAAAATAAAGTAAGATATTATAAGCATAGCGGCGGGTAGGTTATGCAACATAATAATACGATCTTAGTGAATATTGGTATTAAGATCTTAACATCATTAGGTTATTCCACAACATATTATTTGGGTATTCAATTCGCTAGGTTATGTATTGAAAACATGATATGTTATTTTAAATTAAGATATTTTGAGCTTAGTACCTGCTAGGTTATGCTACCATATAATCATTGGAACCTAGCGGTAGTAAGGATTTAAAAACTAAATTGAGGTATTAAGAGCTTAGCGATACCACTAGGTTATGCCACAATATAACCCAATTATATTTTGAGCTTAGCATCCGCTAGCTTATGACACAACATAATATTTGGATCTTAGAAGTCTCTAGGTTTTAGTAAAAGAAAGTAAGATATTATAAGCATAGCGGTGGGTAGGTTATGCAACATAATAATACGATCTTAGTGAATACTATTATTAAGAGCTTAGCGGCCACTAGGTTATTCCACAACATATTATTTGGGTATTCAATTCGCTAGGTTATGTATCACAAACATGATATGTTATTTTAAATTAATATATTTTGAGCTTAGTGCCCACTAGGTTATGCTACCACATAATCGTTGGAACCTAGTGTTAGTTAGGATTTCAAAACTAAATTGAGGTATTAAGAGCTTAGCGGCCGCTAGGTTATGCCACAATATAGTATTTGGGTACTCAATTTGCTAGCTTATGTATACAAACATTATATGTATCACAAAGAAGATATATATAAATTAGATGAATTCATTCTATGATTTTAAACTAGGATATTTCGATGATAAGTCTTGAAATAAAGTACATGAGGAACCAGTCCATGATAATTTTTCTAGTGGTAGACTCCCATGATGATAAAAAATTTATCTTACTAAATCTATGTACAAATATGGGGAAGATTGATAATCAACTTCACTTCACCCACAAATACTTCCTATATCTATACACTTCGCTATACAGACAACCATTCCGGCCTTAATAAAAAATTAAAGAAAAATTCATCCAGGAAAGATTAGGCCATTCGACCTCTCGGCTCCACCTCATCGATGATCTTGACATCCACGTCCCCTTTACTCTGATCAGAGGAGGAGGATGAATCGACACAACATTCTAACATTTTCACTTTAGTGCAAGCAAGGAGCTTTATACCCTGATTTTCTAAAGCGCCTCCGGACCATGTACACTGCTCGCATCCCCGCATCAAGGCATGAACATGATACTAAAGGATAACTAGATGCTCTTCCAACTTCTCATTCTCCTTATGCAAGATAAAATTCCCCAAAGAGTTGGATAGTATGTTTTCCACGCTCAACCCTTGAGCCATGTCAAAAATGTTCCTTTGCCCTTTGGAATGGTTTGGTTCAAGCATTAGCTTGCACATTCTCTCACAAATATCACCATCATATTCTTCTTGAATCACTCTGTGACTGACCAGACCTTCTCAAGCCAATTCAACATAGCAACATTCCAAATTTTCCAATCCATCCAAGAAGTAAATGATTCCTCGGTGTCCTTTCCTATCATAGCTCTCTGCCTCTTCTTATTAGGACCATACTCCATGCTACCAAAGAAACCACCAACACCCCTATCACCATCGCAGAGAGACAAGAAGCATAACGACCAAAGATGAAAATTGGAAAGGGGTAGTGAAATGTCTAGCCGGCCGAAGATATAAAGCCACCAACGCACAACACACGAAAGGAGGTAAGTGTGACAATATCAAGATCATCGATTAGATATCCTTATCATAAATATCACACTTCCCATTAAGATCTTAAATGTCCAACACCATCTTACATGTTGCGTGCATATAACCCTTAATCAATTCCATCTATCACATGAATGCAAACTATTGATGTCATAAATGACCATTAAAGCCACAGATGCCATATCCTCTTGTAAGTTGCTACATTTTGACAAATTAAAGTAAGTTATTTTGAGCTTATCAACCTCTAAGTTAATCAACCACATTAACTTTGGATAAATGTATAGCAATCAAGATCTGTATAAATTATTAGACTTTATTGTATGATTTTAAGATTTCAAATTAAGATATTTTGAGCATAGTGCCTACTAGTTTATGCCACCACACAATCTTTACCTATCGGTGGTTAGGATTTGATAAATTAAATTAAGATATTTTCAACATAACGACCACTAGGTTATGCCACAACATAATATTAGGATCTTAGCAATCTCTAGGTTTCAACAAAAGAAAGTAAGAACTTAATAATATAAATATTTTGAGCTAAAAATCAATAATATTTAACAAACAAAAGAAAGACATTGAATTTAGAGATCCTTATAGTAATTAAGACCAAGTATAAATTAGTTGAATTTTTTGTATGCATTTAAGATTTAGAATGAATATATTTGAAGCTTAGCGCCCGCTAGGTTATCTACCACATAATATTTGGATACTACCGGTGGTTTTAGATACTTTGAGCTTAGCAGCCGGTAGCCTTTTCCACAACATATTATTTAGAGATTGAACTCGCTAGGGTTCAATAATTCATAGTTACAATATTTTACAGCAGTTAACAAATTACAAGAAGATATTTATAACTTAGCTGACACTAGTTTAAACAACAACATAATATATGGAGGTTACAGTCAATAGGATTAAAAAATTAAATTAACATATTTTAAACTAAGCGGAGACTAGGTACTTCCACAATATATTATTTCAAGCATAGTGGTTGCTATCATTTAACATGTTATTGAATGATATTTTGAGCTTAGCGTCTACTAGATTATGACACAACATAATATTTGGTGCTTAGCGCTCACTAGGTTTAAACAAAAGAAATAAGATATTATTAGCTTAGTTTCGATGGGTTATGCCAAAACATAATATTTGGATCTTAATGGTGACTGGGATTTAACAAATTTGAATCAACATAGTTTGAGCTTAGCGGCCATTAGGTACTTAAACAATATATTATTTTGATCTTTACGGCCACTAGGTTTTGCCACAACATGTTATTTGGTGATTTCATCACTAGGGTTTAATAATTCATAATTAAGATATTTTACAACATCTAACAAATTAGAGGTAGATATTAATAACTTTTCTGGTGCTAAACCCACAATATAATATTCGAGTTTAGTTTTTCTACCACCTAACTAGTAAGAAAATTATATTTTGATATTAGAAAATGGTATGTTATGCCACACCATAAATTTTGGAGCTTGGTGGTTTAGGTTTTATAAAAATAAAGTAGGATATTATCACCGAGAAAGTTCTAGGTTATACCAAGACATAAAATTTGGAGCATAACAATATTAAGGATGTAAGAAAACTCATTAATATATTAGGAGCTTAGCGCGACTACGATATGCCAAAACATAAAACTATTTGGAATTATAGTAAAAGGGGTTTTCCCAAATGACCCGCATACTTGCACAAAAAATCCCTCATGGCGTGTATTATAGTGAAACAAGAAGAGAACAATCCCGTATGTAACAAAAAAACCAAAAAGTCCCAAACTAGACAAATCCAAATTACATTTTATGGATATTCATGAGAGTAGTTTCTTCATCCTTAGCATTGGTAGTAGGCCTTCCTTGAACCAGCACATCCACTAACTTAATGTGTTCCAAGAAGTATTCATTGATTTTCATCCATGTCATGACCATGTGAATTTTCCATTCCTTGATAGCAGATATTGAGTGTAACATAATCTTCGATGGCCTCATGCGGATCAGGAGATATCTTCTCTAAATTCTCCTTGTGTTCCAAGCTGCAGTGGGGGAGCCCATTTTCTCTGATAGAGGAGAATCAGGGTAAACTAAGGAGATATCCCACAACACATCTGGAATTTCCAATTCCATGCTAACTTCCATGCAAAAAGGTGGGAGGGCAGTCACACATGCTTTTGTGATTAGGTGAGTTGAGTCGGTTGTAGCCATTACAATGTCAGTGGAGATGAGAGGAGAAGCCAGAGAAGCATCGGCAAGAGGTGGAGAGGAAGTAGATGTTGGGTCCGAAAGTGGTTCAGAGACCTTAGGAGAGTGCTTTGAGGTTTTGAAGGGTTACGAGATTCCAGAGAAGACGAGGGAGACCCAAGAGAGAAATAACGGGGGCTAATGATCATGATGTCTGAATCGGAGTCGGAAGGGAGACCAAGGTGGCGTGAGTGACGACAAAAATATAGATTTGGTTGCAGAAGAGGAGGGGGGACAAGACATTGCTCACCTGGCTTAGATGGGAAGCACGATATTTATTTTTGGGAGCTTCCATTTTAAAGAGCAAATACAAAATTCCTTGGTGTAGGAAAGGACCTTCATCTTCTCTAGCCATTTTAAGGGACCTCTCAAGCGATTGAAATAGAAAATCTACAAAGTTTACCTTTCAATCATGTTGAATATGTGCAAGAAGAAAAATATGAGGTCCATAGATCACTTTGTAGCATCATTGAAGCATGAAGTACCTCCTCAATTACTCAACAACCCTATCCCAAGGTTGTGGAAGCGATTCTGTTCATAGCCCGAGTGATACATTGTCAGATTTTCACCAGGATATAGGAAATCATCCATATCCTCCTGAAGTGAGCGTTTAAAATAAATGTCTCCCTCCATGGGGATCCCTGTTGTAGCTACAATGGACTCTATCGAAATAAGAAATTTCATCTTTCCCACTTTGACTCTTCCTTTCTTCTAGGTTCTAACACAAGTGCACGTTACTCGGACATAGTGACTAGACAGTCTTTCCATAAACAACGTAACACCACCATCATGAAAATAATTCCATACTACGGGGTTGGCCTTGAAATCTTCACAAGAATAAGGCTCAATGCATTTGTTGGTGCTGCCCATAGTGAACTAGGTTTTTTACAAAGTGATTTCCAAAGGCCCGATATAGATGATGCTTAAATAGAGATGTCGAGCACCTTCATTCCAATCTTCAACTCATGTCTCCAAGATTTCTAATTGAATTTTTTCCTAATTAGTAATAGTCATTAATTGATCCTGTCCATCACATGAACGCAATCTATGAATGTCATAAATTCCCAAAAAATCCACAAATGCCTTATCCTCTTATCGCCACCAAAAGAGGTTATGCCTCAACATAACCTAACAAATTTTAATCTTAGTTAATGTTCAGCCAACCCCAACATTAATTAGTTAATGTTCTTGTAATTACTACATTTAGTGGAGGTTGAAGGTTTGAATGTTAGCAATATTAGATGTATTTAGTTAATATATATTATAAAGGAAGAATCTGCAAAAAAATGAAGCAAGGTGAAATAACTAACATTGCTAGACATGATTTCATACTTGTATATATTATCAGAAAACAAATCATAAAGCAATAGTATTATAATTTCTTTATTAACACTTCTATTTGTTACATTTAGATTCTCTAAGGTTGTTCATTCTACACATGGAAATGAAGTGGGTAAGCACAGAGATGTTATAAGGAGAAAAAGAAACACTTGTGATGGGAATTTGTTTGCGAGATTTGGTAAGGTGATTTCACAAAACATTTTTTTATTGGAATAAGATGGGGACAAAGTGTTGTCTAAAAAAATGCATCCCCACGAGTCCTCCCCATCCTAGGGTTTGATTTTTTCAATGGAGAGCAACGTGTTTAGTTTAGACCAAGATAAAATTAAATGTAGATATAATTACATGTATGTGGCAAGAATAATATCCTTATTGGGTTTGTGTTCTCTTACAGGTACAATTGCATTCACAATTACATGTATAATTACAGGTACATGACAAGAATAATATACTTTTTCATCTTTTAACTAGCCTCGTGGATGTTAAAAGTTATTCTTATATTGAACCCTTACGTGACTTCAGACTGGTGTGGGTATATATATTAACTTGAATCAATATTGTTTTTTGTTGTAGGTACAGTTGGCAGTTGGTTGTTTATATTACTTCAAGCGTAGTGGTCACTTTCATTTAACAAGTTATTGAATGATATTTTGAACTTAGCATCTGCTAGCTTATGACACAACATAATATTTAGATATTTGTGGTCTCTCGGGTTTCAACAAAAGAAAGTGAGATATTATTTTGATTTTAGTGGTCACTGGGATTTAACAAATTAAATCAACCTAGTTTGAGCTTAGCGAGGCAAATGTATTTGAAGAATATAATATTTCGAGCTAAAGAGTCACTATCATTTAATAAGCTAAAGAAAGACATATTGAGTTTAGTTTCCGCTAGTATTTCAGTGTTAATCTTGTAATGAACTTCCTCTTGGTTGGAGGATTGAATTTTGTAGTGTTTGCCTCGGGACAACGGAAACAAACAAGAAATTACTAAAAATTTGGGATATAATTTTTTTTATAAAAGTGACCTATAATTACTAATGCTCTACTTAACCCTTTCCATTAATATTTAATTCATAATACTTATTAATTTCTCTGAAAATGCATAAAACCCTAGTCCAACACAATCGATTATTTTATTCTACTAAGAATAAATTTAAAAGCACAAAGTTTACTAAATCTTTACAACCTTTTTCAACCTAGTTAGTCTCCCCTTTTTATTTATTTTTCAATCCCACAAAAAGGCACATGACTTTAAGTGTGTAGGAATAAACAAGAGCCTTTAGATCTAATCCAGTCAAATCAAATCTGACCCTTGATTTCAAATTTTACCCTAATGTTGCCCTAACTTTCTCTTTGTTATTTTCTTCTCCTTCTTTTCATTTCTCTTCTCATTTTGTTTTGTTTGGTCTTTTGCAGGTTATTGGAGAGCTATAGAGTTTTGTTAAACCAGTCTTGTTTTTTTTTTTTTGTGAGATTCATACAATTCAAGAAGCGTATTCTTTCTTTTATATTTATTTTTTTGACACACACACACACACATAAATAATATATATATATATTCCTTTTTTGTGTGGTTATGAAAATGGAAGAGGCGGTGGACTAGATGAGAGGGCTGTGCTTGGAGAAGGATGCGGTGAAGGGAGGGGGAATAGACGCGGGGCGAGGTTGGAGTAGGCACACCGACCGGTGGGGAAAGGGAAGTCGTAGGGGTTGGTGGAGGTGTTGTGCGGGCGGTGGCGGTGGCGGGGTGGGTGTGGCAGCGGTGGGGACGGGCCGCGTGGGAGTTGGATGGGGCAGGGTGCTACGCAGAAGCTATGGTGTCCGGAGGGAGGGTTTCACCCTCCCCACTCTATCAAAATAAAATTTCCTTCAAAAATTTTTGTTTATTGTTTTTTTTATGTGTTTTTAAATTCATTTTTTTGATAAAGTGTATTAATATATAATATTAAATATATATCTAAATACATTAATATATATGTGTGTGTGTGTGTGTGTGTGTGTGTGTATATATGTATATATATATATATATATATATATTATATTTTATCAAAAAGCCATTCTTATAATATTAATAATATTGTATGATGTATAAATTTATATTTTCTAATATTTAATACGTTTTTGAAAAAAAAAAGACTACTTATATATATATATATATATATATATATATATATATATATATATATATATATAAGAGGAATTCATTCCTCTTACAAATCTATAATACATGTTTAGTTTAGGAAAATGATAAAACTAAGGCTATCAATACTCTAATCCTGCATATGTGTTTTTTTGTACACAATGACAACAATGATGTTTTCAAACTATAAAATAACAGATTTTAATTTTACTATTTAGATGCAAAAAGAAACTTAAATTTTTCATCTATTCACCTTAAATGATTTACCTATTTTGATATTGCAAGAGATGAAGCCAAATTTTTGAAAAGAAGATATTGCTTAAGCTATCACTTAGTGAAAGGATAGGCACATCAAAACTACTTCTTCATCCATTCAAATAAGATAACCAACAAGGAAAGTAAAACAAATCTTATTCTATTCTCTAACTTTTCAAAACTTGTAATAATAAGGGTGTTTCAAGAACAATGTCAAATCTTACATTTACACAAGTTCTCAACATTTCACAAGGGTGAAATCTACCACAAAATAAATGATCTTTCCAACAACTCATATTAAGAAAAATTTCACTATCTTCAATCCTTTATTTTAAAGATTTAAATCTTCCAAAATGGCAAAGCATAGTTCTACATTATTACAAGTATTCAAAGGAAAACAATGTAAGGTGACATGCAAATATTGAGGGTAGATTTTTCAACAAAAGGGATACTAGTTTACATATGACTCCAAATATAAAGGAGGATTTTACACATAAGGGAAGCTCCCACAAGCCATACTTTTCAAGAGACAAGAGGTAATGTCCACAATAGAATGAAGATGATAAAGAGATCCAACCAACATCCCACTTCCATCTTGAAATCCAAATGCACATGCTTTAAAGAAAACCAACAAGGAGAAGAAGCTTGTTTTGCCACCCAACCATAGGCATCATTACATGCCTTTCCCAAGGTTGGGATGCATGCTAGCCTCCCCAAGCCCATGGGAAAGAGGACAACTAACCACAACTTGCACAAGAATGAGGGTGAACAAACAATGATACATCCACATGAAACACAAGACAAGTATAAACAAGACTCCAAATTTTACAAGATGAAAAGAGGAGAACCCAAGTTCTACCTCTAAAACCAAAGGGGAAGAGAGGAGAGAAGTTCTCCAAAATTATAACCAACAATAGTTGCATTAAAACAAGATCTCCATGCCCTCCTTATTTCTCCTAATTCATTCAAGCCCTCCTTATTCCTCCTCCCTTTCACCAAATCCTTCTTGGAAGGATTTTCAAACCCCAAAGAGGTTTCCTTACCAAGAATGGGGAAGGAGATTCAAGCCAAATGAATCACCTTCCCCACCTCAAACCATTTGAGGGGAAAAACTAAATCCCACAAGGCTTTCCCATCAAGCCTATGAGGATTGAGAGGGAAATCCCTCTCTCTTCCCCCACAACTCCAAAACTCCATCATGCCATATGATGGAGGGAGAAAAAACAATCAACAATAAATAAAAATCCACATGCAACAACCACATTTTCAAGTAAACAATTCTAACAACTATCATGAATACAACACATACAATAAGGCTAAAGAGCCTACCTCAAAGAAAGCTCTCCAAAAAGCTTTCCAACTTCAAACTTCTCCACTCCTTGACCCAAAAACCTCTAGCTCCAAATCACACAAGCATCCAAGCAAAATCTCTCAAGAAGAATTTCTCTTCTTTTCCCATGAAGGGATTTGAAGAGGAGCAAGAAAAATCCTAACAAATGAGGGGGTGACATGTGTCACCCCTCTCCTCCTTCAAGGTCAAAGATGCCAAAACAAAAGAGAGAAAGGGTAAAATGCCTTTTAGCCCTCTTCTCTCAAATTACTCTAAATGCTAACAAGACAATTCTTGTGCAACTTTTAACAAGCACACTAAACCATACCCCTTACATGGATGTGACCAAACAAGAGGTAAAAAGGGAGGGAAAAATCCCTATAGCCTTGGAAATAAGCCCCCTTACCTATTAGGTAGAGTCCAAGGGCTCATTTTTATGATAAGGGAATTCCCAAACTAAAAAGGGGTCCCTAAAAAAGCCCAAAATAACCCATTTTCGGGTTTAGTAATTTTGGCACAAGGGTAGAGGGTGTGGGGAACACCAAAGGGTTCACATGTGACCCTAAACCCTCTAGATTAATCACATCATTAATCTAATTCAAAACTTAATGCAAGTGGGGTCATTAATTCCTAAAACAAGTTTACAACACAAACTAAAACACCCTAAGAAAAATTAATAATTACAAGACATATTACATTACAAATGAGGGTCACCCATGGTGCCCAAAACAATAATTCTAACACTAAGGCCTCAAGTAATAAACATAGCTAGGGATTAGCCCGTGGGCTACTTGTGCAGAGTTGTGTAGCTGGCATGAGTCTCATGTTCTCCTGTGACCTGTCACCTGCACACTCATTGCACACATTAAATGCACATGTCTCGATAAAATATAAATCAATTACTAAATAAGATATCAATGAATTCTAGACTAACATTTCATCTTTCTGGAATCGAAAGTGCGACAACGTGCACAACTATACATAATTCACCATAAGTTAGTCACAATGATAAAATGACATGTATCCATAGAATCCCAACATGCAACAAACTGAGTATCCATCAATATAACTACGTTCCAAAACAACATCATATCAATTAGTATCCATGACATCATAAGATAATGCAAACAACATAGTAATCAAGCTAAATCGGTTATACACCTAAATGTCCATACATGCCTAATTAGATCAAATCTCCTAATGTAATGTCCAAAATATAACAAATCTCTGTCAAAACATGTCTATGAGTAAATGAGCAACAAGTAACTGAGCTATAAAAATGTGGGCACTACATCCCCTCTACTAAAATTAGACTTCCTCCTGGAAGTCACTAAAAGAGATAGGGATATCTAGCCCTCAAAGGTGTCACATCCTCCCAGGTAGTTGTTGTCTCATCGTATCGGTCCCACTGCACTCTAACTTGGTCCAAGTCTCGACCCCAAAGGGCCAACCTCCGGTGCTCCAGTATGCGTACGGGCTCCAGTCTCCACTATCCTCCATCCTCTACCTGTAATGCCGACTAATCCAAAACATGAGAAACATCTGGTACATATCTACGTAGTACAGAAACATGAAATACATCGTGGGCCTGTGCAAGGCATGGTGGCAAAGCTAGGTAGTAGGCAACTGGACTGATGACCTCTAAAATATCAAAAGGACCCACAAAATGAGGAAAAAGCTTAGAACCCTTTCCATAGTAGATTGGAATCTTATGCGGGTGAACTCTCAAGAAGACCTTGTCACCCACTGAGAAGTGACGATCAATCCTCTTAGTGTCTGTATACACATTTGCTCTAGCCTACTCAAGATGTTGTCTAATCAGAACAACCTGCTGCTCTAAATCCTGTAGATAAGCTGGTCCCAGAATAATCCTGTCATCTAGTCTGTCCCAACTCAAAGGTGTCCTACAAGGTTGTCCATACAAATCCTGGTAAGGAGCCATACCAATGGAACTATGATAGCTGTTGTTGTAGGCAAACTCAACTAAATGCAAATAATCTTCCCACTTCTTCTGTTGGTCCATCACATACATCCTCAACATGTCCTCCAACACCTGATTAACTCTCTCTGTCTATCCATCTATCTCTGGATGATAAGTTAAACTGAAATTAATCTGAGTACCCAGAGTGGTCTAAAAGGAAGTCTAGAAACTGAAGTGTAGATGGTATCCCTGTCATTGATGATGGTCTTCGGAATCCCATGTAACCTAACAATGTCCTCCATAAATACTTTGGCAATGGCTTGTGCATTATAGGTGACCTTGGTTGGCAAGAAGTGTGTAACCTTGGTCAACTTATCCACGGTGACCATAATGCCATCATGATGATAAGAAGACATAGGGAATTTTACTATGAAACCCATGGAGATCACATCCCATTTCGACTTGGGAATATCATAAGGATGTAAAAGTCCTGCAGGATGAGAATGTTTTGCCTTGACCCTCTGACACTCAAGGCAATGTGTAACAAAATCTGCTATGTACCGTTAAAGACCTAGCCAATAATATAACTCCCTTAGATCATCGTGCATTTTATTCACTCTTGGGTGTGCTTTGTATAAGGGGATCGATGAGCCTCTGTGAGGATGAAGCTATGTAGATCACCGGCCTTAGGCACGTAGATGTGCCTATGGAACCGAAGTAAACCATCTGTCTCTAAAAAACACCCAGAATATCTACCCTCTAATGAACCATGCGACTCCAACATCTATCTAGCTCCCTCATAAAACCTATCCTCTGGAAGGTGCTCAAGAATCCTACCTCTCAAATCTGACTAAAGTGTCAATGAAGCAAGCACATGTCATCGTCTACTAAGTGCATCTACAACAACATTTTCCTTTCCTTTGATATACTGCACCTCCATGTCATACTCACATAGGAACTCCATCCAACGCCGTTGATGAGCATTGAGGTTTGGTTGAGAGAAGATGTGCTATAAGTTACAATGATCTATCCTCAAAATGAAAGTTCTACCCAAAAGGAAGTATCACCAATACACAAGTGTATGAACAAGCTGCTGCAGTCATGAGTAGGGTAGTTAAGCTCATATTCCTTGAGCTTACGAGACTCAAAGGAAATAACCCGACGCTCCTGCATAAGAACTGCTCCCAAACCGTCTAGTGATGCATCAGTGCAAACCACAAAATCCTTTGTCGGGTCTAGAACTACTAAGATGGGTGCCGTGGATAACCTTTCCTTAAGCAACTGAAAGGCTTTCTCGCACTTTTCCGACCAATCAAACTTCTTCCCTTTTCTCTAAAGAGAAGTAATAGGGTGAGCAATCCTAGAAAATTTTGGTACAAACCTGCAGTAATACCCTGCTAAACCCATGAAACTCCTTACCTCAGTAATTGATGTGGGTGCTGGCCAGTCCATGATAGCCTGTATCTTAGAGGGATCTACTGAGATACCTTCGCTTGATATGATATGACCCAATCTTGAATCTCCATCAGAAAGAAGCTACATTTTCCAAGTTCCCATACAACTTCTGCTCTCTCAAAACCTGAAGTACCGTCTCAAATGCTCCTCGTGTTCCTCCTCGAAATGAGAATAAATCAATATGTCATCAAGGAACACTAAAACAAAGTGATCCAAAAAGGTCCTGAATACCCCATTCATGAGGCTCATGAAGACAATTGGGGCATTGGTCAATCCAAATGGAACAATTGTGAACTCATAATGCCCATAACATGTGCGAAATGTTGTCTTATGAATGTCTACATCTGAAATGTGCAACTGATGGTACCCTAACTTGAGATCAATTTTGGAGAATACTTTCGCTTCTTGCATCTGATCAAACGAGTCATCAATCCTAGGGAGTGGATAACGTTTCTTTATTGTGACTTTGTTGAGCTATCTCGAAGTCGACACGAGCACGAGAGAACCATCCTTATTCTTCACAAATATGACTAGCGCTCCCTAAGGAGATACACTAGGGAAAATGAGACCCTTATCTAATAACTCCTCTAATTTAATCTTGAGCTCATGAAGCTCTGGGGTCGAAATCATCCGATAAGGTGCCCTAGAAGCGGTGCAGATCCAGGTACTAAGTCAATGGTGAAATCCACCTCTCTACTGGGGTGGCAGCCCTGGAAGTTCACCTGGAAACACATCGGCATACTCCCTCAAAACTACATGATCATCTAAGGGTGAATGCTTTGGGGTGCTCTCTGATTTTTCACTAATGGTTATAGTAAATAACTGACATCCCTTACGCATGCTTCACTTGAGTTGCTTAGCTAAGATCATGCGTAAGGAGATAGGCCTCTACATCCCTGAAATTACAACTGAACTACCAAGATCATCTTGACACTCAATGACCTTATTTCTATAATCCACCTTAGCTTGATGAGCCTCGAGCCAATCCATACCCAACACTACCTGATAGGATCCTAGAGGAATAACTCGGAGGTCAAGTGTAGTGGAGAAGACTCCTAAATCAAGTACGTAACTCTCCACATACAAGTCCACGACGAGTTTGGCCCCAGAGACCAACTCAACCTGCTAACTATCTGGTTGCCTAGCCACCACTAGCCCACATTGGTCCACTAAAGAAGGTGATATAAAAGAATATGAAGCACCTGGATCAAAAAGTACTGAGATAGAAATACCCCTAATAGTACTTGTCATCTGAATGACTGTGGCTTGATGCTCAGCCTGGTAGTTGTCAACTGCTGCATATACATGATGGGCGCATCCCACGTCACCCACCATCTACTCGGATCTAGTGGCTCTTTGTGCATCCATGGTATTGGGTTTGTGCGGGCACATACACACATAGTGATCAGGAGATCCACAAATGAAACATCCTCCTGTACCCCTATGAGATGGGGTCCCTCCTGTACTCTGGTGTACTGATCCTACCAGTCTAACCTTAGCAAACGCTGCGCATGCGAGATGGTTTGCCTGTTGAGTACCCTACCTCCTATCCCTGGCTCCACCAAAACTACCTCTAGAACCACCTCTCTAAAAACCCTGTGTGTGTTTAGTCCCTTGCTACGAGTGGCCCTGCTACTGTGTCTGTCGCTGCAGTGCGGTGGAGCCCTTGTGGCTACTGGTGGAGGCCAAAATCCTCCTCTAGGGGGTGGTGTTGTACCCCATGACCTCTGACTCTGAAAGGCTTGTATCCTCTCCTGAAACTTGCTCTTGTTTCTATCTCGGTGCTCTGTGCCTTGGTCCTATTCTCCTCAGCTAAGTAGGCCTTCTCAATGGCCTTCTCAAGTGTGGGAGGAGATAACATCCTAACTGCTCCTGCTATATCTACATTAAGGCCTCGAATAAACCTGTTAACCTATAATTTCTCATCTTATAGGTAATCCACATACTGCAGAAGATCCAAAACCTACTCTCATACTATGCTACTATGCCAGATCCTGTCATAAGTCGTGAAACTCATCGATCCTCTTCTACACGAAATGCTCTGACATATAACGAGCCCTGAATCGCTCCTCAAATAACTCCTAGGTCACTATCTCTCGAGTCAAATGGAGCTTCCGCTCCTCATTCCTCCACCAAACACCTGCTGCGTCTTGGAGGAGGTGTATGGCGAACCTTTCCTTGACATTGCTCTCGTAAGAGTGCAAGCCAAAGCAACTATCCAAGCTAAGGAGCCATGACTCAGCCCCAAAGCCATCTGTAGAGCTGGTGTAGGTGGGCGGTTGTAGCGAAGAAGATCCCTGATCACACTGCCTGTATCTCAATCTTGGCGATGTAGTCTAACAGGTGAAAGGGGTCACCTATCCCCAAATGGTCCCTCGAGACTGTGTGAGCAGCTACGATGGTACGAGGCTACCCTCTCATGATGAACGAAAGGGCTATGTGACCTCTCCCACCTTAGTGTATCATGCTCTGGCGGCTCTGAATGCGTGTCTTTGCCTATTGGTTCCTTATCTCCAATGGAATCTCCTCTCTCGCCTCCTGCGGTGGTGGAAGACACTTTGCTCCACAACGCTTATTAGCTACCGCAAGACCTCTAGAATCGAGGCCCAAATTCGGGTGTTGGTGGCTCCCGCATAGGTGCACTACACCCCAAGCCTCTAGCTGATCGTCCCCTCTTGGGTGTCATCCTATGCACGAGGTGAGTGAAGAAGTTATTAAATGGTTGCGGAAAGTGTTTAATTATTTTATTTATTTATTTACTTTTAATGTTATTACCAATGTTGTTAACCGGTTGATTGATTACCCAGAGTGTCCGCATGTGCGAACCTCTCGCTCTAATACCAAATGTAGTGCCCACCTCGGGACAACGGAAATAAACCAGAAATTACTAAAAATTTTGGGATATAATTTTTTTTTTTAAGTGACCTATAATTACTAATGCTCTACTTAACCCCTTCCATTAATATTTAATTCATAATACTTATTAATTTCTCCGAAAATGCATAAAACCCTAGTCCAACACAATCTAATTATTTTATTCTACTAAGAATAAATTTGAAAGCACAAAGTTTACTAAATCTTAACAACCCTTTTCAACCTAATTAGTCTCCCTTTTTATTTATTTTTCAATCCCACAAAAAGGCACATGACTTTAAGTGTGTAGGAATAAACAAGAGCCTTTAGATCTAATCCAGTCAAATCAAATCTGACCCTTGATTTCAAATTTTACTCTAATGTTGTCCTAACTTTCTCTTTGTTATTTTCTTCTCCTTCTTTTCATTTCTCTTCTCATTTTATTTTGTTTGGTCTTTTGCACGTTGTTGGAGAGCTATGGAGTTTTGTTAAACCAGTTTTTTTTGTTTGTTTGTGAGATTCATACAGGATCAAGAACTGTATTCTTTCTTTTATTTTTATTTTTTTGATTCACACACACACACACACACACAAATATATTCATTTTTTTTTTTGTGTGGTTATGAAAATGGAAGGGACGGTGGACCAAATGAGAGGGTTATGCTTGGAGAAGGATGTAGCAAAGGAGAGGGGGACAGACGCGGGGTAGGTTGGAGCAGGCGTGGCCGATGGGGGAAAGGGAAGTCGTACGGGTTGGAGGAGGTGTTGCGCGGGGGCAGCGGTGGTAGCAGGGTGGTGTGTGGTAGTGGCGGGAACAAGCCGCGTGGGAATTGGGTGGGGGGGTGGTGTGCAGCAGCAGCAGCTATGGTCGCCACGGGGAGGGGTTCGGCCCTCCCCACCGTATCAAAACAAAATTCCCTTAATTTTTTTGTGTTTTTAAGTTCATTTTTTTAATAAAGTGTATTAATATATAATATTAAATATATATCTAAATACACACACACACACACACACACACACATATTGTATACTATATATGCATCTATAGTATACATATACATATACATATACATATACATAGATACATATATAGTATACAATATATATATATATATATATACATATATAGTATATATATATATATATATACATATATACATATATATACATATATAGTATACTATATATATATATATATATATATATATACATATATATATACATATATATATATACATATATACATATATATATATATATATATATATATATATATATATATATAGTCTATAAGAGGAATGCATTCCTCTTACAAATCTGCAATACATGTTTAGTTTAGGAAAATGATAAAACTAAGGCTATCAATACTCTAATCCTGCATATGTTTTTTTTTTGTTGTAAACCATGACAACAATTATGCTTTTCAATCTATAAATGACAGATTTTAACTTTATTACTTAGATGCAAAAATAAATTTAAACTTTTCATCTATTCACCTTAAATGATTTACCTATTGTGATATTGCAAAAGATGAAGCCAAATTTTTGAAAAGAAAATATTGATTTAGCTATCACTTAGTGAAAGGATAGACACATCAAAACTACTTCTTCATCCATTCAAATAAGGTAACCCACAAGAGAAGTAAAAACAATCTTATTCTATTCTCTAACTTTTCAAAACTTGTAATAATAAGGGTGTTTCAAGAACAATGTCAAATCTTACATTTACACAAGTTCTCAACATTTCACAAGGGTGAAATCTACCACAAAATAAATGATCTTTCCAATAACTCATATTAAGAAAAATTTCACTATCTTCAATCCTTTATTTTAAAGATTTAAATCTTCCAAAATGGTAAAGCATAGTTCTACATTATTACAAGTATTCAAAGGAAAACAATGTAAGGTGACATGCAAATATTGAGGGTAGATTTTTCAACAAAAGGGATACTAGTTTACATATGACTCCAAATACAAAGGAGGATTTTACACATAAGGGAAGCTTCCACAAGCCATACTTTTCAAGAGACAAGAGGTAATGTCCACAATAGAATGAAGATGATAAAGAGCTCTAACCAACATCCCACTTCCATCTTGAGATCCAAATGCACATGCTTTCAAGAAAACCAACAAGGAGAAGAAGCTTGTTTTGCCACCCAACCATAGGCATCATTACATGTCTTTCCCAAGGTTGGGATGCATGCTAGCCTCCCCCAAGCCCATGGGAAAGAGGACAACTAACCACAACTTGCACAAGAGTGAGGGTGAACAAACAATGATACATCCACATGAAACACAAGACAAGTATAAACAAGACTCCAAATTTTACAAGATGAAAAAGAGGAGAACCCAAGTTCTACCTCTAAAACCAATGGGGAAGAGAGGAGAGAAGTTCTCCAAAATTGTAACCAACAATAGTTGCATTAAAACAAGATCTCCATGCCCTCCTTATTTCTCCTAATTCATTCAAGCCCTCCTTATTCCTCCTCCCTTTCACCAAATCCTTCTTGGAAGGATTTTCAAACCCCAAAGGGGTTTCCTTACCAAGAATGGGGAAGGAGATTCAAGCCAAATGAATCACCATCCCCACCTCAAACCATTTGAGGGGAAAAAACTAAATCCCACAAGGATTTCCCATCAATCCTATGAGGATTGAGAGGGAAAAATCCCTCTCTCTTCTCCCACAACTCCAAAACTCCATCATGTCATATGATGGAGGGAGTAAAAACAAGCAACAATAAATAAAAATCCACATGCAACAACCACATTTCCAAGTAAACAATTCTAACAACTAGCATGAATACAACACATACAATAAGGCTAAAAGCCTACCTCAAAGAAAGCTCTCCAAAAAGCTTTCCAACTTCAAACTTCTCCACTCCTTGACCCAAGCAACCTCTAGCTCCAAATCACACAAGCATCCAAGCAAAATCTCTCAAGAAGTTCTCTTCTTTTCCCATGAAGGGAAATTTGAAGAGGAGCAAGCAAAAATCCTCACAAATGAGGGGGTGACATGTGTCACCCCTCTCCTCCTTCAAGGTCAAAGATGCCAAAACAAAAGAGAGAAAGGGTAAAATGCCTTTTAGCCCTCTTCTCCCAAATTACTCTAAATGCTAACAAGACAATTCTTGTGCAACTTTTAACAAGCACACTAAACCATACCCCTTACATGGATGTGACCAAACAAGAGGCAAAAAGGGAGGGAAAACTCCCTCTAGCCTTGGAAATAAGCCCCCTACCTATTAGGTAGGGTCCAAGGGCTCATTTTTATGATAAGGGAACTCCCAAACTAAAAAGGGGTCCCTAAAAATGCCCAAAATAACCCAATTTCGGGTTTAACATTTTTTGGCACAAGGGTAGAGGGTGTGGGGACCACCCAAGGGTTCACATGTGACCCTAAACCCTCTAGATTAATTACATCATTAATCTAATTCAAAACTTAATGCAAGTGGGGTCATTAATTCCCAAAACAAGTTTACAACACAAACTAAAACACCCTAAGAAAAATTAATAATTACAAGACATATTACATTACAAATGAGGGTCACCCATGGTGCCCAAAACAATAATTCTAACGCTAAGGCCTCAAGCAATAAACATGGCTAGGGCTTAGCCCGTGGGCTGCTTGTGCAAAGTTGCGTAGTTGGCTTGAGTCCCATGTTCTCCTGTGACCTATTACCTGCACACTCATTACACACATTAAACGTACCTGTCCGATAAAATATAAATCAATTACTAAATAAGATATCAATGAATTCTAGACTAACATTTCATCTTTTGGAATCGAAAGTGCGACAATGTGCACAACTATACATAATTCACCATAAGTTAGTCACAATGATAAAATGACATGTATCCATAGAATTCCAACATGCAACAAACTGAGTATCCATCAATATAACTACGTTCCAAAACAACATCATATCAATTAGTATCCATGACATCATAAGATAATGCAAACAACATAGTAATCAAGCTAAATCGGTGCTATATGCCTAAATGTCCATACATGCCTAATCAGATCAAATCTCCTAATGTAATGTCCAAAATATAACAAATCTCTATCAAAACATGTCTATGAGTAAATGATCAACAAGTAACTGAGCTATAAAAATGTGGGCACTACAAATTTATATAACAAGAAAAGGTATAGTAGTTTGCGATTGAAGATAAAATTGTAGCCTATTTTTTAGATTTGTTATTGCTTGAACAGAAGTGCAACTAGCATCATGGATGTTAGAAGTTCTTATTATTGAAAGGATTGAAAGATTTTTAATTACTACAAAATGCATTTTATGTTGTACTTATAATATGTTGTTGTTTGAATGAAAAAATATTGAACATGTTTCTAAAATAGTCTGGTGTGTTTTAAACATCCTAGATCAATTTCTTTCACAAAAATGCTTTGCTTACATGCATTGATGGAGATAAATGAATATAATGCTTAAGTATAACATGTGACATATCAGTTATTGGACCAAACATATTCATTGTCAAAACATATGTTGTCTTGCAAAGGATTTCTGGAGGAAAAATTGGACTAAGGATTTACTCCCCAAGGTCAACAACATGAAGACTGCCTGCCTTAACTGGAATTGAATTGTAAAGATTGGAGGGAAAAAAATTTATTTATTTGAAATATTTGTTACTACAAAATACCTTTTATGTTGTACTTATAATATGTTGTTTTTTGAATGAAAAATATTGAACATGTTTCTAAAATAATTTGATGTCTTTTAAACGTCCTAGATCAATTATTTTCACATAAATGCTTTTCCTACATACATTTATGGAGATCAATGACTATAATGATTAAGTATAACACCGAAATATACATTCTTAGACCAAACATATTCATTGTCGAACATATGTTGTCTTGCAAAGGATTTGTAGAGGAAAATTTTGATTAAGGATTTACTCACCAATGTCAACATGTTTTTTTGGTTAGTTGTTCAAAACAAGATTTTAACACTAGACAATGTGAGAAAGGATACAATTAATAATTGGACCATAAGAAATATCCTTAAAGATACTAAATAAAATTTGTTGAAATAGTTTGATAAATGTAATTAATTATTCACACCCCGAGAAAGGGTAATAAATGTGTGGATTATCTTGCCAAATTGGGGGCTAAAGGTAGTAATTTTAAAGTGTGTGAGAGGGGAGATGATATCACCAATGTTATTAATCTCATTAAGAACATTAAGTACTGATGTGCTGGTGGTTTTTTTCCTCATTGGGATGCCATCATTGTACTTATGGTTAGCATGACCCTTCCCACGTGCAAGATATATGGTAGAATTTGTATTAATTTTTCTCTTATAATTAATTTTGGCCATTGTTTCTTCCATTTTCAATCTCAGTCAACTAAACCAATGGGAGGTGGTCATTTGAGAATCAATCCCACGAGATATGGTGCCATGAAGGACAACCCCTATTTGTGGTGCATTCTAAAAATTGGGGGGGGGCGAGGGGGTGTTAGGAATTTCATCTCAAAAATCATGGGGTTTGATCTTTATCTTGTGTTGGAGTTTGGTCGTGCATGGAACAATGGTAGCATGGTGATCCGTGGCATGGAAATTTAGGTTTTAGAGGATTCAATAGCACAAGAAATTGGAATGCAGATGTAATTCCTTAAAGATATTCAAAGACCACACCAGACGCAAGCGTGAAATTGAGACTTTCTTCCACAATAAAGAAATGGTTTACCTTTTGGTAGATAGTATAGCTAGATTTTGCATCCCTGATATTTGGAATATGGTTTTCCTCCACCTTATGAGGTACATTACTCTTGAAGAAAATTATAGAAATATATTTACTCACCATCTCACTATGCTTAATATGTTTAGGAATAAGATTTCTATGAGCCTTCCATTTTCTTATTTATGTTGCTCTGTGTCAATGAATGATTTTCAACAAGGAAATATTGATACCCCAATACACCATGGACTAATTATTTTTCTTTTTAAGAATGGTAAACTGGTGGTGGAAAAGGAATTAGAGCCCAAATCTGGGGATTCAAATGAAAATTGTACTCTTGTAGACCATATGAACAAAATGAGGAGAAATAAGAGTAAGGAACCTCAGGGGAATGGAAATCTTGGTATTAGAGTTATAGGTTCTTTGATTTATACGAAGGGGAGTCATCTAAAGGGAAAGAGAGAGCAGAGCTGGGTTGGAATGTGGCTTTTGATAAAATTTCTCTCAGGGTGAGTCAAGTGGAAATGGATATGGAGGCCTTAGGCAAAGTTGGAATGGATATGGGAAACAATGTCATGCATTGCATCGACGCCTCTAAGAAAATTTGCATCACCCAAAAATCTATCAGGGCCGATATGGTAGAGATCAAAAGTTTGGTTTTGGAGTTGTAGGGGTGTGTGGTCAAGATGGAGTAGGGACACAAATTTTGTAGGTATAATCTCCACCTCATTAGTTCTGATGAGGAAGATCAGGTTGAAGACCACATCCCTATCACAAGTAAGCAAGATGATAATATGAAAGGACATGAGGAGCGTCAACTAGAGGAGTACAAACATTTGAAGACTAACTAGTCTGTTGGCTCTTGGAGATTTTGTTTGATTGTTTGTGGACTATATCATTTGGGATGTTTTCCCCTCCATGTTTTGTGATTTTTCCTTATATTGATCTATTGGATTATAGTTTGGGATAAGTTGTTTAGCCATTTTTTTCATGTTTCTTTTTGTTCACTCTTGGTGATGCTCACGATGCATTCTATTGTAAGGTTTAGGTGCCTTAATCCTTGTATAAAGTAGCAAATCATTATGTTCATGTATATTTAATAAACCTTGTTAATATTAATTTTGTTAACGACATTTTAAATTAAACAAGATAGAGCATTAATTTCATGCCTCACGGATGGGAGATGTGCTAGTTGTGTGATCGTGTTAGATGTGCTAGTTGTGCGATTGTTTTCTTATAATTATGATTTTTATTAAATAGAATAAATCAATGTTACAACAAGGCCTCATATTTTTCAAATCAATACTAACTAACAAATAAAGAAAAATATAAATAAGTTTCATAGTTTAAAAATTATTTAAATAAATTACAAACATTAGAAAGTTGAAAAGTTAATAGAATTTTTTATTTTGATTGGTGGATTGAGGAGAAATTTTAAGTAATATGTTTTGAGCTTAGCACCCGCTAAGGTAACCTAATACTTCCACAATATAAAATTTTGAGCTTATGGATCACTAGCATTTAACAAGTCAAATAATATTATTTTTAGCTTAGCATCTACTAGCTTATGTGACACCATATTAATTGGATATTATCGATCGATAGGAATTAACAAAATAAAGTAAGATATTATCATCATAGAGTCTTTTAGGTTATGCCACAACAACATATTTTGATGTACAAAAAATATGTCCATTTTTGTATAAGGGTTAATATGGGGTTTTGAAAGGACTGCATCCTTTTACAAAAAGGTCCTTAAGGAATAATATGACATTGAAGCATAGAAGAGAGAAATCTTATAGGCAGCAAAAAAAAGCCACATAGCCACGACATAAATAGAGAAAATTTACATTTTGTGAAATTTTTTTGGATAGCTGCTGCTTCCATAGTAGCAACATCTTAGAGTTTCCTTGTTCCTCGAATTATCCTTTCACAAATTTGTATTCGTTCTTTTATTCTCCAAAATCTGTTTGGTTCTCCTACTCTTGCATTACCATATTTTTTTCACAAATAGGTCACTGTAATCCAACACCAACACATTCAATGAAAACTCATTCTTAACATGAATATATTCTAAAATATTGTCATTGACAATGTCAACGATGTCATAGCCATTGAATTTTGTTGAGTATGCGGCGTGAGAGGACTATTTGCGGACAACAATAAGGCCAACAAAATAATATCAATTTTATAAAATACATTTTCTCTTCTATTCCTGTGCACCACCATGTCCATAAATCGATTATGATATTCAACTTTTTTATTGTGCAAATTGAGCCACCATCCATACCACTAGGCTTCTTTTTCAAGACTCAACAAAACAAGTTCTTGGCAGGTGTTTTGGTTTTTAAAAATTCTGCAAATCTTCCTCTCATGTTATTACATATTAAGCATAGTGATTTCTATGTCAAGATGTGCTCCATTTTGTCCTCTTTCACTGCTCTAACAAATTTTTACTATATTATGAAATTATTTATTTGATAAACAAAACTACCTTTTATAAAATATTAAATAACAAACTTGCTTCATTTGATTATCTACAAAATCCCTACATGGATATAAGCCCTAATTAGCTATGGAAAATTTTACATGGATATAATCCCTAATCAGCTATGGAAAATTTTACATTAATTTTTTTGTAATTTTGGAGGGACTGAAGGTGAGAATGCATACCAATTTTTGGCACGGAGAGGAAATCAAAACATTTCCAGAACTCGAGCACATAATTTTTGATGCTTGCGATGATGAGATTTTTCTATTGATGAATAAGCTTACGCAATGATGAAGAGAATAGAAAGGAAAATGTTAAAAATATAAACTCAAAAATTGTCTACTTATAGTGATATGTAAACAAATCCAACCGCCAATTTCGTTGGTGCATGAATTTAAGAGGGAACGTGTATGATTTTACATTGATTTTCATTAAATGGTTGATTAATGGTGACAAATAGTTACATGCTCCAAAAGGCACACATATTTCAAATGGTGCATGTACTTTTAAATGGAAAATTTTACATAGCTCTAATTAATGTTGAAAACGACAACATTAATTAGCATTTTTCCTTACAAAATGGTTATCATTAATACTGCAAATACTTGCAAATCTTTGTAATAAAATACTTGTAAATATTTGTAATAAACATCACACATGAATTGCATATTTAATATTTAACCATCAATTATTAATATATAAATTTTAAAATTATCAAAATTTACATCAATATATATTAAAAATAATGAAATTTATACATAATAATTGGTATAAATAAACATTGTTTTGTATTTTTAAAGGGCAGTGTTGACAAATTACTATTACCCAAAAATTGTTTGACAGGTGAGTTATCACACTTAGTTGTGTGAATCAAGACTCGCACCTAGAAGTGTGAGTCGAGACTGGCACTTAGAAGTGCGAGTCGATACTTGTACTTAGTAGTGCCAGTCAATACTCACACTTAAAGTGTGATTCAAGAGATGTGTGACTTGAGTCTTACACTTAGACGCAAAACCAATCACACTTAGACGTGCGACCAATCACACTTGTAAGTGCGATCACTTGCACTTACACACTACTTACAAAATTTATAAATGACAATTCCAGATTTTTTAACTATGCTTAATATATATGAATAAATTATTTATATAAATGTATATAAATATTGACGGTCACCTTTTAAACATGTGAGTCACACATGTTAGTTCTATAAAATATTTGCGAAATATGTTACGTCTAAAATCACGAAAAATGTCTAAACAACCGTCAAATTTAACACCATTCAAGGAAGTTCGGGAAGGGATTTTCAACGTCAACGTTTATTGATTTGAATAAGGTATGCATGAATAGTCATATATGTATGAAGATATTAAGATTGATATGTGGCATAAATGACAAAAATCACTTACGCACTATCTTGAAGTTAGTGACCACTTGGCATATGTAAGTTAGCGGCCTTGGCTTATGTAAGTTTGTAAGTTTGGGTTATGTAAGTTAGCAACCACTTGGGTTATATAAGATAGCAACCACTAGGCTTATGTAAGTGGGCGACCATCAGGCTTATGTGGCGAAAGTGGAATCCAATAATAGTGTTATTAGAATCTAGTAATAGTGAAATTGGAGTCCAATAATAGGGAAATTAGAATCCAATATTAGCGAAATTGGAATCCAATAATAGAGAAATTGGAACTCGAATAAGTCGATAATGACAATATTGGAATCCGATATTGCTACTAATGGAATCCAATATTGCTAATAATGGAATCCAATATAGCCAAAAATGGAATCCAATATATGCAAAAATAGAGATGGATTTCTTCCAATACTTGAAATACTGGAGTCTCAATTCACTGGAATATGTCCCAATTTAGTGAAATAATCATTTTGAGATGTAAGGATTTCTGGTACCATAAAAAAGAGAAAGTTGGCATGATGAAATCCTTTCGAAATCACAATTGTGAATATTTTTAGGAATGATGTTTCCATGAAGGGAATTATTATCAATGGACACATAATAGGCTTTACTTTCAAGGGTAAGGGTATGAACTTAAGATTGCAGAGTACCAACAACATGCATGAGGGAGAGGATATCATGTGAAGGAATGGTTGGAGAAGTGAGAGGCACATTTAGGGGTTGGATTTTTCCATTGTGAGTGATCATGAGAACTTGAGAAGGAGGTGTAAGAGGAGGAGAGGAACATGGAGGCTCTATGGGGATGCTAGATGTAGGCTCATTAGACACAATAAGAGGTGTATTAGGGGTAGAAGTGGAATCATCATGGGAAACATTGGAAATAAATTCAGAAGTAGAAGAAAGAGGAGTAGTAAATTCACATTCAACAATTTTAATAGAAGCAACATCATCACTATGAATGATCATAAGCATAATCACAATCACTATTATTCATATTTTCACAAGAAAGGATTTCATCAAGAGTATCATCAACATATAAAGAACTTATAGGAGTACTAGCATCAGATTTATCAATGCAATTATTGAAAATAATCTCAGAAGTAGGAGATAAATATTTACATTCATCTTGACTACTAGTAGGAAAATCATTATGCACATTGTCATTATCAGAAATAGAAGTATTAACATCTATGTGTTCACAAGCAAGAGCCTCATCATGCAAAGAATTTGTATGAATATTATCATTTACCATAAGAGGAGGAGAATAGGATGAAGTAACATTAAGGACTATGGTGGATGAGGGAGAACATAAGGTAAAGTTTTGATTAGGGATACTATGAAAAATTAGGGGTTTCTAAACCAATAGGGAAGGTGTCTTGGAAGTGAAGAATTTTTTGGAGGATAACATGATCATACTAGGGATTATGCATGAGGTCAGGAAATTAAAATTATTTAGAGGCATCGAAAAAAATAGGTTTCATATGTGTATAAGTCTTATCATGCTTGGGAGATGTAAACCTATTTGGAGCCATGAGGGTTTTGGGATCCTATGGCAAGAAGTTCAAATAAGAGTTGGTTCACCAAATGATTTGATTTAATTTGATAAAATAGAGTAAGATAAAAATGATAAGCACTCAATAAATGTAAAATTATAAGTAATTGAGAGAGATAAGTGACTTAGCTGATTTTTGTGTGATCTGTAGATATCTCGAGACTCAGATTTGTATATATTGAGTCTAACTAGAAATGATGTCATAGGATATCACTAAAGATTCCGGGATTTTGCATTGAGGTTGGATAGGGGTTCCCATAAGAGGACGGAGGGTCTAAGCATTGGTGTTCAATTTTGGGCACCGATGACCGTGGGAACACATGGGATCTACTTCTTTTCGGGTATGCGAGAATATCACTTTAATCTCTAATTTTTCATGTTACCTTCATTGTTAGGGTTTTATCACACATGTAACCTGCAAAAAAACCCTAGCTACCTACACAAGCTCACAAACACATCAAATTTGAATAAAATATGCAAAATGTGAAGTTATACGATCCGACGGTCACTCGAAGAGTGTAGTTATTATCGAGAACTACACCACATTCAAAACTCCATGTGTTATATGTTCTTGTGTGTGAAATTATGTCCTTAGGTTTCCCTCACGCCAATGACATTGAGATAATAGGATATAGATAAAATAGATGCAAATGTGTGGTATGGAATTTAGAACTTCCCCTTCATATGTAGTGTATATAACTCAAAAATACAGTCCCTTATGATAGTAGTGATAGTATGTAGATGAGATAGTCCCCTTGAATTTACATCCAAAATAATAGTGTGTATGTTTTGTATATATATGGATCTCTTGTTTGAATTTCAAAAATAGTGACGTGAAAGGCTGATTATGATCTCGGGATAAGGATAATAAAACTAAAAAATATGAACTCAAATGTAAAAATAAGTAAAAGTATAAACATGACATGAGCACCCAGAATGGACATAGGATCTTGGGCGCTAGTGTCCAGAATGGGTGCTTGTGTCCTAGAATAAATGATGATAGATGTGAATAGACAGACAAATAGGGATCTATGTGACTTGACCAGAATTGGATACAAAAATGACAGATGTAAGAGATTATCACAATGAAAATCAATCAAAGAGTATGGATATAAAAAGGATGGTGTCACTAGTGAATACTTTTATTGCTTGAGATCCAAGTATATAAACAACATAAGAAATGACATCATAGTAAAATAGTAATATGTGTGTGATTTTTTCTCTACATTAACCTACTATACTACTTTATCTAAACATGATGATCCATTTGTTGTGTGTTTTAGTAGAGTCTTAAGTAAATTCACAACATTATGTGATATTTCTTTATTGTGTAATACCATTACCATTTTGAGTAAACTGTCAAGGAAAATACCACACCTTGTTTTAAGATGCACTCAATTTTCTAGTGGATTTGCAATTCCATGTACAAAACATGTGAAGTACCATATTCTATATTTATAATTGAGTTTAACATCATTATAGCTTCTTTTAGAAATTATGTCTCTCCTTAGGTCAAGGTTCTTGTCAACTTGTAATTTTCTTATTTGAGACTTGTTTAGAATATCTAGAGGTCATACCCCTTAATTTATTCTTTTCAACCTTATTACTATATGGAAGTTTCCCTTGGCACTAAATTAACCATATGAACATTATGCAGTTATTTACCTCCTCTACTTCTCTAATGTGGGACAATATTTAGTATTATGCTCAAAAATACTCTTAAGTATGCATAATAGGTTTCCCATTGAGGATTGATTGGATAGTTTGGAACAATGTAATTTATCTTTCTATAAAGGTAGTTAAAAATTAAACAACATGGCTATTTGTCTCCCTATCTATGGGGTTGATAACCTCTTTGATACCCCCTTGCACCTTGTATCCTCCCTATCTCTACACACCACCAATAATAGTGATTGATTTTGGCATCCTCCATATTGCATATATGGTGAAGGAGGGGTCCATTTGGGTTTATTTGAGTATATGGTGGGGTTCAACCTATCAAATGTTTTAAAACATATATGAAACCCATCCATCGAAATCTGAGATGAAGAAGGAACCCAACCTCTCCATGGTGTCATTTCCACATCTATCACAACAACATGATATTTTAGTGGAGGTTGTTCTTATGTTTAGACCACCAAAAATGTGACATGATACCTCATCATGTAATTCTTACAATTCCCTACAATCCTTAAAATCATGAGTGGTAGATTAGAAAAATCTATGCATTTTGATTTGAGGCTAACATATGTCATGTTCTAGAAGATGTCATTTTCCTATGGGATGTCCCCACACTTTTAAATTTCAAATTATTCTTCTATTCTATCAATTGTGAGGGATGTTTTATAGCCAAGGACCTCAGGGAACTTATATTTGGTATGGTCTTCCATTTTGTAGTATACACACCATACTAAAAAAAAATGTTTTTTCCCTTCCCAAATTTTCTCAACCATTCTCATTATAGTATGAAAACCTTAATGAACTCTCCTTGTAGTCTTAAATCTAATTACACCGTATAGACACCCCAAATCCTTAGCCTTTAATTCCCTATTAAATCATGTTAATCATATTAACATCCCATGTATTCACATTAAATGCACTCATTATTTCCTCTTAAATCCATTATAAATTCTAATCCAAGTGTATTAATCATCTCTTGCATGATTAATCAAATCCCAATTCTTCCTATCTAACCCACATCACTTCCCATGAATAATTCATCCTACGTAATTACTAATAATCCCGATTAAAAATATTATATAATTCTACATCTCCATTATCCCACAATCACCAAGATCATCTATCTTCATAAATCCTAAATCTATATAAGAAACACCAAAATGGTCCCAAATCACACTTATTTTCATGTTAGATTTCTCTTCTTAGAGAACTAATCCTATTGACCCTTGATATGATATCTTGTTAAAATTGGATTAAGCTGATTTGAGAGAATTTCTCATATCAAAACCCCCTCTTTATAACCATGTTACATCATCTCGAATGAATCAATTCACAAGAATCCACGATCGAAGTGCATCCAAATGTCGAGGGAGGTTTGTATTTCCATGTTTTTTTATGCATTTATTAATGGAATCTCTTAATTTGTTCATCTTTATGTTAGTATTAGGGCTAGAAGTATGTCTTCTCAATGTAACTTCTATTTAATTTATACATTATAACCTAACTTAATTCATACATGTGGTGTTCCTAGTGGGAGACCCTTTTTATAATATGCATGTTTATTTAAAATTTTGCTGAATTTTTATTTAGTTTTGTAGGGTTGAGTCTCTTTTGCAGGTATTGTGGAGGTTTTACTTGATCAAAATTTCATCTTTACTTCAAAAATTGCAGCTTTTGAGTTTTTACTTAGGTTTTATGTCACTCGTACTTTTAAGCTATTATGCTCTCTATTATAGTGGCTTTTCTCTCAAAATCAATAATTTTGAACACATTTGTTGGGGTTAATCACACCAATTGTATAGATATATTATTCAGATCTAAGCATACAAATAATAAATGTGGAAATAAACTAGAAGAACAATACACAAGATATAACGTGGTTCACCCAGTGTGGGCTATGTCCACCAAGAAACAACCAATCTTATTATTCAAATATTTGTAGAGAATATACAATGAAGATCTGTAATCTTCCACACCTCCTAGATGTACAATAATTTCTTCCTCACAAGCTTCTCTTTTTCTCTCTCCAAGAATTCCTTCTTACAATTCTCCTTATTATCATCTAACCCTAGTTTTCTAGCTTATATAACCATATAAAAACTTAGGGAAACTTAGCTATGCTATTAAAACCATTAGATCAACTTTATATCAAAGGTTAGATCTAATTCCCATGAGTTAAATAAAATAATCACACATAGGAAACTGATGTTGGTTACCTTAACTAATGTTGGTTCCTCCTTGCCTTGATCGATATCGGTCCACTGGGTGACCAACGCTGGTTCTGTGTATTCTAGTAATTTAATAAAGCATGCTAATGTGAAGCAATTAAGCTCCACAACTCAATAATCTCCCATTTGAATATCAATTGTTGCTTTGTATCTCTACAACACCATTCTTTGATCCTTTCCTTGGCTGTTTCTCCCTCTTTAAGTCTCAAAATCAAAGATCAATAGAAGTGGAGTGTAGCTCCAACTTCTCCTTTGTCAATAGCTTCATTAGCATATCTACAGGGTTCTTATTTGTATGAATTTTCTCCAATTTCAGTTGCCCATCCTCCAACACATGCCATATGAAGTGATATCTCAACTGAATGTGTTTCATTCTTGAATGAAACGCTGAGTTTTTTTCCAAATGAATCATACTTTGACTATCACTTTACAATCTACAATCCTCTTGTTTCTTTCCCAAATCTTCCATGAACTCCGCATCCATAAATATAATCTTTTCTAGCCTTTGTAGCTATAACATATTCCGCCTATGTATTAGACAAGGCCATAACCTTACGGAATCTTGAAATCCAACTAACTACCAAATCATAGCCATATCTAAATCAACATAGTCGCAATAAAGAAATATATGACCCTCCATAAAGCATAACGGCATGTCGGATGTCCCTCTCAAATACCTAAAAATCCATTAGATTGATTTCTAATGCTCTTTACCTAGATTGGCCATAAATCGCTCACAACTCCCATCGCCTATGCAATTTCAGTCTCGATACAAACCATAGCATACATGAGACTTCCAACTACTAAAGCATATGGAGCTCATGCCATGTACTAGACCTCCTCATGTGATGTAGGACATTGATATTTTATCAATTTAAAGTTTCTAGCCATAGGTGTACTTACAAGTTTTGAATTCTTCATATCAAACCTTTCAACACCTTATTAATGTAGTTCTCCTAAGAAAATATAATTTCTTATTCTTCTTTTCTCTAATAATTTACATGTACAAGGATTTTCTTTACAGACTCCCACATCCTTCATTAAAAATGTATGAGCTAGTTTTTCTTTAAGCTCACTAATGTCCCGCATACTAGATCCTGCAATAAGCATATCATCCACATACAGTAACAAAATAACATATCTCCCATTTCTAATAATCTTGAAATAAACACAATGGTCAGATTCACATTTCATATAACCATGCTCATGCATAAAGCTATCAAACCTCATGTACCATTTCCTTAGAGCTTGTTTGAGCCCATACAAACTCTTTTTCAACCTACACACAAGTTTCTCCTTACCCTTGGCTTCATACCCAAGTCGCTACTACATATATATATATATATATATATATATATATATATATATAAATATATTCCTCCAAATCACCGTGAAGGAAATTCGTCTTAACATCAAGTTGTTCTAAATGCAAATATTTTGTTGTAACTAAACTTAGAATAGTATGAATGGAATTCATTTTAACTATAGGAGAAAATATCTCACCAAAATCAATACTGATCTATGTGTAAATCCTTTTACCACAAGCCTAGCTTTTTATCTTTTCTATCCACCCTCTTCTTTCTTGATCTTGTAAACCCATTTATTTTGAAATGTTCTTTTACCTACTGACAACTTAACCAAATCCCATGTCTAGTTCTGTTTCAAGGATTCCATCTCCTCATCCATGCCATGCTCCCACTTCATGTGGGTCTCATCCTACATTGCTTCTTCAAAACTCTCTAGTTCACCACTATCATTCAATAATAAATAAGATAAGGAAGGTGAAAATATTTTTGGAGGTCTACTTACCCTTTGTGACCTTCTCACTGATATTTCAAGTGTTCGAGGCTCAACTTGCTCATGCTTCAAGTTTGTATCTATCTCAGATAGTGACTTATGTTAGTCACCTCATGCCGATGTCGGTTCTACTAAATGACACATTGGTCCTATTTTTCTCAGCCAGCCAACGTCGGTCTAGGTGGTGATGTCGGTTCAAGAAAACTCGACACGATACTTGTAGATGTTTTTTCTAAATTTGAGAGTGAGTTTTCTTCCATAAAATTTCTAACCAGTTTGACTTTGGGTACTAAAACTTGATCCCTATACATTCTCTTTTCATTCCATTCAATGTCATGACTCCTAACAATCTTAGAATCTTTTAAATCCCAAAAATGGAATTTGAAATCACTAGAGCCATAACCAATAAAAGTACATCTCTTAGATTTAGCATCCAACTTCTTTCTATTTTCTTTATCAACATGCACAAAAGATTCTGAACCAAATACTCTAAGAAAAGAAAGATCTACCTCTTTTCTAGTACAATATTGTATTGGTATTCCACCATCCAATACACTTGAAGGCCCACGGTTAATAAAATAAACTATGTGTCTACTACTTCTACCCATAACTACAAGGGTAATCCAACATGTATCCTCATGCTTCTTATATGTTCCATGATTTTCCTGTTCATTATTTCTAAAACACAACCGCTCTGCGGTGTTATAAAACCGTTATTTCTCTTTGTATTCCATTCAATGATAAATAATCATCGAAATCCTGCACATAGATACTCACCTTGCCATTGTTAGATATAAGAAATTTTAACTTTTAATTTGATTCACTTTCCACAAGGGATTTCCATCTTTTTAAAGTCTTAGAAACATTAGATTTACATTTAATACAATAAACCCACACCTTTGTTGTGGCATCATCAATGAAAGTCACATAATAATAGGATCCTCCATGAGAAGCTACCCTGAAATTTGGTCCCCACACATCCGAGTGCACAAGCATTAAATTTTACTCCTTCTTTGTTGACAAAACTTTGAGAAATCTCACTCTCTTTTTCTTTCAAATATACAATGCTCAAGAAATCCATATCTACATCTTTCAAATATGATAACTTACCATTTTCCTTTAAGATCGCATTCCTTTTTGACTCATATGGCCTAGCCAATTATGCCACATGCTTGCATCTGAATTTGAAGTAGATAGCATAGAAAAGGAATCAGTAATACAGGTAGACAAATATAATGTTCCTACCTTCTTGCCTCTTTCTACAACAAGAGATCCCTTGCTAACCTTCCAAGATTCGGTTGTTAATGTAACCATGCAATAAGATTCACTTAGTTATCCCGCAGAAATTAAATTTTCCCGAGGCTTGGTACATGCCTCATATATTTCACTAGCCATGTATTTCCATTCTATAAATTTAGATGAACTTATCCTTTACCAATAATATTGCATGGTTCATCATGTCATAAACAAACATGCCCAAAATCACCCTAGATATAATTTCGAAATAACCCTTATTAGGGGTAGCATGAAAAGAGGCTCTGAATCTAAAACCCATGATTCTATTTTATTATCCAAGGAGAGAATAAGGGTATATTGTATTACATCAAAAGATACAATATTTTCCTCTTTACCTTTCTATGGTACATTCTCTTTGTTTTCCTTGAACCAATAATCCTTCTTTCCATGTCCTTTCTTTCTACAATTCCAACCGGTTATTCATTTACCTCTAGGTTTAGATCTTCCATTCTTAGATTTTGATTTCTCATTGCTCTTGCTCTTTGATCTCTCTTCTCTAACTTCCTCTACTTTCTACATTCGAACTATACTAACCACATCATCAAACCCCAAAATATTAGTAGTAGACATTGTATTAATACTAACAACCATTACCAAGTCATCCCAACTATCTAGCAAAGAGCATAAGAATAAAAGTGCTTTCACTTCATCATCAAACAAAATATTAACCAATTTTAATTGATTTACTATAGATCAGAAATCATTCAAATGAATTTACGTAAATTCACCTTCTTGCATCTCGAATTAAATAATTTCTTCATCAAATAAACTTTATTTAAAGCACTAGGTTTTTCATATAAATTATCTAACAATTTCATCAACTCTACTGTGGTTACTACTTCGATAATATTTGAAGCCATAGATGTTACCAATATCAATCTTATAGATCCCATAGCCTTTCTGTCTAGAATTTTCCATTCTTCATTATTCGTCTTTGTAGGTATTTCCTTCTCATCCAATGGTAAGTATAGATATTTCGATACGAGATAATATTCCACCTGCATCTTCCATAGCTAATAATTATGGCATCAAATTTATCAACTTTTATTTTCCATATTCTTTCATTATTGTAGCTCCCTTTTAATTATAAATCCTCTCGTGAATGAATATGCCAACACACAAAACCCTCAAACAAAAAATCTTTGATACCAGTTATTGGGGTTAATCACACTAGTTGTACAAATATATTATTCAGATATAAGTATACGAATAATAAATGCACAAATAAACCATAAGAAAAATACACAAGATATAACGTGGTTCACCTAGTGTGGGATATATCCACCAAGAAATATCCAATCTTATTATTCAAATCTTTGTAGAGAAGTTTGTGAGGAAGAAAGTATTGTACATCCAAGAATTCCTTCTTACAATTCTCCATTATTATCATCTAACCCTATTTTTCTAGCTTAAATAACCATATACAAACTTAGGGAAATTTAGCTATGTTATTACAACCATTAGATCAACTTTATATCAAAGGTTAGATCTAATTCCCGTGAGTTAAATAAAACAATCACACACAGGTAACCGATGTTGGTTACCCTAACCGATGTTGGTTCCTCCTTTCCTTGACCGATACCAATCCCCAGGCGACTAATGTTGGTTACTATGTATTCTAGCAAGTTAATAAAGCATGCTAATGTGAAGCAATTAATCTCCATAACTCAACAAAATTCAGGGTGGGTTTGTTCTTATAAACATTGTTGACTTTGTTTAGAACCTCTACGAACATTTGTATCATGTTTACTTGTCGTCAGCATGTATGCTTACATAAAAGATATGAGCACAAAAATAATAATCTCATTGTATCATTTCATTCAACATTAGGTACTAATATATAGGCTTATTGATCTCCACTATTATAGGATAAAGCCTTAACAAACCCAACAATCTCCTACCAAATATTTCTATCTACATGAGTTGTTTTAACAACTCAACAACTAGCAATAATGTACGCACTAATAAAATATATTTCCTAACATTCTCCCCTTAGTGCGAACATGGAGAAAACCTATCTTTGTACTTACACCTACTTTCATGATTAGGTGATTTTCACAGGACAATCACAAACCCAATAGATGGTTTTACAATGGTTGACCATAAACCGATACTGGTGGTTTTCAAATGGTTTACCACAAACCACATCATGATGTGCCAAGTACTATTTTTATCCCTCATCAATATCTCACTATAGGGAATAACATAGGAAACAAAACTCACCAAACTAAACAATATAACACATACTAGAAAAAATCACATTTCATCCTATAAGAATCGCAATGTTCTTAATTGTAGCCACAGTCGTCGATCGTTACCACTCTCGATCTAGAACAACATAGAAACTACCACTGCCACTGGAAGTTGCCCTTGAATTTAGTCATTTTAGGATCATAATGGAAATGGAACATTGGTGTCATGTTCCCCCAAAATGTGAAATTTCTACATGTGAACACTGAGAAGCAAATTGTATCGAAGTACATACTCTTGAAGGGATCTTGCTAGTTAGATCTTACTACACATGGTCACCATTTCAAGTGAATGTATTCACAAGTAGATTATCTTCCAATGAAGTACAACATTCATAGGATCACGTCAATTAGAGGATCATTGATAGTCATCTGCACTCCAACACAACTCTTTTCCAGTATCCACCAAACACCACACAAAGCAATAGGAACACAACAAACTAAAGTACACTGAAAAACATATACTCATATTATATATATGCCACCACATTTTTTATGTGGCCTCATCATTGTGATTGACGAGAGGACGTTGATTGACCTCTAGCCTCGATGCCTCTGTCCTCTAGTGTCATGTTACGAGCTCGGCTAGATTTGTCTTTGAGGATCTTCAAACAATTCACCCCATAAGATGGATGTCACGTACAAGTGAAAATGCGTCCAATTATTGAAAAGTGAGGAAATTTTTTTTTTTTTTCAGACTTCTACAAAGACTCGATCGACTCTTTGACAACAAAATTACTGACACAAACTAATGACACTTAACGAATAAAACAATACTTTCAACGACATAACAAATATGACTATAACTTAATTTTGACTAAGTGACTCTTGAACATGATAATATTACAAATCCTAAGATCACCTATTAAATAACCAACTTCCAACTTCTCTACACAAATGGCATTTTAATTTAAAAATTGACTTAAAATACAAGACTTATAATGACTCTTGGAGAGTTCAATTAAATGACTACCCTATAAAAATAACTCCTTAGACTCCAAACAATTATATGACTTAGACTTTTGACTCCAATGAACAACAAAATAAATATCAAACCTAAGCTTATAATTAAACAAATATTTATAATAGATTGACAAGGACTTGGAACTTCCACATACTCAATGAAGTCGAGGACATGCACGAAATCAGGCACACAGGTTTCCAAGGCTAAATATGAACATGTTTAGGGGATTCGACATGGTTTTGAATAGTTCCAATGTTGGGAACGCAAAGTTGATCTACTGAAATCCAATTAGGTAGCTTTATTGTCTGAGTAAATAGCGGTGCCTATTATGCTTCACCAGTTTTGATTTGCAAAATACATCTATCCACCGAGTTCAGAGTTTGGATCACCAATTACTCAATAATAACCGATTTTAATTATACTGGCAATGGATTTGTGACATGTTTGATCAATTTCTTGTGAAGACTGAGACGTGACAGTGATGCCTGCTGAAAAATAATAATAACGAAGGAAACATGTGTTGCGTGTTGGTGATGCCTGAGTGGGGATGTTGTTGTATGTGGACGGTGGGAGACTCTGTATGCAAGTGTTACAATCCTGTAATTTCAAAAATGGATGCATGTCCCAAGGCAGATGTCACTCCATCTATCATAGTATATGGGACTTGAATATGTTATAGAGCACATGTATAAGTGCGAATTTTTATGGAGGGCCAAGGGCATCACAACCTCAGATAGGACGGTTAGTTAGTTCTCTACCACATTGCAGGGTTACACGCAAAGTTGGTACTATCTTGTACATTTAGATTGGTATTCACCTCATTTTTCATGCATTATTGTGGTATACTCACTTGAGTCTTACTCATGACCATCCATTTCTTGCTTACCATATTCTTAAGCTAGTCTCTTGCATTCATATCAGTTGTTTGCTTTCTCTTGTAGCTTGACCTTTGTCCTATATCATCTCCTTCTTTGTTTTTATCTTGTATATTTGGTCCAAAATCTTGATAAATATGTTCTTTTCTTACATTTTCTTTGTGCTCCATTTTCATTGTATTCCCTTTAAGCCACTTAGGCACAATATATCCATGATTTATGCTTTCTTTTGTAGGATTAACCCTATGCTTATGTTTAATACATTCCCTTTCCCTCTTTTCCTCAATAGTAGAAACTTTCAAATGTCTATCTTCTTCTTTTTCAACTGGTACAAGTTTATTTGTCTTCAATACTCCATTATTAGTAGCTTCACTTTGCTCACTAGCACTTTTTTCTTCTTCCAAGTAGCCTTCCCATGCCTCATAAAATGGCATTTGGTCTTCATAGTCTTCTTGATCAGGTTTAGGATCTTCCATTTTGTCTTCTTTTCCTTGTACCAGTTGTACTTGTCCTATTTTAGCTTCATATTCTTCCAAATGTGCTTCATTTGACCTTTTTTTCATCCATCTTGAGGTCCTTTCTTTCACTTTCATCACTATTGTCTTCATACCTACAAACACCCACTCAAACATGAAGTTAGATAATAAAACAAGAGCCCATAAGGCCCTCGTGATAATCTTATTCATAGACACCTTCTCCTTTTCTTCTCTCTTTTCTCATCTTCTTCACATAACATCACATTTCCCTTCACTCTTTCATGAGTGTCTTTCACTATTTATCCCTCTAAAGCAATCATATTTTGCCTATGATTCTTCTTCATAAGTAGCTTGATAGGCCACTTGACTTTATTTTTCAGCTTCCATTCAAATCCTTGAACTTTCTCTTCCATCATGGTCTTGATCATTGTCTCCAACTTCTCAAACTTGTCCTTTTCTTCCTTGATTATTTCCCTAAGAATAACTCTTCCACTTTTGTGCTTTCCTTCATCTTATCTTGACATTTTCCTCCTTCTAGGCTCTTGAATTTGCTGCCCATATCTCTCCTCAATTTCTCCATGAGACCTTCACCCAAGTCTCTTTCACCTTGGTCTATTAATCTCCTTAAGTCCTCACCAGGTATTTTACACCTAGTCTCTTAGACTAGTCTATTTCTTTCAATCTCTTGTATACCTTTCCATTTCTTCTTATATGCTTCACTAATATTATCAACACCTCAACTTGTCTCTTTTAGACATCTTACTTACTTATCTTCTCAACTTTTCAACCATTCAACACTTCACAATTTGTGAGGTAAACACATGCCTCAAATCTCACCAAAAGTGATTAGTCAATAATTATCTAGAAAGATTCAAGTATCAAAGTTCCCTAAAATGTTAAGAAATATTCAAACATCAAGGTTCATTCTTTAAAACTTAGCATTCTTCACTAGAAATTCAAGAAATATTCACTCTTCAAGGCTCACAACAACAAGAATTATTCATCAAGGCCTAGCCACTGCAATTGCATAACTTTTAGACAAGTATCGCACCAAAAAGCATTTACAACCACCTTCAAAAAATTTCTTCTCACCTCTTTCTTCTACAAACTTGATTCCTTCACTCTCTGCAATTCAATCACTTCAAGATTAGCACAACATGTGAACTTCAAATACATTTAAGCCACTATCATACCAAATTATTTAGAGAAAAAAATATTCTCATTCATATATTCAAGAAACAAGAAGATTTCAACAACTATCTTCACCCAAGCTTTGCCTAAAAGGATCAAATCAAGCCTAAAAAGGCTTAAACTTGAAAAAATTGACAATTACGACCACCGAATGGCCTCATCCTCATCACCCTCTTTACTATCATCCTCATACCAATGCTAAGAATCCTTTCAACCTTGACTCAAAATGAAAAAACCATCACATTACCCAACTTCACTAACTAGCTCAATTTCTTGCTTACTAGCTATTGCTTAAGAATGTTATTTTGAACTTGTACACATTTTAAGGCTCTTATATCCTTCCCCTTCTCACACACACTTCAAAATCCTATTAGAATAAACATAAAATGGATTCAAACCACCCCAAAACACAATACTCCCTTGTTTGTCAAAAATTTCCTTCATCCATTTAAGACAAGGTAATTTGGACCATCCATGGTTACAATGAACTAAGAACACCCACAATAAGATATTACCTTTATTGGTTACCTTAGACCTCCCCGAGTGTGCAGCCATGATTTGGTTGGAATGCGCTAAGAAGGGGCAATGGAATCCCAATAAATTGGCTATAACATAACCTTAGCCATTATTGGTCACTACGCACGCGCATAGGCAAGTACACACGCATGAATAAGGAAAATCAAAACTGCTCATTAGAAGAGAGGAGGTTGTTCATACAAAGTATCTAAATGTGGGCCAACAAAAGGAAGTATATCAAGAGACCATGGGCATCATTAGGGAGCTGCAAGGGAGATCAATGCCCGAAGGAGAAAGCATGCAAAAGAGAACGTGAAAATAATGTTGAATTACCTCATAAGGATGTGGATGACTGTACGTACCCAAAATTGTAAGGTACTGTACTACCAGAACAACGTGACAAGTTCCCCAATGATGATACAGGTCTCCTCGCAAGGTGTTCGGGATCCGGAAAAGCCCTCGGAGTATGTGTTAACATCCCGCATGCCCCGCTTATCCCCCGCGTCCTTTGTTTTCCCCTCTTTCCCTCTTTTATTGGCCTTTTGATTTGCGGTCTCGTGACTGCCGCCCTGCTCAGAGCGGCAGTCCTGCACGCATTTTCTAGAAAGCGTTTTGACGTGACTCACGTAAAAGATCAACGTTTCACCAGCTTTCCTTGCCGACTTGGGCATGCATTTATGTTTTTGGTCCCCTGGAATAGTGTTTGGCCATTGTTTATGGTTTTTAGAGTTTAGTTTGGTTTTGATCTTTGGGTGAATGAAAGCTATAAATAAATGGTTTGTGCACAAGCAAATGGTCTGCCCCTCATTCACTTTCAAGCTCTCATTTTCATAGTTCAGTCTTTTGTTCTGTTTAGAGCCATAGTTTTAATTCTTTGCATGCTTATTTAGCATTATCCAGCTATTGGTAAGCCACATATCCAGCTTGTGCAAATAGTGTTGTTGTTTTATCCATTCCATTGGAGTAGAATAGCTTAGGAAGCCATTAAAGTTGCAGGTTTTGCTCTTCAAACAGGGTAGTTTCAGGTTCTGGTCGCTTTATGTTGCATGACTCGCAATAAAATCCCGCTAGGAATTACATAAGCCAAGCTCTGTACTCTTGTGCTATCCCTCTCCTACTCGCATTTTTCAGTCTGTATTCTGAGCTATCCTTGTCCCAATATCTATTTCTGTCGATGCTGGCATTACATGCTTTTCTGGATCCACGTGAACACGAAAGAACAAGGAGATCACACTGAGGGGACAAGATCACACACACCATCGGATTCGCCACTGTTCTGCGTAATCCAGGTTTTAACTTTCAAAGTTCTAGTTAGAATCATATCAAATAAGGTAGTTAATTGTTTCATTTCAGTAATTTCTATTCTCGATATTGCCAGGGAAGCTGTGAGGATTGATAGTTTCTGAGAAACTATGATTCACTCCTCACTTCTGAGGTAGGATCGAGAATCTTGCAAATAGATTAGGAAAGTTATTGCATTATTTAGAATAAATCTACAAATTACACAGACAAATAACTACACTCGGTTATTTTGTTTGTTTTAAGTTGTTATTTAGTTGTTATTTCTAGATACGTTTAAAATAGCTGCTTTCCTTAAACTCTTAAAAAGTTAAATGCAAAAATAGAAGTTATATATGTTTTAGTTTTATTTCACGTAGTTAGAATTTGCTTTATTACAGTTAGATTTTAAATTTCACTTTGTATGACAATCACGGGACCTCAGGAGCCCAGGGAATACATATTTGAGCCAATCATGCCTCAACCAAACCTCATCACAACAATAGTTGACATAGACCAAAACCTCAGAATACAAGTATTCCAAACAACAATAGATTTACAACTGATCAGTTCTCAGTTGAGAGGGTTAAACATAGAAGACGACCAAGCATACACATTTTGGTCAAATCAACCGAATTACAGATTACCCTAGATAAACATTCACATGACTGTAGAAGGGTTTGAAAGAGAACAAACCTTTGGTTGTGATCCTTTGGTCCCATAGCCAGGTGCAGGAGACACTCTCACAGACATAGATACTAGTCTAAGGATCTAGGTTGCACGAACGCCTGTGAGATATTATGAGAAAATCACGTAGTTGTTGGTCCTAAACATAGAAGCTGAGAAAGCATATGATTACTGGATACTAGGAATCAGGACTTGATTTCGTATATGACCATAACATGACCGCAACAACCAAGAGTCTACGGTTGTGACCCACAAGTCCCACAGCCTAACGAATCCATAAGTCAATCAGATATAAACATTGGCCTACGCACACTAGTATTCCAATCCACTCCACTTCCACCCATCATCATCGAACAATTGTCCTTACTAGATATAGTGGCTAACGAAGCTAGAGAATTCTGGACTAGGCTAGAGAATCATTCGTAGAGTCAATTGTTTCCACCATCCACCATATGACCTTGTCTGGAGACGTACACAAAACTATCCTAGGTCATGTTCCATGTATTCCACAACCCATAGATCGAATCACGCCAGAGCTCGATATTGATTGGAGCCTTCGAGTAGTCATCCTTGCTGATCGATCTATCACACCAGTCCAAGTTAGAAGGGATTTCTTCGCCTTAGATTCGCAAATTCCATTAGTGCGTGTCGAAGACATTAGACTGCCTAACTAGTTTGTCTGCATCCCACGCATATTCCATCCCCACCGGCTGTCTCGGCATGACCTTGGGAGGTCGGGTACGCGGAAGAGTTACTTGTAGATTCCCACGCTCGCTTGTCACTTTTCCGACGTACAAAATTGGTGAACCCGACGTGAAACAAACAAAATTAGTGAACCTAATGTAAACTTCCTACTTTCTCGTTCGGAGTCATAGTATCATGTGTTCTTTCACAAATCACCTTCACTCCTTCCCATTATTCTGCGGGTATTCATATACCCCCCGAATATGTCGGGATCAATGCATATGGTAGACCCTCTTAGGTCTCGAGGCATACTATGCCCAGCAGTAATGCACAATTATCACCCTCACTCTCGGATGGGGTGACAACTATTCAACTAATCAGTTGTCAACACAAACCCTAAGAATCAAATATAACTCATCTTTTCAAATGGGGAGTTAGATCAACCCCCTCAAACGCAACAAACAGAGCCTTCAGTCTCGAACAATATGACGTTTACCTGATGGAGAATGCGGTTCATCTCCTCAGATGCTACTTAGACCACAAATTAGTAGACAATCTGACCCATACCTGGTCTTAGATGATGAAAAGTCAATACGTTATCCTAGAAGTGAACAACACTCTCTGGGGTATGTACCCATCTATAGGAGGTTTACAAATACAACCCGAAATCTCTTTTCAAGAAAATATCTCTATGCCACTGCATATAGGAAATACTCTCAGAGAAACTTGGCAAGATAGCGATCAGTTTATAGCAGGATATCACATGCCTATACAACACCATGGTATACAACAAACGCCGCTCAGGCAAAGCACCGTGACTTCACCAAATGAAGTCATTTCAACATTAGTAGAAAAAGTGAGAGGGTTAGAACTTGCTCAAGCAAGTCAAAATCCTCGCCATGCAAGCAGGAAGTTCCAATCCTCCATATCACTCGGCCAAGTAGATCTCCTCACAGGAGTAGGCACGTTAGGCATGCCTCCTCAGTATCCACAACAAACGCCAACAAGGCCTGTCATCTCTAACATTATTTCTCCCGGTCTAGTATCAAACAACCCATTACTAGACAATATCCCGTCATACTTAAACATGTACTCCAAATCACCACAAGGAGATATGTTCTCCTCTCCGCCCCTTTTTCTCAAACGCGCAGGACTTCCTATGCCCCCCCGCCAATGCATACGCTGCCCCATACCAACAACCCATCCCACCACCACTCCCCAAATGACCACCATCAATGGTCGAAAACTATGCGATAGGGACTTATTCAGAATATCTAAAGGAACCCTTAGACTTCACCATACGAAGTGTCATGCTTCCAAGACCTCTTCCCGATTTACCCAAGTACAAAGGCGAGGGAGATCCAAACGTGCATATCAAAGCTTACGCTACAGCCATACGCGAACTACTCCCTTGGGATGGGGTTGTTGCTAAAATATTCCCTAAAACCTTGGAAGGCATTGCTCTCGACTGGTATTATAGAATACCTGAAGCCTCCATCCATTCATTTAAACAACTCATATCAGAATTCATTAAGGCGTTCGACATGAACAAACTATTGAGAACAGGAATCAGGGAATTCTTGCACATCAAACAAGAACACAACGAATCTGTCGCCCATTTCATCCAAAGGTGGCATACAGTTCTTTATTCTTCAGCAAGTGCTCCAAACATGGATCAGATGGAACTATGTGATTTATTCCTTCATTCTCTCAGCAAAGAGGTGAAGGAAGAAGTCCAGAAGTTCCCACTAAGAACTTACGATGAAGTACTTGAGAGCGCTCTTCGAATAGACCAAGCAGCGATAGATAGTGGCTGTAAAACATATGGTGCAAACGGGAGGTTAATCACCCCCAATCAGAACACTACAAATTATCCCACTACCACAAACGTTAATCAAGGACCCAAAATCCTTAACAAAAATCGGGGTGTAACAACGGATGGAGTAACCGACCAGCCCAAGAAGGTAAATGTTGTCAATACTCCATCACAAACAAACAACCAATGAAACAACTTTACCCCGACAATCAATACAGTGGATTTTAACCATCCACAACAACAACAACAATGGCGAAATCCTATACAAGGGCCAAAACAAAACTCATTTGGTTATCAAAACCAAAGCCAGAAACAACAAATGCAAAATTTTAATCCTAATAGGCAACAGTTTGATCAGAATTTTAGGCCACAATATACACCAAACCAACAAAACAGGAATTACAATCCCAATTCTTATTGTGGTTTCCACAAAATTCGGGGTCATGATACTAGAACGTGCCGTGACTACAATAAATTCATGCAACGTTTACCAGAAGAACAAAGACAGTTCTTCACAGATTTGTTTTTGGCAGATCCCGTGTCATCACCACCAAACACGCTAGCAGGAGCAGTTTCCCCTCAGAATGCTCCCCTTAAGATCTTTAACGATCCACTCCCAAATCATGATAATAATAGACTAAATCCAACTGGGACGAACAAGGGTGCAATACCGGGAAACAATGATCACGAAGCCTCGACTTCACTAAATCCATCAGTTGCGCCACAGTTGGGAAGTCAACCGAGACCCAAGATAGTCAGTTTGGTAGAGCTAGACGCTGAGCTACCTATCGAAGCTATAACAAGAACATGAGAGTATTTCTCTCAACCAAGCCCAAGTCATCTGCCAGAAACAGATAAGAGTCAGCAGATAGTAGAAAAACCCATCGGTGCCTATGATTTAATTAGTGACCTAACAAAGACCTTCTCACACATTTCATTTTTAGATTTACTAAAGAACTCTCCTCCTCACAGAGCTGCTCTTTTAGAAGCATTAGGTCTAGGTCATCTAATTAACATCACTCCACCTCCTGAAACACAAGTAAATCACGTAGATTTTGATATCCACCCTCCGGGGCAGCCGGACAAGGATGTCGAATTCATATTTGAAATAAGTAAAATGCCCACAGATGCTGAGATCGCACGCCGAGGTGATCCAGCCTTACACTTACAAGTATGGGTTTATAATAACTATGTAAAATGGGCAATGGTTGACGATGGGGCCACAGTTAACATAGTCCCTTTCTCTTTCCTCCAAAAACTAGGATATGGGGAAACAAACTGTTCCACCACTCAAAATACATTGAGAGGCTATGATAGCCTTAAAGCCACTTCGATAGGAACTATAATACTTCCGGTCACCTTAGGACCCAAAACAATCCTGACTGAGTTTTATATTATAGATCGGGAAACTAATTATAATATGATACTCGGCCGACCATGGATACACCGAATGAAGGCAATCCCTTCTATGTTATTTCAAGAAGTAAGATTTTTGCATCTAGGAAAGGTATTTGTAGCCAAAGGCGATCCAAAACCTTTCGATTTGCACTAGCTTAAAGAAAAGACCAGGTGTACACTCGAATTTGAACTTCCAACAAACCAACTTAATAAACCCACTGACCCAAAACCAGAGGAGAAGTTGGTACCTACAACGGATCTTGAAACTATCAGCATAGCCAAAACAACCCCAACCCCTAATGATAAAGCTAAAGAAACGGTATCATTAGGGACTACTGCAAAAATCGTTGAGTTAATAGAACAAGATTCACCAATGTTCTTACCATTTGATTCGGTAGGCATAGGATATTCCCTAGGTGTTGGTTCCCTTCCAGCAGAGGACCTCTGTATGGTAGAAGTAGAGTGTGCAAACGCGTAGCAGATGCCCCAACATCTATACTCCCGACTAAGTATTGGACTCTCCATTTCGACGGAGCTAAATGCCATTATGGAGCGGGGGTAGGTATAATTCTTACTTCGCCCGAGGAGAAAGTCCTCCCATTCACCTTTAAGTTAAAATTTGAATGCACAAACAACGGCGCTGAGTACGAAGCCCTCCTCCTTGGCCTCACTTTAGCCAAGAGAATTGGTGTTGATAACATCAAAGTCTTAGGAGACTCGTAATTAGTGGCAAACCAAGTTTCTGAGGTATATGAAACCAAAGCCGAACACTTGCAGCTTTACAAAAATGTTGTATTAAATTTAAGCAAGGCATTTAACTTCATATCCATTGAAACAATCCCGCGAGAGAAAAATCTTCTCGCCGATTCAATAGCAACTTCAGCATCACGTTTTACTCCAAGCAATGAGTTAGAAGATACCCAGTTCATGGTGTCCATTCGTGATGAACCATTGATAAAAATAATGACAAATCCCTTTCAAGCGAAAGTAAATCTACCATCCTAGACCGTATTGATAGTGATGTGGCTACCTTGGATTACTTAAACGCCTATGCGGCATTACATCTCTCCTATCATATGCTAGATTTGTCCTTAATTCCACATTCGTCTTCCTATTTCAGAAATCCCATGATGGATCTCCCCTCACAAATGGAACCTAGCATATACGCAGTAGAAAATGGGGATGATTTGGATTTACCTCCAGCACCACCTGAGTTCGAAGAGGGTAACACCTCTTTGATCGAAGAGACAATCGATGTCAACATCGGGACAGATGACGAACCAAAAATCTTGAAATTAGGATCATCCTTAACCCCAGAAGAAGTGGAAATACATACGCGGATCCTCAAAGAACATCAGAAGGCGTTTGCATTTAATTATAAGGAAATGACAGGAGTTGCACCCCACATTGCGGTGCACAACCTCGTCACTAAATCAGATGCAAAGCCAGTTAAGCAAAAATCAAGACCTATGAAACCCAAAGTAGCTCTCATGGTAAAGGAGGAGGTAATAAAACTCCTTCAGGTAGGATTCATCAAGCCAGTCGACTATTCCCAATGGGTATCTAACATCGTTCCCGTTCTCAAGAAGAATGGAAAGATACATATCTGCATAGATTTTCGAGACATCAACAAAGCATGTCCTAAGGACGACTTCCCGTTGCCATCTATTGATGTCATTGTTGATGCAACAACTGGGTTTGAGCTTTTGTCTCTCATGGATGGATTCTCGGGATACAATCAAATCAGAATATCTGAGCAAGATCAAGCTAAAACCATGTTTATAACTCCTTGGGGAACCTATTGCTACGTTGTTATGCCATTCGGTCTCAAGAACGCCGGTGCTACGTACCAGTGGGCTATGACATACATATTTCACGATCTAATTCATAAAATCATGGAATCTTACGTAGATGACTTATTGGCTAAAGCCAAGAAGCGTTGTGACCATCCCGAAGTACTCCGCGTCATTCTTTCATGTCTAATAGAATACGGAGTCACACTAAACCTAGAGAAATGCGTCTTTGGTGTAACAGGAGGGAAGCTCCTAGGTTATATCATATCGTCACGAGGGATAGATGTCGACCCGACCAAAATCCGGGCTGTCCTCAAAATGGTTCCACCTTCAAATGAATCTGGAGTCAGGTCATTCCTCGGAAAGCTGGGTGCAATCCGAAGATTCATCCCGGACTTAAGCTTCGCCGTTCATCCAATCAACAATTTACTCAAGAAAGACTATAGCATTGATTGGACCAAAGACTGTAATGAAGCCTTTGAAGCAGTTAAGTGTTTCCTATTATCACCACCTACGCTAATGCCACCTAAGCTAGATCGCCCGTTGATTCTATATTCACGAGCTACCAATGTCTCGTTGCCTGTATGTTGGCCCAAGAAGACGATAACAAGAGAGAATGCATGATTTATTTCATCATCCGAACGCTGCTCGACTATGAAACATGCTATACACAGGTAAAACGAGAATGCCTTGCCATAGTCTTTGCTACTAAACACCTAAGACATTATATGCTGAATCAAGAAACAAGGGTCATGGTAAAAATAGACCATTTACGGACTTTCCTCACACAAGGGTCATTATCTAAAAAGGCTGGACATTTTATAACCTTAATGGGAGAATTCGAATTAATGTTTGTAAATCAGAAGTCAGTTAAGGGACAAGTCATCACGGATTGGTTAGCTGACAACCCATTAGACGGAGGTGATTTAGTAGATTTAGACTTTCCAGATGAGTGCGTATACTACATCAAAGCCCGACCCTCTATCTCTGAGTGTCTTTGGTACATGATATCATTAATTATATCATGGACCATACGTACCCAGAAGGAGTTACACCGCAACAAAGAAGGCCGTTACGCATAATCGTAGCTAAATACGTCATTATAGAGAGCAGGGTGCTCTATCGAAAAGCATTCGATGGAATGCTCCTAAGATGTGTCGACACGAGAATCCAAGAAGATTCTCCATGAATCTCACAACGGAATATGTGGAGGCCACTTTGTGGCCACACCACCGCTTGAAAAATACACCGAATGGGCTATTTGCGGCCCACTGAACACGACGCGATACGGTTTGTACGCAGGAGTCATAAGTGCCAAGAATTCTCCCATGAGATCCACACGCCAAGACAAGCTCTACAACCAATCGCTACTCCATGGCCCTTTTCTACATAGAGTCTAGACTTAATAGGGAAATTCTCTCCTCATCCACAGGATGGCCATAATTTTATAATCACGGCCATTGAATATTTTACCAAATGGGTGGAGGCCATGCCTCTTACTACTGCACAGTTCGTGATCGCCAAGTTCATTTTGAACCAAATCATTTGCAAGTACGGCAGATCCGCAAATCATTATCTCGATAATGGAACTTATTTTAAGAATGAAGAGGTTCGCGAACTATGCAATAAATTTAAGATAAGCCATCATACGGCTTCCTTGTATTATTTAAGCCAACGGACATTGCTGTCAAGCGCGACAAACAAGAGACCAAAGCCATTCTCCTTAAAGCGGTGAAAGAAAACAAACGAGATTGGCATTTGAAGTTATATCCGGCCTTGTGGGCCCACCGAAACTCAATAAGAACACCAACGGAGCAACTCCTTTCACGGCGGTATTTGGGGCGACAGTTCTCCCAAGCAGGTCGAAATAGATCTCCGCATTTCACTACAAGGGAACGGATGAAGATGCTTAGAGAAACACGTCTTTCCCAACTAGAAATCCTAGATGAAACTAGGTTAGATCCGCCAGTGGCATAGAGCTTATGCTTTGGCCGAATGTGCCGGCAAAGTATAACAAGAAGGTCTATGAACGCGACATATACGAAGGTGATCTAGTTCTAAGGCTAGACAACCGGATCGACAAGAAGACCGGAAGGAAGGAAATTCTGGCCCAAATGGTTGGGCCCATACCGAGTCATGAAGGACTACGGAAATGGTGCTTACCTCTTATGTACACTAGAAGGTGAGGAATTTGGCAAAACAGTCAATTCCCTGCACCTCAAGCGGTTCTACGCATAAGCAACTAGCACTACTTGTATAATTATCTACATTGCATCTTCATACAGATTAAGATCATTTTGTCCACTTATTTCTTACATAAATTGTGATCAAGGAATCTATTCTCAAAGAAATTCACTACAAACTCATGATGTTGTTGGCATAAAGCTCTTTAATCATACCTCTCCATCTTCATATATCATTGAATCATCTCGGAATCTTTTATCAAATAAAGTCAAACATGACAAAGTCTTAACGGTAACCATACCAAGATCTGCAAGTTTATTCTCACTTTGATTTCTTCTTAGGATAGGTGTCTTGCCTATGGTCTGTTCTAGAAGCTTCATGGTGTCACATCTATCCCATATATGCATCTCTTTGGAAATAAGCACATACTGACATTTTACTCAAGAAAACAAGTCAACAAGAGATTAAACAGAAAATTTTAATTTTACACATTTCCTTGCCCCACCAACCTTCGGTGATGAGCTTGCGTCTCTTACTAGTGACGTAGGGTTGGGAAAGGATGGAAATGCCCTTACTCGCCTATGCCTTTCCCACGGTGATAAACCCACGCTTCTTACTAGTAGCATGGGGCAAAGTGTAGGGGTCTTCTTGACAAATAAGTACAAACAATCATAAGTAAACAATTCAAACTCTGAAACTTTGAGTCAAAAACAAATCAGTTGTGCAAAATACCAAAAGAATTAAAATCCTAAAAACCCAGATCTTGTCTACTATGTGGCCATCTACGGGTCTAAGTCTGGATAAACCGCAAAGCAAGTGCACTCTAAACTATGAAGTCATTCGGGTAGAGTAAGCTTGTAGCTTCCAATTTGGTTCCGCCAAAGCTTTGTCTATCTTTCATCACTATCGTTTCACCACATTTCACAACTTGCGCCCTTCTTGACTCTCGGTGATGAGCCCTCGCATCTTACTAGTTGCGTGGAGTTAGGAATGGGGAAAATTAATCTGTTCATCATACTGGTTATATTCATCACTCTACAAAACAAACATGAGGTATCCAAATTGCTCACAGAAGCTAAGATTCAAAATCACAATATATCTACATTATCATGTATCAGCATCATGAAACACAAAAAGAAAGCAAACATTTGCATCATCTGTTCTCCATTGCATACATTCTAAAGAGCATATAAACATACATCGTAGTATACACAAGGAAACTGGAAATAGAAAGGAAAACATGAGTGCCAAGCTTTTAATCCAAAACGAATGCATATATATAAATAATCAATGTTTATGTACAATGCCATCATGCTCTAAGCATGGTCAAAACGCTCAAAGAGCCCGTGATATACAAAGAATATATAATACAAAATACACGAGAGCCAAATGGCTTCTCAATCCCTGCGAGACCCCTCCGAAGGTGCACGCCCATGCCTAGGACTTCGGCTACGCCGACGCTCTGAATGTACGGAGGGCTCAGGGTCCCGAGGGGCAGCCACGGTCTCACCACAAGAATGGCTCCTCATGAGGCGCTCGGCCATCTCAGAGCCCGCTAACTCTGTGCGGAGGGTCGACACCATCCTGGCCACATGCCAAACGGGAGCGAAGACATCGGTATGTCTACCAGCTGCTGAGGGCTCCCCGGCATCTACGGACAGCTCCACGTGGGTCCTATCCATGGGGATCATCAGGGAATCAATACATACCCTGCGGATCAAATCCCGCCACTCGTCAATAGTCTCTGCAAACAAAGGAGAAAAACGAATTAGAAACCAAGCAAGAGGCTAAAAGATACAACAATAGCAACTAAGGAGAGCCTACATATAAACATTAAAAGGGAGAAAGGGTAACTTACTCGGATCACTGAGAGCCTCCAAGATGGGTTGCTAGGACCAGCACCCGCCGCGGATGCCGCTACCGACTGAGGGGCTGCTCCTGTGGCAGGAGAAATGTGTCGCCCTGCAACGGACTCATCCTCTCCACCATGGCCCTGGGAGAGTGGCTCCTCTGAAACTAGAGTCACCCTCTCTGCGCTCTGCTCTTCCCTCTCTGCCTGCATAATGTCCTGAGTGTCATGCCAATCAAGATCACTTTGCTCATCGGCCTCCTCCTCGACCCTCCCTCGTGAGATCCTCGCAGTCGAGTCAATATCTATGGGGTCATCGCTACTATGAGCGGGACCGCAGCAATCAAGCAAAGGTGCTTGAGGCGCACCGGCTCTCCTCTAGCGTGAACTATCCTCCCGGCTGCAATGGGAATGCCGGGAGTAATCACTGTCAACCTCGGCCTCAGGCCCCCTCTAGCCTCGCGAATCGATCTCGAAGCCTGTCACCACTGGGGAAGCATGCCCATATATGGAAGGCCAAACTACTAAGGAACCCTAGGTGAAAGGATGTACCTCCACTCGTCCCACTCGATCGATAAGCTTCCTATGGTGGAGCAGAGATCGTGGTAAGAGTCTCCTCACCCATATGGCCATAAGCCGGCACGGTGTCGCCTCCATGTCTGCAGTAGTAAGGGAGGCAACTAGCTGATGAGGTGCTCTGAGCACCGACATGTCCGTCCATCTGGCTGCCCTCACAGCCCCAGGATCTGCCACCTCCACACCCCTGCCATAAGGGATAAAATGCTCATACACCCAACTCATGACTAGAGTTGGGTGGCTCAATGACTGTCCCTGTAAACGGACCACCCTATATAGATCATGGTAGGTGGTCCCCAGAATATCTGCACCCCATGCGTATATCCGGCCATGCCCCTCTATCTGTGCAATGATGGGAGCCTAGCAATATAACAATGTGTCCCCTCCCTTGTCCCCAATCAATCTCGAGGCAAGGATCCCCATGATGGCCTGTCGAAATACGGGGATAGGCAAAGAAGGAATGGATCAAACTCTCACCCCCTTCTTCGACCCCGTGGAGATGGCTGCATCTCCCATATAAGCTGCCCACTGTGCAATCTGTGCCCGTGAGCCTGCTGTCTCTAGTGTAAGTCGCCTCCCGATGATCGGGAGCCCAGAATGCTGTAGACATCCTCTAATGTGATGGTCCACTCACCACGGACCCCTGGCAGTCGGAAGGTGTTCCGATCTGCATCCCAGTAAGAAAATAGGTCACAAAGGATGTGACTAGATGGTGCAACGTGGGGCACGCACGATATGCGCAATATGCCGGCCCTCTGTAGTGTGTCCTCCTCGTCCTGTGAGAGGGCATCCAGTACCCCTGAGAGCCAATCACACTCTCTCTCTCTGCTCCATCTAATGTACTCCTCTCTCACCTGCATACACCCAAAAACACACAAAACAGAGCAAGTTAATATCCGAACAATACCGAGAGAGTCATAAAAACATGTAGAAAGGCTAAAAATATAAGTGCAACTTCAAATATTAGTTCCTTTTGCAATCTGTGCAAAACCGCCGCCCTGAGCAGGGAAGCGGTTTTGTAACCGCCACCTTAAAGGTGGCGGTCATGTAACCGCCGCCTAGCCGGGCGGCGGTCATGGTCCGAAAACCCACGCGGGTTTTTAATCTAAAAAGGCCTAAAACAAGCAAAAAATGACCATTTAACCTAAAAATGGAGCCTACCCAGTAGGCGCCCCCCCTAGATGGACCTTTTAACACTAGCATTTTCAAAAATGACCCCCCCATTATAACAAATTTGGCATTTCAAATTTAAGGGGGAAAAACACAAAATTAAAGAAAACCAACCTGTGATCTAGCGGGGCGGTGTTCCGCACGTGGAGGCATGATCACGATCTCGCTGCAGACGTTTTGACTCTACTCACGCAAGAAACCGTCACCGTGGGTCCCAGAGCTCAAAAACAATCAAATCAACTCGCGCAAATGAATAGGAAAATGGGCCCACTTTCATATATATAGCGCCCTGATTCATTTTAAAAGACTTTTTCACAGGTTTGGAGCGCTGATGGAGGTAAGTTCCTATCCCCGCACGAATGGTACGTTCTCATTCCCTATTATTTTAGCGTTTATTTTCCAAATTATTGTATCTATCTGCACTTGAGTTCTCCTTTTATTTTGCAGGTAGCGGGAATTTTGGATGGCGTCATTTCAACACACGGACGTGTAAGGTATAACTTCTAAACTTCCCATTTCGGGACTGCCATACTCGGACCCACCGTTTTACACCTCTTCATGGCTAAAATGCTTCTCCGAGGGGGAAATATGTACGTACCCAAAATTGTAAGGTACTGTACTACCAGAACAACGTGACAAGTTCCCCAATGATGATACAGGTCTCCTCGCAAGGTGTTCGGGATCCGGAAAAGCCCTCGGAGTATGCGTTAACATCCCACATGCCCCGCTTAGCCCCCGTGTCCTTTTTTCCCCTCTTTCCCTCTTTTCTTGGCCTTTTGATCTTCAGTGACGAAACCGCCGCCCTGCAGGGTGGCGGTCTCGTGACCGCCGCCCTGATCAGGGTGGCGGTCCTGTAACCACCGCCCTGCTCAGAGCGGCGGTCCTGCACGCATTTTCCAGAAAGCATTTTGACGCGACTCACGTAAAGATCAACGTTTCACCAGCTTTCCTTGCCGACTTGGGCATGCATTTATGTTTTTGGTCCCCTGGAATAGTGTTTGGCCATTGTTTATGGTTTTTAGAGTTCAGTTTGGTTTTGATCTTTGGGTGAATGAAAGCTATAAATAAATGGTTTGTGCACAAGCAAATGGTCTACCCCTCATTCACTTTCAAGCTCTCATTTTCATAGTTCAGTCTTTTGTTCTGTTTAGAGCCATAGTTTTAATTCTTTGCATGCTTATTTAGCATTATCCACTATTGGTAAGCCACATATCAAACTTATGCAACAAAGTGTTGTTGTTTTATCCATTCCATTGGAGTAGAATAGCTTAGGAAGCCATTAAAGTTTCAGGTTTTCTCTTCAAATAGGGTAGTTTTGTGTTACGGTCACTTTATGTTGCATGACTCACAATAAAATCCCACTAGGAATTGCATAAGCCAAACTCGTACTATTGTGCTATCCTCTCCTACTCACATTTTTGATCTGTATTCGAGTGTCCTTGTCCCAATATCTATTTCATCGATGTTGGCATTACACACTTTTCTCGGATCCACATGAACACGAAAGAACAAGGAGATCACACTTGAGGGGACAAGATCACACACACCATCGGATTCGCCACTTTCTATGTAATCCGGTTTTAACTTTCAAAGTTCTAGTTAGAATCATATCAAATAAGGTAGTTAATTGTTTCATTTCAGTAATTTCTATTCTCAATATTGCCAGGGGAAGTCATGAGGATTGATAGTTTCGAGAAACTATGATTCACTCCTCACTTCTGAGGTAGGATCGAGAATCTTGCAAATAGATTAGGAAAGTTATTGCATTATTTAGAATAAATCTACAAATTGCACAGACAAATAACTACACTCGGTTATTTTGTTTGTTTTAAGTTGTTATTTAGTTGTTATTTCTAGATACGTTTAAAATAGTTGCTTTCCTTAAACTCTTAAAAAGTTAAATGCAAAAATAGAAGTTATATATGTTTTAGTTTTATTTCACGTAGTTAGAATTTGCTTTATTACAGTTAGATTTTAAATTTCACTTTGTATGACAATCACGGGACCTCAGGAGCCCAGGGAATACATATTTGAGCCAATCGTGCCTCAACCAAACCTCATCACAACAATAGTTGACATAGACCAAAACCTCAGAATACAAGTATTCCAAACAACAACAGATTTACAACTGATCAGTTCTCAGTTGAGAGGGTTAAACATAGAAGATGACCAAGCATACACGTTTTGGTCAAATCAACCGAATTACAGATTACCCTAGATAAACATTCACATGACTGTAGAAGGGTTCGAAAGAGAACAAACCTTTGGTTGTGATCCTTTGGTCCCACATGCCAAAGTGCAGGAGATACTCTCATGACATAGATACTAGTATAAGGATCCGAGGTTGCACAAATGCCGTGAGATATTATGAGAAAATCACGCAGTTGTTGGTCCTAAACATAGAAACTGAGAAAGCATATGATTACTGGATACTAGGAATCAGGACTTGATTTCGTATATGACCATAACAAAACCGCAACAACCAAGAGTCTACGGTTTGTGACCCACAAGTCCACAGCCTAACGAATTCATAAGTCAATCAGATATAAACATTGGCCTACACACACTAGTATTCAATCCACTCCACTTCCACCCATCATCATCGAACAATTGTCCTTACTTGATATAGTGGCTAACGAAGCTAGAGAATTCTGGACTAGGCCAGAGAATCATCCGTAGAGTCAATTGTTTCACCATCCACCATATGACCTTGTCTCAGAGACGTACATGAAACTATCCTGGTCATTTTCCATGTATTCCACAACCCATAGATCGAATCACGCGAGAGCTCGATATTGATTGGAGCTTTCGAGCAATCATCCTGGCGATCGATCTATCACACCTACCAAGTTAGAAGGGCTTTCTTCGCCTTAGATTCGCAAATTCCATTAGTGCGTGTCAAAGACATTAGACTCGCCTAACTAGTTTTCTCGCATCCCACGCATATTCCATCCCCACCGGTTTGTCTCGGCACGACCTCGGGAGGTCGGGTACGTGGAAGAGTTACTTGTAGATTCCCACGCTCGCATCACTTTTCCGACGACAATGACCTCAGAGATGTACACATGATGATTAGGAAAGACAATAGCATACCTTTATTAGGAGAATGGATACGGGAAAAAATACTACGTGCATGTGCATAAAGGGAGCATCGGATTCTCCATGCCAACTTACCACCTCAAGATCATGAGTATGACAGATAAATCATGTTGAATGTGGTGATTAATTAATGACCTGGTAAGAAATATCCTCATTAATACTGGTGCAAAAGTGCATGTACTAACCCTCGATGCTTGGAACTAGATGGGAAGGTTGCACCCTTTGTAGCCATCCTTGAACATGTTGTACATGGCCAATAAGAAAAGGGCTATGCCCATTGGGGTTCTGAAGGATGCTTTTATCACCATTCAAGGATCCAAGTTCAAGGGTGACTTTGAGGTCCTAGAGCTCACTAAAGTAGATAACTTTCTTGCACTACAAGGTCATCCTTCTTGTTATGCCAATAACACATACTTATGATGTAACAAGCATTATGCGAGTTTTGAGAAAAATACAAGTGTGTTGTGATACCAATGGATGACACAAATATTTTTCCTTACATAGAACCCGTTAGTGATGAATACCTTAATAGGATTTATGCACATATGGTGTGCGACCCATAGAATGTGGAGCCATCAAATGAAGGCATACTTTAGTGGGAAGACGTTCAGTCCATAAGTGACACTACTAGGGTGGCTTGTGATAATTTTTCTCATAGTACTTGTGATATGGTTAGTTGCGAGGTTTGGGGAAAAGTGACAAGAGTGATTACACAGAGACAATTCGAAGAGCAGTTGGGAAAGGTTATTTTGTTGAAGTACACTTGAGAAGAAAATCCCAAATCATTCATATGAGTGATGGAGGAACACTTGTGCAATGAGGAGGATAGATGAAATATATTGGTGTACTCACTAAGAGGGACAATAGTGCACTGGTGGGATACACATAGGGATAACCTGTTTTATTGGCATGAAATAAGAGTGGCCTTCTTGACAAGGTTTTTCAGAAATAACCTTAGTTCACATGGACCAGAATATGATGGGAAGAAACCTCCCATGGCTCACATCCAAAACTATAAAAGGAATTAGATAAAGGTAAATATTCTATACCACCATCCCTATGGGTGCATAAGTTATATTCTACATTACGCGGGTGTGCGAGTTCTTGGTACATACATGCTTTGAGGTGAAGCAGGAGATGAATTCATCTATCAAACATAATTTTGATTAGTTTTCTACTAAACCACTAGTTCATGAAGCTTCTACAGATTATGAGGCATATCACATTGGGGATAACGTAAAGGCTAAAGAGATTATGATTTCGTTATTTTGTGACGTTGATCTTGAAGTGCGCGAAGACAAGGTGGAATCATAGGAAACTTTGTTGGGATATGCATGGAAGGAAATGGAGAAAAGGAAGCTTGTCTATCTTATATATGATGAAGAGGTGGAATATATTAACATGGAATAAATGAAGGGTGTACACAAAGTATTGGACTCAACATGAATGAAAGGGCACATATGTACCATGTGCCATTAAAGACAAAGAAATTTAACATTGGGACTGAGGATGTGCCAAAGGAGGTGATTATTGGTAACTCATTGGTTTGAACCCGAGGTTGAAAAAATAGTCAAGCTACTGTGTGACTTCTAGGATCTGTTTCCCAGAGGATACCATGAGTTAAAGGGTGTTCATCCATCATTATGTGAAATGAAAATCAAGCTCAAGGTTTACACATAACCGGTTGGTAAGAGGCCTTACTAGATGAATCCTAATCTACATGTCAAGGTGAAGGATGAAATTGAAATTTTTTAAAGGTAGACATTATTGATCCCATTGAAGAATCAAAGTGGATAAGCCCTATGGTTATCAACATTAAAAAGGATGGGAGGATAAGGATTTATGTTGACTATAGAGTTTTGAATTCCTCTTGTGTCATTGATCCTTTTCCACACCATTCACCGATGAGATCCTAGAAGGTGTTATAGGGTGTGAAATCTATTCCTTCACAGATGGATTCTCAAGGTATGATTAGGTCTAGATTGCACATGAAGATTGGAAAAGAAAACCTTCACGAATGAATGAGGATGCTTCACATATATAGTTATGCCTTTTGGACTAAAGAATGCACTAGCAATATTCTCGGACATTGTTGTGCAAGCATTTCAAGACTTCATCCATAAATTTATTCAAGTTTTTTTGGTTGATTGGACGGTATATGACCTGGTGAATAATCATTATTATTTCTTACGGTTAATGTTTAAAAGATGTAGGTAACTTAACATATCCCTAAATATCAAGAAGTGTATCTTTGCGACACCATTTGATACTTTTCTTGGAAAAATTATTTTTAAATAAGGTTTGTTGGTAGATCCCGCCAACATTGTAGTTATTTTGGGGTTGGAAGAACCAACTAATTAGAGTGAATTATGTAGATTTATTGGACTTACTAGTTATTACTAAAAATTCATTGAGGGGCATGCCAAGATAGTGCACCACTAGAGGAGTTACTGAAGGCAAAGGGAAAATTCTATTGGGATGATGTGTAACAACAAGCATTTGATACTTTAAAGGAGAAGCTAACTACCATGCCTATCTTACGATTCCCCTCTTGGAATAAGTCATTCCATGTTCATGTAGATGCTTTTGAAACTGTAATTGGTGTAGTTTTAGCTCAACCTGTGGAAGGTAATGTGACCACAAGCCTATTTATTTTTACAGCAAGAAGCTAACACCAATGGAGAAGAATTATACAACTACGGAGTGTGAGGAATTTTTAATGGTGTACGTGCTTCATAAGTTTAGACAGTATATGATAGCAACACCATTTATCTTCTACACTGATCACATGACACTTAAATATCTAGTTAAAAATCCAGTTTTTTAAGGGCACATTTTTCATTGGATCCTTTTGTTCTAGGAGTTTAAGTTTTTAGTCATAGTAAAGCCCAGAAAAATCAATTTGGGACCAAATCACTTGTCACATATTAACTTGGCGAGGATGCACAAATCATAGAGGAAACTATGCCAAATGCTTAGTTATTCAAACTACACATTGTGTACTAGCTAACTTAGAGGACAATGTAGTATTCTTCCACACTAGAATTACACCTAAGGGAATGAATACACTAGAAAATAAATAGATCGCCATTTACTGGACACCCTACCAGTTGGTTGGAGGAGACTTATAGAAAATTGGTAGAGATGAAGTATTGTGACAGTGTGTGTTTTGGAGTATGAGCATGAAGCCATAATGGAAGAAGTGTATGGTGAAATTGCAGGAGGTCACTATTTAGGGAAAAAAATGATGTGTAAGATATTACTAGAAGGATTATATTGGAAAACACTCTATAAGGATACCAGATATTTTTTCAAATCTTGTGATCATTTTCAAAGGATAAATAAACAAATACATCTTGATGAAATTTTGATGCGACCTATGAAATTCCACCGCAACCTATAACAAGCACAAAACATTTTGAGAAGTGGACAATCAATTTTGTTTTCCCAATCACAAAATATGTATGAAGGATGGCACACGTTACATTATCACATGTAAAAATTACTTGATAAGGTGGTCATAAGTAACGCACACAAAGGATTGCACTTTAGCTACAACAATAAGATTTCTATGGGAAAAAATTATTAGTAGATATGGCTACCCATTAAGTCTAACCAATGACAAGAGGAACTCACTTTTTGAATGAGACAACCTAAATATTATTAGCTAAGTTCATGATAGATCATCACAAAAATACCCCAATCACCCACAATCCAATGGTACTATAAAGGATTTTAATAAGATCCTAGGATGAACATTGAAAAAGATCTATGATGTAAGTAAAAAATATTGGGATGAAAAAGTCTCAGTTGTGTTATGGGAATATAGAAATATGTATAATAGGTTGAATAAAACCACATATTTCTAGTTGGTGTTTGGCATGGAAGCATTATTTCCTGTAGAGTTCATGTTACCCTATTTACGTTTTCTGTGCACAGGAGGACTTGCAGATGAGAAAGTAGTAGATGAGCGCATTGATAAACTAATGCATTTAGATGAATGATGCACAATTGTGAGGTGGAGCCGGAAGACAAAAAAATCAAGATGGAAGGCATGACATGATAGTTATATCAAAAACATATATTTTATAGGGGAATATGGTACTCTTGTATGACTCAAAGTTTACATGCCACCCAAGGAACTTTAAAGTACATTGATTGGGACCATTTATAGTAACCAAGATATTAGAATCATGTGCATGGAAATTATAGGTGCTAGATGGCACCATGTTTCTGGTTACTTTAATGGGAGTAGGCTTAAGCTCTACTATAAATAAGATTCTTTTGTGTTTGTAATAAGGTAGTATTTCCATTTATCTTAGGTTTCCCTTTATTTTTTGTTCTGTTATTTTAATAAACGTGGTTTGAGTGCAGGATGTTGATTAATCTATTTTATATCTTGATGCGTAGAGGACCAAACATGATTTTAGTGTGGGTTAAGTAGGAAGAGTCACATAGTGTAATGAAAAAAATGGGAGGATAATACTTTATGGGAGGATGAGTAAATGTGCGTGATGGGGTGAGAAAATGGTATGTAAAAGAAAGTGTCTGATTTGGATGGATATGATTTGATGTTCTTAAAGTTGATGGAATTTCTCACATAAAAACCACAAGAATGAAGAGGTGTGTAGTGTAATTTGATGGAGTAAACATAAAAGTAAACTATTTGGAAAGTGACACAAAAGGATATGTGTGGTGAAAAGAAGATGTGCACAAGTGGGCATGCAACGTTGTAGGAAGTAGTAGCATGCCACAAGGTTAAGGACTTCCACACATGAGATATGTCCTTTGAGATAGAAAAAGGTGGGAAAATTTGGGAAATAATAATAAGCCACATTAAATCACTGGGGGAACGGTGGTAGGTGAGTATAATTAATGTGGTCAAAATTTGTAAAATCTATAAAGGAATAAAGAGTGGAAATCATTCTTACCTTACTTTGAAGAACTAGTGCAAAAAGAGCTCAATTGTAACAAGTGTGAAGTGTGAAGAGAAAACCAAAGAAAAAATATGAATGAAGTGTGAACTAGAGCTAATTGAAATTAAGAGAGAACAAACGTAAAACCATGATGATAGAGAGATCCTTTAAAGAAGGGTGGAGGCTAGGTGATGAAGGGTTTGAATTTAAGGAAATGAGCTAGGGTTTGAAGGTGAAAAGAAGAGTTAGGCACAATAATTTGTGGATGGAGTTAGGGCATGTAGTTGGATTAAATGAGAGCTAATGATTAAAGCATCATAGGCATGATTTGAGAAAATAAGGGTTTGATTTTCAGCTTTTAGGGAAAACAATTAATGAGTTCAAGAGTGATATTGAAGATATAATGACACCAAAGAAAGAACAAAAACAAAAATCCCACGAGAGGAATCACCTGAAGATTGGTTCTCTAAATGCAATACCCCTAGGAAGTTATATAGGGAAGCCATGGGAGTCAAAACTCTACAAATGTGAGATTAGTGAGTATAACCACCGCATGCAAGGTCATGAGACAGACATTAAAAATGATGTGGTGCATGAATTGAGCCAAAAGACTACCGAGGGACAAGTAGTTCTGAATGAAAAGGTGTACAAGGCCTTGGAAGCTGTGGGGTTATTGTAGTTTTTTGAGTTAGCTTAATTTAGAAATCTCGTGTGCATGTAATAGTGGTTTATGTCTAGGGTACACGAAGATTATTTCTATCTTTTCGGGAGGAGGATGTGTTTGACTACACAACTCATTCATAATGTAACTAGGTTATGTGACAATGGTGAAGATATAACTTTAGACTTGCATGATGAGGCAGCCATAGAAGCCAAAATAGTGAAGTTCTAGTATTAAAGGGGGAGTCGTGCATTTAGCATTGTTAACATAATTGACCCAATGACCATAGTGGCTACACACCTGGTAACTTGTAAATTGGGTTCCTCAGAGGATGGATAGAGGTGAAAAATTATTTCTTGCATGTCATGCAAAATATGGCATAGAAGGCTCAATATAACATTGCCTTGTACATTGTTTAAGGCATCATAAAGGAGGAAAAGGTCCAAGTGGACAAGGGAGAGAAGATTACTTTGGGTTCTATTATTTTGTTGATAGTATTCTAGGAAATAGGCGTACCATACGATCTTAAGGATGGCATGTGGGAGAACCCCATTGAAAATAAGTCACCAAAGTGAAGTGGCTTCAAGTATAAATGTAAGGGCACGATCTCTAATCCTTATAAGGTGCACTTGGAAAAATGGTATAAAATAATGTGTGATAAATTCAGAAATGTGTGGCATGTTCAAGAAAAATTCAATCACTCTTGGTTTTGAGAGGGCATAGTTCACCGTGATGTAACATATCTACCTTGGTAGATTCTTGTTAAGTAATGGAGAGATGGGGCCATGGTGTAAACTTCCTTTTGCATTCACCACGAGATACTTTAATAGTGCAATGAATAGGATATTGGACATGCAACCATTGAATAGACTTGGATTACACACATATTGTGCAAGAAGTATAGTTATGAATCCAAGGAACCATATGTTGAGACAATGGAAACAGATAGTATGGACCTTAACCCCATCATAACTATCATGGTAGGAAAGGAAGTGTGCGGGGTGTACATTTACCTATGACCTAAGTTGAAGGAGGGGAAGATTGTTGAGGTGTGTGACCTCAAACTTTGACAAGCACCTAGGGTAAAGGGAAAGATCCCAAGCGAAAGGTGAAACACACTTTAGAATAGGAGGAGGTAGATTTAATCAAGGGATAGTTAGATCATAGCAAGAGGAAGAAGATGAGAGAAGAGTACCAAGAGGAAAGTGCCTCACACACACTTGAAGAACCCCATTGAAGAAGAGTGCAAGCTGATCCCATTAGAGGAAGAAGGCCCTCATACTTTTCGTAATCTGGATGAGGAAGATAAAGAGAATCCAAAATAGGAAGGACTACGCATGTAGAGTGGAGGAAAGAAGAAGAGGTGAAAGAACATGATAAAGGCCCTCATGATGAAGAATTCCATGAGGAGGAACATAAGGAAGATCATGTGTACGAAGAAAAGGCCCAAGATGAAGAAGATGCGCAAGAGGAAGAACATGAGGAAGATGGGCGAGAAGAAGAACATAAAGACATGCACGATGAGGAAGAGACACAAGATAAAGGAAGTGGATAAGGCTAGGGTACCGATGAGGGGAAAAGCCATGCACAATTCAATGTTGTGCAAGATACCCCACAAAAGTAGCACATTTTCATTGTGCGATTCACTATCCCTACCTAATTGCACTTGAGTTCATCACCTCGTAATCTAATATTAACCGTAGATATTTGTTTTGATCTTGAGTTAGGATTTGGATATCACGGAGGATTATCACACACATTTTCTACCCCTATAATTTTGAAGCATTTTCCATATAACACTATTTTTACCTTTTTCTTGATTCAAAGAGGAAAAGCCAAGCCCATGAGATTTTTATTCCTAGAAAAAAACACCCCCAAGGATCTTATTTTTGCTTCTATCCATGAAGAGAATATAAGGGCTTACAAACTAGTATTTCTAATTACCTTCAACTAACCATAGATATATTTTTATTCTTCTTTCATATTATACCAATCTTACAATCTCTTCCTACTGCATTACTACCATCATACCACTCATAATGACCATCAATGGAGTGATTTATTGAGAATATAAACAAGGAAAGTTCAAATCCATCTACCTTATACTTACATAAAGAGGTTGGCTTTGTATTAAGTTATTTATTTACATATATTATCTTAGATTATATCTATTTACTTAAATTTAATTAGAAAACCATTGAAAAGAGAAGTGAAAAAGACATAGATTAGATTGGTTTCTCATTTTTATGCCTATAAATTAGTATTTTGAGTCTATGCTCTAATATTATCCCATATTTGGTATTAGACATTGGATTTACTTTGAAACTAATATTTCTTACTAAGGTTTTAGATTATTTTAAATTTATAAATTTCATATACAAACCACAAAATACGAAAAAAGGCTTAACCATTAGAATTTTTTTCATCACAATTGTTGATAGATGAGACTGAAAACATATCAATTTTACTTTACGTTAGATTTATCATCAAATATTCAACCATGGGTTGTCTCAAACACATTTCATATTGTAGATCTCAAATTACCAATCATTTATATATCAAAAATAACATCTATGTCATGAATTTGCATCTCACAAGATACAAAGGTTAGATATGAAAACTAAAATTAGATAGGAAGGATTTTTTCTTTTATTTATTACCTTTGCGTTGCTTTAGATAATTGGAAAATATCTCATCTTTCTTCTATATATTTACTTTCATTTTTCATCTTACTTTATCATATAAACCTCAAGAAAACAACAAAAACATAGTCATTTAAATTTTATCAACTAGAGTAGTGAAAAAGAATGTTGATTATTAATTTCTATTGCATGCAATTGAAAAAATAACATTTAAAGTTTATATTTCTATAAACTATTTAATTATTATTTTAATCCATTCCATATTGTCAAAAAAACTTGCAAACCATCCAATTGAAACAAACACGAACAAAAATCGTGTAAGTTGAACTCCACACTCCAAAACACATAGATTTTGATCCTAAACAAGCCAAGGAACTTCCAAAAATATCCTTGTAACAAATATAAAACATAGTTACACTATTTAAATTGTAATAACATAACCAATAAACACAAGGATACTTGTTGATATGTAGGAAAAAATATTTTACTTTACGGAATAGTCTACCGAAACATCCTCATGGCTCCCATTTAAGCCTAAAACCATCTACATAACTCCTATTTTAGCTAAACCAGCTAAACATACCTCAATTTATGTTATCCTTGTGATTTTATCTCAATCATAGCTAACACCATGTATTTTTACCCCTCCTCCATCATGAATGATTCTAGAAATATAGGTCTTCTGGGTAGAATTGGATGTTTTCCTCACATTCCCACTCCTTTTGAGCAATAAAACATCTGAAATAATATCTTGTATGAATTAAGGTAAGAATTTTTTTTTCCTTCATCTTCTCCTACACGCATGATACCACAACTCATTGTTCTTAATGGTTAATCCCCTCAAGATAACAACCACACTCATCACCTCATGTAACAAATGCTCATGTTAGAGAGTTGAGTTTTTTTAGCTTATAGTCTCTCTCCTCTCTCATATCCCACCTGAGCTATAAATATCAAGGCCAAACATTATCTAATATTTATTCCATATATGTTTCACATGCTAAAATTCCTCCATACACCGACCATGATATCGACCAAGAGCTTTACATCGACATCATTATTGATCACAATAATCACCGTGATAAATTTTGTAGGACCTTCATTGCCATTGATGAGTATGTATTTCTCTCTCAAGAATATTAGTAGATAGTATTTTATGTACCCTACCTTGATCTACACTATCTTCATATTATCCATAATATTCTCCCATCATCTTCTACGTCGACTACTTTATCCTAAACTTATGAGGAGTCAAGTATGAATAAAAGGCACTTATGCTTTTGGTGTGTATAAGGTGCTCATATTCTTCATATATCTATCATAAAATTTTGTTAGACACTTAGTTTTCAACATGGACATAAATTTTACCATGTTGGACATTTTCATTTCTAAAACTTCTCCACATTCTTGTAATAGTGGAGAGGTTTGGCTAGTTGTTTCCTTATGCCATCCCTAAAAAAGAACTAGTTATAATATTTGTGTCTAACCTTCATCCAAATATGTCCTTCCACCTTTAAATGCACCATGTTGACACATTTGAGGAGGTATTTAAAAAATTAATGTAAATAGATATGACCCTCATCACAAAAGTAAATGTTAAACCATTCAAATGCGATTACTATAAAAACAAAATAGAATACCTAATTTAGTTAACAAGAAAAAGAGTGCCATAAATTATGGATCAAAAAAATCCAAACACATATAGGTGGTTCAAAACATCCCTCACTTTACTATCACTTGAGGAATACCTAAAAAAGAAACAAAATGTTGATATTACACGCACTTGGGTTAGTCAATATCTACCATTTTTCATCACCTTGAGAATAATAATATGATAAAATTTCCAAACATGAAGTTTTTGAAGAATCTAAACCTAAACCATTTTAGCATTAGAAAAATGAATGTTGTGAATACCATCATGTTATAGGTTATGTAATTGAAATGAGATTGAAACTTAAAAATCATATTTAATACTTGTTCAATCATGGGGATATTGAGTTAGATGGAAAAGACACCCCTAATGTCAAAATCACAATCTTGGGATATATAAAGACCCCTTCCATAAACATGATCAAAAAAATAGAAAATGGATCGATCTCAAACCTTCCAAGGTAACAATACAAATCATGTCAACGTAAAGGAATCATGTGCTTTTTATTACCTCATTGGCTACATCATCCAACTAAAAATCATATTCGCAACCATCAAAGTCAAAAATCAAGCATGCATCTTTACAACATGATGCAATCTCATCAACGTCCCATGGCCTTCTATACCTACTTCTTTGGAAGGGTGATACGATCTATTAGAAAAACTTCCAAAAGACTTCAACACATATATACATCTTGGTCTTCTCAAAATATCTACTATTCATAGGAACATCCTCTATAAAACCCTACAAGAGTCAAGATTTACCAAGAACATTGACCTATACAATTCCAATCCATGGTTGCATATATCACCTCATCCTATAAAATTATATTTATCATATGTGATTCTCCTCGAGATAATCACATTCAAAATCTATCCTTATTTATTAAATCCATTAGTACTCATCGTATTGGACAATGGATCAAGATTGAACATTTACACTCTAAATCTCATTAAACATTTAGGTCACACTAATATAGCATTGGAATAAATTATTATCACCATAAAATCATATGACAATGTTGAATGGTAATATGTGGGCATGATAACTCTTCCATTTTAATTTAGGCATGTTCACTTCTTACATTCCACATTATCCTTTACAATTATTATGAAATTATTTTTACACCCCGAATATGTCAATTAGGAATTTGACAATCCTATCCTAGGCCTCAAATCTTACCGCCCACAAAAAATCCCAATAGTCACCTTATTTATCTGGATAGGTTGAAAACTATTCCCAGAGTATGCAACTACCATGATAATCTTTTTTTTATGTGCCAAATATCTCATGCAATTTAAGGATAGAGGATATTGATAATATATCAACCTATCATGGATCTTTCATAGACCCGCATAAATTATATTAACATGACCTTCAATAGAGAGGTTAGAATCCATCTAAAATTCATGATTATGCCACTAATAAGCATGTAATTTGATGCTCTACCATCATACCTTTATCCCAATGATGAATTTATTGCACACTATGATTAAATTAATTACTAACATATAACTACAAACAAGCCACTAGATATACTACAAGCCCACACCAAAAATCTTTTGCAAATAAATGTTGATGCCCCACCACCAAGGCCTCAAAGGACACTCGTAAGGGGGACGTAAATATGAAACAATTTATCAATGGATATTATCATTCCCATTTATGATCCAATGGAGATTAAAATTCTTAACAAGACTGATAGAATCCTATAGGATGCCTCATCTCCACCTTGGTTAGATGTATTTTAGAATTAGAGAATGTAGTACCTTCTCATAACATAGAACAAACTAGTTAGGATATGAAATACATAGTTGAAAACTAAGGTTATGTCCAAATGACACAATAACTACCATAAAATACCCCACCTACTAGTTATACAATTCATTCAATCCTCGGGGACCTCCTCATGAGTGCTAAAGCACACTAGGCATTGGTGTAAATTTATCCTATACCTTCCCAACATACACACTAGACAAGAGTTCTACCTCTCACTCGGTCCCACTAAACATGATGACCCACACATAGTCTTATACACAACCTGATTTTACAAGTACAATCTTATGCACAACATTCACAAACATACATCCACTATCCATAGGCTTATACTTAGCCATAAGATTTTACACAACAATAGTCTTATGTTTAGCCTACATAGGCTTATGCTCAAACATCATAATATTATTACCAATCCTATCAATAAATTTTTAGATCATATTCTATATGACCCACACTATCATATATGCATATGTACTCTAGATCCACTTAGCTCAACAATTTATTTCCTTCCTATTATGTATAAAATGTCACAAACCAATATTTTATTAAGTGTCCATTTATCCATTCCCACCACCATCATTGGGCCCTACAAGAACTTCCACTACTGATTTTTATGTCTTAGGGATGCATGTTGAGTATATGAAAAACATCTATACTTTAGTTTTCACATTGAAATTCCCCCTTGTCCTCTCTTGGAGCTACCAAAATACAAGGTTAAAGGAGATCCCAAAGTTTGCATAAAGGAATATGCTACGCAATTCATAAACTACTTCCATGAGATATATTTTTCATTAAAAAAAAAATTAAGACCCTCAAAGACATAACACTCAATTGTTATTACCTCATACTTAAAGGCTTCATTCATTCATTTCAGCTATTTATAGTTGAATTCATTAAGGATTTCAACATAAAAACCTTGTAAAGAATAGTATCGGGAATTTCTTCATATCAAACAAGAACCCTATGAATCGACCACACAATTCATCATGAGGTGGTATTAGGTAATTTATTCCTCTACTATCACATCAAATATGGATCAATGGAAGATATATGACCTCTTCCTTCATGCCCTTAATAGGAAAACCAAGGAATATGTTTAAAATTTTCCATATAAGGCTTACAATGAAGCTTTAGATAGCAAATTAAGGATTAACCAAGTAGTGATAGATAATGATACTAGAACCTATAGTCTAAAAGAAAAACTTATTGTTCCCAACCATAACTCTAGAGGCTATCAAAATAATAACATGTAAGCTTCCCAAAATTTCTCTTATTTAAATATAATCAATTGAAACTACAACACCATTATAAATGGTGTCACTAATCAACAAAATAATCACAACTTCCCTAACAACATGGATATCAACCCAACAACAACAAAAAAAAAACAAAAATAATAATGGAAATGTTTACTTTAACAAATATATCCCTACTGTAAATGCGGTTAACTTTAAACAAGACTCGAACACCAATCCAAGCCAAAATAAAAATCAAGGACAACAACAACAATATAATCAAATTAGGAACCAAGAGGGCCCATATCAAAAAAAAAAATTACTCCCAATCGTGTCTACCCAAATAACTACAATAACTTCCATGAAGTCATGGATCAAAAAAACCATCATCATTATATTTACTTTGAAGGGTTAGGTGTCATGATGCCCACACGTGTAGAAAATATAACAAGCTCATCCAATGCATACCTTAAAACTAAAGGCAAGAATTTAATGAGAAATTACTAGGGATGAAAAATCTTAATGATTAGACAAAATTTCATTTAGATCTTATTACACCCCAAAATGCCCATTTGGATATCTACCAAAACCCTTTCCCTAACGATCAAAAATTTTTCCTTCAACGAACACAATAAACAATACATAGAAATAATAACAACAATGGAAACAACCACCACAAAACAAGCTGTAGCAAATAGCACCAATTAGAAATCATGACGTTCAAGCCTCAACTTCAATATGAATAATCCTAATGTTTCCCCACACCTAGGATTATAGGTTAAAACATGCATGATTAGTATCGATGAGATAAACATTTTATGAATAGGTTAATTAATTATGTAAAGAAAAGAGTATCAACCTAATTCTAATTTCCTTTAAGGCCTTTTGGAGATATAAAATGGTAGGATTCCCAAATACTTGGTAAATTATGACATAATCATGACATTGCCAAGACATTTTCACACATCTCATTTTTAGACCTTTTAAAGAATTCCCAACACACCAGCTTGTACTATTAGACACTATGGGACTTGGACACTTAGCTTACGTCACACCCTCACCTAAGACATGTGTCAACCATATGACATGGATATACTCCGCCATGTGCCACAATGACATAGGAGGTCAATTTATTTTCCCTATTTCAACTATCTATAAATATGGAGGTCATAAAAAGAGGATATATCACTCTCCATCTAAAAATTTGGGTCTATAATAAATTGGTAAAATGAGTGTGTTATACAATGTGGCGAGATCAATATCATCCTTTTTTCCTTATTAAAAAATATCAGATATGGTGAAGCTAAATTCTCTCCAACCTTAAATACCCTTCGTAGATGACAGCCTAAAAATACCCATTACGCATTACAATTTCCAACAATAATATTAAATCCATTATTTACCCATATCCCACTTCTAGAATCAGTAACTTTTTTAGTTTTTTTTGCTATGGATCTCGCATCGATAGTGGAACTATCTGGGCCAGCTCTTGGAAGAACGTTATTGCTGCCTCATCAAAATATATGGACCTTGGAAAAATCCACCCTCAAAAGCTACGTAATTCTCTAAGGAACTGTCGCTAATAGGAAAAATTATGGGTCCCTGACCGCCCTTGGAAGAGATTCACAAGTGGGTACATATTAAATGGGATCCCTATAGTCCTGTTAATATTGCTTCCCTTTCCAATGGTTTCATGTTGTTTACACTCTCTCATAAAGAAGATCTTTCATGTCCTATGCTGGGTGGACCTTGGTTTTTTGGAAGGAGAGGCTTCTATATCCGACATTGGACTCCCAGATTCAATGCTAAAACTGAAACAATGTCCTAGGCTCTAATCTAGGTTTGTCTTCCGACCTCCCCTTAGAGTTTTGGCACTCTGTTGTCATTGAAGGCATCACCCACTCCATTGGTTCTCTAATAGTTGTAGATCAAGCTACCAAGGTGGGCTCCAGATTCATTCATGCAGATTCTGTGTCAATGCTGACATAAGTTCACCTTTTTCGTCCTCCATTGATCTTCACTCTGAGTGGGAACTTGGGTTCAACCCATTGAATATGAATATATCCCTCAAGCTTGCTCCAACCTGCAAAATAATTGACATTGGGAATAGGATTTCCTAACCAAGCCACTCAATCTACCAAAGAGAGGGCTTGGTCTCCACCGAACAAAGGTAAGTTTATTCCCAAAACTACAAATTTTGTTAGTACTTATAACCCTTTTGATGTTCTCCATATTGTTTCTCCATATTGTTTCTACTCCACCTCCCTCCTTCCTTGTCCCTTTTGTTGGATTTGCTTGTCTCCACTCGCCCCCTCCTATTTCATCCTCCTCGTCGGTGGTTACCTCATTTCTCGTCTATTGTCTCTACTTCACTTCCCTCAACTTATTCCTCCCCTTCTTGTATCATTCCTTCTCTCCCTCTTCTTCTTTTCCTTTTTCCTCTATTTTGTCCTTTGTCCTCCTCTCCTTCTTTGGACTTTCCTCTTACCTTCCCTCTTTTTGGATCCTCCCTTATGTCTCCTTCCTTTCTCTTTCTAATTTTTTAGAGATTTTCCTTTGTTGTGTTCATCATGTTTCATTTGTTTTGCTCATTCCCTCTCCGGAGAACACCATCATCTTTCCTTCTCCTTCACTTTCAAATGATAGCAGTCCTCCTACAAAGAATACTAGAAACAACACTAAGGCAAAAATTGATGTGGGTGCTAAGAAAACCAAAGGGAGACACACAAATCAAGAAAATATTCAGGAGGAAGTATTTCTCAATATAGCTCAAGGAACATAGGGACTGCTTGCCATCCCAAGTGGAGGTAAGCCAAAATCAAAGAAATGAATATTTTCTCTTGGAATGTTCGGGGATTGAATGCTCCCCGGAAAAAAAGAATCCTCAAGGATTTTAGACTCAATTTTTTTTTCTGATATCTTGATGCTACAAGAAACAAAATTGAAAGAGGAGAATATGCTTAATAAGATCTAGCCCAATGTTTGTTTTGCTTCACACGAATCTGCTTTGGTGATGTTGGAGTTTTGTGCACTTTCTACAACACCGAAGATTCTCTTTGGGAAATGATCATTGAAACCCCCATTTTTGGGAATGTTCTTCCAAGAGATTGGGTCTAACTTGGGTTGGATTGTTGTTAATATATATGCTCCTAACACTGAAAATCAGAGAGAAAAACTTTAGAAAGATTTTTTAGATTTTTTTCTATACCTGTAAGTACCTTTCATGGATTAGAGTTGGAGATTTTAATACTCCTTTATATCTATCAGAAACAAGATGGAACTAGTTTCATCACTAATAACTTTGAAGTCCTTGCTGAATTTATTAGAATGGGGGAATTTTTTTATATTGTGTTAGGAAATAAGAGATAAAATGTGTGGAATAATCCCTTACAGAATCACAACAGTAGAAACTAATATGCAGAAAATATTACAGATCTCAAATAAAAGTGTAGAATAAATAACACAACACAGAGAGACAAGATTTAACATGGTTCACCCAATTTGGGCTACGTCCACCAAGAATCACTTGCTCAGATTTTATTACAAGCCTCCACTCTCTCAATACAATACCTAGATCCATTTGGAGCTATGCTCAACAAACTCTACAAAATTCACACCCGAATTCAAAACACATCTGCAATACATTTACTTATACATCTATCATATGCATAAGACCATATAAATAGACAACTGCTTAAGCAGTTTGATACAAAACCGTGGGTATCAAAACCAAGGGCAAAAACCATGGGTATCAAAACAATGGGAAAAAGACCAAAAAAACCATGGGCCCAAAAACAACCCATAACGGTTACCCATTACCCATGGGTTAATAAACCACCCATGAAAATTTGCTTCGGGGGCTTCGCCCCCAACCCCCTACCCACTCACCGGCAAGCGGGAATGCCGTAAAAATACCCGAGTGTAACACATAGAAGGTGTACCACATTCTAACATGCAAATAGGCTCCACAAACATAACAATCTCCCACTTGGAAACTGATTTCCACTGAGCAAGCTTCTCAACCCTTCACTGTCATCTACGAAGGCCAACCAAAGTTGAACATAGCTTTATTTTATCCCTTGTGACCACCTTAGTCATCATGTCTCGTAGGATTCGAGTGGTATGAATCTTCTCCAACTTCAACTTATCTTCCTCTAAAGTTGTCTGATGAAGTGATATCTCAATCTGTATATATGCTTCGTCTGGAGTGGAAAGCAAAGTTCTTAGCTAGGTGTATAAAGCACTCGACTATCACTATATAGCTTACATTCCTCCCGCTTATGCCCCAACTCCTCAAGCAATTATTGTAGAAGCAAATCATTTCTTTTCTTGCCCTCGTGGCAAAGCAACATACTCACCTCCGTGGTTGACAAAGCCACCACCTTCGTAGTCGTGAAATCCAGCTCACTATTGTCCCACCTACGGTGTAAATATAACATGTTTGTCTACATCTCCAGCCATGTTTGAATCTACATAACCACGTAAAGTGTGTGTCGATCCACTCAGTAGCAAAAATTGTCCCCATGGTCCCTCTCAAATACCGAAGGATCCACTTTTATGCTTGCGCAATGCTCTTTACCCGCATCACTCATAAATATACTCATAGCTCCCACCGCATGGGCAATATCAGGCCTAGTGCACACCATAAAGCATACATCAAACTACCAACCGCCGATGAGTAAGGTAACTTTGACATCTGGTTTCTTTCCGCTCTATCTTGGGACACTGCTCCTTTGATAACTTGAAGTAGCCTACAAAAGGAGTCCCAACCTGGTTTAGCATCCCGCATATTAAACCTCCAAGACCTTTTAATGTACTCTTCCCGAGATAAAGTCGCTTCCGCCTTCCTATCCCGAGATATCCTCATACCAAGGATTTGTTTGCTGCACCCAAATCCTTCATAGTAAAGGATTCACTTAGCTACTTCTTGAGTGCTTTTATTTCCTACATGTTTTTACTCGCAACCAACATGTCATCAACATAAAAACACAAAAGATAATATAACTTCCATCCTCAAATTTCTTTCAGATACACACAAGTGGTCGAATGGCATCTGATATAACCTTGCTCCATCATGAAGCTATCAAACTTCTTATACCATTGACGTGGAGCTTGTTTCAGGCCATACAAGCTTTTCTTCAGTTTGCAAACCATCTCCTCTTTACCTTTGACCTCATAGCCCTCTGGTTGCTGCATATATAGTTCCTCCTCCAAATCACCATGGAGAAATGTAGTCTTTACATCAAGCTGTTCTAAGTGCAAGTCTTCTACTACAACTATTCCTAGAACAGTTCTAATAGAAGTCATTTTTACTACAGGAGAAAAAATCTCATCAAAATCTATACCTTGTTTTCTATGCAAACCCCTTGACCACCAACCGGGCCTTATATCTTTTCTTTCCTCCTTCGTCTTTGAATCTGAACACCCACTTATTCTGTAATGCTCTTTTTCCTTTGGGTAGCTTCACCAAATCCCATGTCTAGTTCTCCATGAGAGCCTGATGCTCCTCATCCATGGCTTGCTCCCACTTCTTCCTGGCATCTACCTACATTGCTTCATCAAATCTCTCTGGCTCTCCACTATTAATGAGTAATAAATAATAAAGAGAAGGAGAAAAACGTTCAGGTTCTCTTCTTACCCTAGAAGACCTCCTCAATATAGGAGTTTGGGGTTCCTATTGAGGGGGTTCTGAATTGATTCATGTGTCACTTTCCCATCCTGGAAGATCTTCTACCACTGCATATTATTTCTTGAATTCTTCCCTATTTTCCTGCAACTGCTGCTTATACATGACTTTCTCATTAAAGACCACATCCCTAGATCGAATGATTTTCTTGTCCTTAATACTCCAACATTTATATCCAAAGTCATCACCACCATAACCAATGAAAGTACATTTTTCTAATTTATCCTCTAGCTTGGTCCTATCATCCTTGTCTATATGAACAAACACCTCACATCCAAAGACTCTAAGAAATGAATAATCAAATTTCTTACCATACCAAGCCTCCTCAGGTATGCCTCCATCCAAGGCACTTGAGGGTCCTCTATTTATTAAGTACACTGTTGTGCTCACCACTTCTACCCAAAAAGAAAGAGGCGAGTCCCGCATGTAATCTCATGCTTCTAAGCACGTTCCATTATTTTTTTGTTCATCCTTTCTACGATACTCCATTCTCTCATGCGGAGTTCCTAGAACCATCTTTTGCCTGGCGTGATTCCATTCTTAGAACAAGAATCATTAAATTCATTCATTTTGCTGCAATACTCCCCTCCATTATCTCGACCGATACATTTTAGCTTAAGACTGTTTTATTCTCTACCAAAGCTTTCCATTTAACAAAAGTGTCAAATACATCAAATTTGTTTCTAATACAATAAACCCAAACTTTTCTTGTTGCATCATCAATAAAAGTAAATAATAACTGAACCCCCAAGAGATGATACCGAGCTGGCCCCCACACATCAGAATGCACCATCTCTAACTTACTCTCTTTCTTTGTAGGTCCAACCTTGAGAAACCTTACTCGCTTTTGTTTCCCATATATGCAGTCCTCACATAAATCCAAACCTGTTTCTGTATATCCAGGTAAATTATTCTTTATGATGTCCATGCCCTTATGGCTCATATGACCAAGCCTATAGTGCCATAATGTTGTATCTACATATGAAGCCACAATATTACAATCATTAGTACTATCAGTGGTTAAATACAAGGTTCCAACCTTCTTACCTCTTGCCACCACAAGAGCACCCTTAGTAACCTTCCAAGAGTTAGCTGTAAATATCACAGTACAACCATCACTTCCCAATTGCCCCGCCGATATCAAATTTCTCCTTAATGTAGGCACATGTCTGACATCCTTCAATAGCCATGTATTCCCATTCTGCATCTTAACATGAACAAAACCTTTTCCAACTATACTACAAGGCTCATCATCACCAAGAAAAACATGCCCAAAATCCCCTTGAACATAATCAACAAAATAATGCCTATGTGGAGTAGCATGAAAAGAAGCCCCTAAATCTAAAACCTAAGATTCAATAATATTATGCAAAGAAAGAATCAAAGCATCCTGACATACATTACCCGATGCCACATTTTCCTCCTTGTTTTCTTCCTGTTGTTTCTTCTTATCCCGAAGCTCCCAACAAATTCCTTCTTTGCATGCCTGTGCTTTCCACAATTCCAAAGATACAATCTTGTTCTTGGATTTTGACCTTGCCCGATCTTTTGATTTTCCATGGTTTCCTCTATTCTTCTGTCTCCCTCTAGTTTCCACTATCAAAGCATTCCCTAAAGTAGAAGATTCCCAGAGATTTTTCTTCGCATTTCCTTGCTTAGAATCACCCCTACAACATCCTCAAACTTTAACTTCGAGTTAGTTGGAATCGAGTTACTTACCGCCATTACCAGGCTATTCCAACTCTTAGGTAAAGAGCATAGAATTAATAAAGCCCTAACTTCTTCATCAAATTCTATCAGTAATGAAGCTAGCATATTCACAACCGTATTGAAATCATTTAAATGATCTGCTACTGAACTATTCTCAGACATCTTCATATTAAACAAATTTTTCATTAAAAATATCTTGTTAGAGGCAGAGGGTTTTTCATACAACTTCCCTAATGCATCCATTAGATCTTTTGTAGTCTTTTCCTTTGAAACATTAAATAATACCGAAGATGCAAGACACAACCGGATTGTCCCAAGTGCCTTCCTATCCAACAAATCCCATTCCGCATCTGTCATACTTGAGGGTTTGTTCACCTTCTCAAAACAAAGTATAAAGATCCTTTTGATAAAGGTAATCTTCCATCTGCATCTTCCAAAGACTGAAATTTTGCCCGTTGAATTTATCAACCCTAGATCTTCCTTCATCTGCCATAGCTCCCACTCAAGCTAAAAACTTTCCCTGTGATTCAACACTTCAGCAAACCAAACCAGGCTCTGATACCAATTGTTAGGAAATAAGAGATAAAATATGTGGAATAATCCTTACGAATCACAACAAGAGAAACTAATATGCGTAAAATATTACAGATCTCAAATAAAAGTGCGAGAATATATAACACAACATAGAGACAAGATTTAACGTGGTTCACCCAATTTGGGCTACGTCCACGAAGAATCACTTTCTCGGATTTTATTACAAGCCTCCACTCTCTCAATACAATACCTAGATCCGTTTGGAGCTATGCTCAACAAACTCTCTGAAATTCACACTGAATTCAAAACACATATGCAATACATTTACTTATACATCTCTCATATGCATAAGACCATATAAATAGACAACTGCTTAAGCAGTTTGATATAAAACCATGGGTATCAAAACCAAGGGCAAAAACCATGGGTATCAAAACAATGGGCAAAAAGATCAAAAAACCATGGGCCCAAAAACAGCCCATAATGGTTACCCATTACCCATGGGTTAATAAACCACCCATGAAAATTTGCTTCGGGGCTTTTCCTCGAACCCCCTTCCATCGGGGGGGCTTCACCCCCAAACCCCCCGACCCACTCACCGGCGAGCGGGACCGCCGTAAAAATACCCGAGTGTAACACATAGAAGGTGTACCACATTCTAACATGCAAATAGGCTCCACAAACATAACATATTGATCTACACAGAGCTAACTATACCTAGTCTAATAGATGGTTGGGAATTAATCACATTCAAATTAAATTAGATAGATTCCTTGTTTATTTGGATTGGATGTCTCACTACAATGACTTCTACCTGTAGGATTAGCCTAAGATAGCCTCTTACTATTGCCCTTTTCTCATCACGCCTCACAAACTCAATGTTTGAAACATCCCCCTTTTCATTTTGAGTTAGCTTGGTTGAAAAATCATCAGTTAGAGAATCTTGTCAATGTGGTGGCATATTGTTATCTAGGGCTTGGATATGTACGGAGTTTGCTAAGAAGTTTAGTTTTGTAAAGAATAAGCATAATTATTGGAAAACTCATGTTTCTAGAGATATCCCTAGAAGAAAGGATTTTCTAACTCTACAACTTGCTTCTATATCGGAGGAGATTGAATCGAAAAGAAGATCCCTCACCTCATCACTAGGAACTTTACCTTCTTAATGACTACCACAACACTCTTGTTGATGAAGAAATCTATTGGTGTCAAAGGTCTAGAGAAATCTCAGCTGCAATAGGGAGATCAAATTATGAAATTCTTCCATATGAATTCTATGAAACACGAGATCGGGGATAAAATCAAATATTTACTCACTATGGATGGCACCTACATAAATAAAGATGATGAAATTATGACTGAATTAATCAATTACTATGCTAATATTTTACATAAGGGCCCTCCCCCGAATGATGAGGATTGTTAAGAAATGCTCCAACATAAAGATAATTTAATTAATGAGGATATGAACGCCAAAATCACACAGCCATTCTCTGTTGATGAAATCAGAAAAGTTTTCTTCGATATGAAGAGTGATAAACTATCTGGACCTCATGGATTCCCTACGGATTTTTTTCAATCTTTCTGGCATATTGTAAATTCTAACCTACATGTTGTTATTTTAGAGTTTTAGAAAACATACCTCTTATTAAAGGAGTGGAATAATACCTTTGTTGTCCTTGCACCCAAATCTATGGGATAAAAATTAATCACTAACTATAGGCCCATTAGCATGTGTAATACCTCCTACAAGATTATAACAAAAATGCTTGCATTCCAAGCTAAAACCACTTATGGCTAGAATAATTTGGAACAAAAAAATGGATTCATTAGAGGAAGATTGATCCAAAGAGGCATCATTATTGTCCATGAGGTGATGCCCTCGAATTCACTCAAAAAATTGGCAAGCATGATCATTAAACTTGATATGAAAAAGGCATTCGATAGAGTTAGTGGCCCTTTTACTGGGAGTTACGGAGAAATTTTGTTTTCGGAGAAATGGATATCTTGGATTTATAACTATATTTTAATGCCTAAATTCTCCATACTCATAAATGGTATCCCTCAGGTTATTTTCACTCAATTTGGGGAATCGGAAAGATACCCTTTATCACCCTTCTTTTTCATCTTATGGTTGGCGAAATTGCTTTTATACCAAAATAGATTATCAATACAAATGAATGGAAGAAGTTAAAAAGAAAGGAAAGACCTCTAAGAATATAACAATTTACTTTTAGGAAATATAGATGTTGGGTTTTAAAAGTATAACCATATCCATCCTCTTTATGGGAGAGGTTCCCTTATTCGAGAAAGAGTGATACAAATGTACAATAGAATCATTCACATTCACATACATAAGATATCATTCCACAGACACAAAGTTCTAGAAATCATATCAATAAGAACACAAAGTTTCTTATCACAAGAAGATAAATGATCCATGAATTTTAGGTAAGCAAGAAGGGACAATGGAGGAAGATAGAGAAAAGGGGAAAATCCTTCTATATTGATTTACTTTCGACTATAATTACACTTCAAAAGTATCAAAGTCCAACATTTGCAATGAGCCAAGCTCTTACATTTATAGATGAAGTGAAAAGAGGAGAAGAAGAGAAGGAAGAAAATATGATTTGGAAGCTCAACCACCAACCATCAATGCCCCTAAAAATCCACCTACAATCTGTCAAATCTAGTTCTGCATGTCTTTGGCATGCTGAAGAAGGAAGGATGGAAGATCAGATCAAATTTGATCTGGGTAGTTGAAGCAATCAGATCACATATTAATGGTTTGAAAGACATGTTTTCCATATTTTCACCCAAATCAAGATATCCAGTTGGTTCTCCATGTCTGTTTGGCATGTTGGAGAAGGAAGGATGGAAGATCGGATCAAATATGATATGTTTGAAGCAATCAGATCACGTATTAATGGTGAAAGATGTTTTCAGATTTCCAACCATCAAATCCTACTAAAAACAATATTTTATGCTTCCATGGATGTAGAGGAGACCAAGATCTTTCCAACAATATAAAATTTGTCAAATTTTGAGCACTGGAGTGAAAGTTATGCTCATTTGAATATTTGAATCGAATCCATACAAAAATGAAAATGCAATTTTCACAAAATGGATCATGGGCCGAAATTGAAATTGTACCTTTAGCACAAAAGATGCAAAAGTGCAAAAGTTCCCCGCACCCCACAAGCCCGCAACTTCACATTTTGATATAGGTCTGACACGTGGCTTTACTTGAGTGGTAATGAAGTCACGGAGTCACGACTCACTTTATAATTTTACTTCTTTTGGAAACAAGGCTCAAAATCTCAAAGTTCTCCGCCAACCCGCTTGCCTTCCCATTTTGACTTTTTGATGGGCTCAACATTTGAATTTATCCCTTGGCATGAGTGGGGCCATGGTTCACTTTATCACTTTACGCCTTTTATGGAAACAAGGCTCAAAATTCTCAAAGTGTCTCGACAACCCGCCTCTCCACTTTGAATTTTGATGTGGGCTTGATATTTGACTTTTTTTTGTGCATGTGCCATGGGGTTCGCTTTACTTTTACACTTTATTCCTTTTATGAAATAAATCCAAAAAATCCAAAGTGCTTCGATGATCCCACCTCTCTCCCGACTTTGACTTTTGACATGTTTCATTTAATTTTTTTTTGTTTGCACAGAAGGCTATATGTCAGCTCATTTGAGACACTTTACTTTCTTGGATTTTCTGAAAATAAAGCTAAAATTCTCAAAATGCTCCTTGACCCACCTCCCCGCTTTGAATTTTTTCAATGACTGTGTCCCTTTTTTGGACCCGGGACACGTGGAGGGTTGGTGCACACATTTGGGACCTCTCTCTTTGAGCCGTGCCTTTGAAGTTTTGAGCACCGAGACACTGGGTGATTTTGCACTCACTTAAGATCCTTCTTTTTGAACTTGGCCTTTAGAGTTGTGCCATTAGGACACATGGAGGCTTTTGTACTTAGCCTTTTTTGCAATGATTGGCTTTGTCTTCTGATGAGGACATGGGAGGATGGGACACGTGGAAATCCTTGGTGCTCCTTTGAAGGGGACCAATGAGCCTTTGGAGCTTCACCATCAAGGTTCTTTTATAGAGACACGGGGCTCTTTTCCGGTGGCTTTTTTCCTTTATTTATTTAGGATGACTTTTGGCTAAGCTTTTGTTTGGCTGGGCCACTCATGTATCTAACCCTAGACACATGGAGGCTCAAGACACATGGATTTTTCCTTTGCCTTAGACCTTTTCACATTTGACATTTTTGGAGGCTTCAAACACTATACTTAGCCGATTCAATGGCTTGGCTTTGCCCCTTTTCTGGACCTTGGACACATGGAGGGTTAGCACTTGTTTGGGGGACCGTCTTTGGCTTCGACCCTTGAAGGTGTGCCATTGGGATGTGTGGAGGCTTATGTCGACCCTCTTATACTTAGTCGATTAAATAGCTAGCTCTATCCCTTTTTCGAGACCTTGGACATGTGGAGGGTTAGCACAGTTTGGGGGTCTGCTTTTTTACACCATACCAAAAGTGCGCTAAAGAGACACGTGGCACCTTCTAAGGTCTCCTTCTATATTTAGCTAATTCAACCAATCATAATCCTTCATGGCCACATGGAGCCATTTTGACACTTTTGCAAAAATAATAAAAAAATGATGAGTTCACAAAATAAACTCCGACCCACCTTACCGCATCCAATTAGAGATGTCCACGTACTCATGGATTGGGAAAATAAAAATTGACATCTTTGGGGAAGATACACCCGTCATTCATGACTGTGGAAAAATACAAAGAGGGAAAACTCCACCATTTATGCCCGAATAAAAAATTACTCATGGAAAGAAGAACTCTAAACAATACTAGGCTCGATGTGATCCATAGCCATGAAAAAGGATTTGAAAATTTCATTTGAATGAAGGAAACAATTTTCAAGCATCCAGATGGGAAGACAAAAATTTTATCAAACCATGTGGACTGTAATATTTTAATAGGTGAGATTACAAATGAGCACCAACTTCTTCAAAGCATAAATTTTTCTATCTCTCCAGACTTCTCACTCTACTCAAACATCTCTCAAAGGCACCAACTCAATTTTTTTGAAAACTTGACTTAAAAATGAGGGGAATTTTGAGGGTGACAAAATAGCTGGCTCTTTTTGGGGATGACTTGGCTTGGATAGAGGAACGAGGCAAGATCAAGAACCATAGAAAAACTCTGGGAAAGTAGACCAGTGCCTTATCCATTGGGAAAATAGAGTCAAAGGTAAAACCAATACAGAAGACAACACACATGGAAGGGAAACAAACCAAAAAGGAAAAAAAAAAAAACAAAACACCACACATATATATATAAAAAGGACTACCTAATCACCTAGGACTTGAACAACTTCAAATATTTCCCACTATAAGGAAGTGGGAGAGAGGATCCATCCATATAATCCAAGTAGAAATAATTTTCTCCAAGAAAAGTGTCTGATTTTGAAAGGACCAAGCCAAAGAGAATCAAACTTACCATGGCTTCCTCGAGGTTCATGTCTTTTTCCCACAAGTAGAACAATGTCTCCCACTTGAAAATCTCTGGGTCTAGCTTTCTTATCAAACAAAGCTTTCACCTTCAATTGATGATGAGATCCTATCAAAAACTTGCATCCTGTCTTCATCTAGCTTCTGGAGATACATGATCCTCTTGTCCAAGGAACTGATGAAACTTGAATCCTCAATAGCCTTCATTAAGTGCAAGGCTGGTAATTCCACTATTACTGGTAAGTTGAGCTTCAACACCATACACCACCTAGAATGGAGACATCCCAATTGCTCTTTTGGGTGTAATTTTATCTGCCCAGAGAGCATCATAGAGCTTCTTGTGCCAATTCCTTTGAGAGTCATTGACAAGCTTCGAACGATGGTTACCAAGATTCTTATTTGTTGATTCTACTTGTCCATTCCCTTGAGGATAATAATCTAAAGAATGAGCAAGGGAAATTCCATAGCCATAGCATAAATCCATCATCTCAGAAGAAGAAAAATTGGAAGCATTATCAGTCACAATCTTGTTTGGTACCCCAAACCTTATCAAGATGTTCTCCTTGATGAAATTACACACCACCTCAGAAGTAGTGCTTTTGACTGGAATAGCCTCTACCCACTTTGTGAAGTAATCTGTAGTAGTTAGCACGTGAGTATGTCCAGCACTGGAAGGTGGGTTAAGAGTTCCAATGAAATCCAATCCCCACTATTGAAAAGGCTCATCAATCACTACTGGTTTGAGTGGTAAAGCAACCAACTTAGGTCTCCCAACAAAAGTCTGACAAGCTTCACACTTACCTACCCATTTTGATGCATCTCTAAACAATGTAGGCCAATAGTACCCTACACGAAGGATCTTATGGGCAGTGACAATAGAAGAGAAATTCCCTCCACAAGCCTGATCATGAAAAGTTGAAAACAACTTCTTTTGTTGCTCTTTGTCCACACATTTAAGGAATCTTCCATCTATGCCTCGCTTGAATAAAGCATTTTCCCATAATACATATTGTGTAGACCTTAGCTTAATAGCTCTCTTTTCCTTAGCACTCAAATGGGATGGACACTCTCCATAAGTAAGAAAATGTGCAATATCAACATACCACTCATCTATTGAACTGAGGAAGAGGACAACAGGAACATCAACTACTTTTTTGGACAATTCTTCATCAGCCCCTTCAGCAATAAGCTCACATAAGCCTTTACCCTAGAACTAGCTTAGTTGGCTTGATATCAAGGTCATATTCTTGGACTTTTTCTACCCAATTACCTCTCTTAGTTCCAAAACTTGTTGTGTAAGAATAGACTTGATGGTTGTATCAAGTACAAGCACAACAAAGTGAGAATTAAGAATATAAAAATGAAACTGCTTGACAACTTTGACCACTACAAAAGCATGTTTCTCCATCATAGTATATTTCAATTCATGAGATTTCAGAACATAGCTCATGAAGGCAATTGGAAGTTCATGATTCTCATAATTTTTTTGAGTTAGCACAACAACCAAGGTATTCTCTGTAGCATAGCAATAGATGATAAAATCCTTGTTGAAATAGGACATGCTAAGATGGGAGTTTTAGCAATGGCTTTCTTGATATCTTCAAATGCTTCTTTACCTTCAGAAGACCAACCAAATTTTTCTTTCCTTTCATCATTTGAGCAATGCTCATAGTCAGTTCTGCAAAATCTGGAATGAATCTCCTCAGGAAATTTATCTTGCCAAAGAAAGAGTGAACACCCTTTTTGCTTGTGGGAAGAGGAATCTGCTGGATTGCTTGAACTCTTTCTGGATCTATCTTGATCCCTTCTTTGGAAACAATATGCCCCAATAACTTTCCTTCAATAAAAAAAAAGACAGACTTCTTAGGATTGAGGGAAACTCCATGTTCTCTATATTTTGAAGAACTGTTTCCAGATGTTGAAGATGATCTACCCTTGTTTTGGAAAAAAATTCAAATCATCAAGGTACACAACAATACACTTTCCCTTTAGACTGCCAAAATCTAAATCCATTTCCCTCTAGAAAAGTGGCACCAACATTGATAAGACCAAATGACATTCTCTTGTAGGAAAAGGTGCCCCAAGGGGTAGTAAAAGTAGTCTTGTGCTGATCTGGGGTACTGACTTCCACTTGATTGTATCCAGAGAATCCATCTAGCATAGACAACATCTCAGAGCCTGAGACACTTGCAAAACTTGATCCATCATGGGGAGTGGATAGTTGTCTTTTAGAGAGGCCTGATTCAAATTCCTGAAATCTACATAGATGTGAATCTCACCATTCTTCTTCCTGACATGCACAATGTTGGAAATCCATGTTGAATGATGTATAGGGAAAATAATCTTGGCTTTTAGTAACTTCTGGATCTCTTGAAAAATAGTATCAACAACCTTAGGATTATACTGCCTTTTCTTCTGCTTGAAAGGTTTGATCCCAGGTCTTAGAGGGATATAGTGTTGCATCTCCTTTGGTTGAAAATCCTTAAGATCTTCATATGAATAGGAAAGAACATCGGCATACTTTTTAATAGGTTTATTGCTTTCTTTTTCTCTTCTTGAGTGTAACATTTTCCAATATTCACCACCTGGGTTCATCATTTCTTCCAATATTGACCTTCTCATACTCAGCAGATTATCGAGTCCCTTGAGAAGCTTTAGATTTGATGAACCTATCATGTTTGTCAAACAGATCTTCTAGACTCACCAGTCCTTTGGGAATCTTGTTACCCTTCAACTTAATACAACCATCCTGATCCATCTCTTCCTTGATATCTTCCTCATTAGAGGGCACATATTCTCTAGGTAGAGTTTCACTTCCTTCAAAATATAACTGATTGAAGTTATCTTTAAGCTCCAAGAAAGAGAGAAAGTGTTGATCATCATTGAAAACCTGCCAGTTTGCTTGCATTATCCGGCACACTAGGCCTATGAATCATTTCAATGGTAAATTTCTCTTGAGAGAAATTTGGATGAGGAATCAACAAAGATCCTGAGACAGCTAGAGAATCAGCTCTAGTATTATTTTCTCTTGGCACAACTTCAATTGAGAAAGCATCAAGGAATTCAATGGAATCCCAAACAAGATTTCTATAATGTTTCAATCTCCTATTCTTGACTTGGTAAAGATCCCTTACCTGTTTCACAATCAACTCTGCATCACCACATGAGCACAAAGATTCTTTACTCCTATTTCTTTTTCCATGCTCAACCCAAGGATGAGAGCCTCATACTTTTGTATTATTTGTATTTTCAAAATGAAGCTTGAAAGAAAATGGATGAATCTTCCCTTCTAGAGAGATTAACACCACACCAGCTCCAGAACCAATGAAGAGAAGCTTCCATCAAACTCCAAAGTCCAAATGCCATTGGGATCATGAATCACTCCCTTAGGAAGACTTGCCTCATCCTCTGACATGATCATATAGTTTCCATGCCCTATATCTTCATAGAGTATTTTGTTTTTGGATCATCAGTATTTTACACAATATACTCAGTTTTCTTTTCTAGTAACAACTTTCTTATTTTTCCATTGACCAGGATCAAAGCATGTGACCAGTCCATCTGAATTTCACCTCCTACCTTTTACATAAATTCCTACTCAACAACATACCATATGAGGGAGGAATATCAGCAACCAAAATAGTGGCTAAGACCCTTTTCTCTGGAAAATAGTGAAGGCTACTTGTGCATCTTTAATCCTTCCAACCAAAGGCACTTCTCTACTCTCCATGGAATAGTAGGAACCAAAGGTACATGTTAGAGTCAGGCCCAAAGCATGAGCTACTTTTGTAGGAATTACATTGTCTGATGCTCCTGAGTCTATAACACAATTACTGAGTTTATGGCCAACTATGAGGAGAGTCACATAGAATGGTTCAATTTTCTCATTAGGGGAAGTGACTACAGCCACAAGGCTTGGTTGAGGTGAGGAAGAGGGAGTGGGAAAAATACCTTTAGAAGTATTGGATGAGGATTTGGATTTGGAATTGACAAAGTTTACCATTTTAGCAAAGGATTTTGGATGGGTTTGGTAAAACTCTGCCTCTGAAATTTGGATTTTGGTCTTTTTGAGGTGATCAATGATATCAAAAGATCCAGAGGTGGATGGGGAATCATTACTAGGAACTTGAGAAAATTTTGATTTATTATTTTTAGGAGTTGAAGGAAAAGAAGTTTTAGAAACATAGGTAGGAGGAGGAGGATTATCATTGCTCACCTTTTGCATGGAGGCAGTGGGAATAAGAGCTCCTCTTCTTGCAACCACTAGAATAGTTATAGGAAACTCCTTGGATTTCTTAGCAGGCTACATCACTTTTTCTTTTCTGTTCATTTTCTCCCAAGTCATAACAACATATGAATCACTATTCATATCTTCCACTCTTTCATCATATTCATCTTTGTCATCCATACCTTCAGTGGTAAGGAAATGAACTTGAGATCCACCAAGATCTTCCAGTTCTTCATCAACCTCTTCTTCTGGGTCTTCAAAGTCTTCATTAAACTCCTCATCATCAGGTTCTTGAACTTCACAAGTTACATTGACTAGAACCTTGATAGGTGGGCCTTCAATAGCCAATTTATTTTGAGAAGGAGGTAACTGGTTCCTAGGCTAAAAATTCCTTCTTGGAATATCTTGATAAGGAGTATGTTGAGCCAATTTCTTTTTGATGGCAATGAGATCATTTGCCAACTTCTGCACTAACTGATCTGAATTGGCTCCAGGAGAGGAAGAGGAGGATGCTTTAGACTTGGAGGGTTCTCTTTTCAATTTACTAGACATGATTAAATCATCCTCAACACTGATAGCCAAATGTTGATCAACATCCAGAGTTGCAAGGTTATCTCTCCTTAGTGCATAACTTACTTCAGGTAATTGAGAATTGAGGAAGAAGAATTTTTGGATTTGATCCATATGATGAGTGTGTAGACACCTATTTTTGGTATAGCGCCCCTCAAACATCTCACATTCATGCAATTTCCATTCTTGCTTCTCTTTTTCTTAAATTAAATGAAATCTTATCTATTTGCTCACATTATTTGATTAATTATCAAATGGGCTTGTAGACCCATTTGATAATTCAAATTTTTGATATTATCCCCATCCTTCACAAATTATTCAATCCATGGGTATTAATACACCCATCCACACACTTTTTTTTAAAATGGAATCTTTATCTCACCCACCATGTCAATCATGCTCCCCACTCCATCTAATAATTCAAGCCGTGGTCCCCACGTGATCACATCATATCCCTAACTCAAGTTACTTTACTCAACTTGGTTACTTGTTAACCCCTAAGGCTTCTATTTAACATCATCCTTAGTTAACCCCATCATTTAACCCCACATCTAAGCTATAAATATGGGTTTATCCCCGTATTTCTAAAAAAAAAACCAAAAAGGATCGAAGACCTAGAGATACGGAAGAAAAGAGAAGAGAAGAAAGAACTTAATTAAGTTCTGCTAGTTTAAGGAAGAAATCTTTGTCATGGTTCATTATCCTGTCATCTTGATGCCTGGTTCATCTTCATAACAGAGCACAAGCTAAGTTCCCTCGTCATTTTAGTTACTTTTCATTTTATTTTCCATTACTAATGTTCATAATTTGTTATGGGCTTAAAACATGGGGTTCCTTGGACATCCTCCAAGGAGGTAAAATTCTCTTAGAACCGGATCATCCAGAAACCCCGCATATTGTGATCTAATCTTATCTGTTTCACTTTTAGATCTAGAAGATTCTTTATATCACGCATCTATCTTATTTTTGACTGTATCATCCATCGGTATCTCCAAGGTACTAAGCCCTTGTATACTTCCTTGACATGACATAGTTTGTTAGCTCTCCAGTGTTTCTTGATTACTCATGCAGGAAGAAGTCGGGAACTTTTGGAAATGCATATCAACAAAGTGCTATGTGGAATTTTATGAATCAACTTGTTGAATTTAGCCACAAAATCTCTCATGGGCTCATGTGGATCCTTCTTGATATGAGAGATTTGATCTAAAAGAGCATGCACATCTTCAGCTAGTTTGAAACATCTTTCAAACTAAGTTGTCATGGTGGCCCAATCAATAATTGACCCAACAGGAAGATGATAGAACCAATCAGCAAAACATTGTCTTGTAATGTTTCCACAAAAATCCTGATAGAAACATCTTCATGCTCAATTAGAAGAATCCCACATGAAATGATGAAGGCTGCAATGTGTTCATCTGGGTGTACCTTCCCATCACCTTGAAATTTAGGAAAACCTTTCCTACTACTCCTGGGTAACTCATGCAATGGTTGAGGAAGAAGAGAGAGGCCTAATCTGTTGTCCCCAAGGCATAATAGGTGTTTCCATCTATGGGAAGATTGTCTGAAGGGGAACTGAAACACTAGCAAGTATCAGAGCAAGAAGATTAGGGCTGAGTTGTTCTAGAGGAATACTACTCTTGGATTTTATGTCTTTAACAGGAGGTGTGCTTCTGAGAATGAGTTCCTCTATTCCTTCTTATTAGAAGAAGAGAGAAGTTTTGTTGCTCTAGAAGTTGAAAATGAGAATCTTCATCCTTGAGATATTTCTTCCCAAGTGTATATCATAGAGTCTCTAGATCAAAATAATATCTTGAAGTTGTTTAATAAAGGGATACATTTGAAACAAAATTCCCCAATGGAGTCACAAAAATCATTGGGTTTTAAAATGTTACTTTAAATCAAAACCACAATCAAGGGATAAAAAGTCCCTCCTCTTTATGGGAGAGGTTCCCTTATTGAAAGCAAGCAACAAATCTTATATACAAATGTAAAACTTTCATCTTAAGGATGGACCTCTGACATCTTGAAATGATTTTATACCAAAATATATTATCAATACAAATGAATGGAAGAACTAAAGAAAGGAAAGAGAATAATATAACAAATACTTTCAGAAATATAGATAGCAGAGTATAACCCTATACGTACTGAGAAAGAGTGATAGAACAAAATCATTCACATTCACAACATAAGATATCATTCCATAGACACAAAGTTCTAGAAATCATATCAATAAGAACACAAAGTTTCTTATCACAAAAGATGAATAATCCATGAATTTCAGGTGAACAAGAAGGGATAATGGAGGAAGATAGAGAAAAGGGGAAAATCCTTTTGTATTGATTTAATTTCGACTATAATTACACTTCAAAAGTATCAGAGTCCAAAATTTGCAATGATCCAAGCTCTTACATTTATAGATGAAGCGAATAGAGGAGAAGAAGATAATGAAGAAAATCTGATTTGGAAGCTCAACCACCAACCATCAATGCCCCTACAAATCCACCTTCAACTGTCAAATTTGGTTCTGCATGTCTTTGGTGTGTTGAAGAAGGAAGGATGAAAGATGTCATATCAGATCGATCAAGGTAGTTGAAGCAATCGGATCCCGTATTAATGGTTTGAAAGATGTTTTCTAGATCTTCACCCAAACAAGATATCTAGTTGGTTCTCCATGTCTATTTAGCGTGTTAGAGAAGGATGAATATAAGATCAAATCTGATCTATTTGAAGTAATCAAATCACATATTAATGGTGTGAAAGACATTTTATATATTTCCAACCATCAACTCCTACTAAAAACAATATTTTATACTTTCATGGTGTAGAGGAGACCAAGACCTTACCAACATTATAAAATTTGGTGAATTTCAAGCACTGGAGCAAAAGCTATGATTATTTGAATATTTGAATTGAATCCATACAAAAATGGCAAAAATGCAATTTTCGCAAAATGGATCCACGGGCCCAAAATTGAAATTGTGCCTTTAGCGCAAAAGATGCAAAGTGCAAAAATTTCCCATAGGCCTGCAAGCCCGCAACTTCACTTTTGAAATATGTCTAACATGTGGCTTTACCTGAGTGGTAACAGATTCATGACTTACTTTATAATTTTACTTCTTTTGGAAACAAGGCTCAAAATCTCAAAATGCTCCGACGGCTCGCCTTCCCATTTTGACTTTCGATGCAGGTTCAACATTTGACTTTATCCCTTAGCATGAGCGGGGTCGCGGTTCACTTTATCACTTTACGTCTTTTATGGAAATGAAGCCAAAATTCCTCAAGTGTCCCGATAACCCACCTCTCCACTTTGAATTTTGATGTGGGCTTGATATTTGACTTTTTCCAGCAGTCTTTGATTTCGGTCGTGCTTTACTTTTACACTTTATTCCTTTTAAGAAATAAAGCGAAAAAATCCAAATTGCTCTGGTGATCCACCTCCCCGCTTTGACTTTTCAACGTATATTCATTACTTGGCTTCAATGGGGTTGTGGCTCATTTTATAACTTTACTCCTTTCAAAAATAAAGCCAAAATTCTCAAAATGCTCTGATGACCTGCCTCCCCACTTTGACTTTTCAACGGTCGGTGTCCCCTTTTCAGACCTGGGAGACGTGGAGGGTTGGTGCTAGTTCAGGGTCTCTCTTTGGGCCATGCCTTTAAAGTTACGCCAATGAGACATATGGTGAGTTTGCACTCACTTAGGATTCTACTTTGAACTTGGCCTTTAGAGGTGCACTATTGGGACATGTGGAGGCTTATGCCACTCTTTGTACTTATCCGATGCAACAACCGGATTTTTCTTATCATACTGGGACACATGGAAATCTAGCGCTCATTTTGGGGACCGCCTTTGGCTTCGACCGTTGAAGGTTCACCAATGAGACACGTGGCTCCTTCGGTGGCTTTTCTTTGTTTCTTTGTGTTTTGGCTAAGTCCCTTTTGTTTGGCGGGGCCATATGTATGACCCTGGACACGTGGAGGCTTAGCACACATTTGGGACCCGCCTCCGATTTTCCTTTGAATTTGTGCCAAGCTAACACATGGAGGCTTCCGCAAACCCTTCTATACTTAGTAGATTCAACAGCTGGATCTACCCCTTTTTTAGATCTTGGACACGTAGAGGGTTGGCACTCGTTTGGGGGACCACCTTTGGCTTCGATCATTGAAGGTGTGCCATTGGGATGCATGGAGGATTATACCAACCCTCTTATACTTAGTCGATTAAACAGTCGACTTTGTCCCTTTTCTATACCTTGGACACGTGGAGGGATGGCACAAGTTTGGGGGCTCCGCTTTTGTGCACCATACCAAAAGTGCACCGAAGATACATGTGGCACCTTCCGTGGTCCTTCTATACTTAGCCGATTCAACCAATCAGGATCCTTTGGGGCCATGGAGTGAATTTGACACTTTTGCAAAAATAAAAAAAATGATAAGTTCGCAAAATAATCCACCACACCGTGTCCAATTAGAGATGTCCATGTACTCATGGATGCCAGAAAATAAATTGACAGGGAAGATATGCCCGTCATTCATGACTGTGGAAAAATACAGAGAGGGAAAACTCCACCATTTATGCCTGAATAACAAATTTCTCCTTGTGGAAAGAAGAATTGTAAACAATACCAGGCTTAATGTGATCCACAACCATAGAAAAAGGATTTGACAATTTCATTCAAATGAAGGAAAAAAATTCAAGCATCCAGACAGGGAAGACATAAATTTTATCAAACCATGCGGACTGTAAGATTTTAATAGGGTGAGATTGCAAATGAGCACCAACTTCTTCAAAGCATGAATTTTTCTATCCCTCCGACTTCTCACTTCACTCAAACATATCTCAAATGCACCAACTCAAAATTTTGAAAACTTGACTTAAAAATGAGGGGAATTTTGAGGGTGACAACAAGTCCGGGAAGTAAAAGTGTTGAAAAGTATATTATATTGCTATCAAACATATTTAGGTCAAAATCTAAATTTTGGGAAGAGTAGTATGGAATTTATTAATACCCCTATTAGTAGACAGAGAAATATTATTGATGTCTTTGGTTGCATGATTATAGATCTCCCTCTTCTTGTCTTGGGCTTCCACTTTTTGGGAAGACAAACTAAGAGCCTATGGAATTCAGTTATTGAAAAATTTAAAAGAAAATTGTTGAATGGAAAGGATCCATCCTCGGTCAAGCTGGAAAGCTTCACTAGTTAAACCACCTTGCAAAATTTTTCGATTTACTTTATGTCCTTACTAAAAATATCTCCGCCTCGTAGTTTTACGTTATTGAGAAAATATAGAAAAAGTTCTTATGGTCGGGGATCAAAAGAAAGAAAGATAATTCACTTAGTTTCATGGAAAGTGGTTTGTAAACCTATTTCTCGTAGGAGGTTTGGGTTTGCGTAGAATTGCTGATATGAATGTTGCAATGCTCGTAAAACTTGGTTGGGAAATTGCTAACAATGGAAGAGCCTATTAGACACATATGATGATCTCTAAATAACTTTCTTCGATGGAGGACTTCTATGATGAAAAACCCCAAATGGACGGCTATTTGGAATTCCATTAAGAGTAATAGAAAATTGATTTAGGTAGGCACTAGATGGAAAATTGGAAATGGTCATAAGATCACCTCGGACAGACATATGGATTAGCGATAAGGCTTTGTCTATCGACCCCTTATGGGATCCTATAAGATCAAGGCTAATTAAAAATTTTGGTCTTTATGTATCAAATTATATTGAATAATCCTCCTTGTAACCAAGCTGGTTCATACCTGTTTGGGAAGGATCGAGTTGTCTTTAGTTACAATTGTTAGAAAATTTGATGCTTTTATTGGCATAAAACTTCTTTCCCGCTTCTTCTATGGAGGATGTTAGAATCTATCCTCTTTCTATTTCAGGATCCTTTTTTGTCAAGGTTTCCTACCTTTCCCTTCCTCACAACATGGAGGGCCCTACATTACGTCAATTTTGGTTTCCTCAGATTATTCCTAAAATAAGATTTTTCACTTGGCTTGCTTCTAGAGATGCCTTTCTCTTGGGAGAGAATCTTAAGCGGAGGGGATACTCACTACCTACCAGGTGCGTGCTATATTTTAACACTCTTGAATCTTCAGCCCATTTACTCTTTCATTGTAATTATTCCTCCACTATTTGGAGTCTTTTGCTTAATATTTTTGGAGTGTTTTGGTTCTTTCCTAAGTCCATCTCAAAAGTTATCATTCAATGGGTTCCATCCTTTCGACATCAAATTGTCAATCTTGCTTGGAAATTACTTCTTCCACATACACCATGGAACATCTGGAAATAACGTAACAAGAGAATATTTAAGGATCAACACACAGACTCCCAATAAGTAATCACTTTGGTGACATAAGCATGTCTTCAAGAAAATTTGAATTGTTGTATTTGGAAACAACACAAATGTAAAATTATTCTCAGCATGGAGAGACAGTGGCCACAACAACTCTAGGTACCCCTACAACATCATAATTCAGTTTCTTTAAGGGTTATTACTACCTATACCCCTCCCCCAATTGGAGTGCTTAAATGCAATACCGATGGGGCTGAAAAATGTAATCCAAGCCTCTCTGGTGGGGGTGCTACTATTAGGGATAATTTGGGACAACCAATGGCAACTTCGCTTCCTTCTTTGACTTGGGCACAAACCATAGAGTCAAGCTCTGGCCATTTTAAAAGGTCTTGAACTTGCCACTAATTTTTTTGAGATCAACAAAAATGTGGAAAGTGACTCCCTAAATTTGATTAATCTCCTTAACAACAAGTGTATCACCAATTGGACTATCAGCAATATCATATTGGATATCAAACTCCTCCAATCTCAATTTAAAGAACGCTCAATATCAGCATTTTTAGGAAGGAAACAAAGTGGTTGATCTCGCTTTCTAATATTGTAGTCTCTTAGTAGAAACAACAAATATGGATCAGAATCTTCTTGAAATACTTCTAAAATTTGTTAGGGATGACTACTCTAAAAATTTCTAATTTTTGCATGTATAAGGTGTGCACTACTTCTCATAATTACTTGGGAGTTATTTTTTTAGTCGTATACTTCCTCACCGCTAGCGATGATACCATTTATGATGATTTGAAATATTATTTTCTTTATTTTCTTAGTTGTATGTGGGAAGCCGAGCAAGAAAATTTGAATCATTAATGAATATTTTTAAATATTATTGTAAGTATTCCATCTTCTTATGGGAACGTGTCAAAATGGGCTTGGGTTTAATTATTTATACCCATGTTATTTCTTCATTTCAAGCCATTAGTTCTCTCTTCTTCTCAACTCTACAAAAGGGGGGTTGGTTCAATTAGAGCCTACTTAATTGCATGAAATTAAAAAGGATGAAGGGGTCTAGAATATTCTTTTGGAGAATGGGATTGTGGCTTTCATTGAAATGCTCTCAGGGCACTCTGTCATGGTTTCTAGCAAGATTTTGTCTTCCTAGAAGTAGGGTCAATTTGTGTGGGAAAACTAAGTTTGAAATCTCTTAGGAGAGCATTGTTGAAGCTATAAGGATCCCCAATGATGGGGATATATATTTCAAGAGGTCTTTAAATGCGGAAATGGTGAATTTTTTGGTTAAAATAAAAGAGAAAGTTTACATCTACAAGTCAAAGTTATGAAAAACATCCCTTAAGGAGCCCTGGGATTGAGTTACATAACAAATTATGAGGTACAATACTTTAGAGGGTAGATACAAGATGGTTTACGAGCCCCAAATTTTCATTCTGGCACACTTCCATGATGGTGGTAAGGTGAACCTTACCAACTTTCTTTATCAGGATTTGATTTTATCCACCTAAAAGGCTAGAGATTGTGAAGGTAATTTACTTCACCAAGGTCTTATTTATCTTCTCTTTAAGCATGTTGTAGATGCATGTGCCCTGAATCACTTTCCCACTATTATTATCTCAGCTCGCTGCCACCCCCCTCCTCTACCTTCTCCCTTTCCTGCCACTTGCTACCTCCACCGCCTCTTGAATCCCCCACCTTCCTCTAACCTAGAAGTTTAAATTACCGCTCACCGGGATGTTTCCTCTTCTCCCACTTCTCACTCTCCACTCACGCTCCTAGATTCCTCCACCTCGATGATAACTCACCCTTCCTCTCCAATCTCCGCCTCATGGTTATGTGAGTGTTGTTCCTCCTATGTTGGGTACTTCGTATTATGTGAAAGATGACCCAGGTTCCTAAGATTTTCTCGACTTACTAATGCCTAATGAAAATCCCCAACTCATTCTGGCTCTAGGGAAAAATTGGATGTTCATGATGAGATCGAAGAAGAGTCTGATTTTGAAGTTGAGGAGGATGTTGCGGAAGGTGAAGACTATGCTGAGGTGGATGTCGTTGAGAATGTTCGAGGAATTTTTCGAGGATGTGGTAGAGGATGAAGAGATGGAGGACTCGTGCTAAGGATGTGGCCTTTGAGGATGCTGATTTGGACCCCAATGTTAATGCTGACAAGAGTGTTGAAGCTATCATGGAGCTGATTCATGGTATTTTTAGTACGATCACCAATTTTTTTAAAGCATCATTAAGAATTGGAAAATCTCTATGGATGCTACCTCGTTCTATCTTAAAAATGGTTGAAAGGATCTCGTTAAATGTTTCTAAAAATTTTTCTAGCAAAACTGAGGACTCTGCTATGTTGGAAGTTGTTAATGTTCTTAAAAATAATATACCTATATAGCCCAGGGTGTGGGATTTTTAGGATCTTTTTGGATTATGATTTTTTTTTGTCGATAGACTAGCTACTCTTATGTTATATCAAGTTTATCTAGCTGGTTGGGGCCTTTGTAACAAGGACGTGGGTCCTATAAAAACTCACTTTTACCATAATAAAAAAATCCCACTTCTAGAATTAATATAATTAATTCTATTACACTCAATATGTACTATACACATCTTTGGCTAATTTAATTACCTATTTAACTAAATAAAAATCAATTATCTACTCACCCTCCACTCATCTCCACTTCACTATCCAACTCACTCAAGTTGACTAGTCACTCCACTCAAGTTCTATAATCCTAAAAATATGGAAGAAAATATGCACATAAAACCAATTTTGGAATAATTCAAGAGCCAACTAATTTGAAATAAATCCTCTTAATTTCTCATTCAAAGAGCCAAATGCATAGAACAAATCAACCATGTTAAATAAGGAAATTGAAATCAATATCCTGCAACTCAATCAATTCCACTTCCTCAATCCATGGATTCTTCTACATCTATAAATAATAAGTTCCATTCCTCTCAAATCATCAATGGAATCTTGGAATATTTTTAGTGTTACTCTCACAAATTTCCATTTGAAATCACTATTGCATATCGTTATGTTGTTCGATTTATCACTTAATCACTAAACCATTAATTCATTCAATCAATCAAATCCATTGCTCACATATTAAATTCACTTCCATTCGAAATATCTTGGAGTAAAAAAATATAAAGGAGTCAATATCTCATCCAGATCCAACAAGAGTGTCACTTGAACCCACTCTTGGATAATCGATCCGAGGTTGAAGGAGATTATTTGAGAAAGGTTTGTATTTAATTTATTGTTTGTACTTTCTCTTTATGAATTTTCTCTTATATACATTCATGGTGATATTGAGATTGAAAACACATCTAACACTAAAGCACTGAATGAGAAACTAAAGGTGTTCCATGACCTCTTTCCAAAACATGGTACAAACAATAAAGATAAAGACAAGGGCCAATCCTCAAACAATATTGAATTTGACTCTATTATTTCACATATAGATCATACACCCAACGTTATGGCTCTTGTCAAAATTACAAATCCTAACTACATACTAAAAATGTGAGAAAAAAATAGGTTTGGGTACTTACAACAAAGCAATCTACCACATCCATGACACCTAAAATGTCTAATCCTAAGTCTACTATGATCCAAAATAAACATCCAATGCTAAATCTTCCTTTGATTCTTATGATATTATCAAATAATTAGAGAATATATCCATGCAAATATCTCTCATGGATTTTCTTAAAACATCACCCGCACTTCAAGACATCCTTACTCATGCACTACATGATGCACGTGTTCCTAAGGATATCAACACCCAACAATTCCAAGCCTTGATTGTAAATATTTCACCTAAAAGTCCTATCCTATCATTTGGTCCTCATGACCTTTTAAATCCAAATATCTAAAATAATAATTCCTTATATATTGAAGCATTCATTACTCATCATAAAATCAAAAGAGTTCTTATATAAAATTAAGCAACGTTGAATATTTGTTCTATGAAGCTATTAAGATGCCTTGGTTATACTAAGGAAAGTCTAGGGACTAATGTCATTACTATGTGTGGTTATGATAATAGTGAAAGACAATCATCGATACAATCACATTACTAATAAAGTTTGGACCTCAAACATTGGAAACCATTTTTCATGTGGTGGAAGTTGAAATCTATTATAACATTCTCCTTACTCAACCATGGATTCCGCCATGCAGAAAGTTCCTTCCAATTTCTACCAATGTATCAAATTCCCTCACGAAGTTAAATAATTTACCTTATGTGATGATACCAAACCATTTGAATATTATAAATTTTTAGAATTGAGATATACACACATAAACTACTACCCTTCTACAGATAAATCCTCATCTCGCCACGTCATTCCTTTCACCGACGAACCACATTGATCCAAAAATCCTTTTGAAACTCCAACCATCTACATCTTTTACTTCACCTACGCTGAAAATCCTTAACAAAGGTATTAGAGAATATGAACTCCAAAATTCCCTCTATGTTGGAAAATCACCTTTATCTCCACGAATTTATTACAACTCCAACACTTCACATATAAAAGTATATCCCATTTACAATCTTGGCAAATTTGTTTGAAAAAAATTCATATATCTAGACAAAGAAAAATTTAAGGTTTTACGAGCTCTTGGTTGTATGATAATTAGTGTACATATTGTTACAAATCTTCAAAATATGTTAAAGCTAACAAAATGATGAAAAATATGTAGTGGAAAGGTACAAGAATTGTTAAAAATGAGAAAGTTCACCTCAATCCTATCCCGTATACAAAAAATATTTGTTGTTATGGTCTAGGTTTCCAATCATTTAAAACTATTCCAGTATTGATTCATGTTTCAATTAGTTGTGAGGATACCGACTCTGAAATTGAGACATGTTCCACACATAGCTTCTTTGATAATCTAGTCAATACAAACCTCTTCATCAAGACCTTTCCATCCATACCATTTACTTTTATCTCATACATCCTACTCTCATAAATCAGGATCAATTAAATCATCTAAACAAAATTCAAAATGATGAGTCCATTGTAAACCCCATTCCATAAAAACAAAAATTGAAATTTAAAAACAATCTCCCATAGTGAAAACCTCACTGAGGCACTATTCGAGAAATAAATAATGAAAAATAATGAAAAGAAAAAGGATGCGTCTCCTAATGAAAACCTTTATAAGGCACTAGAGAGAGGCTAATATCCTTCACATCAAACAAGTGATCCACATCATCCTACAACACCTCTTTTAGAAAATATGCATGAAAAATGCTAGTAGAAGAGGCCATTGACATAAATATTGGCATAAATGAGAACCCTAAACTCTTACAACTTGGTGTTAATCTAATAGAAGTAGAGATATAAGCATTTACATTACTTCTTGTTGATATCTAAGATATATTTGCATGGAGATACAAGAATATTCCAAGGTTGGACCCTCCTTATGGTATACCAACTTGTGGTTCATCTAGATGTAAAACCAATTAAACAAAAACTAAGAAAAATACACCCCAAAGTTACATTACTAGTTAAAGATGAACTTTAGAAACTATAAGAAGCATATTTTATCAAACCAATTGATTATTCAGAATGGATATCAAATATTGTACCAGCTTGTTAAAAACCCCTAGGAATCAATATATATATATATATATATATATATATATAAAGTTCCATGATATAAACAAGGCATGTCCGAAAGATGACTTTCCATTACCAAATATTGATATGATTGTTGACTCTATGGTGCATATTGAATCGCTCTCCTAATGGATGGATTTTCTAGCTATAATCAAATAAAAATTACTAAAGAAGATCAACAAAAGACAACATTTACCACATTACGACACATTTTTTTGCTTAAAAATGCGGGTGCAATATATCGTAGAGAAATGATAGTTATTATCATGAAATATTACATTACATTATGGAAGATTATGTAGATGATATCTTTACAAAATCAAAACAATATTTTATCATCCAATAGTTTTAAGATGCATCTTTGAAAGGTTGTATGAATACAATGTTAGACTCAATAAAAAGATATATGTGTTTGGAGTAACTTCTGAAAACTCCTGGGGTTCATTTTCTTACAAAGAGGTATTGAAGTTGACCCCGCAAAGTTCAAAGATATCATGGAAATGCCTCCTCCACACAATCTCAAATAGTTAAGAAGTATTTAAGGAAAAATCCAATCCATTAGACATTTTGTCTCACAAATATCAAAAAGTGTGACTTCTTCAACCAATTGCCGAAAAAATATGTATAATTTAAATGGAATCAAGAATGTCAAGACTCTTTCTCCAAATTGAAAGAATATCTATCCATTCCTTCGTACTCATGCTACCTATTTTAGAAAAACCAATTCTTCTCTATACATGTGCCATAGAATATTCAATAAGAGAATTACTAACACAACATAATGATCAGGGACAAGAATAGGTTGTCTACTATCTCAAAGATGACCTGATTGATCACAAACTCAAATAATATCAAGTTGAGAAGGCATGCTTAGTAGTTACTTTCACATTTTTAAGCTACGTCATTATTTGATCAAGCATACAACCAAGCTTATTGAAAATGTATATCCACTCAAGTATCTACTATCTAGAAATATCCTAACAAAAAGCATGTCTAGATAGGTCGTTTTACTTAGTGAATTTGATATAGAGTTTGTTAATCCAAAAATTTTCAAGGACAAGCCCTTGTACATAAAATTGTTTTAGAACTTTTACTAGGATAAAAACATCTTCACTTTAAATTTCCAAATGAGGCAACCTTGTATATTGATGCAATTCCCTCTTACACTCTATTTTTCAATGGCTCTTGTAACATCCACGGGTCAGGAGTTGGTATTATACTACTCACGCTTGATGAAATGTCATTTCAAAATATTTTTCTTAGGCTTCCCCGCACCAACAATATTGTTGAGTACGGAATCCTCATAGTTGGGTTGAAATTCGCTATTTCATGACATCTCAAGGAGTTAACAGTTTATGGTGATTCCCTATTGATCATCAAACAAGTCATTAGAGAATATCAAGTCAAGGATGACAAGTTAGTCCCCTACAAGCTCATGGTTGATATTCTTAAAGGTTATTTTCAACTTATCACTTTTGAACAAGTTCCTCACACACAAAACAAGTCAGCAGATGCAATGAAGACTATTAGATCCCTTCTTGAGTTTGATCCCAATCAAACACACAATGAGTTTCTCATAGAACACCTTATGGTTTCGGCCTACGATTTTCCTGATTCAACCATGATATGTGAAATAGTTGGTCCTGAAAACCCTTGGTATCATGATATTTACACCTTCATCCACGATAAAAATTTCCTTGAAACTATGAATTCCCAACACAAACGAGTCTTATCAAAACGTGCTTTATGCTACACCATTCTTCTTGACACCTTATATCAAATAGGATATGATGAGAATCACCTAATATGTCTCAACCAAGATGAATCGCACCAAACTCTAGTTGAGGTACATGTTGGTATTTTTGGTGCACACAAGTGACATGATTTTAACGAAAATATTTTATGCGTGGGTTATTACTTTCCCACTACAGATTTTGATGCATGTAATTTTTTCAAGAAGTGTTTTGCATGCCAAAAACACAAAAATATCATTCATGCACCTTTACAATATATTCATCCACTCACCACACCTTGGTGTTTCTCCCAATGGGGGCTCAAATTTATAGGAAAAATAAACCCCACATTCTCTGATGGCCATACATTCATTATCACTGCAACCAAATATTTTACCAAATGGGTAGAGGCCATGCCTCTCACTTATGTCACTGGTACTAATATTTCCAAGTTCATATTTAACCATCTCATATGTTGTTTTGGCATCCCTTCCTCCATTGTTATTAATAATAATACTCCTATGTTGGTCCACTCCATATTATCCACAATGTAATGGCCAAGATGAAGCATCCAATAAGACACTCAAATCCATATTGGAAAATATTTTTGATAAACATGGTCACAATTGGCATACACAAGTCTATCCTACCCTCTAGGCCTATCACACATCTTACCGTACTCCAACAGGAGCCACTCCCTTTTCACTTGTATATGGCTCTAAAGTTATATTACCCATAGAGGTTGAGCTCCCATCACTCCATATATCCCTCAAATATTTGATCAATGAAGATGAATATAGATAGAATCATTTTGTTGAACTTCAACTCCTAGATGAAAAGAGGCTTAATGCCTTAGATCATTTAAAATTGTATCAGAATTGACTTCACCGCAACTACAAAAAAATGGATAAAACCCATACAGTTTGAGATTGGTGACCTTGTACTAAAATAAAATCAGAAAAACACAACCAAGGAGCGGGAAAAGAAAGGAAATTTTGAACCTAATTGGTTAGGTCCTTATGTTATCACTGCAAAATTTGGATCTGGAGCATACAAGCTATCCACTAAAGATGGCCAAGAGATTAAAGATCCCATGAATGTGGTTCATTTGAAAAGATTCTATTCTTGAATCATCCATGGGTATCTCTTATGCTGGGGGAATTTTGGCACATCCACTTATATATCTTATCCATCATATCCCTCTTACCATATCATCCCAAATCACTTTTTGTCACTTGTTCCTTGTATTTAGGAAAATTTCCATCTGCTATACTCTCCATATCTACTCATATATATCCCTTAATATTAATTATATTTTACGTTATTACGTATTCTTAGGTGGGCACTAGATCACCTTATAAAATCTCACTGGCTATTACTATTAGATCAAAACCCACCTACATTTCCTAAAATCCAAATAATAAAAAAACACAAAAACATTGAATTGTTTTTCCAAAACTACCAAAACATATTAAACCCATAAAAAATATACAATAAAATTGAAAACCAATCTAAAAATCTTAAACAATTACAAAAACCAAAAATCCCAAAACAGTAAAGATTCCACAAACTACTAAACACATATAAAACTAGTCAAAAATCTACAAAAAAATCGAAGAACCACCTAAAAAAATCTAAACATTTGCAACAACCAAAAATCCCAAAACATCAACACATGACTCTTATCCTGGTGTCCATTCCAAATATCAATCAATCAATCAAAACATCCTAATCCAAATCCCTTACGTGTATCCTCTCTTGGGGAAATCTCAACTCTCATTTTCTCCCTCGCATGTATCCTTGTTTGGGGGCAATGACCCAATCAATCTCATCTCTCATTTCTCCCTTGCATGTATCCTTTCGTGAGGGAAATGACCCAATCGCCTCAAATCATCTTACCCCTTACATGCATCCTTGCTTAGGGGAAAAAAATCAATCAATTATCATTGTAGAAGACATTAGGGAAAAATTCAAGTGTCTTTATATAAATTTGTGTTGCATTGTTACTTTTAGTCAAGAGTTTGACCAAATAAACATTTATTGTTTTTTATATTGGTTCATATATAGCCAGTGGTACATATATTTGCTTTGTATATTGGGTTTTTTTTTACTTTTCTATTTATTGTGTGTGTGTGTGTGTGTGTGTGTGTGTGTGTGGGTATATTTGTTTACACACATAATGGGTTAATCATCATGGTTATTTAATGATCATGGTGACAACTCTATTATGAAACAACAAAGCATGTTGTTATAAATTACCAACTTGAATATAATCTCAAGCTACGAGCAAGGTTAGTCCTATCATAAACTCTATTACATACCAACCAATCCTTCTATTTAACCCTTATTCTACACCCTAATTCACATTTCACAACCCTCATTTTTGTCACTGACCCTTCGTTTCTCATTTTCTGAGCCCATTTTACTCATCTCACATGCGGAAGTCTCTTTTTCACCCTATCAAGCATATTTCCATCGCTTGGTCGCGTCACCCATCTTCTCAAGGGGGCACTCCCTTAACACAATCTAGATCAATTGGGGTATCCAAATGATTCACTGGGAACATCAAGTAGTCTACCACACTTCTTTACCATCTGTTCATTTATTTACATGCATCTACTATCTTTAAAATGATATTACTTCGTGATAACAATTTAAAGAGGGGTAAATTTAGATACCCTAAAAATACCCATTACACATTACAATGTCTAACAATAATATTAAATCTGTTATTTACTCATATCCCACTTCTAGAATTAATTTAATTAATTATATTACACTCACTATGCACCTCTTTGGCTAATTTAATTAGTTATTTGAATAAATAAAAATCAATTATCTACTCACCCTCAACTCATCTCCACTTCATTAGCCAACTCACTCAAGTTGACTAGTCACACCACTTAAGTTATAGAATCCTACAAACATGGAAGCAAATATGCATGTACAAATAATTTTGGAATAATTAGATATCCAACTAATTTAAAATAAAGCCTCTTAATTTATCATTCAAAGATCCAAATGCACACAACAAATAAACCAAGATAAATGAGGAAATTAAAATAAATAGCTTGTAACTCAATAAATTCCACCTTCTTCAATCCATGGCTTCTTCTACATCTATAAATAAGAAGCTCCATTCCTCTCAAATAATCATTGGAATCTTGGATAATTTGCAGTGTTAATCTATTAAATTACCATTTGAAATCACTCTTACATATTGTTATGTTGTCCAATTGATCACTCAAACACTAATCCATTCATTCATTCAACCAATAAAATCCATTTCTCGTATCTTGGCTTCACTTCCATTAAGAAGATCATGGAGAAATCAAAATCAAAAGGATTCAATCTCTCATCCAGATCCAACAAGAGTGTCACTCAACCCCACTCTTTATCTGATCTAATATGATGTTACAAGGATCTTGTTTGAGAAATATTTGCATTTACTTTATTGTATATACTTTCTCTTCTATGCATTTTCTCTTTTATACACCCTACGCAAGTATGGAATCCTTAGAGAAACATCAATAAACAACATTATCTTCCTTATAACCCCCATTCCTAAGATAATTCTCACTTATTTCTATGTCATTAATCAAGAAACCAACTATACCATGATCTTGGGATGAACCTATATCTATCATATGAAGGTTGTTCCTTCCACACTCTTAGGAGATATGATTTTTACATTTAAGAAAGATTTTTTTCCCAAAGGATACTTGAGTCCTTTCAATAAATTCTAAGCTATCATCATAAAGTTATCAAGAACTCATGTACATCATGATCTACCCAAAAATGACTTGTGAATGGACACATTATTAGAAAAGGGAAAATCTGATTATAAAGGTTGATGTAGAGTCTAAATCTACTCTCTTAGCTCTTGATCATCTATAGTGCAAAAAAAAAAAATTATACGGCACTATCTTAAATTAGGAAAGGAAACTTCCTCACCAACAAAAAACCCTCAACCATAGATTAATAATGTATCCTCAAATACTACTACATAGATCTTTGACACCCCGGAGAAGGATTCACCTATCATACTTCCATTTGACTTGAAAGGGCCTTCTATGTATCATTTTCACCTCCTTGAGAGTGGAAAGAACTAATCCTTTCTTTTATGGTGGTCAATGTTAACATGGTTGATATTTTTATAACCAAGTACCTTCATCCATCCCATCCTTTGATCCCCTCCCGAAGGTGACTTTTGGACACTATATTAGGGTGGTGTAAAGTGTTCTTCTAGAGAATGAGTAGGTGTGGTTTTGGTCTCTCTTGGGAGGAGGATTGTACCTTTGGTTTCCTCTTAAAATTTGAGTGTATCAATAATATAAATAAGTACAAAGCCTTGTTAACTGAACTCCTCTTATATTAAATACTTAACATACAAAAACTTAAAATATTTGGTGAGTCACAACTTATCACCAACCAAGTGGCGAAATATATTAGACCAAGGATGAACATTTACAATTATATAAGAATGTTTCCCAAAGGTTGGTTTAGGAATTTGAATTTATATCCAATAAGTCTACTCTTATAATCTAGAACTAATTAGTTAATTTCATTTCTACCGCATCTACTTGGTGTTGTCCCAATTCACGGCTTCCCGAGGCTAACGTTTTTATATCTTTGAGAGGTAACTCCCTTTTAAATAAGGGATCCCAAATTAAGGAGGGTACTAATGAAATAGATGACCTCATTTTAATTAATATTGATTTATCTGAAAATGACTAATCCATATTATAACACCTCCATACTTAAAAACACCTTCATCCCTTTAACCAAAAGAGGGGATTTTATTTAACACTTAATCCTTCCTCTCCTTTCAGAAATGGGTACTATGAATCTTATGTTAGGTTGAATACTATTATTCCCTTATGGAATATCTTAACATTTTAAAAATTGAATGGGGTGTTTTGGGCCTCCCGATGCACTACTTTAGTTTGATGAAGTTAACGCCTCACTTATTGAGGATAATATTGATATAATGATTAAAATATAAGAAGATCGGGATCCTAAAGATAAAATATTCACTTTTACAACAAAATTGGAATACCATGAGAGTTTTCTCATTGAATTATCCAAGGATTGTGTCTCTCTAACATGACTATAATTTAGATAGATGTTGTTGCACATAATTTGGTGATGAAACCAGAAATCAATATAGTTAAACAAAATTTATGACCGGTGAATCCTAAAATAATGTTGATGGTAAAGGAGGAAGTCATCAAACTCCTCAAAGTCATTTTCATCATACCAGTAGACTATACATATTGGCTCTCTTGCATTATGCATATTCTTAAAATGAATGAAAAGATTCAAATTCACAATGATTTCCATGACATTAACAAGGCTTTTCCCAAGGATGATTTCACATTTCCATCTATTGATGTGATTGTTGACAATACCACTAGTTATAATACTCTTTCATTGATGGATAATTTCTTGGATTATAATTAAATCCACATTTTTAAGGAGGATCAAAAAAACTCCACTTACCATCCCATAGGGAAATTTTGTTATGCACTCATACCCTTCAACGTTAAGATTGTAGTGGAAAATTATCAAAGCAAAATGAATTGTATCTTCCATGGCCTAATCCAGAGAAAATTCAAATCCTATGTTGATTAATTGCTAGCTAAAGCTAGGAAGAGGGAAGATCATGTATGAGTGTTGTACATCATTTTCATAAAAATTATCAAATTTGGCATTACTTTAAATCCAAAAGGTGTGTATTCGGGTGAAGGGTGAAAAACTTATAGTATATATCATATTGTTGGCATGAAAATGTCAGTAGTTATTTTTATTTACAACCCCAAAAACACTTGTTTCCTTTTTATAAATTTAGTCCATATTGTAAAATTTGTCCTGTGTGAGTGTCAACTTGTGAATGGTCTTATGTGAGTTCTATGTGATTTCAAGTTTCCTATGTGGAGTCACAAGAAAGTGATAATAATTTACTCCACACTAATATACCGAGAGTAAAATAATGGGAGTATTGGATATATATTTCAAAACAAAAATCTTTCTAGCACTTGTTAAGTAACATGGTATTTTGGTACCAAAAGAATAACGATTTAGCACAAAGGATTGTGGGAGCTCCAGATGGATTCATAAGATCTACAAGAATTAAAATTAAGTCTCATGGATTTCCTTACATAATCCAATAAGTGGTTTTGATCCTAGTCATCTCAACCTCCCCGATAGCTAAAAACCAGTTGTTGCCTCCTTATGATCATTTTGATCATTTATAGTTTTTATCCTAATAATTAAATACCAAAATTTATAGGAATTTAAAATGGTTGGAATGAATGTTTTGGCCATTTTCCAATCAAAGTGATATATTATACACCCATGAAACTCCCATTTTTTATTTGGGAGAATAAAAGTTTTTAAATCTAATTCTTTCTTGGGATGATGATGTCAACAACTTAAAGTTACTTGAGTGAATGTTGCAACTTTTAAGCTCGTCTATTCATTTTTTTATTGAATATTATATTTTTTCATGCCCCAAAGTGTGCACCTATCCTATTAGCCTATTTAGGTTGACCAAGAGTCAAGTTTGGATTATCTTCTCCTTATTTTAACCCTTATGCACTTATATCTAGGAAAAGAACACATTTTTCAAGATACTCATTCATTTTCACACATGTAAACTACTCCCAAAGTGTGCATGCCTCCTATTTGTGCATTTCTAATCCCTCCATTGCAAACTTGGGTGCATTTTTAGTTTTGCATGAGTAAAGCCCAATCTCCACACCTTGTTTAAGTGATTTTTGAAATTGATTTTCCTCCAAAGATTATCAATGAAAAATAGAAGAAATAAATGAAGGAATATAAAAATTACCGCCATTTTTACTCCATAGCTCCATGAAAACCAACTTCGTGCCATAGTTTTCCAAAACATTATTTTTCTCATTCCTAGAGTTCCATTGGTCAAAACCTCTTGAAAATTGCTCCAAATGTTCCTCTAGAAAATGCCTTAAATATTATCCTAACATTATATGTAGCCATGAAATGATTTATTTTTATTCTATAAATAACCTTTCATTTAGAAAAGTCATGTTTTCCCCTAATTATCTAAAAACCTTTTTCTCATTCTAAGAGATGTCATGGACCAAATTACTTGAAATTTTGACTAAAACTCCCTCTTCTAAATGAATTTATTTTATTCCTCTCTTGAATTCCAATAAGAATTATTTATTTGTTGTGATAAATATTGCATTACAGCCAAAACCCCATTGAAAATAATTGGAAGCACTCAAAAACTTAATTTTCCTCCTCTCCCAAGTGATTATTCATCTCACAAACATTTTGATACAAAAATATACAATGATGAAGTTCAATTATTCTAGTTATAATTACATTTAAATTTTGATCTCAAAATATCTAGAGGTGGGAGAAGACAACATAGATAACATAGATTTAGAATTCTTGAGTAGAAGGATGGAGGAAGGAACTCAGAGCGTAATGACCAACAAGATTTATCATAATGGTCTTTACCGAGCTTTAGGATTCCCATTTCCTCTTTAAGACACAAAATTAATTCATGGTTGAGCCCACAATTATAAACTAGATATTCAGAAAATCACCATGGATGAAAATTCCATTGTTACTATATTATCTCCTAAGGTATCTCTCGATTCCTTGGTATTCATAGGCCTAATAATGTAGTCATTATAAACAAAACAGATGTCATACTTGAATGGGAAGTAAAATACTCATGTTTGTAAGGATTGGCTATTAGAAATTGGATGAAAACTTCTACAAAATTCACTCATCTTGAAAAACCTTCTCCCACTCGATTTCATAGAGGACATTTCAGATTGTATCGGCATGTTAAACCGCTTAATGGGTGAGTAATTTACTTAATGACTTCTATCCATGGATGGCTCAATTCATATTGATTGCTATAATATGTACTCATAAGATGCAATGGAGTCAAATTATAAGTGAAAACTTGCAATCTCAATTGATCAGTATATATAGGACTTGGTCAAACATTTTGATGAACATTGTAATTCCATGTAGGAGAGAAATTTTGAATGTAGTATCAAGATTTAATTCAGTAGTAAGAGAATAGAAGGTTCATCCACTGTAGTTAATTCAAGGGTATTCATCTTCCATATCTCCACAAATGGGATATCTTATTCCATTCCATTCTTGCTTCTCCCCACCTTCTATTTATTCATGAAGAAATCATATTTTTGTAAAAGTTCCTTTATGTACTTTCCAATTTCTATTTATTTGTCAGTACACTTTTTCCAATTTATATTATTCACTTAAGTGGCTTAATATTCCTTTATTATAAAATTACTTCTATTAAAATAAGAAAAAGTGGCATATTTTAATCGGAATGTGAAAGGTCACATGAGAGTCTGAAAATATGTGTAAGAGGGATATATATTTTAATATTATCCTCACTCCAAAGGATCAATTAATGTTCTCCCTGATAAATGGATTCTTCTATTTTTACATCATATTTTTCTGCATTCTCTCTCCTTATACTCAACCAAGTATATAACAAGTTTTGTAAGGAAGAAATGGATTTGTACCTACTAAAATGAAATGAGAATCACTAGTTGAACTTTGTGTTAATATGTGTTATTGTTTCATGATCCTTATTTGATTACATATGTTTTCATGTTTCTTCTAGTTGAGCTGAAAAATGTTGTGTTATTGGTCAATGAAATCTTTATTTCGCTCATTGTCATAACTCCCATCCTAAATTTCCCCATATTTTCATATACTTCTCTCTTCCTACTTGAAATTTCTTCCTTCTCTAATCTATCATTATAATTACAACAAGGGTGTTCATTCATATTCATTGGTATTTTACCACCCCCAAGATTAGAATTAGTGTATATAATTCAAAATTTTAATAAATGGAAGCTACATATATATACATACATACATATATATATATATATATATATATATATATATATATATATATATATCTATATATGTATGTATACATACATATATATACATACATACATATACATACATACATACATACATACATACATACATACATGTATACATATACATATATATGTATGTATGTATATGTATGTATGTATATATATATATATATATATATATATATATATATATATACACATACATAGATACACACACACACACACATACATATATATATTCCAAATAGACAAAAATGATCTCCTTATAATCTAAAAATCTATTTTTCTATTTTGAGATGATCACTTATTCTACAAATTGGTGGATAGAAGGTACAAAAGGGTGATTAAGTAAGTGGTGTTGTAGATCTGCATTTGAGCAACAATAACAAGTCAATTTCATACTTGCTTCCATACATATTCCAAGATAAGATGTTGAAATCCCTCTTGAAGGTCCACTTGAAAGTACTCCTCTTAGCCATATTGCATCTCCCATATCTCCACAATAATTTAAGGCTCTTCCTCTAGAGATGGTTGCACCTGTGCCTTGAGGATAGAATAATGCTCCATTAGATTTGATCCCTCTACTTCATGAATTTCCTAAAGGGTCAAGAAAAAATTTCCCAAGTTTATAGGAGATGGAAAGCAACAACCTAATGAGAATTTTTTTATTTTATTATATCCTATTATGTGTTTGGAGTTTAGAATGAATCGTGTCTATCCAATTGTTTATGGAATCATTACAAGATGTTGTTTATTGGTTCTATCATGTACCAAGAATATCAATCAATAATTGGGATCAGATGAAATTAAAATATGAATCCATATTTAAACCAATCGAGGATGCTCATGCCTTGCTTTCTTAGTGATCCTAGTTGAAGAAAAAACCTCATAGCAATGTTTACACATACATTATAAACAACTTTATAAACATAAAATAAATGCAATAAAGTAAATAACACCATAACATAGTGACATGGAATTTAACGTGGAAACCCCTAAATGGGTAAAACCATGGAAGAATAATCCACTATAGATTTACAATTACTAGTCCAATAACTCCCTCCTCACTTCTACTCCATGTTTTCACCAGATTAACCTTCATATTCCACACACTGGAATATTATTTGATTGATTTGATTTCAATTCAATATATCCTAAATATGACCTAAGGTCATATTTAAATAACCCGAAGGGTTATAACCTTATTAAGTGATGGGGCACACTCCCGATTTAATTAGTTGATTAAATAATTTAACCAACCCCTAATATAAAGTTTATATTTAAATAATATGAATATAGTTTATTCTATATTATTTAAATATAAACTATATATTATGATGCACTTAATATTATAGTTCTAACACTCCCCCTTAATATTAAGTGGGATCCATATGCCAACATTACCTGTTTGTACAACAAGATTTACAAATCCATAAACCCTAAAGGTTTAGGCTAGCACATGTATTTGTGAGACTAAATCTCACCATTTCTCATGGAAATATTCTTATACCGCATCTCTAGGAGCTTTTATAACACAAGGTTCTCCTTTACAAATAGATGCACATTGACTATATTTTTCCCATAAACTCTATCAGTTTACATGTAAACTCTATCAGTTTACTTTAGATCATACAAGATATTTTACAATGCTTTTAAACCAGAATAGAAGTATAGAGGAGAAGGATTCAATCAACTGACCAACCATTAGGAGGTGGCATTTCCATGCACACTCCCCTCAATGGAAACTCAAAGGCCAAGCATTGCATGGAACTTGCAGAAACTTCACAACACACAATGGCTTTGTGAACAAGTCTACAACTTGATCTTTAGTGGGAAGTATTAGAGATCTATATCACCACTGAGAACCTTCTCATGAATAAAGTGCATATGTATCTCGATATGCTTCATTCTTTGATGTTGAACTAGATTCTTAGTGAGAGAAATACAACTCTGGCTATCACATGAAGAGGAGTACTTCCTTTAACTTCCATGTGCATCTCTTCCAACACCTCTTTAGCCACATGGATTTTTTTTGCTTCCATTGCACTTCTATATTCTTCCTTAGTAGAAGAAATGGAAATCTTTATCTTCTTTTTTACTGCTCCAAGTAATGACACTTGCACCAAACTTGAATATATATCTAGTTGTAGATTTATGATCTATCACATCACCAACATGGTCAGAATCACAATATCCATGTAAATATGCATTGTTAGATGAAATATAATGTAAACCATAATTAATAGTGCCCTTTACATAACAAAAATTCTTTTTGCTAACTTCAGTGATCTTGATAAGGTTCTATGCATAAACCTTGAAGCAATCCCTATTGCATAAGCAATATCAGTCTAGTAATAGTTAGATAAATCAAACTACCTACAAGTTTCTTGTACAAAGTAGGATTAGATTTTTCACATGTGTTTAGGATCAAGTTTACATCCTACTTCTATAGGAATAGAAACTGGTTTACAATCAAGCATATTAAATATTTTAAGAAAATTAGTTGCATATTGTGATTGAGATACTACAATAGAATTTTTATCTTGAAATATAGCCATGCCTAAAAATGATGCAATAATCCTAAATCTTTCATCTCAAAATATTGCATTAACTTTCCTTTAATTTTCATAATTAAAGTGTTAGAATTACTAGTGATAAGTAAATCATCAACATACAATACAATGAGAATAATAGCATTTTCTTCAATTTTAACAAATAAATCATTATCAGATGAACAATTAGAAAAACCAATTTCATTGAAAAAACTATTAATTTTAGAATACCAAGCTCTAGGAGCTTGTTTCAAACCATATAAATATTTTTTCAATTTACAAACATACATTTATTTTCTTGGTTCTTCAAAGCCTTTAGGTTGGGTCATATAAATTTCTTCTTGTAAATCACCATTCAAAAAGCATTTTTACATCCATTTGATGGATTTCCCAACCATATTGAGCAACTAAGGCAATCAAAATCCTTATTGTGCTCATTTTTGCAACTGGTGCAAATGTTTCTATGTAGTCGATACTGTTTTTGAGTAAACCCTCAAGCTACAAGTTTGGATTTGAATTTATCTATACTGCCATCTACTTTATATTTGATCTTGTATAGCCATCTAGATCCGACTATACTTCATTTTTTAGGAGGAGGGACTAATTCCCATGTTTGATTTTTAATTCAAAGCAATGTACTCATATTTCATAGCATCTAACCATCTTTCGTCAAAAGAGGATTCTTCAAAAGATTGGGGTTCAAGTTCATACAAGGTCATCAAAGCATGATATGTATGATGACTCCTGGTCATTTTTTGAAGGTTTCTGAATTAGAGTCTTGAATAATAGACTCAACCCATCTAGGTATTTTAGTTATAAGTACTAGGAACAATCTCATTTTCAATTATAGGTTCAACACTAGTTTCTTCATCACATACATTATTTTCACAATTTTCAAATTCAAATTCATTTCCATTTTCATTTTCATTAGAAACATCATAAATAATAGAAAGATGAAGAAGAAGAAGAACAAAAAGATTTTTCTAAGATTTTAACATTCCTATTTTCTATAACTTCTCTTTTTGATGGATCAAAGATCCTAAGACCTTTAGTTTTTATATTGTATCCTACAAAGATACAAGGAAAGGAGGTCTGATCAAGCTTCTTCCATTTTGATTTGAATAAAGAGAGAAGTTGGGCTACCAAATATTCTCAAATGAGATATACTAGGTTTTTGGTTTGACCACTTTTCCAAAGGATTTGAATTTACTAAGGATTTAGTGGGAACTTTGTTCAAGATATGAACAACAGTGTTCATAGCTTCTACCCAAAGGAACTTAGGAACTTGAGCAGAATGCATCATGGTCCTAGCCATTTCTAGAATAGTGTGGTTTTTCCTTTCCATAATCCCATTTTGCTGAGGGGAATAGGGAGTAGTTAGTTCCCTTTGAATGCCACATTCAACACAAAATGAGTCAAAATATTGACTCACATATTCTCCCCATTATTAGTTCTAAGCCTCTTAATTTTATACTTAGAAGATTTTTCAACTAAAGCTTTAAATTCTTTAAATTTTGACAAGACATTTGATTTATTTTTAATGAAATATGACCAAATCATACAAGAGAAATCATCAATGAAAGTGACAACATACAAAGAACCATTAAGAGAAGGAACTTCTAGGGGTCCTCTAACATCACTATGGACAAGCTCTAAAGGTTTAGAAGAGTTATCATCATGATGACTGTGAAAAGGATTAGTAGATTGCTTACCACGTAAGCATCCTTCACAAGTTTCATGATTTTGGGAAATAGGTGGTAGACCAAGTTACTAGGTTTAGTCGAGACATGTCATACATGCTCTGAAGTTGACATGACCTAGCCTCTCATGCCACAAATTGCATGTCACTTCTTTGAGTTTTCAAACAAGAAGTAGAAGGAAAAAAAAATACATACAAACCATCTCTTTGAATGCCTTCAACTATAGTAACATCATGTTCATTTTTAATAAACCATTTATCCTTTAACAATGTAACACTATAGTTATTTTGAGTTAACTGAGAACAAGAAATAAAATTCATTTTAAGTTTAGGTACTAACAACACATTGTTAATAAAACCATTTGCTACTTTTGCTTTTCCCTGACCTGAACATCGAGAATGGAATGATCACCTAAGTAGATTTGATCATTACATTCACTAAGTTCAGATAGGATATCAGATCTAAAATTCATGTGCCTAGAGGCACCATTGTCCAATATCCACTCATTTTCTTTTGTAGTGACAAAAGTGGCATACAAAGCAATTACATTTGATTTTTGGTTTTTTTTTAATTCTTGTTTTGATTTTGATTTTTTTGGTCTTGAACAGATTTGTTACCCTTTTGAAATTTAGGATTTTTTTGTTATTTTTAAATTTACAATCCTCTTTCTTATGTCCAAATTTACCACAATAATGACATTTTCCATCAAAGCTAACTCTTAGATTTCCAGGTTTCTTATCCTTGCTAGGAGGTTTAAAAGTTTGCTTTGTGTTTTTGTTGAATCTAGAGGTTTTACCTTTTGATTTCTGAGCGAGAAGTGCATGTGAGGCATTCTCCTTAGAATCAAAATTTGACATTACTTGTTCTTCTGTATAAGAAGAGAACTAAGGGTTTGCAAATCTGGAATGTCTTGTTTTGTTTGATATTTAGAATTCAAAATTGAAATGAAATTTCTAAATTTTTCATGAATATTTAATTGGATAATAAAATAAAGCAATTTATCATGAATCAAATTACCCACATCCATCTAACTGTGACTTAATATTTTTATTTTTGCTAAATAATTAATCACTTTTTCATCTCCCTTCATGGGAGTTGTCATAAGCTCTAAAACCAATTTAATAATTTTTGATAAAACGTGTACCTTCATGCATCGATTCCAATTGTGTCCAAGCTTCACTAGGACTCTCTAGATTTCTGATATGAAGTAGAAAATCATCATGTACACTTTGCAAGATAATAGACATCACCTCTTGTACTTTTTGTTGATATGTGGTGACATTATCAATAGTTGCATGTCTTTTCGGTAGGAGCTCTCTCTATCCCATTTACAACTGCCCATAATTTGTGAGCCATGAATTCTACTTTCAATCGAATCTTCCAAATGTTGTAGTTGTTTCCATTCAACATCTTTGAGATTTATCAATTGAAAATTGATTAGACCCCATTTTTGTGTAAAATAGAGATAAAAAAATGATTAACAAACAAGGATTAAAATAAGAGTTTTATAGAAATTCCCCCTGTCGTATTTTAATCCTCGTAATCGATCATGATCAATTTACGCCAAAAAGGAGGTCTGTTAATTAAATAGTCTATACACAAAAAATTTAGAATGATATCAAAAATTAAATTGAAATGTGAGTGATTTTTTTTAGTTTTGTAAAAAATTATGATGAAAAAATTTCATCGTATAGGAATATATCATTAAATAAAAAATGATAATTTTACTATTTTTACAAAAAAAATTTTATAATTTGTCTATATTTTTGAAAAAAAAAAAAACAAATTATTTAAATATAATTTCTAAAAAAATATATATATATATATATATATATTTTGAGCTCTTTATATAGCCATTTAGGTTATAAACAACTACTCGATGAGCCATATATATACCACAAACCAACTCGGCAAAGCCATATAACTATCAACTCACATATATATGAATATTATTAATATTAATATTATAAAACCATATTACCATTTAAACTGAATGCTAATGTCAATGCCAATGTTAAACAAACAAATATGCACAAAAATAATGACCAAGCCAATTGACCAAGCACCCACCCATGAAGGAAGGGCTAACAACAAGGGGGTGGTGTGACCTAAGTCACACCACCGAAACATTGTGGGAAGGATTTTAAAGCCTTCCCCATTACCGCATGTCATCCCCATGTGGGACTAAACCCACAATAAGTAAAGGGGGGGTTGTTGGGGGTCACATGGAGGAGGGAGGAGGATGCCCGTGGAGGATGGCGGGTTATAAGTGGGGGGGGGCTCTATGTGATGTGAAATGGCTACCACTTAACAAACTAGGAGGGGGTGGTATAGAGGGGGCCCCCATTAAGGTTTATACAATTTTTTTATTATATTTATATATTTTTTAAATATATGGCATTAGGTTAGGTTTAGGTTTATAGGATTTAGGTTAGGTTCATATGTTTAGGTTTATATAAGTTAGGTTAGGTTTATATAAATAAATATATATATAAACTATATATATATTTTTATAACCCATATATATTTATATATATATAAAATTATACATATATATAAATTGTATTTTTTATAAAATACAAAAGATTTTAAAAAACATTCAACTATTATAGTTGAATTAAACTATAGAGAAAAAAAAATTCTCGGGGCCCTATTTAGGACATGAATAAGGGTTTCAAAAAAAATGTATTAAATGTATTTAGGGGACAAGAAATTTACTTGGCCAATGAAAAAAATAGAAAAGCCTATTTTCTCGAATCTTGTCTCCCTTGTAAACTCGAATTTTAACTTGGATTTTTTTACTTCCCCTTTTGAATTTCTCAAATTCCTGCAAACTATAAAACTATATACATTTTTTTCAAAGATTTACAACCCTTACCTTAGTTTTAGGGCCCGATAATTCTCGAAGTAGAATTATTTCCACGCAGTTGAAAATCCACAATGCCTTTTCACCTGTGCAATATTCATCCAACCAACTATGCGGAATGGGAAGGGGGATTAAATAATATTTCAAATATTTCAACTACCTTCCCAACCATTATAACCTTAGGTTACATTAGGATTAAATTAATAAATTAATCCCACTGGTACCATGTCAAGACCGAGATATTAAAGGGTGAATAACAAAATAATGTTTTACATACATTATTATAACTTTATAAACATGAAATAAATGTAATAAAGTAAATAGAACACCATAACACAGTGACACAAATTTAACGTGGAAACCCCTAAATGGGTAAAAACCACATGGAAGAATAATCCACTATAGAGAAAACTTTTACAATTACCAGTCCAGTAACTCCCTCCTCACTTCTACTCCATGTTTTCACCAGATTAACCTTCATATTCCACACACTGGAATATTATTTGATTGATTTGATTTCAATTCAATATATCTTGAATATGACCTAAGGTCATATTTAAATAACATGAAGGGTTATAACCTTATTAAGTGATGGGGCACACCTCCCGATTTAATTAGTTGATTAAATAATTTAACCAACCCCTAATATAAATTTTATATTTAAAATATATATGAATATATTTTATTCTATATTATAATAATAAATTGATGATCACGGGCTTCCTACTTTTATGGAATCTAGAAAGAAGAAATCATATTCTACCTCATGTAAGGTTACATCCCCTCTCCGGGTAATTCACCTTCTTCCACTCTTGCTAAAGCTTCTTCTAATCCTATCAAATATATTATTTCTACTCCCAAATAAGCATCTACTCCCAAAAAAACATATGCTTCTCCTAAAAAAGTTGTTGAAACTCCTAAAGCATCTTTGTCCACTTCCTTTGATATAATTGATCATGTAAAGAAGTATAAGGTGTAAATCTCATAATCCGAATATTTACAAACCCATCCTGATCAATTTGATAAGCTAGTATGGTTGATCAATAATGGCATGCCTAAGTCCAACTCCATTCCATATACATTTGAAGGATTTTTTCCTACCCCTACATCATCTCATACTCAAAAACTCCATGTTTCAGGTCCCACCTAACTCAAACAAAATCAAACCATTTTACCTCTCCTTGTTGATTAGAGGTCACAAAACCTGAATAATTGTGTAATTGATTCTCGGTGCCTCTAAAAATGACATACCTTCCATAGTTGCAAATAATTTTAGTCTTAAGTTGACCCATTCTTATGGGAATGTTGTTGAAAATTACACCCCTTGTAATTTTGAACAAATCATCAAAAGGACTTAACCATTTTCATGCTTTGGTAAAGTTGGGGGTTACTAGTTCATTCTATTACAGAATGTAGGAACTTAGTGTTCCATGGGTTCTCCTAACCCATAGAATAAAGGAAAGAGGAGTGCATTGACTTAGGTGGAAATCGATGGAGTCAATGTTGCATAAATTTATTTCAATCATTTTGCAACATTAGGGAAATAGGTCCCTAATATATTAAATAAGATAGAATACCAAGAAGTTGTTTATCCATGGAGGAATCAAAATAATTGACTAAGTTCAAAATCCATGGAACACTAGTTTGGCGTTATGTGGGTTTGCTAAATTATAACATCTCATAGGTTTTCTCAAACCCACAGAGAAAAGGAAAATAACAACAAGGTTAGGTACCAAAATCAAATAATTAGACCCTTGCTTTGGTGGAGTAAAGGATTTTTATCACCAAGGAAATAGGGGAAATTTGTGAGGATCCGTGGAATAAGAAGATTTGAAATACCACAATGGAAATCATGAAACAGTGAAAAATTTGCAGGAGGTATCAAAACCACACCAAAATAAAACTAGAAATCCAACCACTACAACTACCAGAATTTAATGAAGGATGGTTCCATTCTTGGAATTATGATGGCTTATGATACACTCAAAGAGTCATGATATGGTTGTTGGCTACATTTAGAGGTGTTCATGCCTAAAGTACAAGCAACCTCTCGCAATGATTCATGGTGTCCACACTCATTCAATGTGTTTTTCATAGCTGATTAGTTCCATATTGGTGTCCCTTTTCACTCTCATTCTTTTCTTTCTTCATACCACAAGTTGTATAAATGTACGTGCTTATGCACTTTGAAACAATTCTTATCCTTCTTTTCTTACCATATTTTTTCTCGTCTTTGTGAAACTCAAAACTTCATGTTTTTAACCTCTACAACTCACAATTGGTGTTTCCTTTCCTCACCTCTATATTTAATCTCTTGAAGAATTATTAATACATTTTGGTTTTCCTCTTTCCCTTGAATACATTGTGTTTGGTGTGAATATTTTACCCTTTTATATATTTCATGTTCTTTTATTCCTCTACATCTGGGTGAGCACATTCTCAAGACTCCATCCCTCACATTTCTTACATCTGTGTCATTTCGATTTAGGAAAATTTCCACCTTATTATGGTTTTATCACCTCCTTAGCTTAGAATATCTTATTTTATGTATCTCTCTCCCTAGTCCCTTGAAGTTGTTAGAGTAGGATATAACTATAGGAGTAGTTTAGCAATAGAAGTAGGTTGTGTTATGTAATTTTTCCTTCATCCGCGTAAAAAGAAGATGAAATCTCTCTAGACGTTGATCTCACTTTTGCAAAACCAACATTAAATATATCATCCCATGTTTCCCTAAAATCATGGATCCACATCATTCAAGGTAGGGTGCAAATTTGAGATCTAACAGATTTTGGCACGTTCGGTGGGACTCAAGTATATTTTAACTTTATTTTTCATAATTTTTGGTGTGTGACTTCGTTATTTATTTCCTTTGGAGGAATCCTAAACACATATGACAAATCTTATTTGTATATCTACTAGTTTCAGTAGTGAAAGTGCCCGTTTTGATGATAATAATATAGACTAGACAAATTGCAGCATGTAGTGAGCCCTTTGGATGTTTGTAGTTGTCGCCAAGGAGAAGAAGAAGAGAAAAAAGTTTAGAGATCGCCATCTCCTCCAAATAGAAATATTTCTACTCCTTATCTTTGTAGGCATTTCTTTCTATCCTCTAGAATTTTAATACCCATTCCATTCATGACACAACAAATAAATCTCCCCTTTTTCAGTTTTAATGGTGTAGTTCCTTAGCCCTAAATTCCCAACATGATATATCAATGTCTTCTCTTAAAAGTATCCCTTCCTTCACTGGTGAAAATATCACTACCCCAACTAATCATATTCAATATGTTGTTAATGTGTGTTCAGTTCATCTAGTTATAGAAGATGATGTTGTAGTTAGACTCCTTCTTCATTAAAAGATAAATCACTTAAATGGTATAGAATCATGAGACCTGCCTCCATTCACAATTGGGATGAGATTAGCACAACTCTTTGTCAACAATTTGAGGAGGAAGTAGATAACATATCTTTTCTAAAGCAACTCACAATCAAATGAGCTCCAAATGATCTCATGGAAGATTTTAACTTTAGATTCTAGCAAACATGGGATAGAATTCTAGTGCTACTAAACCAACCCCACAAGGTACATTTTTATACTATCTTAGATATTTTTATTTTAATATAGCAATCATGATTCAATCTATGAATTTTATTCAATTACCAAATGCATATGCAATAGCCATTAGGGATGAAAATTGTTTGATCCAAGAAGGAAATTTAGCCCCTAGATTGCCTATGCCCATTTTTCCTGAATGATTGCATGAAATCCAACCCGTTGTTTCTCCTATTTCTCTATCATCTGCTTTATCCTATGCTTCCACATTTGTTTCTCTCATCAAACAAGAAGAAATTGAAATTATTAGTTTTCAGTTTTAAAATATAACAAATGAGATTGTCTCACTCAAGAGACGCCAAATTAAGATCCTAGGAATTATCCAAACCGTCCTTAGGGTTACCCAAAACAAGGATTTCAATAGCCTAATCAAATATTTCCTCATAATTATCCACCAAGAAAACCATCAAATGTTTTTCTACAGCCTCAGCCTACTCCTAAGTAGAGTAAATCCATTATTCCAATTCGAATAACATGGATTATGGTTTTGAGTGGTTTTATCCTTTTTATCAACCCCATAGTGAATAAACATATGAGGCTGAAATGAAATATTTATGGGAAAAACATATTATAGTTCAAACCTAATATTACTTGCAGGAACAAACTATGGCTCCTACAACCAATGCATATGAAGTTCAAGAGTCTACTCCTCGAACCCAACTTCATGTTCTTTAGACCTAAAGAATTTTGTGTAATTAATCAAGCCATGGGAAACTAGACAAATAAAAACTTCATGTGGTGGATCAAACAAGGTCAAGAAAGAAACAAATGGAAGTGAGGTCTCCTCCTATTTCTATGATTCTACACGATACTTCCAATTATTCTACAAACTTAAGTAAAAATACAACTTCATCCAATTTTCGTGGGTCACCCATAAGAACAAAAATGAGCAAGTCCCATGGAACAATCGAAATATACCAATAAAATATCCTCCATGGATAAATAAAAATAATAAGTAACAACATGCTCTCCTTCATTACAAAATTCGTGGGAATTTCCCTCACCATTTTGGAGTAAATGAAATGGATAAACTGAATGTCACAATTTGGAATGTCATGTCTATTCCATCTCAAGTCGATCTTCTATGAGAAACATTAAAGAAACTTCCACCTCTATAACCCACAAGTAAAAAGAAGACTCTGGTGTCATCATTTTTTAGATAAAGGAGGATCATGTAAGTTTAATTGTCAAGCCTCCTCCTTTCTATATGTATCTGATAATTGAAAAACAACTTGTTCATAATTTCATGATAGATTTGAGTGCTAGTAATTCAGTCATGCCAAAGAAAATAGAAGATATCTAGGGTATTGAGTACAATCTAACTTCTAAGGGTGTTCTTCAACTTGATGGATCAACAATGCAAGTCTTGGGTATAGTAAAAGATTTACAACTACTCTACATGTCTTCCCAAGATTAACTATAATGCAGGACATTTATGTGATTAAATTTCCACTATTATTAACCCTTTTCCTCTCCAAATATTTTACATCTAGGGTGGGTGGATATATTTATTCAAATTGGTCTCATTTGATGCTCAAAACAAGGTATGGAACTAGATTTACTAGTAAATTTGAACTCATTTCAACTTATCATGTGGAATTTTATGATCCTAGTCCCATTAACTAAAATTGTATGATCCAAGAAGAAACTAGTTGTGATCTGAACCTGTAGAGACAATACATACATTCAATAATTTTATTTTTTGATCTTATACTTTATGATGGACCAAGGAGCACTATGAATTTGACCCCTATGATGTAAATTTGCAAATTGGTCTAGGAAATTATTGCATCCATGGAGAAGAATTCATAGTCGCCACATTGCACAAAAGAAGACAATGATGCTTCTAGTTTATGTAAAATTTATTTTAATGGTTCCAGAAGCATAAATGGAGTTGGGGAGGGATTAGTTCTTTTTTCCCCGAGTAAACATGAAGTTCTTCTTCACTCATAGGATCCAATTTACATGTTCAAACAATGTGGTAGATTATGAGGCATTGGTCCATGGTTTTTGATTATGGAAAAGAAACAAATCAAGTTTTGCAAGTATTTGGGGGCATCAAACTAGTTTTCAATTGAGTCAGAAGAAAAGTGTGTGGCTAAGAAAAAGTTTTTGAGAGCTTACAAGCACTAAGTTTGGGATCTCCTTGAGAGTTTAAAGTTGTCAATCTTCAAGTGGTGTCATGAAAGCAGAACAAGGAGGAAGATCAAATGGAAACCATTGGTTCCAAATTTTCTTCCGCAAATTTTCTTATCCAAGGAAAACAACATGTCAAAATGGTTGTAAGACCATCCATTCCAAATAATGATGTCAAATGGAAAGTTTTTGAGAATGATGAGAAGATTATCTAATTCATTCAAAATGAAGTTGAATTCTCTTCTAACTTGCAACCCATTTTATAGGACAACTATGGTGATTAGATCATCCCCTTTTGGACAAACAAGCTACCCAAAGGATTGATTACCCTTGAAGTCATATTTAACTCTGATGATGAGATCAAGGGGCAGCACATAATCATGTTTACATATTAGGAATATTACAAGTCAATCTCCATTTCACAAGGAAATGATATTTTGTTGGGAAGGTATGTAGTGTTGATGAAGAACAAGCCTTTATTTCCTATGTTATAATTATAGTGATGTATTCTCATGGAATTATGAGGATCTTAAAGGTTTTTACCCTAACATCTCTCAACATGATATTGATCTAGAACCCAAAGCTAGGCTAATCAGACAAAAATAGAGGCCTTTGAACCCTAGAATTGAGCCCCTAATGAGGAATGAGTTATCCAAACTCATTGAATAAAAATAAGATTTCCTATCAAATAATCCTCTTGGGTGGCCAATTTGGTTCAGTTAGGAAAAAAATGGAGAAATCAAGCTCTGTGTGGATTTCAGGTACCGAATAAGGCCTCATTAAAAGATAATCATCTTATTCCATTAATGGAACAAACTCTTTAAATAGTGGCATGATATAAAAGGTTCTCTATGTTGGATGGTTACTCGGAATTCAATGAGATAAATATCATATAAGAAGATCAAGTACAAGACCGAGTTCACAACCAAAGGGAGAACATTTGCACATTAGAAAATGTCTTTTGATTTTTCTAACATGGGTGCCACTTTTCAAAGAGCAATGAACATTTATTTCTGCAAACTCATCAATTAGTTTGTCCTTGTCTATTTGGATGACATCTCCATCTTCTACAATTAGGGAAAAACACATAGAGCATTTATAGAAATTTTTCGAGAGATGTAGAGAGTTTGGAGTATCATTGAAATCCCAAGAAGTGCATTTTTATAGTTGCACAAGGTAAATTATTGGATCATGTTGTCCTAAAGGATAGAATTGCAATTGACCCTGAAAGAGTCTTTACTATTCTCTTCCTCTCATTGCCAACTCACAAGAAGGCTCTCTAGTCTTTCCTTGGCAAGATTAAATTTTTAAGGAAATTTATTCATAAATTTGCAAGACTAGTCAGACCCATCACTTTAATGTTAATAAAAGAAACTAAAATGGACCACAAAAGGAAAAGAACACTTAAACAAGATCAAATCTGCAATAGCTCAAGTGCAAACACTCATCAATCTAGATTTCACAAAGTATTTTATGCTTTATGCTTATGTTGTGAGATCTCGACATAGCCATGATTCTCACTCAAAATAACAATGAATATTTAGAGTAGCCTATGGATTTCTTTATCCAAACATTGAAATAACTTAAGCTCAGGTACAATCATTTAGAAAATAAGGTTTTCTCCATCTCGTGGGCTCTTAAAAAATTCAAGCCTTAAATGTCTAATCTCACATCCTAGTGTGAGATATTTCATTATGGGGGCAAAAATTAGTGAGAAGAGATCTATATGGGTAACCAAAATCATGGAGTTTTACGTAATCATCAAAGCCACAAAGTTGGTGAGAGTCAGAGCCCTATGCGAGAAAATTTCATTGGATTTTCAAGACAATCATGAAGAAGCTTCTTTCTTCATGGAGAAAAAGAAGGAAAAAACAACTAGAAATCAACAGGATATGGGTGAGACTCAATAGGAAAACCCATGTAATATATGTGATCCACAAGAAAAATGAATTAAACAAATCCACGATAGTTGGATGAACAACATGAATACATTACTTTCAATTGGTGGCTATCCTTCTAGTTTTAACAAGTCAAAAAGAAGACACCTTAGGTTACAATCAATTCCTTATGCTTTAATTGATGGTCTTCTTTTCAAAAAGGAATATTGATGGTGTCTTGTTAAGGTGCATTGATGGAAAACAAGCAAATAAATTTTTGGCTGAATTTCATGATGGTTCCTTTGGTGGAAATTTTTCATCCAAGGCTACAACAATGAAAATTCTCAAAGTAGGATACTTTTGGCCTACATTATTTGTAGATGCATATCAATGGGTCAGAAAATGTAAAGAATGTTCCTTTTTCATTGGTAACAAAAAGATGGCATCCCTTACCCTACAACCTATTCAATAAGATCAACCATTCACTCAATTGGGACTTGAATTCATTAGCATGATCAATCCTCCCTCCGGTGTGGGTCACACATGGATCTTAGCAACACCATGTTACTTTACTAGATGGACATAGGCTATGCCACTTAAGGAGGCTTGAATCAATCATCCTTTATTTATTAGAGGATATTACAAAAATTTCAACATATTACTTTACTAGATGGAAAGAGGCTATACCACTCAAGGAGGATACCGAATAAGTCATCCTTGATTTCTTGGAGGATATTACAACAAGGTTTAGGATTCCCAAAACTATTATTTTCAATAATTCTAAGAAATTTTAGGGTCTAAAGTATGTAATTGGGTTCTTAGAAATGGAGTTTATTTGAATACTTCTTCTAATTATTACCCAAAAAATAATGTTTTGGAGAACCCAACTAATAAAAACCTAATCAAATTCATGAAGAGGACTATGAGATCAATCAAAGACAATGACACACTAAAGTAAAGAAAACTCTTTGGGCTAACAGGATCACTCCAAAGAAATCAATTGTAATTTCACCATTTGTCTTAATATATGTCATAGAAGCTATGATTTCATTTTCACTTAAATTACCTTCATTAGAGCTAGCTCAGTAGTTAGAATTTGAGGTTGTTGATCAAAGAGAAATCAAAATGGCGAATTGGTTAAAATAGAATAACTAAGGCAGTCTACCATAAATAGGCTGGAAAATCACTAGAGTTTTACTAAGCAGTGGTTTGACAAGAAAGCTAAGCCACAAATTTTCAAATTAGGAGATTTAGTCCTTAAATGGGATGCAATCTGGAGCCAAAGCAGGAAACACTCTAAGTTTGATGTACTTTGGATTGGGCCATATATTATCACTACTTGCAAAGCGTCCAACTCTTTTGATTTATCCAATGTTGATGGAGAGTTATTATCAATCCCATTCAATGGGATTTATCTCAAACAATCCCATTAAGTTGTTCCATTGCATCTTGTAAATACTTGTGTTTTGTGTTGTTAAAAGTTCGCTCCTTTTGGTTGTGTGTTGATCACCGGTTGAGTGCATTTTTCCTCAATCCTTGTAGTCACCTTTTATTTATAATAAGTGTTGTGAACTCTCTCGCATGTTTCAATTAACACATTTGTGATTTTATATTTTGTAAATAATTTTTGGGCCACTTATAATCATGTGTGAATCATCTTAAAGCATGTTTCATGGAAGAAATTAGATAGTTGAAGCACTTTCCAATGAATATCCTTGAAGTCCACAAATCAACTCCATTTTATTATTAGGTTCATACGTGATTTAGGATATGGTTTTTAAATATAAGACCACTTTTCTTCAAGGTTTATCTTAACTCCATTCCCAATGGATGCTTCCAAATAGTTGGCATTTATCATCTAGCGGGTAGATGTCCCCGAATGTCACCAAAATGTTGTCCAAAATTACACCCCTTGTAATTTTGAATAGCTCATCTAAAAGAAAAAAATTCATGCTTTGGGAAAGCCACAAGAGACTAGATCAATCTATTGTGGAATGTAAGAACTTAGTATTCTACGGGTTCTCCTAACCTACATAACAAAGGAAAGAGAAGTGTGTTTAGTTGGAAATCGATGAATTCAATGTTACGTGGATTACTTTCAAGAATTTTGCAACATTAAGGAAATAGGTCCTAATAGTTTAAGTTAGATAAAATATCACGAGTTGTTTATTTGTGGACGAATCAAAATAATTAGCTAAGTTAAAAAGCGTAGAATGTTATTTTTGTAACATTCCCATTTTAAGAATTTAAAAATGAGTGAATTTTTTTGCTTAATGTTCACTGTTCTAAACTAACATAATTTAGAACACACATTCTAAAGCCAATCAATCTCATAACAAAAACCATATGCAATTGTAAATGACTCGGTGAAACACCGATCTCTCATTTCATGACTTGGTATCATACCAATCTCTCATGTTAACTTTATAATGTGTATACTACGTATACTTGGTTCTGTTACCCTTTTAGAGGTATCAAGTGTTCTGTTTAAGAGGCCTATCTGAATATTTGTTACTGATATTCATCTGAAATCCTACTTCTTAAACTGAGTGACATAGGACAATGCAACCAACAACTTGTGATACTTTGGCCAAAGATTTTAAACATATTGTTCATGTTTATATTCCTAGACAACATACTCATCAAATGGAATATGTCCTTCACCCTACTTGATCTGTTATCTAGAATGGTATTTTCTTGACTTCTTTCAGTCCACTTGTTCAAGGTTTAACCCTAGCCAAGGTTAGCAACATGGCCTAGTGTGGAGGACTGCTTACGGTGACTAAGGGTACTTAGACATACTCAATCAAATTATGTCAATTGGGCATGTCTATTTATCCTAAGTCAATGTGAGTTGACCCGACACTAGGTCATGCCCCTATCTCTACCTAGGTCGAACTGTGATCAAGTCAGAATTTATGTTAGTCTAGTTGAATAAACTCGAAAGGGTGTTGAAACATGTCAACTGCAACATAGTATCCTTGTGAAGACCCTAGTCATCATGAAGGTACTTTACTATAGTTGGCATGTGTCAACATCCACCTGAGTTTTCCTCATCTGGATGAACATACCTTAGATAGAAATTTATATCTTATTAGTTTCCTCGTTATAGATTAATTACAGCAACCCTACTGAACAACTAGGTTCCTTAATCATTAAGATTCATATTTAAGATTGCAATAAATGAAGTTATGCAGATAAATCTGCTTTCTATCTAATTCATATGCAATGATTTAAACTATTAACATCCTGATTCATGTTTTACATAAAAGGCCCAACACACATGGAAGTGTCATTTAATTACTCACTTAAATCAGCCCTAGCTTATATAAGATTTGAGTAGGTCCTTTTCCATATTAGACTTCATTGAAATGAAGTCTAATTCCCTTTTAATTATCTTATCCTACATTCCTATTTAGTAAGGAAGTCTACAAAAGAAAGGACACTTTCACTACCTACTAGATAGCAATTAGGATTCATATCAAAAAGGTCTTAAATTAAGACTATGATTCATTTCAAGGGATTTGTCTTTCCTTTCCCTTATTGAGGATTAATGTTAATTTATAATCCCTTGCACTTTTTAACTTATATCCAAAGTCTAATTCTCAACAATCATTTGTTTAATTTATAGCCTAATGAACTAGTTGAAAATTAGTGCAAGAATGTCAACTTTACAAGTTGCCTCTTCACTTAGAGAAGATAGTACAACATTATTTCAGATCTATGTTTATTCTATTCCAAACCATAAGGTATGTTATTGTCTGTAAAACAAAGTATTACTTAACATTTCCATTCAATTCATACCAACAAGAATTACATCAAGTGCAAACAAATATCACACATATTTTATTCAAGCAAGGAGGATTCATACATTTACAAGTTCAAACACTTCAGCATAATGCTAAATATCAAACAAAAACATTAAATCACTTTCAGATACAACTTTCTTTTCCATCAAGTACATTTTAGTAATGAACCATTTTTCATCATAAAAATATCCAGTCTCTTGATAAACAAATGTAACTTCCTAAAATCTTTCTCCTTTCATCACTTACAAAGTCCATCTGCAAAATTGCTAGCATGGGTCAGTTCATTGAACTGAGCATGATAAGCACTAAACATTAAAACAATGTGTTTTTAACTAACTATTTCATAAAAAGAACTTTGTTATTATGAAACAGTCTTGAAGAAATCAGAAAGACATACCAAAAGGAGTTACAATAATCAATAAAAAGAGAGAGAGATTTACAAAAATCAAAAGTAAAGTTAGGTCATAAGATATATCAACTTCAACCTTCCATGTTATTGACTTTATATCAAAAGAATTAAAACAAAATTTAGATAAGAAACATTTCATCATAATTTCACTACTACTTTCTTACATTTCTTTTATGATTACTCATTCAGTTAAAACCTTTTAACAAAAAAATTATCCTAACTATATTTTAGGCATAGTTCAATAGTAGATCAATTACAACATTACTTCCATCTCAATATTTCTTTAACCTAAATTCATCCTAAAATATGAGCTACCAAAAAATGAACTTAAATATCATAAGAAATAAGTTAGGATAACCCAAATCATCGTAACATTTAAGTGTCCTGATTAAAGTGTCCTTAATGCTCAACTCAGAACTAGGAACCAATTCAAGTTAAAAACTAAATCAGACCTCCTAAAGAGGTAAGGTTACCCCAAAAAGAGTTACATTCAATCTCAAAAAGATACACCATTTCTATCAATACCTTAAGTGGTTATAATGGTTAATTTTAAAATCTAGACAAACACATTAACCATCCAAATACTTCCAGCCAAACATAACATTTCATCCAATTAATTTCAACTTCAGCTATATTGTCCTAACAACATTCTGTAATCATTCTTACCAGACAGTCAAGAAGTTGCATAACAAAACAGACTAGAGGAAGACAACATCTTCACCAAGTTGAAGCTGAAAGAAAATTAAATGGAGGAGGGGAAGAGAGATATCACTACCCCACAACTCTTGTATGATCAAAATAGAACCATAGGAAACCAATGACCTATATTGACATGGTCCTTTATCTAATGCATCAAACCAAAATTCCCAATGAGATCTAATCTGGGTTTGAGTTGAATGAACAACAAACTAGGAGAACAGAAAGAATGAAGAGAAACACATTCCATTACCTTCCATCATCCAAGGAGATGGTACAAATAGACTATATTACCACAAGATAACAATTAAACCATCTCCCAAAAGATATAGAGATGTAAAGAAGAAATTAATAGAAGGGTAAGTCTGAACCATCTTCCCAACTCAGACCCAAATAGGAAAAAAGTGAACTATACGATTAAACCAAAATAGGAGTAATCGATTCCATTTTCACGAAAAACATTTCCTAAGATTTGAAGAATCAAAATTGGGTTTAATGGCTCAAGATCAAAGAAACAAGTTAACCCAATACAACAAACAATGTCAATAGAACTATCAAAAAGTTCAAGTCAACAACAATAACCAAAATACAGTGAACCATACCCAAGGTATTTTTCCTCTTCATAGCACTAGATGTCATACCTTCAAAGGTTATCCAAAGACCCAAAATAAATAGAAGAAAACTGAATAATAATTTCCTTACGGGCTTCCAAAAATCAGGCCTCAAAAATAACTAACCAATTCCAGTGAATAGAAGAAGTATACATTTGCAAGATTATAATAATATAACTAAATGACTTAGATGAGTCCATGAGACGTTAACCCATTTTCCAATCAAAAATTCCCAACAATTAATCTTTCCCAAATAATCACTGGGTCAAGTCTATGCAACCGAATTAATACAACAAAACCCAAATTCACAATTATAGACAATTATAAGAAAACCGACACGTTCACCAATTTTGAACATTCCTTCTATAATCAATAGATTATGTTTAAGCCGGTGTCGTAGAGATTTATTAACCTAAAATAAAATCATGAAGATCAAACAACAGTAAGATATTCAAACAATTTATCAAGTGAAGTTTTAGTGAAGAAACAAGATCTTTAGTACAAGTTCCACAGTTGTTAAAAAATTGAGTTCCTACATATTTAAATAGTTCAAACAAGATCATATAAATTTTTGACTTGATCTATAGCCCATGCAACAAGATTAAATCATAACCCAACTATCAATCAAGAGAATCAAAAACCCAAATCACTCTTTCCATCATTCGAACAAAATCGACAAAGCATTCCCAATAACAACACAAAAACCTCAAGTAGAGAAATCATCTCAACAAAACACAAAAACCAGTCTATTCCAAAGAGCAGAGTTATTCTTATGAATCACTTAAACAAAAGCAATAATCTTAATGGGTAGAGCCTATCATGCCTGATAGCACTTTGTCTTCATCGATTCACATAAGTTTCCAAGCAGAGCCTTAATCTTCTTTTTAAATGTAAAAACCACCCAAAAACTTCCACAATATCCTCCTTATAGTCTCATAGTGTCAACCCATTCTTCCATGCCATGCAAGGGAGAAAAATCATGCATTGACACATTGCATGAAAAAATGAAACTGGAGGTTCAAAAACAAAAAAACCTCATGCAGAGCTCCAAAACCAAATGAATCGACAAAACCAACCAACCCTTTTATTTTTCCCTAGGCGGTTTTGCCAAGTTCCAAAATTAAATGCAGAGTAGGACTATCATTAGTCCTTTCCTTCTTTCCTACCACCGCCATCTCCAAATTTGGAGTGGACTTAATTCAAACAAAACATGCATCCTAAAAATTTGGTGAGAAATTCCAACTCATCATCATAAATTTTTAACTGCCTTCACCAAATTTGGCTGAAGAAAGAGATAAGGCTTAATAAATTGCCTTAATTTCCTTGAACTCGCTTACCTCCCACTTGCCTCTTTCCCCATGTCATTTCATAGGCCCCTTAGATTAGTCATTCCCTTAGTTAGGTTAGACACTAATTTAGGAAATCAACATAGGTCCATAGGTAGGTCCATAGTTTTAGGTCCTCTTAATTATTTTTCATCCCAATTAACATAAGAACATATTAACTTAGGTTAGGTTTAACCCTTAGGATAGAGTCACTAGTTTTAAAACATAGTTATATTAGGTCCAAAGTCCCCAATGACAACTCATCATACAATAATAGAAAAGAAGAACCAGATTGTTACTGGATTAAATATGAAGCAGAGATCCATGAAGAGGGTCATTCATAACCTTCACACACTCCAGATCCAAAACTCTTCCATCTGTCCAAATTGGACATCATGATAACAAGACATGTAAATTAGAAGCATACCTTGGATCAATGGAATTGATCCAAGGTAATGTTGTTTGATTCCTCTTAAATTATGAAAATTGAAACTCAAATTCATAATCCCGAGTAGTGAATTTATTCTGCATAAAAGAGATGGATTGCTTCATTTTCAATTAAGAAAAAACACGACAAAATGTACCTATTCCCAATAAATAACTTCTTATCTTCTGCAAACATGATTTCCTAAGTCATAAGAGTACATCGTCTTAAGAAAAAATCACCTATCAATATTTGAACCTTCTATAGTAAAATTCATCATAGGTACCAATCATGTTAGAGGCATTACAAGTTTGTTGTTCCACAGGTTCACTAAATTATAATGTCTCGTCGGTTTTCTCAAACCTGTAGAATGAAGGAAATAACATCAAGGTTGGGTACCACGAATCAAATAATTAAACCCTCGTGGGTAGAGTAAAGGATTTCCACTCACCAAAGAAGTAGGGAAAGTTGTGAGGATATGTGGAACAAGAATATTTGAAATACCATAGTGGAAGTGTGAAACATTGCAAAAGCCGCTTTAGGTCTTCAAACCAAGCCAAACTCAAACAAAAAATCCAAGCACTCCAACTACCATAATTTAATGAAGTATGGTGGCATTCAAAGCATTCTGATGGCATGTGATACACTCAATGAGTCATGTTATGGTTGGTGGATGTATTTAGAGGAACCCATGCTTATACTACAAGTAACCTCTATAAAAATTCATGGCACCAACATGCATTCAATTCATTTTTCAGAGGCGATCAATTCCATCTTGTTCCCTCTCTTTCTCCTCTTTCTTCATGTAATGATTTATATAAACGTAAGTGTTTATCCACTTTGAAAGGATTCTTCTCCCTTTTTCCTTAGCATATTTTCAAGATCTTCTTTGTGAAACTTGAAAATTCATGTTTTTGACCTTTGTAACTCGCGACTTATATTTTATTTCCTTGGCTATGTATGTAATCTCTTTGTAGACACCAATTTTTGGTATCCTTGTGCTTCATCCCATGCCTACTCCCTTCGTCGTCACTCTCCCGCATACATACCTTTATTCCCTCTTAAATTACTATGTCCCTTCTAAATTCAATCTATCCCTTTAATTATCATTTTCCACCTTAATCCTATCCTAATCATATCCTTAATTTATCTTCCCTAAACATCCCTAATCATCCTTAATTAATCCTAAATCCCCATTTAATCCATTTATCATCCCTAAATGCCCCTTTGGTCCTCCCTAGGCCTTCATTTAATAAAATTATCTCCCCTTTTCCTTTATTTAATGTTTTCCACCTCTCACCTACCCTTTTATTCTTCCTAGAAACCCTAGTTCACATTTACCACTGAAACCATAATCCCACTTCATAAGGACTCCTTGTCTCGAGTTGATCAATCCTCCATTGCCAAAATAAACGGTCTTCCATAGTTTACAAGCTAACCATGCAAGTTGTCATCGACATTATAAATATGCCCATACCCCTCCTCTCTTAAGGATGTAATTTTTGAGACTTTAAGATTTCTTGAGATCTTGTACTTCACCCTTAGAGGTTTTAACTCCTCTCTTTCTCTTATATGTTTGGATCCACCATTACCATTCCATCACTCTTCCTTATTATATTTTTATGGGTTCATCAACCATCCCAGAGCCCTACCTTTACATTTTCTTATCATCATTTCCATTTGCAGATCATCATTTTCACCCATCTTTTCCATCAAACCCTAGATCACTCCAAGTCTCCGTAAACCCTACTCGGTCGTCATCAACCTAGTTCTCATTTGTTTGGTTTTTTATCATTCATTTTTCCATTCATTTGCTTCCCAATCCCACAACCTTCCACATCCTCCAATCTTGACATTCTACGGACCTATAATTTTATATCCCAAATTCATCATATCCGGTCACCATTGATTGGGACTAGTCATCGTTGACCTTGTCAAGAAGTTCTCATCTTTCATTAATTTTATTGCATCCTTTATGTTCTCATCAGATCTAGTCTTCTCACAACAGCTTCATAATCATCAACCTTTCAGATCATCTTTTAAGTAATCCAGATCTACTTGTTTTCTTGGTGTTTGGCTCATCATGTTACAGTCACCATCAACTAGGATCATCATTCTCGGGTCTCGTTGACCTACCTGGGTTTGATTTGGTTTGCATTTACTTAGATCAGACTTGTATTTTAGTTTATATGTTGCATTTCAGTTTTCTATTTTATCTCTTTTTTTTGTATCATATCGATCTATTATTACATTATGTTATAAAAAAATTGGTTGACATCCATCCTACGAAGTTCTTACTTTTAGGATTGACGTTATCAAGAAACCCACTCATATATCTAATAATCAATTTCTTTATTGATTTTTATGCATTATCAGACAAAGTCATCTAGCTCATTGTGAGGAGGATATCTCTTTTGCACATGTATCCATTATCATCTCATCTAGAGGTACCTTAAACCCTCTCATATTAGAGTTGTTTGTTTTCTCGTTACCATTTTACTAATTTGAAATAGGGATGAGAAGATTACATCAACATTCTCGCATGTTTGATGGGACTCACCCTTCTTTGGTGAGTTATTTAATTGTCTTTCATCTTCATTTTCATCTTCCATCTCTTTTTCTACTAACCTTTGAGCTAGGAGCTTTTATTTTTCTACTTTCTTGGTGGAGCATTTTTTTTGGATCAACAACGCATTTTCTTTCTTAAAATTAAAATTAAAAAGGAAAATAGTGTTGTCTAGGTATTTCTTGTTTTTCCATATTTTCTCCTTTTGCATTGTATTTCCTTTCTTGTCTACTTGACTTCATCAAATTTCACATTTCAATTTTGGGATCTAAAAATAACCTCTTCATTCTTATTTGAAAACATAATATAATTAGGAGGTTAATACTTTGCATTCACATCTTCCACACACATCCAAAACACACACATCAACCTACACATCTTAAACATATTCTTCCAGGTGGAACTATTGGGATTTCATCACCCAATAAGAAAGTCACTACATTGTTCTATCCGTGTTATAATTTTTTTGGCTATCAAGTATATTGGTGAAGTGTCTAACACCCTTATCTTTGCGGTGCGTGGAGTGCGGGAATAGGACCCAATATCATGCCACGTACTAGTAGTCATCACATATTTTAGCCTCACATACCTTCGGGTATATCAAGGATGCCAGCTAAAACTACCTAAAACCATCCATAGTTTGGCCATTTCCTAGGCTCCCTTCAATCCCATTTTCTCTTTTTCCCACATTTTTCTAATAATCAAGATAACTAAAAATTTGTTGTGTGATTTGTTTGAACTAATTAATAATCAACATAGTTTTATTTTATTGTTTTTTCATGCCCGTTATTACACATTCTCAAGCAATAAAAATGGAACAAAAATGGCATCAAACAATATTCCTACCTCTACTATTTTGTCCCAACAAACTTTAGCACTTTCTATCATTACTTCCACCCCTTTTGTCACCTCTTCCACAGTTACTCAACCTATGGTCCTCATCTCCTCTCTTCAAGAGTCTCAAGATATCCAATCAATACCCATATTGAAACCAACCCCTTCCTTTATCACCACTTGGTCCCATCTAGACCAGCTACTCCCCCATCCACCACTTCTATGGGGACTTTTGGACCTCCTACCATTCCTCATGGATGTATGGAATTCCAAGAGATTCTAGATGCCAATCTCGTCACTTTGCATGATTACCTTATTTGTAATTCTACCAATCTCCCCATCAATGGTCCCCCTCTTTAAAAAAAATTATTCCTATCATTCTCATCCCGAGTCTACCCAATTCCATACGTCGCAACTCTATGTGCTCTTTCCAAGAACCATGAATGAACTTTCCATGGCACAACGTGAGCTTGGCTCTCACCAATCCTCCTCCACAATTCTCCAAACCCATAAATCCACTCAACTGGTGGATCACATTCCTCCTAATATTCATCATATCAACACCACCCATACTTCATCTATCCCCATTACTTCTTCATCTATCGTCATCACTACCATCCCCACCTAAACTTTATAGGACTCTCACTTACTTCCTCGACTTCCAGAACAACATCATCACACCGTGATCACAATTTCTACATCTTATGTACATGTAAACATTATCATCTCACAACCTCATCCTTCAAAATCTATTCAAACCCACCAACCTCCCCTTAGAAGTGCTTTTCGCTACTCCCTTCCTAATCAATCTACTCAAGTGTCTCAACCATCCCATACTTATATCCCTACTCATCTTGTGCAAAACCAATCTATCTCTCAAAACCAACAAAATCTCATCCATCCTATTACATGCCTATCTCCCAACCACCTCAGATTTCTCATCCAATCCAATCACAACCATTCAAAAATCCCCCTCCTTATCAGCCACCTCCTCAAATACATACTTACCAACAATCCCATCAATCTCATCCACAACATCACCAATATATTCCACAACATAATCCATCTACTTCTTATATCCCACAAACACATCCATCTACTTCTCATCCATCCACATCTAATGATCTCATGCATGCGTTATTAAGTATATTGACCAATATTAAAGCCATAACTTTGGAATCCTAAACCCCCTTCTCTTATGAAAAGATCTATAATGAACCCATTCACCCATCAGCCTCCCATGAAAACTTATCCTCCACATTGGGAGCTCCCAGAATTCTCCAAATTTAACAGTAAGGAAGACCCACAACAACATCTTTGTTCCTATAGGCATGCATGTTACCTTATTTCCCATGATCAAGATCTTATGCTTCATACATTTCCCATGTCGTTAGTCGGACTTGCATTGGATTGGTAAAACGGCATTCCAAAACATTCTCTATTTTCAATCACCCAACTCACACAACTATTGCTAGAGAAATTTTTAATTAATATTGTGTGTAAGATTACTATCATAGACCTCTACGCCATTAGACAATTTGATGGCGAATCTATCATGATTTATTTTCTAGATGGTGTGGCATAATCAACCAATTTTCCTTCTCCCTTCCACAGACTAAATTAATCAAACTCTTCTCATGGTCTTGTGCAAAGAATATTTCCTCTACTCTTTAAATACAATCATTCCAAACCTTTGAAGAGGCATTCACCATGGCTCATAAACTCAAACTTTGTGCCCTTGAGCAAGGCCAAGTCAAACTTTGATCAAATAAACCCAAGCCTAAATTTACTAAGTCCTCCACACATGGTGAAAAATATAAGAACGTCACCAATGCCTTCGTGGTTAAAACTTATTCTACATTTACTTCTCACGCATAGCATTCTCAAAGGGATCCTATACTACCTCATAACTATACCCCCTTGGGGAATCCTATAGTTCAATATTCGACAAGTTAATAATGGTCCATCTCATTCAAATTCCTCTCATTCAACCCTTGTATGACTCATGACCCAAACTAGCATGGTATCGTGAGGAACATTATTGTAAGTACCATCAAGTTTGTGGTCATGACATTGAGAAGTGTCGCACTTTCAAATACCTTGTCCAAAAGCTAATAGACCATGGTGATCTTTAAGTGGATAATCCTAATGCACCACCAAATCATCCCCTTAATGTCTTCAAACAACCCTTTCCCAATCATCCACCAAACAATCAAACTACACCTCCCACATCTCAGGCACCTAATTCCCACACAATCAATACTATAAACCAAGATTCACTATCATCACATAAACCCATTATCTCTTCATCCATTACACCCATCTCTATTTCAAATGATCCTCCTACAACCACAACTTCATCACCCACACCTATCTCTACACCTATTGTAGCTACATCAACTACATCCACAACTATCACACCCACACCAATTTCAATTACACCTACTTCCCCATCTATATCTACTACATCCATTCCCATCACATCTAGTTCTTCACCCACATCTTCTCCAACACCCATCTTAATACCTTCATCACACATTCCTACATCCATACCTACTTCCACAACCACATCTACTACTATGATCATACCCACATCAACATATGAACCCATATCCATAACTATACCACCCCTTAAGACATATGCTATGGCGACACCCTCACTTAATACAAATACAAACAATAATCTTATCTCATCCACAATTCCAATCACCCTTACACCAAAAAACCCTAGACTTATGGAATCGACAACCCCTTTTGATCTCATAAAACATATTATACAAAAAACACTTCCATCTTAAATATCCAAATCTACCAAAATATCTACATTACCCGGTCTTTCCTCTAAAACCTTCAGTTGAATTTGTTATCATTCCGCCAAAGGTAAATCCTCACAGATAAGATCTAAGATCCTTTGCATAGCCATTCAAAAACCCTCACACACCCACATGAAAATTTGGATCTCCCCACTCCCAAGTCTAACCTCCCTAAATAATCTAATATCACAACATCACTTTTAGGGACATATCCTTCTATTTTAGGGCCATCCCCTTCATCCAAGACCCTATCATCAAAAACTCCAAATCAAAATGATATGGTCCTCCTTCCAAACCTCATCCTCCTTCAAAATTTTCCATATCCAAAATTTTTAAATCAGAATTCAAACCATCCAAGTCCCCAACCATCAAAACCAAATCTAAGTCTTCCAATTCTCCTCTTCAAACTATACTTGAACCAAAAATATTCGCTTCCTCTTCCAAATCTAAATCTAAGTCAAAGGCACCCATCAAGCCTCATAAGAGAAAAGTTCCTCTCTTTCCTTCTTCCACTATCCATAAATCTAATTCATCTACAATCCACACCACCCATTCTTCAAAAAATTCCATTAGTTCCTACTCATATATCCTTCAAACATCTGCAATCTCTCTTCCCCATCAAATATTTTGACCCACATGGAAAAAAACCATCATGGTTTGATTCTAATGTCATTTTTCCTACCATTGTACCCATGGACATGATACTAAACATTACAAGGCCCTCTAAAATATCATCCATAATCTCATTAAATAAGATGATCTTCTCATCGAAGAGGATCACCCTCTTCCCTCTACAAGTTCATCGTGACTAATTCCACTCCACCCCAATCTTCACCTACTAAGACTTTTAAATATTCTTATTCATCCAAAACCTTCATTTCTTTTCCCCCTCCGAATATTACTTCACCCAAAAAAGGTCCCCCTCTCTTTATCAATATTATTCAGATTATCAATTGCTCTCACCCACATAATTTTCAATCACCTTCTCAATCTAAACTAAACATTGTTATCACCACTCCCTCTAGTGAGACTACTCCCCCTCTCTCATCAAAAGCCAAAGTATCTATCTTAGCTTCCCCATGGCCTAGTGTCATTGAACAAATTATTATGAAATAACTTCATCATGCCCCAATTAATATGTTTCTCTATGAGATCATCCAAATCACCCCTAATCATATACAATATCTCATGGAATCTCTAAACCGTATCCCTACCCCTAGTGATGAGACTCAACATTTTTGGCTCTCGTTGGAGCACTCGCTACTTTTTCCACTATACATTTTAACAACTCCAAAATTCTTGACATATCACATGAGGATCATGACCTACAACTTTTCATCATTGTGTGTATCAATGATACATTCATCGACATTCCAAGATAAACAACAAATCTAGCATAAATATCATCTCATCCCACACCTTTGATCATCTCCCCTAATTTTAATGGCATCTAATCACCTACGGTCCTTCATGTTTTCAATGACAATTTGGCCCCCACTTTGGGTTTGGTCATTCTTCTTATCGTGTTAGTGAAAACTCATCCATGAGAGATTTTACATCATAAAAGGGAGTTTCAATACAATATATTACTCAGATGACCATGGATCTACACCATGTGTTGTGTTCCTTCCACTCTCCATCATTACATAAAATACAAGCATGAAGGAAATATCCTAACCCTCTCTATAGACACTCCTCCATTCAAATCATGTCACATGACGATTCATCTAAAGCATCCACTAGTTCATTTTTCTCTACATAAATTCCTAATAAATAATATATCCACAATTTGATGCAATGTCTCTCACTGGGGGAGTATTATCTCCTCACCCTCAATGCTTTTCCCACACCTCATCAACTTGGTAGACCTGATAAAGATCTAATGTATCAACCTAATGTTGCAGATATAATTCCCTTTGGTCCACCTCATCTTTACGTAAATCTCATAAATGATGGCATCGATCACCCTTCCTCTCACATCGATACTCGACCACACACCAAGCCTTATGCTAATGGATTTGAATTTCTTTACAACAAATCCTTTGCATACACATATCTCCATCACTGTGCATGGAAAGGATTTGGAATGGGCTGTTATAAACAAGGAATACTTGACCTCATCATCAATCAATCTCATAATACCCATGAGAATTTTGTGTTGGGTTTTAAGGAACAATCTACTAACTCTCTCACATCTTCTTCATCCTCATCACTTTGGGACCGGTCACCATGTACAATAGAAAAGTGACAAAGTAGCATGAGAATCAACAAGTAGCCTTTCTTTGTACCTAAACTCCCGAGGTGTGCCGAGATAGCCAAAGTGGAAATAAAATATATGTGGGTGTAGACAAACTAGTTGGGTAATTTGATATTCTCAACACACAACAATGGGATCTACGAGTCTAAGGAAAAGAAAGCTCTCCTAACCTGAATTGGTGTAATGGATCATTCAGATATAATAGTTTCTCGGAGGCTCCAATCAATGTCGAGCTCTATCGAGATCCTATCTATTAGCCTGTTGGATGTGTGGAAAGTGTCCTATAGGTGCTTCGTGTATATTTCAGACAAGGTCATGAAAGTGGTAGTGAGAGGTGTAGTAGATTTGTAGGGAACTATGGGTGGTTTTCTGGTCTAGCCCATAAAATATTAGCTTGATTGGCTTCTATATTTAATACGGAAAATTGTGTTATGATATCTAGCAGGAGTGGTGAAGATCTAAATACCAAAGTATACGTAAACTAGTGTCAATATTTAACTAATTAGTAGGCCCATTGGGTTGTGGGACCTAGGGATCACAACCATGAGTTTGTGGTTATTGTGGACCTATTATGGTCATGTGAAGAATCAATCTCTTCTTCCAACAATCCAATAGTCATAAGCCTTTTTAGCTTCTATGTTTAATACCAGGAGTTGTGCGATCTTCTCATAATACCTTATGGGTGTTCTAGCAACTTGTATACATAATCTTGTGTCTATGTCAATGAGAAGGTCTCCTACATTTGGCTGTGGAACTAATGAATCACAACCAAATAGTTTCTCTCTTTTGGGTTCTTGTATGGTCATGCGGATATCCTATCAAGGCAATCTATAGTTGGGTTGATTTGACCAAAATGTGTATGCTTTTTCATCTTCAATATTCAATTCTCTCAATTGCTCACTAACTGCTTGTGGATTTTTTTGTTGTTTGAAAGACATGAATTCTAAGACCTTGATCTATATTAGTTAATGTTGTGAAGATATTTGTCTGAGGTATTACTGGTTTGAATACGTAATCCTTGGGCTCTCTAGGTCCCGTAATTGTCATGCAAGAGATAACCAAACTTAATTGAAAGAAATAAACGAATTATGAAAGATATATCTACACTATGCTTATATTCCTTTTTTTTGTATTTTTGAAGATATGAGTTTGAATGAAATTTAAAGAGTGACTATTCTACAATATTAAGATAACAAAAATTAATCTAATAATGGAATTAAAACAAGTAAGATAGCCAGATATAGCTATTTTCCTATGCATTTGTGAATTTATCCTAAATATTAAATAACTAACTAATTTAATTGAAAAGACCTTCAATCTTACCTCAAAAGTGAGGAATAAATCACAGCTTCTCAGAAGCTATCATTCCCCACAACTTCCTAGTAATACTAAAAGCAAGCTTAACTGAAATAAAATGATTTTCTATTCTATTTGATATATTGTAACTACAAATTTGACAATTCAAACTTGGATTTTACAGAACAACGGAAAATCTAGTTGTATTGTGATTTGTCCCCTCAGTGTGATCTCTTTGTTCCTTCATGTTCTCGTGAATCCAAAAAAAGTGGGAATGTGACAAAGCAGTAGTGGGAGAAGATGTTCAAACAGTGGCAGCTTGGACGTAAGCCAAACAAAATGCAAGTAGGAGAAGGATAGTGCAAGAGAACAGAGCTTGACTATGCGATTCCTAGTGGGATTGTTACAGGGATACAATACAAGCACACTAAAATCTCTAGGATCTATACTTCCTGTGAAAAAACAACCTATAATTCTAAGAAGAATCAAGATTCAAATGGACATGATCTAGGACCAGAACTATGGAGCCTTGAACTGAGAGGCTGAAAGCTTTACAAAATCTAAACTTGTTGAGACTTATTGAAGAACTTCAAAACACACTGAATAATAATTCATAGAAGGAGAGGGGCCATTTTCTTGTAAACAAGCTTGGTATTTATAGCACTTTGATTTACCAGAGGGTAAGTTTGAATTGAACTCTTCTATTATAAACAAAGAGGAATTACTATTTACCAGGTGGCTAAAACTTAAATGCAAGCAAGAGTGGTTGAGAAATACGAGTGCCACTTGATTTTTACATTGACAAAAGCGTCAAAAAGTTATGGAAAATGCACATAGGACCGCCTTCCTATGTAGGGGATTGGTTATAGGACCACCACCCTATCTTGGGTGGCGGTCACGGGACCGCCGCCCAGGCAGGTGGCAAGGTCCTGAAACTAAAGACCAAAATGCAAGGAAAGAGAGGAACGGGGTTAGAATAAAGCATGCAAAGGTTGGATAAGGAATTTTAGGATGCAAATGTATACTCAACGTGCTTTCTAGATTTCGAACACCTTGTAAAGAGATTTGAATCATCATTGGGGTTTCTGTAACCTCTTTTTGGCAGTATAATACATATAATTTTGGGTACGTACATATTGCCCCCTCGGAGAAGCGTTTCAGCCATGAAGGGGCATAAAACAATGGGTCCGAGTATGGTGGTCCTGAAATGGGGAGTTAGAAGCTATACCTGACATACCCATGTGTCACAATGTTGCCATCCAGATTCCCGCTATCTACAAAATGAAAAGAGGACTCAAGTGTAGATAGATAAAGAAATCGAAAAATAAACACTAAATTAAAATGAAATGAGGACTTACCATTTACATGGGGATAAGAACTTACCTCCATTGCTCCAACTCTGTGAAAGAACATTCAAAACAAGGTTAGAATGTATATATATATATATATATAATATATATATATATATAATGAGCTCATTTTCCTATTCATTTGTGCATATCGATTTGGTAATTTTTGAGCTTTGGGACCCACGGTAACCATTTTCGACGAGAGTGGTCAAAATGTTCATTGTGAGATCGTGATCATGCCTCCGAGAGCAGGACATCGACCCACGAAGTCTTAGGTTAGTTTTTCTCAATTCATTGTTTTTAAACCTAAAATATAAAAATGTTGAAATATTTGTCTTGGGGGGTTATTTTCAAAAATATTAGTGTTAAATGAGTCTCTAGGGGCGCCCATAAGGTAGGATTTTATTTCATTCAAAATGGTGTATTTTGCCATTTTTAGGGCTTTATGGGCATACGCGAATCGGCAGAGGAGACCGTTGCCCACGTAAAGAGTGGCAACACAGGACCCGCCCTATGAGGGGCGGCAGCATAGTAGGACCGCCGCCCTTAGATGGCGGTGGTCATGGAACCACCACTCTACATAGGGTGGTGGTTCTGGACAAAAAGAGAAAACAGATGCCTTAATTATTTTTACATTTTTGACATTTTTCTATGTTTTTGATGAGCTTATCTATTGGATTATGTTGCTAACTTGCTCTTTTTCTCTATTTTGGGTGGATGCAGGAGGAGTATATTAGGTGGAGCAGAGAGAGGGAGTGTGATTGGCTCCCGACAGTGTTAGACATGTTGACCCAGGAAGAGAGAGACACTTTGCAGAGGGCCGGTATTTTGAGGATTTCACAGGTTCCTCATGTTGCTCCTACTAGTCACATATTGTGTGACTTATTCTCGTATTGGGATGCAGACCAAAATACTTTCCAGTTTCTAGGTGTTAGGGGTGAGTGGACTATCACTCTACGGAAATTTATCGTATACTGGGGGTTCTAATTCTTGGGAGGCAATTGTCTCTTAAGATAGTAGGATCTAGGTCTCAGATGGTTCAGTGGGCTACTTATATGGGAGATATTGTTGTCTCCTTTGGCTCGAATAAGGGGGTGAAGGTCTGATCTATTGTTGCTTCTCATATCCCCACCATCCGTAATGCTATTATGGGTATCTTGGCCTCATGATTCGATTGGGGATAAGGGAGAAGATACTCTCTTATACTTGTTGGGCTCCCATTATTACACAGATTGAGGCCCATGGCCGTACTTATGCTTGGGGAGTAGACATTCTTGGGACTACGTATCATGACTTATACAAGGTGGTCAAGTTATAGGGGTAGTCCTTGAGTCATCCCACTCTAGTTATGAGTTGGGTGTATGAGCGCATCGTCCCCTATGGGAGGGGTGTACTAGCAGAGGATCCAGGGGTTGTTAGAGCAGTGAGGTGGATAGGGATGACAGTACTCAGGATGCCACATCAGCCAGTGGCTTCATTGACTACTGTAGATATGGAGGCCACTCCTTATCAGGCCATGGTGGGAGTATGGGGAGAGGAGACACATACATTGATTGCCTGCTCTACTATAGGTCAGTTAGTAGATAGGATAGAGAGGGTGGAGGTCCACCCATTTGATCGAGTCCCTCAGCAGTTTGGCCTCCCATATGTTGATATGCTTCCTCCAGTGGGGCCAGTGTACAAGACTATTCATGAGGCCTAAGGAGGTCCTAGAGGAGATTGAGGTTGGACCATGGTTACTCTTGGAGTTCCTATTGTGGTTAGGCGGGTGGTTCGGGCCCGAGGGGCAGCCGGTGCTCCTCGAGCACCCTTACTTTAGATCGGAGTTGCTCCTACTTTCAGTGGGGGGAGGATGAGCCTGTTGATGTGGACTCAGACTCTGAGGAGTTCATAGGAGGGGAGATTGATGAGGAGATGATGGGAGAGGGAGTTGGAGGTGAGGCTAGTGGGATGGCTTAGGAGGATGATAGCGATTTTGAGTGGCATGACACTCATGATATCTTAAGGGCGGAGAGGGCAGAGGTGAGTGCGGAGAAGGAGACCTTGGTCTCGAGGAGTTGCCTTCTCAGGACTTTGAGGGAGATGATGAGTCTGTGGAAGGATGTCATTTCTTTCCAAATCTTGGGGAGGCTCCACATTTACTTGGTAGCGTCATTAGCAGGCACAAATCCTAGAGATCCTACCTGGATGCCTAGAGATCCGAGTGAGTTACTACTCTTTTCTCAACCTTGTTAGTTAGGGATGTTTAGTTGATATTTCTTTTTTTTGTTTTTCTTGTTTTTGACTTGTTTTTGGTGATTTTATAACTTGTTATGTCCCTTGTTTATTTGTAGTGACTACTCAGAGATGACGGGATTTGATTCGCTGGGTATGTACCAACACCTTGTTGGTCCCTTTGGGGAAGACTTGGGCTTAACTTACCGAGGATGTCAAAGATCATTTAGAAGACCGACACACTAATGTGTTTTCCCCTATCTGGAAGGTAAAAAAGTTAGTGTCCTCCCTTTGTACTGAGCTAGCTAGATATAAGACTATTGAGCACCTGATGAGGTGGAGCTATTCTCGTAGTGAGACCACAGCTAGTGGCCGTGATCATGAGCACTCAATTCATTCAGATCATCATCATAGCAGGAGCCCTAGATGTGATCATGCACCCTCCGAGGGATCCCACAAGGATTGAGAGGCCATTTGGTCTTTTTGTAGTGATTTTGTTAGATGTTTATATGAGTTGTTTTTGTATTTTTCGGGCTCATTGAGCATTTTGACCATGCCTAGTGCATGATGGCATTGTATGTAAAACATGATTCTTATATATATATATATATATATATATATATATATATATATATCTTTTCTTTTTTGGATCTAGATCTTCTTTGTATCTAGAGTTTTGTGATTCATTTCTCATGTGTACACTATATGTTTTTAGAATCTTTGTTTTTATATGCTTTTCAAAATGTATGTAATGGATGACAGGTGATAACAAGTTTTGAACAGAATGTTTCTCTTTTTGTTTGTAATGCTGATATGTGATGATGCAAACATATTGTAGTACTGAACTTTTGGCTTCTTTGGGCAATGTTCATTGCTTCTTCTTGTTTTGGAAAAACATGATGAATGTGTAGTGATAATGAGATGAACTTTCCCCACTCCTAACTCCACGCAACTAGTAATATGTGAGGGCTTAACACTGAGAGTTGGGAAGGGCACAAATTGTATGAGTTTGATTGAATGGAAATGATGAGAGAAAGACAAGGTATTGACAGAAACCAAATTTAGACCTACGTACTTATTCCTACTCAAAACTACTACATAGTTCAGAATGCAACTTACTTTCCAGTTTATCTAGACTTAGATCCATGGATGGCAATTTGGTTGACAAAATCTAGTTTTGAGGATTTGATCTCTTTGGAATTTGGATACTTAATTTCACTTAATACACTTTGCTTTGCATTTTTAAAATACTAAGATTCATTAACTTGGTGTGAATGGACCCCCTATGCCCTGCCCCATGCTACTAGTAAGAAGTATGGGCTTATCACCGAAGGCAGGATATAGGTGAGTAAGGGAACTTCTTTCCTTTCTCAACCTCACACCACTAGTAAGAGATGCGGGCTCATCACCGAAGGTTGGTGGGGCAAAGAAGTGTGTAAAATAAAATATTCTATTTTGTTTAGTATTTTTTATTTAATTTGGTTTTGACATTTCTGATCTGTGATTTTGGAGTATCCTTATTTCAAAGAGACGTAAGAGGGATAGATGTGACACCAAGAAGCTTCTAGAATAGACCGTAGGTAAGAACAACTTAACCTAGTAGAAAAGAATGAGTATGACCAAGTATGCAGGCCTTGGTATGGTTTTTGTCAAGATTTTATCTGTCAGATTGATGAGATGATTTCAAAACCATTTGATGATATTATGAAAATTAAAGAGATATGATTTGAACGCTTTTGCTAATATTTTCAGAAGCTTGTAATAAATTGCTTAAGAATAAGTTCCTTTGACCACAAAATTTACGAAGTGAGTGAACAAAATGAAATAACTGAGTGACTAATGTAATGCAGGTAGACATAATGTATAAAAATGGTGATGTTCATGACTTATGTGTAAAACTATTTAAGATGCAAGAAATTGATAGTCTCATTGAATTCCTCACCTTATAATGTACACAAGAGATACGCACTGTTTCCATAGTCTTTCATGACTTGGTATGGGCCCAACCACTTGGGCTAGAATTTCCTTCCTTCGTCGGTTTTCTTGTCAATCTGGTTGTCTAGTCTCAGAACTAGATCTCCCTCATATATTTCTCATTCATAGACCTTTTTTGTATTTCCAGCACATCCGGTCAGCATAGGATTTTTTCATTGTTCAACATTTAACTTGGCCTCATCAAGGCTTTCTAGTTGAGAGAGGCGTGCCTCTCTATAGGCTTCTTCTCCCAAGATCCCTTGTAATGAGATGTGGAGACTGGGTATTTCAACCTCAAGTGGGAGAACTACTTCTGCCCTAAATACCAATGAGAAAGGGGTTGTCCCTATTGGTGTTCTTATTGACGTTTGATAGGCCCACAAGGCCGGGTATAATTTTAAATGCCAATCCCGTTTGTTCTCCTTAACTATTTTGAGGAGAATAGATTTTAATGTTTTGTTTGTGGCTTCAGCCTATCCATTGGCTTGGGGTAATAAAGAGAGGCCATATGATGGTTTATCTTGAATTTGCTACATAACTCACAAACCTCGTCATTCTTGAAGGATGTGCCATTATCTGAGATAATGACTTGCGGGACACCGTACCTACAAATGATTTGATTTAAAATGAACTTAGCAATTACAAAACCTAGTACGGTGGTGAGAGGCATGGCCTCTACTTATTTAATAAAATATTTTGTGGCCATGATTATAAAGTTATGGCCATCTGTTGATGAGATAGATAATTTCCCTATCAAATCTAGGCCCCACGTGGAAAAGGGCCATGGAGTTGCGATTGATTGCAGAGCCTGTGTTGGCATGTGAATCTCATGGGAGAACTCTTGGCATTTATGACACTTTCACACAAATTCTATTGTATCATGTTCCAAAGTGGGCCAGAAATAACCCATTTGATGTATTTTGTGAGCAGTGGCATGGCCACCAAGGTGGCCTCCACATATCCCACTATGGGATTAAGTAAAGAATATTTTTGGATTCTTCTATGTCAACACATCTTAAAATAATTTTGTCGAAGGCTTTATGATAGAGAACCTATCCTAAAATAACATATTTAGTAGTGATAATGTGTAACCGCCTTCTTTGTTGTGATGTGGCACTTTCTGGGTACGTGTGGTCCATGATGAAATTGACAATGTCAGTGTACCAAGGACATATAGAGATGGGGGGCCTGGTTTCGAAAAAATAGATGCACTCATCGGGAAAGTCTAGATCTACTAGATTGCCTCCATCTAATGGATTTTTAGCTAACCAAATCTCTACAATGATTTGTCCCTTAACAGAATTTTGGTTTATAAATGTTAGTTCAAACTCACCCGTCAAGGTTATGAAATTTCCAACCTTTTTAGATAAAGACCCTTACGTGAGGAATGTCCGTAAGGGATCTGTCTTTACAATGACCCTTATTTCTTGATTAAACATGTAATGTCTTAAATGTTTTGTTGCGAAGACTATGGCAAAGCATTCTCTTTCTTCCTGTGTGTAATGTGTTTCATAATAAAGCAACGTCTAGCTAATGAAATAAACTACACGTTCCCATTTATCATTATCTTCCTGAGCCAAGATGTAGGCTAGTGAGACATCAGTAGCCCATGAATATAGTATCAGAGAATGATCCAATCTAGGAGGCATTAGCATGGGAGGAGACAACAAGAAGCGTTTAACTACTTCGAAGGCCTCGTTGCATTCTTCCATCCAATCAATGCTATAATCCTTCTTTAATAAATTGTTGATTGGATGAACAACAAAACTTAAGTCAGGGATGAACCTTCGAATTGCACCGAGTTTCCCAAGAAATGATCTAATACCAAACTCATCTGATGGTGGAATCATTTCAAGAATAGCTTGGATTTTGGCTGGATCAACATCAATACCTCGTGATGATATAATGTAGCCTAGAAGTTTTCCTCCTGTCACACTAAATATGCATTTATCTAGATTTAATGTGATGCCATATTTGATCAATCATGAGAGAATGATATAGAGTACTTCTGGGTGATCACAGTGTTTCTTGGCCTTGGCTAGCAATTCATCTACGTAGGATTCCAAAATCTTATGAATAATTTCATGGAATATGTATGTCATTTCCCGTTGGTATGTAGCACCATTGTTCTTAAGACCGAATGGCATGATGGTGTAACAATAAGTTCCCAAGGAGTTATAAACGTAGTATTGGCTTGATCCTCTTAGATATTTTGATTTTATTATATCCCGAGAACCCATCCATGAGAGACAAAAGCTAAAATCTAGATGTTGCGTCAATAATGACATCGATGGATGGTAATGGGAAGTCATCTTTAGGGAAAGCTTTATTAATGTCCCAGAATTCTTATGCAAATGTGTATCTTCCCATTATTTTTTAGAACAGGGGACGATATTAGATACCCATTGTGAATAGTCAACTCTGGTTTGATGAATCCCACCTAGAGAAGTGTCATTACTTTTTCACCATAAAAACCACTTTTGGTTTCATTGGTATCGACTTTTACTTAATTGGCTTTGCATCTGGTTTGGTGACAAGATTGTGTACCGTGATATGTGGTGCGATTCCTATCATTTCTTTGTAATTAAATGCAAAATATTTTTGATGTTCCTTGAGGATCTAGGTATGTATTTCTATCTCCTCTAGAGTTAATGAGGATCCCAACTTCAAAATATTTGGTTCTTCCTCCATTCCAATATTTATGTCAATCGTTCCTTCAATTAAGGAAGCATTGCCTTCTTCAAATTCAGGCGGGGCCGGAGGTAGTTCCAAACCTTCTCCATTCTCTACCTCGTATATTTTGAGATTATTTTACGGGGGAGATTCTATCATGGGATTTCCAAAATAGGAAGAGGAAGATGGGATTAGGGAGAAATCTACTATGTGATGAGCGAGATGTAATTCCGCGTAGGAATTTAGATATCCAAGAGTGACCCTATCGTTGTCAAAGTGATATAGGATGGTAAACTCATTCTCAGCTTCTATATGTGTCAAGATCGGGGTTATTGGTATTTTACGCACCAATGGTTTAGTACAAAGTGATACCATGAAATTTGTATTTTCCAACTCACTTCTTGGAGTGAAACGGGAAGCTAAGGTTGCTATTGAATCAGCGAGAAGGTTCTATTCTCATGGGATTTCTTTGATTGATATGAAGTCAAATCTCTTGGTTAGATATAATACTACCATTTTATAGAGTTGTAAGTGTTCAGATCTTGTCTCATATACCTCAGATACTTGGTTTGTAACTAATTATGAGTCTCCTAATACTCTAATGTTATCAATGCCCATCCTTTTAGCTATAATGAGGCCAAGGAGGAGGGCTTCGTATTCAGCCCCATTGTTTGTACATTCAAAGTTTAATTTAAAGGAAAAAGGTAGGATCTTTCCCTCGGGAGAAGTAAAGATCACACCCCCCTAGCGCCGAAATGACATCTAGCTCCATCGAAGTGGAGGGTCCAATATTTTCTTGGAAAATGGATGTTGGAACATTTTTCGTGTCTTCTTATTTTGCCTCACTTACTTCTACCATACAAACTTCATCTGTTGGAAGGGAGCCAATTCCTAGGGTACATCATATACCCATGGAATCAAATGGTAGGAGAATAGGTAGATCTTTCTCTAGTAACTTGAAATTTTTGTGGTAGTTCCCATTAATATTGTCTCTATGACATTCATCTCATTTTTGAGTGTCGGAATGCCTTCGACTAGATTCGTGATTTCTAATTCTGTTGTAGGTATCAAATTTACTTGTGGCTTTGAATTGACTGGTTTGTTAAGTTGATTCATTGGGAAATCAAACTCAGAGTGAACACCTAGTCTCTTTTTCAAATCTGCTAAGTGTATGTCAAAAGGTTTTGGGTCACCTTGTGCCACAAATATTTTTCCTAGGTGTAAAAATCTTATTTCCTGGAATAATGTGGAAGGGATTGCCTTCATGTGATGTATCCATGGTCAATCGAGAATCATATTATAATTGGTTTCCCGATCTATAATATAAAATTTGGTGAGGACTGTCTTGGGTCCTAAGGTGACTGGTAACACTATAGTCCCAATTGAAGTGGCCTTGAGGCTATCATAACCCCTTAGCATATTTCGTGTTGTGGAACAATTTGTTTCTCCATATCCTAGATTTTGAAGAAAAGTGAAGGGGACTATGTTAACTATTGCCCCATCATCAATCATTGCACACTTAACATAATTATTGTAAACCCATACCTACAAATGCAAGGCTAGGTTGCCTCTACATGTGATTTTAGTGTCTGTTGGCATTTTACTTATATCAAATATAAACTCAGTATCCCTATTTGGCTAGCCCTGGAGGGTAGATGTCAAAGTCTACATGGTTTACTTGTGTTTCAGGAGGAGGAGTGATGTTAATTAGATGACCAAGACCTAACACTTCTAAGAGAGAAGCTCTATGGGTGGGAGAGTTTTTCAACAAATCCAAGAAGGAAATGTGAGAGAAGGTCTTTGTTAGGTCATTAATTAGATCGTAAGCACCTATAGGTTTCACTAGTGTTTGTTGAATATTGTCTGGTACTAATGGGTAGGTTAGAACTGGTTGAGAAGAATAATCTCACATTCTTGTTATGGTTTCTATGTGTAGCTCGGTATCTAACTCTACTAGACCAACTATCTTGGTTTGTGGTTGAGTTCCTAATTGGGGTGCGACCGGTAGATTTGATGAAGTTGAGGCTTTTTTATTGTTATTTCCTGTCATAACACCCTTGTTCATCCCGTTTGGATCTAACATATTATTGTTAGAGTGATTTGGGAGAGGATCGTTGAAAATCTTGAGGGGTGCATTTTGAGGGGAAATTACTCCCGTATAAGTGTTTGGCATGGGTAATGCAAAATTTGTTAAAAACATATCTATAAAGATTTGTCTTTGGTCTTCTAGAAAATGTTGCATGAATTTATTGTAGTCACAGCAAGTCCTAGTATCATGGCCTTGAATCTTGTGGAAACCACAATACAAGTTGGGATTATAGTTTCGAGGTTGTTGGTTTGAAACTTGTTGTGGTCCAAAATTTTGACTAGGTTGTTGGTTGTTAGAGTTGAAATTTTGAGGTTGTTGCCTTTGGTTTTGGTTCTTGGTATCCAGTTGGGTTTCGGATTGGACCTTGTGTTTGGATTTGTTTTTGTTTTTGTTATTGTCGTGATGGACAATTAAAATCCACCACATTGATTGTTAGAGTAAAGTTATTATTTCGTTGATTGTTAATGGGTGGTGAGATGTTCACAACGTTTTCCCTTTTAACCTAGTCTGTGACTCCATCTGTTGTAACCCTGCGGTTTTTGTTAATAATTTTGGGTCCTTGATTGGTATTCCCGACATTAGGATAAGTCATAGTGTTTTGATTGGGAGTGATTAATTTCCCATTTGTTCCATATGTCTTACGGCCACTGTCTATTGTTGCTTGATTGATTCGGAGAGCACTCTTGAGTACTTCATCATAAGTCCTTAGTGGGAACTTATGGACTTCTTCCTTTATCTCTCTATTGATAGAATGAAGGAATAAGTCACATAGTTCCATTTGATCCATGTTCGGAGCACTTGCTGATGAGTAGAGGACTATACGCCATCTTTGAATGAAATGAGCAGAATATTCATTGTGCTCTTGTTTAATATGTAAGAATTCCTAATCCATGTTCTTAAAAATTTGTTCATGTCAAAAGCTTTGATAAATTATGACACAAGTTGTTTGAATGAGTGTATCGAGGCTTCAAGTATTCTATAATACCAATCAAGGGCAATACCCTCTAAAGTCTTAGGGAATATCTTAGCAACAACCACATCCCAAGGGAGCAATTCTCGAATGGCCGTGGCATAAGCCTTGATATGTGCATTTGGATCTCCCTCCCCCTTGAATTTAGGCAAATCAAGAAGAGGTCTTGGAAGCATGATACTTTGTATGGTGAAATCTAGAGGTTCTTTTAAATATTATGAGTAAGTCCCTACCGCATAGGTCTCAACCATCGATGGTGCTTGTTGAGGAGGGAAAGGTGGAATGGGTTGTTGATATGGCATAACATATGTATTTGTAGGAGTGTAAGGAAACCCCTATGGTTGAGAAAACATCCGGGAGAAGAGAACATATCTCCCTATGGTGATTTTGAATAAATGTTTAAATAGGGAGGAGCATTGCTCTGATATGGGTTGTTTGGTACTAAATCGGGGTATCATACTTTCAACTGGAGCAACATTTGAAAACATGGTTCTAGTTGGTGTTTTTGTGGGTAGTTATATGATTATTGAGGAGGCATGCCTAACATTCCTGTTCCTATGAGGAGGTCAATTTGACTAGGATAATGCGGAGGGTTGGGAGTTCCCGCTTGCCCCGAATATGAAGTTTGATTTTCTTGAGCAAGTTCTAGTCCTCTGACCCTCTCGACCAAAGTTGAGATGACCTCAATTGGTGATGGCCCAGTGTTTCTCCTTGATGGTTGTTGTGGTACTCTTTGAGGTTACAAAGGGGTATGGTATCCTACTATGAATTGTTCATTACTCTACCTGAGTTCACCAAGAGTATTTTCCATTGGTGGAGGAATGGGGGTATTTTCTTGAAGCATGATATCGGGTTGTGTTTGCAAACTCCCTAGAGATGGATAAATGTTTTGGAAGTGTTTCTCATTTCTAGCATGTTGTGCTAGGTACTCATCATCCAAGAATGGGAGTGAATCTGATTGCCTACTGATTTTTGGTCTAAATAAAAACTTGAGGAGATGAAATGGATTCTCCAGTAAATGTCATATTGTTAGATCCTGAGGGCTCTGATTGTTGTGTTTGTGTGAGCTGATCTAGCTCCTCAATTTGGAATGAAGAAATAGAGCTAGTTATTTGAGGAGTTTTTGATGACAAGTAGTTGCTTGAATAGTTGTCGCCCATGTGGAAAGTGAGGGTACACTTGATTGTCTATTTGTTTCACCATAATATGCTTCGAGACCTGAGAGAGGTCTACCATATGCATCGTATCCGACATATTTAGGGGGTATATAAATACCCATAGAATAATGGGAAGGAGTAAAGATGGATGAAAGAAATGAAAATGAAAAGGGATCGGTTATTGCGTTTCACTTGAATTCACCAATTTTATACAATAGAAAAGTGACAAGCGAGCATGAGAATCAACAAGTAGCCTTTCTTCGTACCCAACCTCCCGAGGTCATGTCGAGACAGCCGGTGGAAATGAAATATATGTGGGTGTAGACAAACTAGTTGGGCAATCTGATATCCTCAACACACAATAATGGGATCTGCGTGAGTCTAAGGCAAAGAAATCTCTCCTAACCTAAATTGGTGTAATGGATCATTTAGATATAATAGCTTCTTGGAGGCTCCAATCAATGTTGAGCTCTACCGAGATCCTATCTATTGGCTATTGGATGCATGGAAAGTGACCTGTAGGTGCTTCATGTATATTTATATTTCCAGACAAGGTCATGAAAGTGGTAGTGAGAGGTGTGGTAGATTTGTAGGGAACTATGGGTAGTTTTCTGGTCTAGCCCAGAAAATATTAGCTTGATTGGCTTCTATATTTAATATGGAAAATTTTGTTATGACATCTTGCGGGAGTGGTGAAGATCTAAATACCAGCATACATAAAATGGTGTCAATATTTAACTGATTAATAGGCTTCTTTGGGTTGTGGGACCCAAGTCTCACAACCATGAATTTTTGGTTGTTGCGGACCTGTTATGGTCATGTGAAGAATCAATCTCTTCTTCCAAAAATCCAATAGTCATAAGCCTTTTCAGCTTCTAAGTTTAATACGAGGAGTTATGTGATCTTCTCAAAATACCATACGGGTTTTCTAGCAACTTGTATATGTAAGCCTGTGTATATGTCAATGAGAATTTCTTCTATGTTTGGCTGTGGAACTAATGAATCACAATCAAATAGTTGCTCTCTTTTGGGTTCTTGTATGGTCATGCAGATATCCTATCAAGGCAATCTATAGTTGGGTTGATTTGACCAAAATGCGTATGCTTTATTGTCTTCAATATTCAATTCTCTCGATTGCTCAGAAGCGCTTGTGGGTTTTTGTTGTTTGAAAGATGTGAATTTTAATACCTTGATCTATATCCGTTAATGTTTTGAAGATATTTGGCTGAGGTATTACTAGTTCGAATACGTAATCCCTGGGCTCTTTGGGTCCCATAATTGTCATGCAAAAGATAACCAAACTTAACTGAAAGAAATAAATGAATTATGAAAGATATATCTACACTATGCTTATATTCCTTTTTTTGTATTTTTGAAGATATGGGTTTGAACAAAATTTAAAGAGCGACTATTCTACAATATTAAGATAATGAACAATTAATCTAATAACGGAATTAAAACAAGTAAGATAGCCAGATATAGCTATTTTCCTGTGCATTTGTGAATTTATCCTAAATATTAAATAACTAACTAATTTAATTGAAAAGACCTTCAATCTTACCTCAGAAGTGAGGAATAAATCACAACTTCTTAGAAGCTATCATTCCCCACGCAGTTTCCTGGTAATACTGAAAGCAAGCTTAACTAAAATAAAATGATTTGCTATTCTATTTGATATATTGTAACTACAACTTTGACAATTCAAACTTGGATTTTACAAAACAACGGAAAATCTAGTTATATTGTGATTTTTCCCCTCAGTGTGATCTCTTCGTTCCTTCGTGTTCTCATGAATCCAGAAAAGTGGGAATGTGACAACGGCAACAAGAGAAGATGTTCAAACAATGGAAGCTTGGATGTAAGCCAAATAGAATGCAAGTAGGAGAGGGATAGTGCAAGAGAATAGAGCTTGACTATGCAATTCCTAGCAGGATTGTTATAGGGATACAATATAAACACACCGAAATCTCTAGGATCTATACTTCCCGTGAAAAATAACAACCTATAATTCTAAGCGGAATCAAGATTAAAATGGACATGATCTAGGACCAGATGTTCAAACAGTGGCAGCTTGGATGTAAGCCGAACATAATGCAAGTAGGAGAAGGATAGTGCAAGAGAACAGAGCTTGACTATGTGATTCCTAGTGGGATTGTTACAGGGATACAATACAAGCACACTGAAATCTCTAGGATCTATACTTCCTGTGACAAAACAACAACCTATAATTCTAAGAAGAATCAAGATTCAAATGGACATGATCTAGGACCAAAATGCAAGGAAAGAGATGAATGGGGTTAGATTAAAGCATGTGAAGGCTAGATAAGGCATTTTAGGATGCAAATGTATACTCAACGTGCTTTCTAGATTCCGAACACTTTGTGAAGATATCGAATCATCATTTGGGTTTATGTAACCTCTTTCTAACAATACAATACATATAATTTTGGGTACGATACGGTCACCTATCGGTGTGGAGGTGAAAATAGGTCCGTCCCTCTTTGATTTCCTAATATGGTAGAGGAAGATTCCCCTACTATTTACATTCTTCGGATGCCATCGACAACCACTCCATCCTTTCCTATATGGGGGTAGAATATTCCTATCTTCATAAGACCTTACCATTGGAAACATCCTCCCTTCTCAATGAATCCACCATTGACATCAACATAGGGACTCGCAAGATCCCCACATCCTTAAAGTTGGTCAATCCCTTGATCCACAATAGATTCATTATTTCACCACATTCCTTTCTAGACATAGCCAAGCCTTTTTGTGATCATATACTTGATATGTTTGGCCTTGATCCTTCTATCATCATTCACAACATCATCACCATCCATAACACTAACCTTGTTAAGTAGAATCTTTGACTCATCTATCCCCATGTTTCCCTCCTTGTCAAAGAGAATTTGTAATACCTTGTTTATTCCAACTTCATCATTCCTATTGACTACCTGCAATGGGTTTCCAATATTATACCCGTTGCCAAAACATCTACAAAGCTCCGTATCTACACTAATTTTTGATATTTAAATATTGGTTTCAATAAAGATGACTTTCCTCTTCCCAACATTGACCAGCTCGTATACCTCAACGTAGACAATGAGATGATTTCTCTTATGGATGGATTCTCTAGGTACAATTAGATTCTTATCACACAAAAGGACCTGCATAATACCTCTTTCATCACTACTTGGGGGACCTTCTTTTAGCATTTCATGCCCTTCGGTTTGAAAAATGTGGGGGCCACCTACCAAAGGCGCTTATGACCTACATCTTTCATCATCTTATCCACAAAATTGTAGAGGACTATGTCGATGATCTCTTTGGTAAATCCAAGCATTGGTGGGATCATCTTTTCATCCTTAAAATACTCTCCACATGTCTTATCCAATTATTCTTTCATCTAAATCCACCCAAGTGTGTGTTTGGAGTTCGACTAGAAAACTCATTGGCTTACTCATTTTTATTAGGGGTATTAAATTTGAACTTAACAAAATAAAAGAAATCCTCAAGATATCCTCTCATTACAATCTAAAGCAGCTTCACAGTCTTCAAGGTTGGATTCAATCAATCTGTCATTTCATCTCACAAATTTTTGACTACTGCCAACCTTTCCATCATCTCCATCACAAGGACATCTAATTTCATTGGGAAGATAACTATAAAAATCCTTTAAGATATTATCAATATCTTATATCCCCACCTATGCACACACATCCATGTGAGGGGGAACATTTATATCTCTACCACCACTCATGCTTTGGGTGTCATATTGGTACACCACGATTAGAAAGGAAGAGAGAAGATCATCTTTTACATCAGTCACACTCTTTATGAATACGAGACCCATTACACTCGAAACTAAAAATTTGTGGTGCACCCTCTTCTTTACCACTTCCAAACTTTTTCATTATCTCCTTAATCATAAAACCTTTATTTTCACTAGCTTTCATCCTCTTAAACCCATACATTCAAAACCTATCAAAATAACCACATCACTTGATGGCTCGTGCTCATGACTGATTTTGACCTAGAGTTTATTTCTCAAAAATCTATCAAGGGTCAAGCTATCACTAATCAACTAGTTCAAGCCACTCAATCTGATAATCATCTTCCTCACGAGTAATTTCCTAATGATTCTATCTTTTCCATTGATCGTGATTTTTCTCCCCCTCTGCATGACACTTTTATTTTATAGATATAAGAGTCGAAATGGAGAGGCACCAGTGTTATCATTATTCCTCTTTGGGATACTCCTATCCCCATTGCTTACAAGCTTAATTTCAAATGCACTAACAACATGGCTAAGTATGAAGCCCTCATCTTAGGTCTTGAAATCGCTATCATGTTTGGCATTCAAATCCCTAATATCTATGGTGACTCTAAGCTCGTCATTAATCAAGTCAAGGGCATTGATAATTCAAAAATTAATTCCTTTAGAAATATAAGAACATCATCAATTTTCTTCTTGAGGTTTTGACTTATACACCATTGAAATCTTTCCTCACTCATCTAATTGATTCATAGACACGATGACATCTCTTACTCCTCTCATCCAATGGGCAATAGATGAATCCAAATTTTCTTTTTTTGTTCATCATCTCAATAAACCATCTCATGTTCATGAGATTCCTCATATCAAACATGTTGACACTAATCCTGCGGATATTTGGTATTCTCAAATCTTCAATTATATATCTCCATCAAAACTTCCCCCGATGTATGAAAAAAGGTATGTGATCCTTACTTCAATGCGCTAACTATTATGTCATCCTGGTGGCATCTTCTATAAACACATATTTGATGGCATATTTCTTTGTTTCCTTAAATCTCATAAATCCACTCGTGTTATTCGCAAATTCCATGATGGCATCTGCGGTGGTTATTTTAGTGGCTTATCCATCACCAAGCATGTTCTTCACTTACACTATTATTGGCCTTATCTCAATCAATATTGTTGTGAGTATGTTAATAAGTGTGTCAAATGCCAACAGCATTCCAATCTTATCCACATTCCTAGTCATGCCTTCCAGTTTACTCAAGATATTTGGCCTTTCTCATAGTGAGGACTTGACCTCATTGGCCTCATCAATCCACATTCTTCTCAACGCCATCATTCTATCATCACCACAACCGAGTACTTCACCAAATGGGTGGAGGCCATTCCACTTGCATCCATTAAAGCCAAAAAAATTGTTGAATTTTCTATCAACACATTATTTTTCACTTTGGCATTCCCTGTAAAATCATCATGGACAATGGAAATTCCTTCAAAAACAAATATCTTAAGAAGATTTATGACTCTTTTACTATAAATCTCATCCTATGATCTCCTTATTATCCTCAAGCTAACATTCTAGCCAAATCCACTAAAAAAACTCTCCACAATATCTTTTCTAAGACATTAATGGATCTGGTCATAATTGGCATCTTCATATCCCCTTCACTCTTTCGTCCTATTGGACTAGCATCTCGCACCTCTACGGAGTGCTACTTTTTTTGTCTATTCTATGGCTCTAAATTTTTTATTCCTCTTGAAGTCTAAATTCCATCTTTATGTGTCTCCCTCTATGACTTTGTCTCGACGAGGACTATCGTCAGGAGTTTCTAACACAACTTAAATTATTAGATGAGCATTGCTTAGTTTCTCTTCAACATCATCATGTTTATCAAGAGCGTATAAAAATTTCCTAAAAAAACATCTCAATGAACACAACTTTAACATCGGTGACCTTGTCTTAAAGGAAAATCATAATTTCACTCCTTTAGAAAGGATTCATCATGGAAAGTTTTCTCCCAACTAGATTGGACCATATATTATCACACAAAAGTATGGGTTTGGGGCATATTGTTTAGCATCTATCAATGGTGAAATAGAAACGAAACCTCTCAATGTTGTGCACTTGTGACCATTCAATTGCTTATATACCTACCAACATAGTCTTATTCATTTCTTAAAATATTCCTTCAAAATCCTCTCCATCTCTCTTGTAATGATTTGGAATTATGTGGTCTACCGTCACTTTCCTATATATGACCTTGAATATGGGCACCACAGATTTTCCCATGGTATATTCCTTATAGACACATTCCTCCTTCTAGGTGGGAGCCCCATAATCATTATATCTAAAACCCTCTTATCTACCTACTAGAACCATGTTAAGGGTCTATAGGTGTCACTTGTACATCTTATTATCCCCTCCCCAAGTGGTTTAATTAGCTATTCCCATCTCTATCCTACGATAAAAAAATTCTATATGTTCCTATCAAAAAGCTATAATATCCCAAAATAGATTGCTCCCTTAAAGGACAATTGTTCATAAAAAGTAAAATTGTCAAAAGTATAGACTGATCCCTCAAAGGATAGCTATCATGCATATCCCATCCTATCATCTAAAAAGTCAAATGAAATATCAAAAAGTAAAAATCCTAATCTAGACCATGCCCTCAAAGGATGGCTACTATTTTATATCATGATAGTAGAAGGCTTCTCAGATTGATCATCTTTCCAAATATCAAAAGTACAATAAAATATAAAAAAGCAAAGCATCCATGGAAATCTTCCTGTATCGATCAACTTTCCCATCTACTAAAAATTCCCACATTGATCAGTTTGCACCATATTGCTCAGAGTTGGGGCATAGACATAGGACTTTCATCTAAAGAGAACCTATTTTCCCCGTATACAAGCTCCATCTTAACACCTTTTTGTGTCTACAGTAGGTCTATGATCACACATTCTATATTTTTCTCATGATCTTAAGTTTGACTAACTATCATTAGTTATGTGTTAACATCTATCAATGGTCACAAGTACAATGCTTTGTGGTGTTCCCTTTTACATTTACCTTCCAATCCTATTCTAAGTTATCCTCTTCCACATACCCTCCTCTATATGATGAAGTGTATTTTCTTATGTTTTGGTCACCCCATTGAATGACGTATTCTCTCCCATTATGATCTTATCTTCCCCCTAAGTCTAACTCATGTCATCTCACGTCTAAACTAGTTTATATTCTCTAACCCTATTAGAATCCATCACTTCCTATCACCATATATACCAACTCATCATTTCTACTCTAGTCTAAATCATGTCATCTCATATCTATCTAATCACAAATACATATATTATGTTAATCTAACATAAATCACATCAGATCAATCCTATCATATAATCATTTTCTCATCTAAATCATCACACACTTAATCAATCCATCATATGACAACATCCAATCAATATAAGAAAATCATGAAATTAAAACATCACTTCACACATCGAGATTAAATCAAGACATCATATCATCAAATATAAATCACATATGACATCCAAAACTAATAATCCATGTTATAATATAAAGTAATCAAGTCCATCACATGAATCATCATACACCTCATATAATCCACGAAAAAAATCATATATATACAATTTTCACTAGATACTCGGTGAAATGAACATCAAAAAAACTTAGTATAAAACCTTTCCCCCAGGGTAGGTGCCTACACATCTCTCTATCCATCATCACCTCCTCCATCTAGGCACGAGACTCACCTCATCTATGAAATTTTAGTCATGCTCCCGGATGGATCTGGTTACGTTGAGCTCCTCACTTCCCTACTAAGTATGTTGCATATCTTGGTACATCTCATATACTTTATGTCACTATGTGCTCATAATAGCGTTACTTTACTCTTAATACCTTGTAGTGGTCTAGTGACATAGTAATCGAAGTTGTCATCTAGTTATCTCCCTTTGACATCGTTGGTGTCTCGCCCCTTGATACCATGACTATAGGACCAAGATCTCCGAATCTGCCCTATAGACCTCCCTCTCGTATCCTATATTGGTCTCTCTATTGAATAGGTAGGCCCCTCTCCTGATGTAATATTGTTGCCTCCTAAAAAAATACATCTCTCTCCTATTGTGTAGTATCTTTCTCTTTCCGTAGTCGGGATATCTATGTTGTGACCCCTCCATCACCACCCTCCTCTCCTTTAGGTACTACATTCTCCTCTCTATTGAAACCTCCTTATCTAATCCCAACTCTGCCCTCTCCTCCAACACCTTGGCTTCCCATGCCTCCTTCATCCACTCTACAAATCCAACCCATACTCCTACACCATTTTCGTTGTCTCAAGGAATTCCTACCTCCTCCAATGGATTAGCCATTGTAGGACTAGGAAAGTCCTCTATACCTCATCTTGTATGTATGACCCCAAACCACCTCATCACTCATGGAAATTATACTTCCTCCACCATCTTGGGCTTCTACCCCTATACCCATCTAATCTACCTCATCCCATATAATTGAATGTCTTCCCCTGGCCATGCAGGAAACTCTCCGAATGGACATCATCTAATTTATCCACATCTAATCCATCCAATCTATGTGTACTAATCATATCCCCTCTCTACTCTATCTTCATGAGCCTTATCGGCTCTCCATCACAAAAATTCAATTGATAACTCAATGTGGTCTCCTACCACCCATGGAATTCTGGTGGTGTGATCATGGAAATATGCTTATAGGCCCAACAATGTAATAGGAACCCAACATCTAATCTTGACCTCCTCTCATCACATACATCCATAACTCATGGTATACCTAAGCCAATAATGTTGTGCCAAATGAAAACACTATCCTATGATCTACTATATCTACAAGCACCCCCACCAATGTCCATGGAAATATCACTCCACTAGAATTTGGAAGTGCATAACATGAGATAGCCATTATAATATACATATCAATTTTTTCATCATTGTCCCTGGCTCAAATCGATTCTCTATGTGGAAAGCCACTAATGTGAATGTAATATGTGGGGCATCGGCTCCAAATATTTGTATCAATCCACCCAATATCCTATTAGGTGTGATCATCTCTATCAACTCCCCTAGTATCAGTATACTCACTATGCGGTACACATCCTCTATTATGACCATCATCTCCCGGGTCCCTGAACCAAAATGTGCCAATCCACACATCCCACCTGTCAATCATTTTGATCATCAAACCCACATCCCTTGGTGTCCTCTGGTAGGGTCATGATCCACCCAAAACCACTATGGTTAAGTGGTCCCACTCTACATTAGTAACGTCACCCCTTATCCAATTATACATTTGGAACTCTATGTCGGAAAAATAGTGTGTCTCTAGCCTCTAAAACCCATCCAAAAAAATTATTCATTAGCATCTTAACATAGATCCTTTCTCATCAAAAATTAAAATATTCATATCTTATGTTAATTGACACTGACCTAATCAAATTGACACCATCTAGCCTTGGGTCACCACTTTAAGGCCCCGATCGATGGTGACCATGTTGTCATCGACAATTGCCCTTAGTGTCAACCCCAAAACTTGGAAAAATGTAAAAATAAATAACATACAATTAAATAAATTAAAAACTAAGTTAAAGGGATTAGGAACTTACCATCCTTTGAGTCCTCTGGTGCTTCCTCGCTGTTATTTTGGCCTTCATCTCACTCAAAATCTCAAATCTCTTTTTCACTCAAAGTTCTCAATCATCAATTCACACAGTAAAAATGAGCTTCATCATCTGCCTCTACCACTTATATAGGCCATCGACCCTAGTCTCTGTCAATTAGCTCTGGTTGTCATTGATCTAACTCTAGTCACTATCAACCTATAATAGTCGTCATCAACCCAACCCTAAATGCTACCCCTTGTCCTCTTTCACCCAATCCTTATTTGAAATTTTCCTTTCTTCCACTTTTGACTTATGTGTTGTTCATCACATATTTTTATTTCCCTAAGAATTATATTAATCTCACCACACATCCCCAATCACATCCAATTGTCCATATTACAATCATCTTCATGTCCCCCTTAGGGCACCATATTTCATCCTAAGCCCACCGTTATGGCCATATTTTATCTTCATCCCTGGATTCATATTTTCGATTCCTCATGTATGAAGGATATTACATCTACTTTTTCCCCACATTTTTGTGACCCTTATCTCAACCATATTTTCATTTTATTACGCATATTTTTATGTCTTCCTTTGACCTATAGTCCCACGTCTTGTACATCTATTTGAGTGGACTCCCATTGAACTCCCTCTATATTGCGTAAAGTGGTTTTCACGGACTCAAAATTTTATAGGAAATTATCTTCGTCTCCATTGAGGTCATACTTTTTTCCCTCGAAGTGATTATAAAATCACCACCGTATTTTTTTTTTGTTTTTTATCTTTCTCCACTTAAGGCATCTTATCCTAACTTATCTCATCTTCTTTATTTTCCTCATCTTTTCCACCCTTTTATATCTTCATCTATTTCTTTCAAACTCATGATCAATTATTTTTCACACCATTGATCCCTAATTTCAAGGGGAACACCTCAATCATCATGAGCACCTAAATCATCATCATTCTATCACTTCTCCTTTTTTTTTCTCATGGCTTTCCCAACACAAACCACTCGTTAGAAAGGGACAAATGTAGACAACAATTTTTGGTATCACTTGTCCTTCATCCCACACCTGCTCCTCTTTGTCATCACTCTCCTGCATACATACCTCTCTACCCACTTAAATTCCTCTTTCCCTTCTAAATTCAATCTATCCCTTTAATTATCATTTTCCACCTTAATCCCATCCTAATCATATCCTTAATTTATCTTCCATAATAATCCTTAATTAATCCTAAATCCCCATTTAATCCATTTATCATCCCTAAATGCCCCTTTTTCCTCCATAGGCATTTATTTAATAAGTTTATCTCCCCTTTTCCTTTATTTAATATTTTCCACCTCTCACCTACCCTTTTATCTCCCCTAGGCAACCCTAGTTCACATTTACCACCGAAACCCTAATCCACTTCATAGGGACTCCTTGTCTCGAGTTTATCAATCCTCCACAGCCCAAACCAATGGTATTACATAGTTTTTGGTGACCCATTCAGATCACCACCGACCCTATAAATACGCCCATACCCTTCCTCTCTTAAGGATGCATTTTTGAGACTTCAATATTTCTTGAGATATTACCTTTGTTTCTTGATCTTCTTTGCATCTACTATCACCATCTTAGAGATACTTTGGATATCTTGTGCTTCACCCTTAGAGATTTGAAATCCTATCTTTGTCTTGCATGCTTAGATCCACCATTTCCATTCCATCACTCTTCCTTATCATATTTTTTCAGTTCACCATCCATCCCGAGTCTTGCCTCCACATTTTCTTATCTTCATTTCCATCCACAAATCATCATTTTCAACCATATTTTTCGATCAAATCATAGATCACACCCATTCATCGTCGACCTTACATGGTCGTTGTTGAACTAGTTCTCATTTGTTTGGCCTTCTTTCATTCATTTTTCTAGTCATTTTTTCATGATCCCACATCCTTCCACATCCTCTAATCTTTCCATTCTACACACATGTAATTTCAAATCCCAACTTTATCATAACTAGTCGATGTCGATCGGCACCAATCTTCTTCAAGCTTGTTAAGTATTTCTCATCTTTCATTAATATTATTACATATTTTATGTTCTCATCGAGATCCGGACTTCTCACAACATTTCAGCATTATCACCTATTTCAGATCAAATTCTAATTCATCCATATCTGCTCATTTTTCTTACTATTTGGCTCCTCCTATTACAGTTACCATCGATTGGGTTCATCACTCTCAAGTCACCATCAACCCACCCATGTTTGATTTAGTTTGCATTTACTTAGATCATATCCACATTTTACTTTATCTGTTGCATTTCAATTTTATGTTTTATCTCAAATTCTACTGCATCATATTAGATCCATCATTAATTTATTTTATAGAAAAAATGGATTGAAATCCATCTTAGGAATTTCTTACTTCTTGAGATTGATGTTTTCAAGCAACCCACTCATTTATCTACAAATCATTTTCTTTGTTGAGTTCTCTTCATTGTGTAGGTCATTTAGCTCACTGTGAGGAGGATCTCTCTTTTACACATGTATCCATCGTCATGTCATCCGGAGGTACCTTAAACCATCTCATATTAGAGTTTTTATTTTCTCATTACCATTTTACTAATCTGAAATAGGGATAAGAAGATTAGATCAACACTCTTGAATAATGATTAATGCAAGTTTGGTTTTCCTCTTTCCCTCTAATACAATGTGTTTGGTGTGAATATTTCACCCTTTTATATATTTCATGTTATTCTATTCCTATGCATTTGGGTGAGTGCATTTTCATGATTCATTTCTTTCATCCATGTCATCTAGATTTGGGAATAGTTCCACCTTATTTTGATGTTATCAGTACCCTTAGCTTAGGATTTATTATTTTATGCATCTCTCTCCCTAGTCCCTTGAAATTGTTAGAGTAAGAATTAGTTGTATGAGTAGTTTAACATTAGAAGCAAGTTGTGTTATGTGGGTTTTCCCAAATCCGCATAACAAGGAATCTATCCTTCTTCATAGGTTGACCTCATTTTTGTAAAACTCACATTACAAATAGCATCCCATGTTGCCTCAAAATCCTGGATCTGCATGATTCGAGTAGGGTGTAATTTTAGCTCCAACATGACATTTCTACTCTATGGAAACCAAATAAGCCCCTCTTATTTTTTGAATCAAGGATGCACAAGTAAATTTTTATACCTTCAAAGAAAAGAGAGTGAAGATAACTTATTAGTGGTTGACATTTTTTCATATTTGGGGATGTTGTTAAGAATAAGTTTCTATTGAGATGTAGGTGGTGAGATATAAATGAATTGGTCTTATTCCATCATTCCAAGTAAAAGGAAAAATGAAAAAACTTCATGATAAGAAGATGAAATATATGGTTTAAAATTTGAATGAACCATGAGAAAAAAATTTATATCAAGATAATGGGATGAGAAGCTATTTCATGACTATGAAGAAATATGATGAATTTCCCACCTTGATGGAGGAATAGTAGATGACATGTGGACTCTAGAATTCTATGGAAGTTGTTCTACTTTTGTATCTAGTATTTGTGTTGTTCTCACTTCCCCTTCTATTCAATTATTTCCTTTCTCATATAAATTATAGTTTTCAAACACAAATACCATTGTTGAGTATAAAGCCATATTGCTTGTGCTAAGAGCTACTAAAGAGATGGGAATAAAAAAATATAATTTTGTGGGTGATGAGTTGTATAAATTACTTTCATAAGAACTCATCTTGTTTATTTTAATAAGGCTATTGTAAACCATGTCTACGTATTTTCAGCGAACATTACTGAACATTATCATCACAACATTGAACTTCTGGCATAATTACTAATTAATATAGTTATATCTAGTTATCTTTATTTTTTGGTATTATGTGTGTATTTATTTTTGTTATACCAATAAGATGTTTAGATGATGATATGTGTTGATGCCACTCTTGGTTCTAAGAAATTTTCCATATGCATTAAAGGAATCGTCTACAACCACAAAACCTATTCACAACAACTTGTATGTAGCGAAAGGAAATCATCTACAGAAAATAACCCATGTTATGAAGATCTCTTAGAACATGAATTGATGGCACTCAATTCTTTACATATCATTAGAGAAGCGGTTACCACATGAACATGTAAAACTGGGAGATAACTCAATCTTTGATCTGGTCATTTATTGTAAAATATTGAAGAATTGATTGATTAAGTTAACAATTGATTCAACTAGTTGATTATTAGAACATTTATTGTATGTTTATTATTTGAACACCTATTCGAGTTATGTAACTTATTATTGAATCTCTCATGGTTATGTTGAAGATATTTCACTTGTTCTATTGAATATCTCTCACTTAGTTTGTTGAAACTCCTTGTTGTATTCTTCTTCTCATGTCTTGTTATAAATGAGAAGGTATAAAAGAAAGGGCTGGTGTTGGTAATGAACATTATTCATAGATTCATTATACATATACATTCATAGTCGATGTAGAGTCAGAAAGGATATTTCTTTGATCTTATTTTCCTTGATGTAATGATTATGCAAAGTCAATAAATATCTGAGTTATGTTCATTAGTTTCTAGTAGAAGAATTTAGGAGGGATTAGCACCCAAGTCAGGGCCCACTTGTGGACTGTTAAACCCCTCCATTGCTTTATTTCATGCATGTTTACCTAAGGAATAATTTAGTTTCTGTATTTTTATTTTTAATCTACAACTTTGTCTTAGTGATAACATTTTGAAACCATTCATTTTCAGTTAAGTTTTGTTTACTTTCAGTATTGTTGTGACAATTATTTCTTTCTAACCTCTTAGATCTAATGTTGCTTTACATATAGTACTAGAAATATTTCAATTCTATGCTCCTTGATTTAAAAATTAAATGATTGTAACTCAATGTATAACATACTAATTGTTGCAAGTTGATATACACCACCATTTTTGGTGCTGTTGTCGGGGATATTGTCAAGTTATAGGAGTTTTTGTGAGGTTTTGTATTTTTTAATTTCTAGAACATACTAGGTTGTAAAATTCAACCTTCAAACCCCCACCAATGAATGTTGATTGAGTTGAGCCAGTTGATGTATGCATCACAAAAAGATGCCCATAGTAAATTCCTACTCAATCCTCACATAGCTTAAATTACTTCGATTCGAATAAGACACATCTTCCTCTGTATAAGGTTTGCTAGTAGAAACCCCCTCAAAGTGAGATTTCTAAGGTTGTTCCTGATTATCCAATCATGGTAGAGGAGGTGAATAAAAATGTGGAAGAAAGGGCAAATACATTTGAGTTACCTATCTCCAATAATAATCGATCTGCTATAATGAAAAACATCTCTCCTTGACTCTTCCTAATTTTCATGGATCTGTAATTGAATACCCAGACACTTTCTTGTTTGAGTTTGATGTATTATTCATAAGTTATGACTATACAACTAATTCAAACAAGATGAGCTTGTTCCCTGGTACACTCAAGGATGAATCCTTGAGATGGTTTATGGGCCTAAGAAGAGATATTATTACTACTGACGGTAGATGAAGGAAAATTTTTTTCACCAAATACCAATAATATTATAGGCCACGTAGTAGAGGAGCTAATGAAATCTTTAAGATCTCACGTAAGGAAGATGAGCCACTAGAATATTACTTAGAGAGATTCCTATTTTGTGTTCAGAAGTCAAGACACACAAGGTTACCTCCTGAGTCTCTCAAGTTACTCTTCTTAAAAGGACTCGGTGAGGAAGATATGGATGATTTAGACTTAATAGGAGTTGAGGACATCTCCAAGGACACTTTTGATGAGATTTTGAAGCTTGCAGGAATTATTCTAGAGTAACCATGAAAATAATAAGAAGTGCTAGATCAAAGGGTGGATCAACTACCAAAGGAATTGGGGATATATCTAAATCAAAGATTGTAAACATGTTTAAGAACATGAAATAGGAAATAGTTAATGACATGGCCACCCAGCTTGATGCTCTTCATGCAAAGAAGAAGAGAAAGGATGCGAAGTAACATTTAAATATTTCTTCCATTCTTACGGAAGAAATAAATATAATTGCATATGCAAGGGATTGGCTAGCATTACTAAAGGGAAGGAGGATACACCAAATTTCAAAATGATAGAAATGGAGGATGGGAAATTTTTCTACATTTCCCAAAGGAAGCCATGGCCGCCAAGACAAGGAGGTATATCATAAGATCCCATGCCATCTTTTTAAAATTGGGCTAGTAGTTCATATGTTCAACCCCACCTTGGGCTAATACTCAATAAGGATGGGATCCTTACTCTAGCCAATATCAATAGCCATGGAAAACTCGAGTTCTCATGATAAAAGTGGTATAACCCCTTATTCATGGCGGTAACCTTGGAGATGAGGGTTGTCATAGGGAAATCAACCTCCTAACTACCAAAAACCTACTAGCAACCTCCCTACCCACAAGAAAGCTTTGATGCCAAACCCCTAATCTAGATCTTAACCAATAAATTTCCATCTCAACCAACACCTAACCCCAATAATAAAGCTTATCAACCATCCTACACCATTGAATCAACCCAATACTTTGCTTATTCATTTGATGTCAATAATATCCATCTCCTCTCATGAAGAACACTTCTCCCTCCAAGTAAACCCATAATCATGAAGATTGCGGATGAAGCTGCAATTGCTATAAACTTATCCACAATAAATCCGAGAAGATGTTGTAAGTTGATCCATGTAGCGGCATGAACATAATTCCAGCAAAGGTAAAATTATAATCAACGGACTCCCATTTCCAGATAGATTACAAGAGAAGAAATCTGATCCTAAATCATATTCTGATTCTAATTTTTCAATCAATTAAATGACATTTGTGTGAAAAATCCACTCATTCAATCCATCAAGGATGTGCCTATCTACAACAAGTTGATTAAAGATCTATTATCAAAAATCTAGGAATAATAATAAAACATCAATCCACTTTACAAGTCATTAGAAAATTGGTTGACATCATGCTTTGGAACTTTGTATTACCCAAGTACATAGATCCAAGCATTCCTTTGGTAAATGTTACTATCAATGGAGCTATAATAAATAATACTATGATTGACTTAGGGGTAGAAATCAACGTCATGGCTAAGAAAATCATGCATGACCTAAAGTTGGAAGGAAAAAGGCCAACAACCATAGTATTATAATGGTAGATAGATCAACAATGAGGCTGAAGGATTCCTTGAGGAAATTGTTGGAATACCCTGTTGATTTCAATGTCCTACAGCCAAAAGAAATTTTAGGAGGTTATCCTATTATACTAGGAAGGTCATGGTTGGCCACTATTCATACATTCATAGGGTGTAGATCTAAAAAAATTATCATCTTAAATGGAATTGGTACCAAGAAGCTTATGCTCTATCCTCCTGCCCAACCATTGAATGACAAGGATCAAATGATTTGGGTTGAAGAACCATAAGTTGATAAATGCATTGTATAATAGCTCATGATGTTGGAAAATTCTTACACTATTGAAGATCATGAGGAATATTTTGTGCTCTATAATATTCTGTAGAACAAATATGGAAGGAATGAAGAAGTTGATGACAGATTAAGGTGCTTGAGCTATCCCTTGAACCAATTCCTACCACAGCAAAGCACCATGGATATTCCAGGTAAGAATTGTATTTTTCACCAACTTCTTCCTCATGACTACATATTAAATTATGTTAGTAGCAACATGTGTTCAATGTTGGACCTCTCTAAGCAAGTAGAAATAACACCTAGGAGGCCACTAAATGTAAGCAAGATGTTAAATAGACAACAAGATCAATTGTTGATTATTCTTCTTCAAAAACATAAAACAACATTTACTTGGGATTATGGTGATATGTGTGGGATTCATCCTAGGCTTTACACTCATAAAATTTACATTAAAGAATATTGTAAACAAATCAAATAGCCACAGAGATACATGAACCCATTAGTAAGAGAGATTGTGAAAGATGAACTACAGAAGTTACTAGATGTTGGATTCATATATCTCATATCAGACAGCCGATGTGTATCACTTCTTGTAATTGTACCAAAGAAGAATGGGAAATGGAGAATATGTGTGGATTACATAGAGTTGAACTCGGCTATAAAGGAATATCACTTCACATAGCCCTTCATTAATTAGGTACTTGATACCCTAGCTAGAAATAAATACTTCTTCTTTCTTGAAAGATGTAGTGGTTATAATCAAATCCAGATTGCACCAGAGGACCAAGAGAAGACAACCTTCACATGTCCATGGGGGACATTTTCCTATTCAGTTCTCTCATTTGGCTTGTGTAATACACCTACTACATTCCAAAGGGAAGTCTTGAGTATCTTTTCTAATTTGAAAATGACTACATGGAAGTCTATATGGATGACTTCATTATTCACGGCAATAATTTTTATGAAGCTATGAAAAATATGGATAAGGTCTTGAAAAGATACAAGGATCACAATTTTTCCTTGAGTAATGAGAAGTGCTACATGATGATGTCTAAAGGTATAGTGTTGGGGCACTACCTTTCCTCATAAGGAATTCAAGTTGATCCAAAAAAAGGTGTCTATTATAGTGAACCTACCCACACAAAGGAAACAAAAGGATGTTAGAAGTTTTTTAGGACATGCTAGATATTACACAAGGCTTATATAAGACTTCAACAAAATTGTAGCGCCACTTTTTACATTGTTAGGAAAGGATGTTGATTTTTGTGGACTGAGTGTTGTGAAGGTTCTTTTCAAACTTTAAAGAAGATGCTAACTATTGCTCCTATATTGAGAGGACCTGATTGGAACCTTCCTTTTCACATCCACACAAATGCATCAAATCATGTTATTGGAGTTTTCCTAGGAAAAAATATGGAAGTATGAACTATGTAATATACTATGTCAACAAGAACTTGTAACATGTAAAATTGAACATACACAGAATAACACCCTACTCTAATGCGGGTGGCCTCGGATGGAGTGGATTTTACGGGGTGAGGGTCACTAGAAAAGGATTTCTTATCGAAGTTATATATTCTATAAACAAATAAAGACATTATATCATAGGATATCCAGTGTCCATTCACACTACTCATGTTTTAATCAAGTATCTAATAAACAAACTAGTAATAAGCATTAGAATCTTAAGATGGTTACTCCTCTTACAAAAATTTTATGTCACCATATTGGACAAGCCTAGCAAGGAAAATGTTGTAGCATATTTCCTCTTAAGGATGAAGACTAACGGTGAAGATCAAGTAGTTGATGATTTCTTTCCAGATGAGCATTTAGTTGTTATTTCTACAAGAACACTTTGGTATGTAGACATAGCCAACTACTTGGTCTCAGGGAAAACACCTCCACATTTCTTATCCTCGAGAAAATATATTTAGTTGAAAAAATTTTACTTTTTCTTGGAGAGAGGGATTTATATTTCATACAAGACAAGATAAAGTAATGAGAAGGTGTATAGATGATGAGGAGATATTTGATGTCCTTAGAGCCTGTCATAATGAACCTTGTGGAGGGAATTTTTGCAAAGAGAACAATGTAGAAGGTGTTGACTACTGGTTATTATTGGCCAACATTGCAGAAGGATGCAGCATTATACACCAAGAGATGTGACAAATCACATAGAATGAGAAAGCTCACTAAGTCTGATGAGATGTCATTACAGCCTCAATTAGTTCTACAACCTTTTGATAAGTGGGGATTATATTTTATTGGCCCTATAGACCCTCCATCTTATAAAAAGGAATATATCTTGGTATGTAAAAATTACCTAACCAAGTGGATGGAGGTAAAATCATTGCCAAACTAGAAAAGTGAAAAGGTAGCTAAATTCCTGTATGAGCACATCTTCACTAGATATGGATTCTAAGGGAAATTGTTACAAACCAAGGTACACATTTACTATTGATGTAATTTCTAATTTGGTTAGTGAGTATGAAATCAAGCATAGAAATTCTACACCATACCATCCCCAGTCTAATGGCCAAGTAGAGGTTACAAATAGAGAGATAGAGGCCATATTGACAAAGACCATTGCACTCCATATGAAATACTAGGCAAAAAGGCTTCCAGAAGTAGTTTGGGAATTAAACAAAAAATGGAAAACCAAAACTAGCTTCACACCATTTAAACTATTATATAGCAAGACTATTGTTTTTCCAATTGAATTTGAGCATAAAACATTGAGGATTGCACTTGAGCTAGGAATAGATTTATAGAAGCTCAAAGATAGAGAATTCTCCAACTCAATGAGTTGGATAAATTAAGAAGATAGTAAATACATAACATAAAGGTAGTGTAGAAGCAAAGAGTCAAATGACATGATTGGTACATCAAGACAAGATAGTTCCAAGAAGGTGACTAGGCACTCTTTTTAATTCAAAATACAAGGATCATATAGGAAAGCTAAAAACAAGGTGGCTAGGCCCCTATGAAATTGAAAATATCTTCCTTAATGGAGATTTGAAGCTCACTACTATTGATCATGTGAGATTCAAGTTGTTGGTGAATGGCCACAAGATGAGATTGTACAAAAATCCAGTTAACAAAGCTTCATTCATGGGCTATTTAGAGAAGGTAAAAAAAATTGGAAGAAGAAACATCAAATTTAAACTCAGAGGTTGAGCTAGTTGGCTCACCTTCTGAGATTGTGGATAATTGATGATAATTTAGTGGACTTGGTGCATTCAACTTGCTGAATATTCTAAGGTCAAATAAAATTATTATGATCTACCTTTCTGGGTGATTAGCAACACTCTACTAACACATTTATTTTATGAAGTTTTTGTTTTTACAGGGTTTTGTGTCAAATGATTGTAGGAGGGCATGATCTCCATCACAAGGAGAGATTGAAATGACTAAAATTTCCACTTTAAACCACATGAAACAATTCCTTGTTTTGTTTTTAGCATAACTCATGGTTGCATGATAGAGATCAACGATGCATGCATGCATGGATGATGGACAATAAATGATTGGAACCCTAATAGATTAGATTTACCTCTATAGGAATCATCTAGTTGCAATAAGGAGAAGCCAACACCAATTAAAAAAATGTACACAACATCACAGAAACTTACATGTAGCTACAAGACTCTAGTTAATAAACATGCACAACCATCATTACAAACAAACAATGAGATAAGTGCATTCATCTATCACTTTAATAAAGTATGATTAGTTTAATTATATTTAATTAAAGTTATGTTATGTCATCATGCATGTGCAACATTTAAAGACCGTATCCTTTCAATCAATAATGTGTCTACTTTAACTCCTTCATATAAGCCATTGTTGTCACATCACTTTGCTTCATATGCTCCATATTGTCACATCCATTAATGATTGATTACTTGTAACCATGTTACTTGTCCTCTTGGTAAAAAGTTTCAAAAGATGAAAATCAATCAATACAACTCATTTGTGTAAATTTCTTTCAAGGCAAAATTGTATTGTTGCGTATTGAACCCAAAAGAAGGTGTGTATCTCACCATGGGAGGTGACTAAATTAGACGTGAGCCGATTGTGCATTTGTAACTTTTGATTCATCATCATATTGTGAATTATTTTTAGAACCATGGTTGGATGGATTACATCAAAAAAATTCAAAGTTTTGATGAAGCAATTGTGGCAGAATTTACCAACACCCTAAGCAAAGGAGAAGAAAGGGTGAAAGGATAAGTAGTAAGGCTAAGTGATGAAATTCTAGTAAAATTTACTAGACTACCAAGCTCAAGGAGAGTCATTCCTAGAAAAATCCAATCTAGAAACACCAAGGAGGGAGTTCGCAGATGATGATGATGATTTCATCTTAGATAGGCAAGGTACATATATAATATCTCTTAAACCCTTATGGGAAAAAGTTTCCAATTTTTTATTCAATACTTTACCTGTGAAGGGAGATATTCTAGATTGAACACAATGTATTTCAATTGTTGAATCATCTAAAGAACAACCATCAAGTAAATGTCCCAAATTTCTTACATGAAATGGTGAAGAAAATGAGTCAAGAAGTACATATGGGTAGGGCAGCATTATCACATCATTTTCTTATAACCCTAGTGGTTAAACACACCTAGCAAAGGGATTACCCTCAAATACTATGGGAAGACTTTGTGAGGATAAATAGTATTGAAACTTTATTGGGAAATAGGGAAAAAGAAGGAGCGACACTGAAATCTCTTCTTCACATATGACAGAGGTTACACCATCCACCTCCCAACCTCAAGAACCCCTAACTTTTAAAGGTATTCTTCCTACTGAAGGGAACCTTGTACCTATCTCTCCAAAAATAAAATTTATATATGAATCTCTATTGGAGTTATCCTCTCCTGAAACCTCCACTTCCAAGGCCAAATGAAAATCTTCTCATTCTACTCCTACAACCTAGGTGCTCACATACGCTTAGAACAAAAAGGTGAAATATATTCAGTCCCAACATTGTCATAACCCATCTCACTAGATAGTGATTTTGAAGTTATATAGGGAAGCCTTGAGCCTCAAAAATTGGGCATATAGTAGGGAGATACGGATATTGCATTTCGTGGGCCAGAATACCTTGAACAACTCATGGAGGAGAAAGAAGAGCCAACTCAAAATGAGGAGGTAGTTCATGAAGTGGAAGGTCATGAAGAGAGAGAAGAAGAGGAATTTGGAGGAGGAATTGAACACAATAAAATGCCTATAGTTGTTGAATAATTCATTAAGCAACAATAACAAGAACAAGAAAAAATTCCTATATTTTTTGAACAAGTCATTGAGAAACAAGAACAAGAACAGATCAACTACATGTATTTGTTGACCAAGTAATCAAGCAATTTGTTGAGAAAGCACAACATGATAATGTGCAATAATTAAATGTAACACCATTGCAACCCCAAATTTTTATTCATAAAATTATCAGGAACCTACAAAACCATCTTGCAGTGAGATGAAAACACAAACTATGGGACCAAATATTGATAATTTGATGTTGTAATTGGAAACCTACATTAACAAACTCAAAGGAAAATGGTAAAAAGAGAAATAAGTCCTCATCTCTAAGCATAAGGAAGAACTAGAGGATAAGGACAAAGAGATTAAGAAGATGAAGAAAAAACAAGAATAAATAATTCAGGTAGCACATGAAATGTTGAAATGCAAGCCTCCATCAAGTGTATATGCTATCTACTTAAAAGAAATAATGTTGCACCATAATTTTTCCTACATTGATTCTAATATGATTTATGATATTAGTTCAGCAAGAAAATTATTTAATTTGTATCAGAAAAGTCCATGAGCTCCAAAATTTGATGTGTGAAATTTATTTGCATAACCATGCCATTCCATATGATAGAAATTGGATCCCAATTTTGTATATTGGGGATGTTCATGTGAAAGCATTATGATTTTCAAAGAATTAGAGAGCTAAGAAGATAGAGGAATACAAACATCTAGAAAAGGTTACACCATTGTATGTCAAGGCTAAAGCAAAAAAACACAAATGAAATCAAGAAACAATATGGCAGATATATGGAAGAGGATATAATAAAAAATAGAGTACTACAAATGAGGATGAACCCACATAGAAGTCAAATAAATGATCGGGGAATATGGCATTCAAGTTGTACAACATACGAAATCATATGGGTAATGATTATCCCTGAACTACAAAGAAAGGAAATGCACTCATATCCCAACATACTTCCCACACTACGCGGGGTGAACACATACATTGCGATAGAAAATGAATGTGGGGATGAGTGGTTTCCTATATGTTATCACCCTCAAATATTTCATTTTCCAATACCACCATGGATAGGAAACTTATCGATCAATTAGAATGTCCAAGATAGATCTCGGGATAGATTCATGATGAATGGTGGGAATTTTTATTAGAAGATGATGGCACGAGATATACCCATTGATTTCATGAAAGAATACAACTTCCAACAGAGAAGATATGAAGCCCTTGAATGAGTACATTCAAGATTTTAAGCCTGGTGGTGTGATGATTTGTATAAATTTCTTTCATAACAACTCATCTTGTGTATTTTGATAAGGCTATTGTAAACCATGTCTATGTATTTTTAGGGAACATTGTTGAACATTATCATCACAACCATGAACTTGTGGCATAATTACTAATTAATATAGTTATATCTAGTTATATTTATTTTTTGGTATTATGTGTGCATTTATTTTTGTTATCCCAATAAGTTGTTTGGATGATGATATGTGTTGATTCCACTCTTGTTTGTAAGTAATTTTCCATATGCGTGAAAGGAATCGTCTGCAGGAACTCATCCACCACAAAAACATGTCATAGAAACCCATCCATGACAGCAAAGGAAAAAATCTATAGCAAATAACCAACATTATGAAGATCTCTTGGAATGTTAATTGATGGCACTAAATTCTATACATTCCATTAGAGAATCGATTACCACAACAACATGTAAAACTGGGAGATAACTCAATCTTTGATCTGGTCATTCATTATAAACTAGTGAAGAACTAATTGATTAAGTTAACACTTGATTGAAATAGTTGATTACTAGAACATATGTTGTATGTTTGTTATTTGAACACTTGTTTACGATTTTCGTAACATATGATTGAATATCTCATGGTTCTGTTGAAGATATTTCACTTGTTTTATTGAAGATCTCTCACTTAGTTTATTGAAACTCCTTGTTGTACTCTTATTATCACATCTTACTGTAAATGAGAAGGTATAAAAGAAAGGGATGTTTTTGGTAATAAACATTATTCATAGATTCATTATTCATATACATTCATAGTCTAAGGCATAGTCGAGAAAGGAGATTAATTTGATTTTGTTCCTTGATGTAATGATTATGCAAAGTCAATAAAGATATGAGTTATGTTCATTAGTTTCTAGTAGCAGAATTTAGGAGGATTAGAACCCGAGTTAGGGCCCACTTGCGGACTACTAAACGCCTCCATTACTTTTTTTAATGCATGCCTACCTAGGGAACAATTTACTTTCTAGATTTTTATTCTGAATCTAAAGCTTTTTCTTAGTGATAACATTTAGAAACTATCTATTTTTAGTTCTAATTTTTGTTCACTTTTAGTATTTTTATGAAAATTATTTCTTTCCAACCTCCTAGCTCTACTATAATTGTAAATACAAAACTAGAAATATTTCAAGTCTACGCTCCTGGTTTGATAATTAAATGACTATAACTCAATATACAACATACTAATTGTTGCAAGTTGATTTGCACCACTAGTGGGGATGCATAATTTATTGTTAATCAAGTCAATAACTATTTTCAAGTAAATAAAATAAGGCTCAAGCACTATAGAAATAGATTGTGGGATTGTATTGAAGCTTTTGAAGTATTTTCTATTCAAGAATTCCCATGATAATAAAATGAGAAGGAAAATTCTCTATGTTTCATCCTCCTTAATAATTCCTCATCCTTCCTTTGGGAATAAAATTATTCCATTAAGATAAACATCACACCTAGTGTGCCGAGAAAATGCTAAAAGCTGGTAGGTTTTTAATGATGAAAACCATATTTTGTCTTTCTTGGAGCAGAAAGAAAATATCAAAAACCTTTATTATGAAGGAATAAATGTTCCATATAAGGAATCTACTTCACATGAAGACACATATGAGATTGGGGAAGTAGATGAAGATGGTGTTATCAAATTGAAAGGTACCAAAATCCTAAATGGTATATTATCTCTAGAAGATATTTCTGATAAACATGATAAGTTCATGAAAGCTAAGGCCAACGATTCTCCTCACAGTTCCATTGAATATGATAATATTAACATTGGAACAATTAAGAATCTAAGGACGGTCAATATTCGTAAATAGTTTTCCCCTAAAAATGCTAAGGTTTTGTATCTCTTTGAAAAAGTAATTAGATATATTGGCTTAATCCTAAGATAAGATTTCAAACCCAAAGAAAAGTAGCATTACATCCCTCTCAAGCCAAGGGTAGAACCATTTTGAAAAAATAGAGGAAGTATAATACAAAAAAAGATCATACCATTTGAGAAGAGGTGTTCAAGATGTTGAATTCTTGACTTATATTTCCCATCCATCAGTCCATTTAGGTGGCTAATATATTCATGGTCCACAAGGAAAATGGTGAGATACAAATCGTGTTGAATTTATAAATATAAATCAAGCCTCGCTAAAATATAACTATACTCTACCTATCATAGATTAAATTATTTAGGAATTTATTGGCTCTAAGATGCTCTCTATGCTTGATGGAATTTCCAACACAACCAACTTAAAGTAGCTCTAGAGGATAAACATAATATTGCATTCACAACTCCCTAGGAACATTTACATACAAGTATATTCCTTTTAGACTCATCAATGCAAGATCAACTTTCCAGTGGGCCATGGACTTAACATTTAAGAACCTAAAAATTGGTTTATAGTTGTATACCTTTATGATCTCACAATTTACTCAAAGAAATGGGGTGATCATTTGAAACATCTCAAGAAAGTTTTGATCCATTGTAGAGCACATGATGTATCCCTAAATTCTAAGAAATTAGTTTTGGAGCCACCAAGAAATTAGTTTTGGAGCCACCAAATGGAAAATCCTTGGGAATATTGCAAACAAGAAGGTATTAAAATTAGTTTTGAACAAGTGGAGCCTATTCAAAATATTTCTATTCCCACAAGCAAGGCGGGTGTCCACTCTTTTGGGAAGGTGAATTTTCTCCACTAATTTATACTTGATTTTATGAAATTAACTAAACACATCACTAACATGATTAAAAACCAATGATATTTTGGTTGGAGTAAGGAAGATAAGAGTTATTTTGAGAATATAGGGAAATTTATTACTCATGATCCCACATCGGTGTTCCCCAACTCCACTAAAGATTTTATCATATATTAATATGATTTTAAGCATACTCTCTTAACTATCCTTGTGTAGAAAAATGATGAGAATATTGAATCCCCAATAACATTCACATGATCTATCCATTCAAGAATAGTGAGTTGAAGTATTAAACAATGGAGAAACATTCCTTTGCATTTGGAAAGTGTTGATGAAATAATTTTTTAGGTGGAAAATTTTGGGTCTCTCACCAATAGTGTGTGAGATTGAGTCCCTCTGCTTGAATGGGGCAGCTCCATTTATTTAAAATAGGTAAATATTTACACTATTTTAATTGCTTGGGGGTGGCCTTTTGACCAGGATCACACAAGGGTACTTCCCTATACATGTGGCAAAGTACTTGTAGATACTACAAGGGGGAAATATTGAGAAAGAGAGGTGTGAAGAGAATAGTAAGGAGGGTTTTGCACAATAAATATTACAAAAAATTTTATTGCTTAAAACCAAAATATATCCATGATTTCAATGAGAAGACACCATTCACATAGAACAAGGAACAAAACACAAGAAGCACAAAGTCTCAATGCATAATATTCAACAAGTACATGCTCATGGAGTATAATTGAGATGGAGAGGAAACATAGACCAAGGAGATAGATAAAATATGATCACTTGTTCCTAGAGAGAATATGAGATTTAATAAATACAGATAGTCATATTCTATTTAGGAACAAGCGATAAAATTTCCTCGATCTCATTTGTCTATGTTTCCTCTCCATATCAACTACACTTTTTGAGCATGTACATGTTGAATATTATACATTGAGATTGTGTGCTTCTAGTGTTTTGTTCCTTGTTCTATGTAAATGGTGTATTCTCATTAAAAGCATGGGTATGTCCTAGTTTTAAGAAATAAACTTTATTGTATTGTTTTGTGTAAAACCTCCTTACTATTCTCTTCACACCTATATTTCTCAAGCTTTTCCTCCTTGTAGTATTTACAAGAAATTTTCCACAAGTGTAGGAAGTACTGGTGTGATCCCCATCGAAAGGCCACCCCCAAGCAATTAGAATAGTGTAAATAATTCCATTTTTCAATCAACAAAGCTACTTCAATAAATAAGAGGGACTTAATCCCACACATTGTTGGTGAGAGACCCCAATTTTCCTACCTGATAAATTATTTCACCAATAGTTTTTAGTGCCCACCATGGGGAATATTTAGCACATTTGCACCCAATATAGATTCCATAAAATCCATAAAAAAATTATATATTTCAAAAAACCAAAAAAATAGAAATTTGAAAATCCTAAATCCCACAAAAAGAGTAAACATAAATATGCCTTGAGTTGAATCCAAGCTTTCCCAAAACTGGCTAAAAGAAGATATACCAAATTGAATAGATTGAGAGGAATAATTGGCCCTAGCTTTGAAGCTTTGAAAAATCAGCAAGAAAAAGTCATAGATAATCCATATTACTTCTCTCAAGCTTCATCTCCATCTAATTCATCAAGTGGTACCCCTGGAAATCCTATCCAAACTTCTACTGATACTCCTCCTACAAACCCTCTTGATTCTCCTATCCTTCACCCACCATTGAAATTTTAATTTTTAGAAGAAGAAGAAGAATTAGAAGAAGAAAGAGAAGAGGAAGAAATGGAATCACAAGAACCTCTCCCTTAGAGATAAAACATAGGCCATCTATTTTTAAAACAAATTCATGATATTCCTAGTGGTTCAAGATAAAATGTCCCCATGTTCGAGTCGATGGGAAATAACACCCATATGAGCATATTGTTGCATTCATAATTGCATGTGGTGTGTTGGGAGTTGCTCATAAAGATGTCTTTGTTAATTTGTTTGTTGAATCTCTTCAGGATGGTGCTACTAAGTGGTTTTATTATTTACCAAGATGTTCCATTACATGTTAGGCTCAAATGAAAGCTAAGTTCAAAGCTAGATTCAAGTTGGTGGAATATTTTCATGCCTTCCTAGCTTAATTAACTTAAATGAAGAAAGGAACCATGGTTAATGAAGATGCAGGTTCATCTCATTAGGGAAAGAGAAAAAGGGTGGATGGTGATGATGTTGAAGTATCTCCTTATATGAAGGTATATAAGAGGTTTAAGGTTGAAGAAAATCCTCTAGAACAACTTGAACCAGGTGAGATTGATCCTTCTCGGTCTCCTAACCATCATGTAGATCTAGGTTTTCCTATTGAGGAACTTAAGCCAACTCATCTCATTCATGCTTTGGTCTCTTACCAAGCACCTAAGATGTCTAGTTTCATTTCCACACTTTGAGCCTTTTTCATGGGTAAATGACTTGCTTGGAGAGGAGTCAATAATGATGCAATAGGTGGTAGCACCTAACTTTTAGGTCATCTCAAAATACATGAGGACCAAAAGGGGAAAGAAAGTGCAAGAAACTTCTCTTTTTACACCAAGGCATCCGAAGCTCAATTTGTAGAGTGGCACATCCGAACATAAAAAGGCCCATGAAAGAAATGACACCTAGTGATTATGTAATGATGAATATATATTTGGGTCAAGCTACCCACAAGGATGATGCTCACTTTTTCAAAGATTCAACTTGGATTCTTGCATGGAATGAATAATACAAAAGAACAGTTGAGAAATTGGAGGAACATGTAAAAACTCTCAATGCTTGCATCCAACCTTTCCTATAGACTGGTTCAACACCTCATTTTCTTGTGGAAATCACTCCTCTAATTAGTTTATTTGACTCCGAAGTGATCAAGAAATCTCAAGGTATATGATGTAAGGAAGGCTAATGAGAGATGGATCGAGAAGATCATTGAGAAAGGAAAGAAATTATTTCCAGAGGTCCTCTCTCTAATCAAATATATTCTCACCACTTTTTCATAAGTGAAGAAATCAAGGGAGGAGATTGAAAGAGAAAATATTCACTTGGATGAGGTTCTCCCACTTGTGTCGATATGAGCTCCCTCGACTCTCACACCCTTGTGAGAAAAAATGTGTTCACATTAGCTACCGAGAATTTTCCCTAGTTTGGGTCTGCATCATGGATGTTAGATACAGTATGATTGAAGATTTAATCTCTCGAAATTGACTCTAGTGGAAAATATTCTTTCAATATTTTGAATGAGGTTTGCAACTATGTTCAGAGACTTGAGTTCCCTCCACTCACTAAAAATTCATCATCAAAAGAACTCATTGTTTCTCTCCAAGAGTTGGTTAAGAAAGAGGCAGGTGATCCTCTTTCCTTCAATGAAGATACCTTAGAGTCCCTTTCCAAGCATCAAAGGATCTATTTCCAACATTGCAAGAGATCACAAAGAATGGTCTAATCAGTGTAAGGATATCAAGTGAGGTTTCAAATACATGGATCAAGGTGTTGAGATGTGTTTTCATTCTTGAAGAAGACAAGGTAACACCTATGGTGGATCAATTCAGTAAATAATTCAATGGGAAAGGGTTCATTCTGGAAACTCTCCCTTAGGGATCATGAATCAGAAATTTCTCCATCATATAGGGTTTCATCTTCATCAAAGAAGTCAACTCCCTTCTTCTCCTCTCTTCATCCTCTCTTCTCTTCTCTCCCCCTTTCTAATTCTTCATTGTAAGCAATCATTGTATTTTGTCTTATTCACTTAAGTGACTCTCTAATGTTGCATTGTAAAATTCCCTTTTGATTTATAAAAATGGGACTTATTTACTCACTTCCTAGGAAAATAAAAAGTCACAAGTGGAATAAGAACTTGAAAATTCGTGTGGGAGGTAGAGGAAGAGGAAATCTATAATGTTATAAATTGGAATGGATTCTCCATTCCAAAGGAGCTTGAAAGTTAGTTTTTCTGTAGCAATTATGGATTGTTGTATGTTTTTAAACTTTGTATCACCACTACATAAGAAAAAAGCATTGCATTTCTTCCATTTCATTTATTTATGCTTTCATCTATTCTCTCTTTATTATGCAAAGTTACAAACATGGTAATCTTGAAAAACCAAGAAGGAACTTTGTGTCATTGATTGATGAATCTAAAGAATTTTTATCTCGTAGTTTGTAATTCTTACTAATTACTTACATTTTTGCTTTCCTCTATTTGAATGTAGAGATACTCTAGTTATGTGTGTGAACTCTGCTAGTGCATACTCATAACAATAACTCTCTCTTTCCTAATTTATCTCCTTTATCCCTTGTTGTGTTGTAAATTCCTCCCTTGTACTCTATATAAGCACTTTTCCACATGTTCGGTGAAGCCTTCTGTGTGATCCTCGACCTATTTGGCCACCCCACAAAATTAGAATAGTTTACATTCAATAATGGGAGCATCCTCCCCAAGAATGAGGGGCTTAACCATGTGACCATTGATGGAAACACATAATTTTGAACACGACAAATTATTTTACCAATAGAAAGGATGTCAAAAATTCCACATTCTATATCCTAAATTCTTATATAATTGTATTTGTTCGACACTAAGGTAAATTCAATACTTACTTAGCAAGATCTTGGATCTAAAAGAGGAAAATAAATTGTCAAAGTCCAAGAATATGATCTTGAGATCCATCCAACAAAGGTATGTGAGGAAAAATCCTATGTCGGCTGATTGTTGAGAATAATGTAAATTCAAATAAAGAAGCTAAACCAGATCCTCAAGGTGATGTATCACAAAATGACCTATAGTACTTTTGGTGAGTACTTCTTCCAAGCAATACTTAGATATTATTCATTTCTTGACATATGGATATTTTCCACCTCATTTGAATGAGAAACAATGAATAAATCTCAAGTTATGAGTAGAAAGGTATGTAATATGGAATCATATACTTTACAAAAGAGAATAAGATGGTTGCTTCTTGCATTATGTTAACAAAGAACAATATGATAAGTTACTCAAATCCTATCATGATCAAGCCTATGGTGGTAATTTCACATCTTTGGTCACAACTCACAAGATTTTGAGAGGAAGATACTATTGGCTCACTTTATTTTTGGATGCTCAAGAATCGGTAACCAAGTGTGAACAATTCCAACAGTTTTTTGATAAACCTCATTTGGTTGCACTTCCTCTCATACCCATAATCATTAAGAAACCTTTCTAGCAATGGGGTTTGTATTTTGTAGGGGTTATTGACCCAAATTTAAGTGCAAGCCATACATATGTGCTTACCGTTATAGACTACTTTACCAAATAGGTTAAATTTATCCCAATCAAGCATGAGAACACCGAGATAATCTACAAATTTTTGAAGGATTACATTTTAATCCATTTCAGTGTCCTACAAATTATTTTTGTTGATAATGATACTTATTTATCTTCTATGGAGTTGACTAAATTTTTTATGAGCATGGAATTTCCAATTCTCACCCATCTAACTATTATCCATAGGTTAATGACCAAGAAAAATCCGAGAAATAAGAATATTGTAACAATCATAAGCAAGCTAGTAGATTAAATTTAGAGGACTTGGCATAAGAAGTTATATGATGCATTATGGGCTAACCAATTTACTCTAAAGAAGGATATTTAAATGTATCCATTCCAATTGTTATATGGAATAAATTTTGAAGCACTTATCTCGGTTGAGTTATCCATATTGTAGCTAGTAAATTCAATAGAAGATAGTCAATTTGAAGACTCTTTATACAAAATAATTTAGAATCTTGATAAGATGAGCGAGGAAATATTCATGGTGGTTGATAAAATTAGATAAAACCAGATGAAGATGAAAAATATTTTTGACAAGAAATTTCAGAAGAGAGAATTTCATATCAAAGACTTGGTCCTCCTTTAGAACAAAACAAAAGAGTTAATTAAAGGGTAGTCTTGTAAAATTTGACTCTATGTGGCTAGGTTCATTCAATATTAGGAATTTATGTGGAGACAATACTTTATAATTTCATATTTGAATGGAACCCCTTTTGAATTTCTTGAAATAGGAAATACTTGAAGTTGTACAAGAAATGAAAGCAGGTTGTTCACAACCTATACCATAGGTGAGTTAGGTTTGTTTCTATTTTGTGGTGTGTTTACCTTTCATATTATGTGTTGGTGTGTTTCCTTTACATGGTGTGTTGGTCTCATTTCAATCTTATTTCTCTTGAATCTATTTTACCCAATGGATGAGGTATTGGTCTTCTTAAAATTGTGATATTTTGGTGTTTGTGTTTGTCATATTTTGCTAAGCCCAACCTAAGACAAGTCCCTAAGTAATATCCAGTTGTTTTCATGTAAAATTTTAGAAGTGATTTTTCTGGAAAACCCCAAAAACTTGTTCCCCTTTGAGAAATTTTGTCCATATTACAAATTTCCCCCTTTTTCAAAGTGTCAATTTGAATGGTCATGTGTGAGTTATATGTGATTTCAAGTGTCCTATATACAATCACGGGAAATTTCTCGAGTCTACTCCACACTAGTATACTTGTATTAAGATTATGGGAGCATTGTTTATGTTTTGGGAAGAAAAACCTTTCTAACACTTGATACAGAACAAGTCATTTTGGTCCCAAAAAGAGTGACCTAGCATATGGGATTGTGGGAGATCCTAATGGATTCAGAAGATATATAATTATTCAAATGAAATATCATATAGTCCCCTACATAATATTGACATTGGTTTTGGTCCTAGTCATCTCAACCTTCCCTAATAACCAAAAACTCGTTGTTGCCTCATTATGATTATTTTAGAAATTTATAGGTTTTACCCTAAAACTAAAAATACCAGTATTTATAGGTCTTAAAAATAGTTAGAATGTATGTTTTTACCATTTTCCAGTCAAAATGATATATTATATCCCCAAGAAATTCCCATTTTTTAATCTCGGATGAGAAAATTTACTTTTTGCTCTAATTCTTTATTGGGATGATGATGTCAACAACTTAAATTCACTTAAGTGAATGTTGCACACTTTTAAGATCCTCCATGCATTTTTATATTGAATGTTATGTTTTTCCACATCCGAAATGCACACCTCTCATATTGGTTCATTTAGGTTGACCAAGAGTCAATTTTAGCTTCCCTCCTTGTTTTGTTGCACATCCATCTAGGAAAAGTGTGTATTTTTAGGAGGATCATGAATTTTTGCACATGTAAACTACTCCTTGCACTCCCAAAGTTTCAATTCCTCCTATTGGTGCACATTTCTAACCTTTCCATTATAAAATTAGTTGCATTTTTGTTTTTCATGAGAAAATCCTAATCTCCACACCTTTTAAAGTGATTTTTGAAAAACAAAATTCCTTCCAAATATTCCCAATGAAAAATAGAGTAAAGTAACTAAGGAATAGAAAAATTGGATCCATTATTTCTCCATAGCTCCATGAAAACTAACTTCATGCCCTAGTTTTCCAAAACACCATTTTTCTCATTCCCAAAGTTTCGGTTGTCAAAACCTCTTGAAAATTACTCTAGTTGTTCCTCTTAAAAACCTTCAAGATGATCCTAACCTTGTGTGAAGACATGAACTGATTTATTTTTAATCCATAAAAGAATCTTTCAGCTGGAAAATCCATTTGTTCCTAGTTAGCTAAAAATCATTTTGCTCATTCTAAGAGACCTCATAGACCAAAATGATTGAAATTTTGACTGAAGCTCCCTCTTCCAAAACCATTCATTTTATTCTTCTCTATAATTATAAGGTGGAGTATTTTATTTATTTTGATCAATCTTGTGTTGCATCCAAAATCCCATTGAAAACCATTGAAATCACTCAAAAACTCTTTTCATCCTTTCTCAAGTGATTATTCATCTCACAACATTTCAATAAAAATTCTCTAATGATTAGTTCAAGTATTCCTATTACTATTTTGTTTCTATTTTGATCTCATAATATCTAGAGGTGGGAGATATCAATGTGGATAACATGAATTTTTGAAGACTTGAAAAAAATATGGAGGAAGGAACTCGACATATAATTGTTGGCAAGATTTATCATCTTTGGTATTTACCGAGCTATAGGATTCTCATTGTCTCTTCAAGACATTAAATTTTTTCATGTTTGTGCCCATAATTAAGAACCACGTAGTGATACTATCACCATCGATGAAAATTCCATTGTTATTATATTATCTCTATAAGGGATCTCTCAACATATTAGTATTCTTATGCTTAAGAATGTAATCATTCTAAACTAAACAGATGGTGTACTTGAATGGGAAAGAAAAGACTCTTGTTTGCAAGGATTGACTATTGGAAAATAGATGAAAATTTCTCAGAAATTCAATCATCTCCCCAAAACCTACTCCCACTTTGATTTAATAGATGAAATTTCATATTACATCGTCATACTAGACCATTTAATGGGTGAAGCATCTACTAAGGAATTCAATTTGTGGATGGATCAATTCATATTGATTGATATAAAAGGTACTCATAAGATGGAATGGATTCAAATTAAATTGATTAATGCAGACATGACTTGGTTGGAGATTCTCATGAACATCATAATTCCATGTAGGAGATAAATTATGAATCCAGTATCAAGATTCAATTTAGTAGTAAGAAGACAGACAAAAGGTTCCTCTAATGCAGTGCATTTAAGGGTCTTCATATTCCAAATATCCATCTGTGGGATAATTTTTTTCCATTCCCTTCTTGCTTCTCCCCACCTATTTCTTCATGAACAAATAATATTTTTGTAAAAGTGACTTTCTGTACTTGGTGATTTCTATTTCTTCTTTATGGATGCATTTTTCTAAAAATTTCTTATTCACTTAAGTGATTTAATATTCCTTCTATTGTAAAGACACTTTTCTTAAAATAAGTAAAAGTGTCTGAATTTAATCTAGAATATGAAAGGTCACATGGGAATCTGAAAATACATGTAATGAGGGGATATATATGGGAATGTCTTCTTCATTCCAAAGGATTCGTTATTGATCTCCCTAAAAATTGTATTCTTATATTTCTACATAATATTTTCCTCTATTCTCTCTCTTGATACTCAACCAAGCATATTGTAAGTTTTGTAAGGAAGCAAGGGCTTTGTACCTATTGAAATGAAATGAGAATCATTGGTTGAACTTTGTGTTAATATGTGTTATTATTTTATGATCGTATTTGATTACATATGTTTTTAAGTTTATTCTAGTTGATTTGGAAAACTATTATGAGTTATTGGTTGATTAAATATATATTTCTCTCATTGGCATAAATACCCTCCTAATTTCCCTCTCTTTTCCTATACTTATCTCCTCTTCTACTTACCAAATCATCCCTCTCTAATTTATCGTTGTAGTTACAAAAAGATGTTTTTCATGATCATTGATCTTTAACCCCTCCCAAGGTTAGAATTAGTGTATTTAATTTCCAATTTCCAATAAATTAGAGCCAACCCATTTAGTACAAGAGGGACCTAGTCCTGCAAGCATTGAGAAAACCCATATGTTTCCTCGACAAAATATTTCACCAACACATAGCCAAATGATGTATCTCGAATCAATCTAACCAAACAAATTTCTATCCTCGAAATGGTCCCACTAACTAGAGAGTTATAAATTAGGTCATTCCTTATCAATTTAGTATCCATACAAAGATTTATCCTAGATCTCACCTTTTGTATTAATTGGATTAATAACTTAATGAAGAAGTAAAATTACATCAACTAGACCTAAGAATGCCAAAAACACCTTGAATTCATTGAACACTTTCTTGTATCCCCTCCTACCCTTATGGCAACATGATTAGATAGACCTCTTATCCTTTATATACATGTAAGTGATGTCTCTTTGACTTTCATGCTTAGATGAGAGGTTGATGATGTTAGATAATGATTTTTTTACTTCATAATTCATGTCCTCTTAGATTATAAAACATGGTACTCTTAAGATGAGAAGTAATATCTCACTATAGTATTTGCAACCAATAAATTAACACATTATATGATAAATCAAGAAACTATGGTGATTGTCAAGTCTCAAGGCCTTTATACATTCCTCACACATCCAACTCTCTCTAAGAAATGTGGTTTTCTAATCACACTTCTTGTTAATTTTGAGTTGACATGTGTCAATCAAAATCATTTCAAAGGGAAAATAGTGTTGAATGGTTAGCCAAAATTCCTTTAGATTCAAGAGATTTAGTATATATTGAGCTTTTGGTGAGTTCATTTTTATAACAAAAATCTTAATATCACTTCTTCCTCCTGGTATATTGACATCATTAGTTATGTTATCAAGCATACTTATCTAGAAGATTCCAAATCTCAGTAGATGTGACATATTTAAGTCCTTTACACTATGTATATTATTTTATATACAGTTTAATATAAGAGAAATTTTGATGACATGCTCCTCTGATTTGTATATGAAGAAGAATCTTAACATGTATTGTTTTAATGTCATGATGGGGTTTGTGGCATCTACTTCGGTGGCTATAAAAGTTCCCACAAGATACATACGATGGGTTACTTATAGCCCAACCTTGAAATTAATGTGATCAATAATGTTGGGAAGTGTTTCAAATACTAATATTTTGGCCATGTTATACACATTTTGGCACAAGAGCTTCGACCCATTGTTACATCATGTCCCTTTTACATGTGTGGTCTATACCTAATCAAGTAAGATGAATCTCACCTCTACATATGGACACAATTTCATTGCCACTACTAAGTATTTAAAAAACTTTGCAAAGTCAATGCCTCTAACCATTATCACAAAATCAAATAAAGGAAAATTCATCTTAAATTAAATTATTTATAGATTTGGATTTCCTCAAGTAATTATTTATCAAAACAGAGGTCTTTCAAGAATCCTAAGATGGATAAGTTTTGAAATACTTTTTATCTCATACCACACTATGTCTCTCTCTGCTACCCTCAAGCCAATGGACAAGATAAAGCAACAAATAAAGAATTATATTATATTCTACTTAAATAGACAAGAGAAACAAGAGGGATTGACAACTATAACTATATCTTGCATTATGGGCTTAAAGGGCTAACATATTCATACCTAAATGTGTTACCCCATTCTATCTCATCTTCATTTTGAGGTCTTCCTTCCATTTTAATTTCATCTCCCTAGCCTACAATTCTATCTTCGGGGTCTCCTAAATGAGGAAAAGTACAAATGGCCTTTACTACAATTCTATTTACTAGCATGCTTTCATCACCTTTTTCCATTATTTCCTTACCTACCTCCCACTTTGGCCATCAATATCTTTTCCATTTACTCTACAATTTTCATCCATTTGATTACACATATTTATATAACATGTAAAATATTTTGTTAAAACATATTTGTATATCAATCATTGTATTACCATACATTTTTTATAGGTCTATTTATACACACCTCTCAGAACCATCATGTTATCCATTAGGTCGCATACATGTGTGTGTAAGCGTACATGCACATGTGTGTGTGTGTGTGCGCGTGCGCCTGCGTGCGTGTGTGTGTTTGTGTCTTTATTCAAATTTTAGTAAAATCATGTCATCAAATTCACATTTAGAGGGAAAGGGTGGGATCAAAATAAAAATAAAAAAACATAGGGGCATAAAAATGCTCAATGTATAATAGATACTAGTAAGATGTCTATAAATAGAGAATCATTGGTGTGATTCTCCCATGAATGATGAGGATGACTCTGGTCTTATGCCTATGCAACCCATTTGTAGATTGGAAATGATTCATCAACCTTCTCCTATAATTATATTTTTTTGCATCATCCACAAGCATTTTCTATGTCACTATTTTATATTTGGATGAAGCTCCATGCCCACCGATTATCCATGCATTACCTCGGTGTACACACCTCATCCTATTATTTTATGGTCTTAGCCCTAATGGCCAAGAGTTGTTCTCCATGATAGATCTGTGGTGAATATGATCATGTTTTATCCAACATAGTGAGGAAGCCTAGGATATACCTATAGCTCATTCGAGGCCTTCCCAAGGGTGGTGAAACATATCCACTATTGTCTCCCCGATCAACTACCTCCACTCGGTGATAGTTTATACACACATATGATAGAGTTAGAGATATATCCACAAGAAAAAACTAATGCTAGAAGTAGGAATCCTATTAACTATAATATTTGTATTTTAACAAAATATTATTGTGAAAAAAATAAATCAAATTAGACCTAATTAGATCCCTTATCTTCCACTTTAGGCATGAGATTGCATTAGAAAGCTCATAGGCATCATCTTCATCATGTTACTCCTCTCTATCGAATCCCTATCCCTCTCTATCCTATCCCTATTTATCTTAAACTACCCCTTGACAAACTAGGTTTTCTATTTGAATTGACACCAATCCTTATCCCTACCATTCCCTACCACTACTACTATCACTAGTTGTTATAAGGGTTATTAGCCTAGTGATTGTGGCTACCCCAGTAGTGGTGGTGTTACTATTACTACACCTCTCCTCCCTTATCATCCCCAACGAGGCTAAAATTTACCTCATACATCTTTCATAATGATATCCCTTTGTGTCATTGGAGTCCACTATAATATCCTTAATCAAGCATCCTACCACTCATGAGTACCACATTATACTTCTACTATATCTAGGAGAGATTCCGCTAGTAGTTATCTAAACCTGTTGGGGCACTCTTCTCACTAGATGCACCTTAATATATCCCAATCTATCCTTTAACTTCCCTATAAGGGAGAATTTCATCAATGAATATCCCTCCCGTGTCAAGACCCTCTCATAGACAACTAAGGCTCTGTAATCATATCAATATTTATCAATGTCGATACTACCTAATGAGTATCTCTAAAGGGGCCTTATTATCCCAACAACATACTTTGATGTCCTTGGATAGGGCCCTTGGTACTTTATTAGCACATGGCTTGAACTTATCATATACCCAAATCATCACCATAACCCTTATAGGTATTGGATATTATATGATGTACCCGGTTGAAATGATGCTTATGATCCTCAATCTCCCTCAAAATAAGGGCCTAATAGTATAATAAGTGATATTTCTCCTTGTCCATGAATATGTGTGAGAAATATGTTTATAATCACCTTGTGGAAATTTGGAATATGTGTGTGTTCCTCACTCCCATTCTTCTAACCCCTAATTGATTCTCTCATTAGGCACCTATTTATCTCCAAAATAATTGGCACGTTCTAATGTAAGTTTCATCAATGTCGTAGTAAAGAACTCTCACATATCTCCTTAAAAGTGGGAAACCTTTAATCCTATGTATATCCTCCATAGTGATATTCCACTCGCATGCCACCATTGGGAACCCGAATGTATTTCAGCCTCGCATCCCAATAAGTCACAATATCACATGATATATTATTTGCAAGAGTAGTTAGAGGTGTCCCTAAAAAGCTTTCAGAGCTCGAATGGAACAAAATAACTTTATCTTATAGAGCGAACTAGCATATGGCTCCCTATAGCCAATCAATGTTTATAACACATGTCCATATCCCCCATGTAACCACCTAAAAAAATTGAAAACAAAATCTAGTTAGGCTATAATAAAGGAAAAACTAACGTTTACACAAAAAAAAATAACCACATGACATACAACCATTACTTCTTGGAGGGGGAAACTTTTTTCACCACTATTGGTGGTGTGTTCCCCTCTAGTGCTTGCATGTTTCTGAGTCTCAAATGTGTGTTTATCAATGGAATTTATGACTCTAGTATGGTACTTTTGCATTCATCATTATTGAATATGTAACCATCATTATACCTATATTAGTGGTTTCATCACAAAATTATTGGTTCCAACATGAAATGGTAGTTCCATGATACTAAACCCTAAAACCAAAAAATAGACCAAACTACCCTAAAACCCCTCAAGAATTCAATTTTTTACCATTTTTCTAGTCTTCCCATCCTACCCAACATCTATATACTAACGTCATGAAAAATAACACCCTAAACTACTAGTATGGCTAAAAATAATTTTTTCCCCTAAACAAAAAATGTACATATAACTCACATGTCCTACCACCCTACCTATTTCCATTGGTATCCCTACCATCGTGCCACTATCACGAACCTATAACATGTCTCTTTTCACAAAACTATCATTTTTTCTTCATAGCTCAAAAATCATTTTTCTTGTTTGCAAAAATGATTTCCAAATGAATATATAGGTGTTATTTTGGGACCAAAATTTGAAAATTTATTATTTTTTAGCATTTTGCATTATTTCACTCCATTTTGGATTCTACAAAGGCTACAAATCTAGTTGACATTTTCTATGCTTCATTTTCACATTTCTTTTTGTATAGTTGTATTTATAAAGTTTTGAGGTAACATGTGTGGGTAAAAGGTAATATTTCTCCAACCCCTCTCAAATGGTGAGTTCTCTTTTTATTTTGATTATGTAGTCATTTGTTTACTTCACTTCTTTATACTACACTTAATTTTTCCCTATTTTATCTTACATGTGGGAGGGGGACACAACTGGCTTAGATTTGATACAAGGTAAGAGAGGTGTGGAAGGTAATTTTTCCTTTTATTTTATTATTTTTAGTTCTTACTTCTCGAGCATCACACCTTATCCAATTCATGGCAGGATTGCTTCCTCGAGGAGGTAATTTGTATGTACCCCATTTTTCAAGGTGTGACATTTAAAATACCTAATGATGATGATGAGGATATCCAAAAACATGATAATATGTTTTTAAATTCTTAGACCACTTACACATTCCCTTTTTTGACCATTTTTTTATTTTATTCTTCTTATTCCCCTTCTAGACCCCTTTCCAAAGGCTTACATTATTTTCCCCTCATTTTCTACATTGTTTTCTCACTCAACACACTACCAATGTGGGGGTACCATTCCTTACCATGGAATTTATATCTCTCACCATGGTAATATCATTTCCATCCATAGTGGTTTTCTTCCACCCGTGGCAGTTCTAACCCCTGTGTAGACACTAAATCACATACTTTGGATACATTTCTAGGTCCTAATCATATACCACTATTCATACAATTCCTAAGAGAGAAAGGTACAAATTTACCACTATATTTTGTCTCTTCACTTTCTTTTCTGGTTTCCTTCTTAGTCTTGCACACCTATTTCCCAATCGACTTTCGATACTTTAAATTTTCTATGTATGGACACTAGTGCCCAGCGTCATCATCCCCTCTAGGCACCCATGACCTCTTTGTATCTTGCTCGACTCTTTTGGGCCTCTTCTAGCTGTTGGGAATCTTGTTTTCTTATGGGTCAGCCTTATAGTGGTTAATTACAAAATAGAAATAAGGGGATGATATAAATACAAATCTATGTGACCATAATAAGGGATCGATCTCTAAGCATATACTATCATCACCTAAGTTTGCATCCAAAGGTATTCTAAAATCATCAAAGCATCCATCTAGTTGTCATTCAAGGGACAAGGGATTGCATTCTTTAGCATACACTTCATAGGAGGGGAAGTTCATTTTTCCATCCACATATCGACTTACATTGTTACATCTATCTATTTCTCGTTATTCAAGTGTGTCTGGCATAAGAGCCACCTAGGGCATGATTCTACACACACACACACAAAGAACTACGTGGATTCAAAAATGTAGTGCAGTACCTGGATCATAAGTTCACTCTATTGGGTAACCATCGGGGTCATTACCAATCCCCATTTTAATCTTTTTCTTTTTAGGATTTGATGTGTTTTGGGGTTTTGCAGGTGCTCTTTACATTTGCGGGTTTTAGGTGAACTTGGAAATCTTACGGTGACATATATGCAATCAAAAATGACCTCTTGCGAACATCTTGTGACCCTGTGACAAATAATTTTATGATATTATGTGTAGTCACAAGTGCCTACAAAATATCCTTGGTGCCTAGGTTCCCTTGACTCATTCCAGGCACCCTATTCGACATTTCGATGGTTCTAGGCTCACTGTGGTCTGCCTTCATGTTCCATCATTTTTCTACCTCAAAGACAACTCGTGGATTATTACAAAATCATTTAAGTATCTCATCCCTTCTCTTGCACCTAGGGTTTCATTTTTCTAGCTTATTGCTTAGGTCAAATTTGTATTTTATTGCTTTATATCTCTGTTGTGACTCTGTAATTAGTATTTAGCATAAAATCTATTTTTTTAAATCACCCGCCACAAAATTTATGTAATGACCTCCTACTGGAACTAGTAAATCCATATCTGTGGATTATGTTCTTATCCTCTTCTTTTCATGCATGATTTTTTAACCTAATTTTACACCATGCATGTGTTTTACCTCTTTTTAGATTCACATTTCACTACTCCTACCCAATTGCACTTAATTTCACCACCTAGTGATCTAATCTTGACCATAAATTATTGTTTTGATCTTTAGTTATGATTTGAATCTCCTAGAGAATATTATATTGAGGAAAATATAGTGTTCATTTTACACCCTATATAATTTTGAAGCTTTTTCTAGAGAAGAAAATTGCTACCATTTTCTTGATTCATGGAGAGAAAGGCCAATCCCAAGAGAGATTGCCTCCTTTATAAAGCACCCCAAAGTATATTTTTTTGTTTTTGTTATCCATGAAGAGAATATAAGGGATTTCATATCACTCTTCTCACTCCCTTTAACTATCCATAGATATGTTGTTTATTCTTCTTACACAAGTACATCCATCTCTCAATAACTTCCTATCACACCACTATCATCATACCGGTCATCATGAGCATCAACTAGAGTATTTTTTTGAGGATATAAATATGGAAAGTTTAAATATATCTCCTTCTACTTACAAGAAGATGTTAGATTTGTATTAAAAAAATTATTTACATATATTGTATTAGATTAAATTTCTTTACTTATATTTAATAATAAAACCATTAAAAAAGAAGTGAATAAGACAGATTAGATTATTTTCTCAATTTCATGCTTATAACTTGGATTTTTTAATCACCCATGCTCTAGGATTCTCCCATATCTATGAGTATCCCCTAGATTTAATTTGAAAATAATATTTCTTACTTAGGTTATAGATTAGTTTAACTTTAGAAATTACATATACAAACCACGAAACACCAAAAACGGATTAACCATTAGATTTTTTAGAATTGTTGATAGATTAGACCAAACAAATTTAGATTTCATATTGCATTAGGTTTTCATTAGATCTTCAATCTTAGGTTAGCTCAAACACATTTCATATTATATATCTCAAATTAACAATCATTTATCTCACAAAAGAGCATCTAGATTAAGAATTTGCATCTCACAAGATAAAATTATTATATCTTAGAACAAAAATGCCGTAAGAAGCATTGTTGCTTCTATTTCTTACCTTGTATGCCTCTTTAGATCATTGTAAAATATTTCATCTTGTTGTTGTAGATTTACTTTAATTGTTTCATCTTACACCACCATATGAACCTCATGAAAATAAAAGTAAAAACATAACCATTTCCATATTATAAATTAGAGTAGTCAAAATGAGTATTGATTGTTAATTTCCATTCCATACAATTGAATAATTAATAGTTAAAAATTATATTTCCAGCAAGTAGTTTATTTTGATTCCACTCCACTCTATTTTGTCAAAACAACTTGTAAACTAACTAATTCAAACAAACACAAACATCAGTCCCATAAGTTGAACTCTAAAATATGAAGAACATATATTTTGATCCCAAATAAGCCAAGGAACTTATAATATCAACTTCTTAACACATACAAAACATAGTTACACTATTTTAGTTGCAAGAGTAAAACCAAACAACACAAGTAAACTTGTTGATCCATAAGACAATAAGTTCTACTTTACGAAACATTCTACCAAAATATCCTCACGGATATCATTCAATTATAAATCATCTACCTATCCCCCATTCAATCTAAACTAAAAATCTTATTTTAGGCTATCCTTATGCTTTAATTATGATCATATCTAGCACCACCTAGTGGTTACTCTACGAAGGATAGAGGATTTCATCCTTTGTGTAAACAATAATAATCTCCTTTGTTAATTATTCATACCATACGTATAAATATGTATGGGAGATTGCTCCCATTTTCTAGGATGTTTTTCTAACAACTCTCCCTAAATACATGAGTGGTTTTAACCACTATTATTCATGTATCTCACAAATAATATAAACTACCAAAAATCCCTATGATTTTTTGTTACAACTCATTCTACAAACATTTATATTATTTACCCAAATATTAATATTGTGAGAAATAACTTTAGGATATTCTTAAAATTCCTCCCCTTAGTGTGAACATGGGGAAAACCCCAATCTTATATCTCATTTGTAACATGCAAATTACATTTCATCAAAATAAGGGAATTTTTAAAAAAATACCCTTTTAATTATCTTGATGCTTTTAATGATTATCAACAGACAATAGATTAATCCAACATGTTGATTTAATATTCTAGAATCCATCTTGACAACCTATGATAACCACGTACTCTGCGAGGGTTTACGGATCCTACTTTGGATCCCATGTCAATGTTCTATATGAGCCAATATACCCAGTATATCATTTGGTTAGACCTTTTTTAAGTACAAAGAATCATGTGTATCTTCTTAGTTTCAGCTAGGAAAGTATACAACTACTTCACTCCCACTCATGACATAGTTAAAATAAGAAATGGTGATAGACAATGCAATCAATCATTTGTAATACTATGGCTATAGTTTTTTCGGCATTCTGCTAGCAAGCCTAGTTTTGTGACTACACATAATCCACTTAAAACTTGTCCTTCTATTCACCGCACTGTTGTCTCAACATAGTATCAAGATTCTTTTCCATTGATTAAGTATTAAGTTCATAGTTAACCATTTTTTTATTATTTTACAATGATGTAAGTATTCATTTGATAGATAGACTAAGTAAGTTTCTTGAAGATATCCATCTCGCAATAGAGATACGTAATGATCTCCATGATTCAATACATAAGTATGTACCTACTTTCACGTGATCATCAACTATACCAATCTATATTAATTGATTAGGTTTACACAAGATAAGCCTTTAAACCATTTCAAAGTAAAAACTGCATTTATGTACTAGTACTTTTTAGTTTAATAGCTTGTAACAAATATGACCCAAAAACCATACAATAGAACATTGAATGATCCATCTTGGAATCCCTATGGAAAATATTGTGGATGCGTAATGACTTGTGTCATTACGTACCATCACCCCCTTCTTGTAGCCATTCCAAGTTGGCTCAACAGAGCTCTTGTTGTATTTCCTTGCGACTCATAATTCTTCCCTCATATAATTCACAGTTTTATATTCATGTTAAGAAAGGTACGCTTAATTTATTGTGTGACATTTGTTAATGATTATAGTTCATAACATAACAATGAGATATCATTTATTATGATTATCTCATTATCGCATTATCGCAACATTAGGTTTCCGACATCGTTTATATGATTAATCATTGAACATATGATTAATCAAGTATACATATATCTTTTAAAGCATAGTTAAATGTGTCGTCATATTAAATAAATTGCAAATGTAACTTAATAATGTTGTTGTATTTTTCATAATAAGTTGTCTCATCTTATCATGCATCCATAATCAAATCATAAAATTTTACTTACAATATGTATTCATAATCTTCCATAAATTCAACATTATTACATTTCCATATAGCACAAGTACATTGCAAAAACATCGTCTTCTATTCATATAATGGAGGTTAAAACTCATCATTAAAGTACACCATGATGATTAAATCAATAAAAAGTACAACAAGCCTTGAAATTCCTTATTTACAACATGCGAAGTAATACCTTTGCCTTAAATAAAATACAATACATTTCACAAATCTAAACAACATCAAACAAGTATGTCGAATCCAGCCTTTTATTCTTTTCGTAATACCTTACAACCTACAATCTAAAAAATAATCAAGTACAACAATGTACATAGTCGGTTTAAGAACTAGCATGGAATATGCAACTCCCTATCTAGCTTCTTCATTGTGAAGTAAATGAATAGTAATTTTCTTAATTAATGATATCCAATTAAATATCATATCTATCAAACATATGACCCAAACACCATGTCCCAAAAACATTAAGCAAGTTCTTTGTACCATCATCATATATACATTAACCCAGTTAAGTTAATAAATCTCGGTAAGTATTGGATCTAAGTAATGAATCCATCCAACATATCGATTAGCTTTTGTTCATAAGGTAACGCAATGTAACTAATTAAAATGTCTCCTAACATACTTACAAGTTAATACTACACAACGAGAAGATGATACGTTATTTCATACAATTCAACCTTCCAAGTTTTGTAACAAACCTTCAAGTAATGTCACAAAACTAATAATGTTTCATATTCACTTTACTCTTGAAAATAAATCCCAACATATCCCCAAAAAACTATCAATGGTGAAAATTTTGCAAACCTTAATTGATTCATAAGATAAGAAATCCTTTAGATACATATATTATAGAATCTAAGTAAGACAAAATCATGACTTTAGATATGTAGGAAAAGGAAATCAAATTAATTTCATCAACAATCTCATCCTACGTAAGTCCTCATTAATATTGGACATAGTTCCATTTGAAGAGAATAAAATTTCAAGTGTAACTATAAATAACTTAGAGTTCATTCAAAAGCTTCATGAAAGAAGATATTCAGTCCTTGATATCACATGGATGGGTAACTGACATAAGCAACCAATGCATTCATCAAAAACTTCACAAGGTTTGGTTTGTTTTCAACCCACTCGAGTAGAAGTAATTGATTCAAATAGTGACACTTAATCACAAAACTCAACATGCATAGAGTGTGGTATATCCCAGCCCAACCAAAAGAATCAGGGTTTAAGTTGAACCCATTTTCCATCAAGTATGATGACTTTAAAGTCTCAAGCCCTTACCCAAACTAACTCAAGATCACCATTGTTTTCCCAACATATTTAAAGGATAACTCTTCAAAATCTAAACAATTCACAAATGGATAGTTCAACCTTATTCGAAATGGTAAAACACAAGTCTCAACTTATCTTTGAAAATCATCACAAAATATGAGTACCCAGTTCATATTTTTCAATGGTAATATTTAGCATATATAATAACAAAGTGGGGAATGTGATAGAGGCTAATATTTCAACAACCTCTTCAATAACAACCACTTTTGAAATACCAACCAAAAGGGAAAATACTCAGTTCAAAGCTCATTACAATAAAATTCTACATTCATTACTCACGCAGAAATCTATTCTAATACTTCATAATGAAAAAGTTAAACAAGGAAACTTATATAACCATGCCTATAAAATGGAGAGCTCTGGTCTTTTTCTCATTTTCTCCTTTGAAAATTTCAAGCAAGTCGAATAATAAAACCCCAAAAATCAAGCCAATAACTCATAGTATTCGAACATCCACAAGCTCATAAATACATCACCCATTTTATATGGGTTTGAAAAAATTAAACTATTTCAACCCTGTTAATATTAGCACAGAAAATCCATGCATGGCACGCTTGGAGGAGCTTGAAAAAAACAACAAAAATGAAAATCACTTGCATGTTGTTAGCTTCCTTAGGAAGCTTTGCGTTTTCCCATAATTATTTATGCATTCAAGTCTCTAGTGCTGCGAGTGGCTAGAATTGAATTTATTAATTCCCTTCCCAAAATTGGTGATAGTGGATGAACGGAACAAGGCTTGTTAATTAAAAATATCCCTTATCTACAATTTACATGGTGGTCAGTTAAATCGACCTTATTAAATATTAAGCGATCAGATCTTAAAATATGCATGGTAGGTTTGTTTGACCATTCTTTCAAAAGCATGCCATGGTTATAAAAACATACAACTTATCCCAAAGGTTAAACCTTTATTAATATGTCATGTCAATTTATTAATAAAACTATTTTAAAATCAACACCAACCTTTATCCATTTAAACATTCCAATTTAAATGGAGTAAATCATATTAGATTTAAATAACATATATGCCCATTGTCATGGTCAAAGGTTAGCTCGTTCAATTATAATAATTATTCACGCAATCATGGACCATGATCGGTCAAAGTCACCATTAGAACAAAACAAGTTTCGATCCACAAGATGGTCTAATCATCAAATCTATAAATAGAACATCTTAGAAACTATGATCAATATTTTCTAAACAATCAAGTAAGTAATTATAATTTAAATAAACCGAGTTAAAATTTTCTTACAATACAAGAAATTTCCTTTAACTTATTGATATCATTATCATTAAACCATCTTGATATTTTTACCTTGAAGGTCTTGATTTTTACCTGCTCATGTTGAGGACCACCTCTATTATGATCTACGTCCTTTTATCGTTATGACAACAAAATAAGGTCAACATCATGCAGTCAAACTATGCTTCCATACTAAAATGATACTATTATAACCATGTATAAATCCCTTACATTATGAAATCATTATTTCCGAAGAATAGTAAACTATGAATATCAATGTTAGGTATAGCAACAAAGCATAACACCCAATAATGAAATCATCTCATTCAATAAGGTTAACACAATAATATATATTATAGGTGCGAAACCAAATAGTACATCATGTACAACAATTATTGCACACAACATGGTAAGTAAATTCAAACATCAAAGAAAAACAAGAATAAGTCATAAATGCTAAGTGTTTTAGGAACGTTTGGTGATAAGCGTTGTTATGCGGTTATGTATGCAACTACGCGTAAGTGTGTATATCATTTTCAAGATATGCATACACATGTGTAGCTGCATACTTAGCTACGCAACATAGATTATTCCCCGCCTTCGTAAACCATTCAACATTTAATGACTTATCCTTTCCATGAAACAGACTAAAATTTCAGGATGTGACATATGCACCTACTTTCATGATTTGGTGATTTTCACAAGACAATCACAAACCCTAGTGATGGTTTTACATATGGTTAACCAAAAACCAAAAGTGGTGGTTTACCACAAACCAAAAGATGATGGTTTTGCAAATGGCTTACCAATAACCAAAAGTGGTGGTTTTACAAGTGGTTTACCAAAAACCACAAATGATGGTTTTACAAATGGATTATCAACAACCAAATCATGATGTGCAGTAATTTCATCATCTCTCATCAATATCTCACCTTAGGGAATAATATAGGAAATTTTGTTCTCATACACACACAAGAAAAGATGTCACAATGGAAATGGAACATTGGTATTATGTTCCCCCCTCAATATGAAATTTCCACTTATTAAACAAACCAATAATCAAGAACATTACACATGAAGCACACCACATGCAACTAAAATAAAACACACTCTAAAAATTCGACCAAACCTTCATGTGGCTCTATAATTGGTGACTCGGGAGAGGCATTGATCAACCCCCAACCTCCATCCTCGATAGTCTATAAAAACAAAATGACAAAGCGTAAGTTATTTAACAAAAACGAGAATATCATAAATTATGAACTCAAAAACTCCAAACATATATAGGTGGTTCAAAACACCCCCGCCTAACTATCACTTGGGGTTTCTAAACAAGAAATCAAATGTATCGCTTACACACTTTTAATAAGTCACTATCTTCCATTTTTTTCATCTTGACTAGCTAATATGATAAAATTTCCAAACATGAATTCTTTTAATGACTCTAAACCTAATCCATCTTGGTATAAGGAAAATTAATGTTTCAAATATCGTCATGTTAAAGGTCATGCAACAAAAATGTTCATAAAACTTAGAAACCACATCCAATACTTTCTCTATCATGGGGATATTGAAATAGATGGAAAAAACACCAGTGAAACCTCAAAATGAAAAGCTTGGGATATATAAAGACCCCTTTCATAAACATGATAAAAATAGAAAATGGATTGAAGAAAAATCTCCCAAGCTAACAATACCAATCATTTCAATGCAAATGATTCATGTCCTTTTATTCTCTCATTAGATACACCATCCAAATAAAAATTATATCACAACCATCAAATTCAAATATCAAGAATGCATCCTTAGAACACAACAAAATCACATCACTATCGCATGGCCTCATACACCTACTCCTTTAGAAGGATGATAGGATATCTTAGAAAACTTGAGAAGACTCCAACACATATATCGATCTTGGGTCTTCTCAAAATATCTACTATTCATAAGGACATCTTCTATAAAACCCTAAAAATTCAAGATTTCCTAATAATGTTGACACATGCACTTCTAATACATGGTTGTACAAATCACATCATCCTATAAAATTATATATATCTAATCATTCTACTCAAGATAATCAAATTCACAATCTATCCTTATATATTGAAGCCATTATTAACCTTAGTAAACTTAAAAGGGTGATTTTGGACAATGGATCGAGATTGAACATTTACACTCTTAATCTTATTAAACATCTTTGTCTCACTAATATACATTGAAACCAAATATTATCACCATAAAATCATATAAAATTGTCGAACGAAAATTTTTGGCCATGATAACTCTTCCGCTTGAATTTAGGCCTATCAAACATGAAACTTGATTTCATGTTATTGATTTGTATCTTCCTATAACATTATCCTTAGTCATCCAAAGATTTACATCATGCATTATATTCCCTTCACATATCATCAATGCATGAAACTTCAATATCAAAGAAATAAATTATGATCCATGGTGATCCTTAGTATTTCTAATCTTTGCAGAGTGTTAGAATTTCATTACCATGGGATGTATGCTTTCTTAGGGGCTGAAATCACTTTTTAGGTAGAATACAAAGCTTAAAATTCCCCCATTCACCCTAATGCATTATTATATTCATCTAAAAAATTTAATGCATTACCCTCTTCATCCAAAAAACATCATTCGAGTTCCATATTCACCTAAACACTTTCCTTGGAGTCCATATCTAATATCATCAACACAAGCTATGGAGAGTACAAGATCCATCATACCTTCCTTATCAATAATCTTTCTCTATCACCTTGAATCTTTGGTAGGACCAACATGATCCAAAAAATAAACTTGAATTCCATAGCTTTGAAAGTTTTTTGAAAGTCATCTTCCTCACAAAGGAACCTATAGATACCTCTTCAACCTCATGGTTGCATGATGAAATTTTTCCATGTTCTTACAAGTCTTGAAATTAATTAATTCCAAAAAAATGATGTATAACATGATTTATCAAGGGTATTATTGTGGAATAAATGAACATGGAATTCGTGAACCTCTCCAAGATCATGAAAAAGAACATTATGGTATTGGTATCAAACCATATGGTGGTGAACTTGAAAAAATCAGTGCCACCTCTTCAAATAGAGAAGATTACTCTTAAAACACTTAACCAAGGTCCCCTTATAGCATTTATGAGTACCTTACCTCCATGAGCCTATTTACCTATAAGTGTATCCTCACTCTTGATAGAACATATCTTTACCTAGCCTTTGATACCCCTCTTTCATTGACTAGGACCAACAAAGTCACGTTCAGTCAATTCCTTTCAAAATGGGAAATTTATAGTATAATTCATGGGACTTCGAGATGATATCCTTCTGAGGGATCACAAAAAGGGATTCTTGATTGACTTGGATGCATGTGCTTATTTTAAGGAGGAGGTTGAGTTCCTGAGTCAAGTAAAAAACAAAAAAATCACAATAATAGAAAATTAATTTAAAATGTAAAAATTGAAGTATTATATTTAAATCCTCATTGAGGAATTATTTGACAAGTAAAATAAAAAATAAAAACAAAATAAAAGTGTCCAATCTATTGATGAAAACTCTTAGAGTGTATAATATTAAGTGGGGTCACCTTTTGTATGCCATCACATACACACATATATTATTATTATAAGTTATTAATATAACTAATAATATTGGGTCCATTCCACCTTAGTGTGGAATAATTTACAAATTCTTACGTTTGAATTAATTAAAGAGTAAAATGGTGCAACTAATAGGTGCTGACCAAATAAACCACGAGATAGAATGATCTCTTTTGAGACAGAATAATCATCGAATGTAATATTTATGAGATTATTGTGGACACAAGACCTTGAAGGGTAAATTTAAAGAAGTGCAAATTTACTATGTATGTTAGGTAATTGTGAATATTCCTCATTTAATATAATGGAAAGTGTATAATTATATTAGAGTTTTTTTACACTCGAGTTTTCTCCACCTTACATGTTGTATTAAATTTATTTTTACTTTTTATGTTCGATAAATTTGTTATTTAATTGCTCCCTAATATATATTTGTATTCACTTTATATAATGTTATGGTTTACTTAATTAATCAACTAATTAAATTTTTATATAATTAAATTTAATATTACTAACCCCCACCTATGTTGACATGACATTAGACCTATTTTAAGGTGTGTGTGAAGGTTTTTAGGGAAATTGGGGTTACCATATTTTGTAGGGTTTTTCATGGTAAATTAGTTTTACATATTTTATAGGAAACATGAAGCAATCTAGAAATTGGAACCACTATATCTAGTTACAAAAAAAATCAAATTACAAAATTCAAACACAAAAGCGCATTGAAATAATATTTTTATTATAGTTCTCGGCATACATATATCTCTTTTCTTTCACCTATTACAAGATATTAAAAATTGGATTTGTAATCTAAAAACTATAATCCTAAAATCTATTATACAAATACAAATACAATTTGGATATTAAAACTTAAAAGTTAAAAGTTAAAACCATAGATCTAATCTCTAGAACTTAGATATATCCAACCCTTAGATATAATTGAGTTTTGTTTTGGCTATTCCCTTCATATTAGAATAGACCCTTCCTTTAAATTCTAACAAGATTTCCTAGGCATTAGAAACCCATGAAAACTCTTAACCCATCCCTTTCTCATTGTACTTCAACCATGACTTGTATGGACACCTTGTGGTGCTCATCTTGTCCTTTTGTGGCTACTTTAAAACAAGGCTATACCTACATACTTTTCCTAACATTTTTTGCCTATTTAAACCATGGATATACTTGCATACTTGGCTTGTAATGGCCCATCCTAATCCCATCTTGGATCTATCCTAGATTAAATGACATTAAGGATTAGTTATCTCTGTTTTTAAACCCCCTCAAAATATTAAAAACATCAAATAAATTTTCCTTTGCATAGATTGTATAAATGGCAATTCCTAACCCTAATTTAGAACCTAAAATCTAGAATAAAAAAATTGACTCGAAAAATTTGATTCGACTTCCCTTTTTTAAATTAGTATCAAACATAGGTAAATTAAGTGTGTGTAATTTTATTACCACCGGTCACTATCCAATCAACCAGATAAGGTGGTGTGGTTAAATTTTTCCCTAAGATAGGTTGGCTTTTAAAATTTTATGACTCCTCTTCCTTGCATTTTTCTATTGGAAGTGGGTGTGTTGAGTAGGTTAAAAATTCTTTATTTTGTTGGGAATGATGTCATTTTTGCATTTGAAATTTTACTAAATTTAGATCATTTCTATTTTTAGAAATACTCTAAAAATATAATTTTAAGATGTTTTATGACTTATTTATTTCATTCATATGTTTTTTTAGTCATGTAACACCAAATAATTGATTTTCGATGATTTCCTAAAAAATAACTGAAAAAGCTACAAATAGACTTTCAACTACCAGTTTTTGGATAAGTACAAAATATTGTGTTGTCATCCCCAAAGAGGTGGGAGACAATTTTTAAATTTAGATAACTACATATATACAACTATTATGACAATCTCTATATTTTAGGGACCTTGGGGCACATTCTCTAGAAAAGAGCCATAATTAGGTTTTGAAAATATGTGTAGCTTGCATAATTCTATTCCAGGAAAATCTTCTTGCATGTTGATTTTGTCCATGGATTGCATGAGTCTATTTTTGAGTTAACTAGAAGTCCAAAATTATTTTATGAGTATTTTAATATTATTAGAGTTTATATTATGAGTTTAACTTACTTTGTAAGTTGAGTTGTAATTGGCAATTTTAGTCTTTTGAGTTAATATAAGTATGACCCAAACCATGACGCCATAGCACTTTATTATTATAACTAGTGCAAGTTATTGTTACTATTTTTATTACATGTAATCAGAATTAATAACCAGAAATCTTACAAATATTATTTTGAATTTCAGTGGTGCATATTTTGATCATCAAATACACAAGCAATTACACTAGCTTAATCATTAGTTTTCATGGGACATGTTTAGATGATATAGAGAATCTTTCTTAGTTAGTATACACGTTATAGCAGAGGTTTATTAGCACTTCAAGTTGTAGGTTGTGTTCCCCTTCCTAATCCATTTCATTCATTCCATATCAGAGAAAGGTTTTATAAGCAATTACTTCTATGAATTATGCTTCTATGAATATCCATATTTTCAAAGGAGACAAATTTGAGTATTGGAGGGATCAATTGAAGAGAATTATTGTTTGGAAGGGAGTTTGGGACAATATTTTTAATGAGTATCAACCACCTATTGATTGGAATTTTCTCTCTCAAGATCATAAGAGAGTAAAAAGGGATGAAGAGAAGGAAGATGTTCAAGCCTTCTTTTATCTTCAGAGTGTTATAGATCCTAGCATCTACCCAAGAATTGTTGGCTACAAAAATGCTCATGAGGAATGGGTTATCTCAAGGACTTCATATCAAGGATCTATTAAGGAAAGAGGAGAAAAACTCCAAACCCTCAAAATGAATTTTGAAATTTAATAATGTCATAAAGTGAAGGTGTAGGATATTTTTGCATAAGGGTAAATGATATGGTTCATAGAATGAGAGTTTATGGAGAAACCATTGAAGATAAAATGAATGCTAGAAATATTTTGAGATCTTTGACATAAATATGGTTACATATTTTGATCACTCTTGAAGATTTTAAGGACATGAACACTACAAGTTTTGATGAATTAGTAGGTTCTCTCTTGTCCCATGAGGATAAGATGAGAATATATGTAGAAAAATTAGAGCATGCACTTGAAATTAAGGATAGAATTTCAAATCCAAGGGAAAAAGAAAAAAATACTAATTAGAAAATTCAACGAAATTTAATTCAAAGGAAAAGAAAAAGAAATTTTTACAAGGAAGAGTAAAAAAATATTTATTTTTCATTATTGCAAAAACTACACACTTTATAAAAAAATTGTAGAATCGGCAGCAAAGAATCAAGCTAATATAGAGGGTGAGAAGAAGGAATTACAATCTGAACAAAGTGATATGAAAGAGGACTCAAATTATTGTCTCACATGCAATGTGGGAAAATAGGATGTCAATAATATGTGGTTTCTTGATTCAGGTTTCTCAAATCACATGACAAGTTAGAAAGAGGGTTTTAGCATGCTAGATGATGACTTGTTATGAATTTAGTATTTACATGGCTATTTACCATATAGTGGTGTGGTAAATGATTAGTAGGTTAGTTAATTAAATATATTGCTATAAAAATATATTCATATATTTTAGTGGTTATATTGTTACACCCGTAAAACATTTAAACGGGTAAGTTGTTTAGTGACTTCTATTTTGTAGGAACTAGGTTGCCTATTGTAATGGCTATATATTAGCCAAATACATTGTGCAAGATATACAATAAAATAATTATTGTGTGTATTTTGCTTTGCAACCTTAACCAAATCTTCATTTAGTATTAGAGTCGGTTAATCTTCTTCTTATTGGTGGTTTGTATCTCATCATGGAAGAATAATATTTTTGCAAGGGAAGATGTATTGTACTTATCCCTTGTTGATGGATATATTATTCTTGTGAATAATTTAGACTAAATAGTTTACAAGATTAGTGTACTGATATTTTGTTAATGGGACTGCTCTCAAATTTTCCATGATCTGACCCTTATCAGTTATAGAATCTCTGCCTATAGTATTTTTGTTTGGTACAACTTTGTATTGCATTTTGGAGAGAAGACGTGTTGAGTTTAATAGACGGCCACAAGATTTATTCTTGAGCTCGACTCACCTGATATCAGACACAACCTGATTCTCATTCTGATCCAAAGCTTGCTTGTGAATTCTCCAGTGGGAAGTGTAGGGAGTTTTATGGTGCACATTGCGGGCATGTCACCGACTGATTTTTAAGCACCTGAGAGGAGTGGATTGGTCTTCTGTCAATTATTGAATCGAGAAATTTGGCCGAGTTTGGTGATTTCTAACTAGTTCATGAGATCCATTCATAGGTCCACATAAGATGCGAGATGTAGCCTATTATCTACACATCAATCTATATTCAAACCCCACAATTAGAAGTTTTCATTCAAAGGTGAGATATTCTTTGTCACATTTATGTGAAGATATATGTTAGCTCTCCATTTACAATAGCTTGACTGCATTAGGTATTTGCACTTTGAATACCTTTGGAGACTAACAAATGTAAGACTAGATTTTGAAAAGACCTCCCGAAATATGTCACTATCAAAGGAAAAAGGGAGCATTGGTACTTGATTAAATTGCTTAGATTGTGTGAATATTACAAGCTGAACAAGTGGAGTTTACTTTTGTAAGCATTAGATATTAGACCAACTAAGATCACATGAACACCTATCTCTCGACCTCTCATTACATGACGTCCTTAAACTTTCTTAAATCGATTCAACACTTGTGTTTCATGTCTTATCTTCCTGCGTTGGAAGATTTGTGTCCCCTATCATTTGTGCCATGGTTTCATACAAGTAGTATGAGTAAATGAACATCCACGTAGCATGTATATTTGGCAGTTGTGCTTTAAGCCCGTTAGAAAATTATTCACGGGGTTACAACTATATACCATTCATGGTTGCAATCCTTGTATAGGATCCTCCACAAATTTCCAAAGCACATGGTTTTGCATAACTAGCGGTTTCATATTAGGTTGGTTTTAAATTAAGGATAAACTTTTGTGTGTGCCGTTCATTTGTTTTATTTAGTATTCAATTATCAATTGTTGAGTCTTAAAAGTTTTATATAATTCTATAGTTAATAGTTAGTAGATTTATTCAAACGTGTATCGCCATCCAAAATAAAATTTGCATAGTATTGTGTTTTTAGAAAATGTCTTCTATTTAGTTAGAAACTTTGAAAAAGTGAAAAATTAATTAAGCATTACTTTTTAATGTTTGTAATAATAAGTGGGTCACTTATATCATCAATAGTATGAGTTTAGGTAAAATTATCCAAAATAAAGTGTCATTGCGTCATTGTCAAAAATTGTAAAAATAAATTACCTCACGGACGCATTTTTGGTGTTACCCAACATCCGGAAAATAAATGATTTCACAATGTGGGGGAATAATAAAATGTGGAAATCATTGTGTGACATGATCACATTTATTGAGTAAGCAACATCATTCACTAGAGGGTAGAGGCATAAGAGGTTGGAGTTCAATCAGTGACCTCTCGTCAGTCACTAATGACAGGTCACACTTACGGACCCTGGTATTGTGACTTATTTTTTCAGTTGTGTAGTGTGTAAAATAAGAGAAAATTTTCATTCCTATTCATGTGTGTATGTGGCTATTCCTACATAATTCCCTGATGTAATAACATAGTGAAGAACAAATAGCACAGTGAAATGCAACATCGTGATTCTTGAAGAGGTTAAACAGTCAAATGTGTTCCTATTCATACCTAGGTTTGTGGTAAACCTTTGTAAAACCATTGAAGGTTGTGCAGATGGTTCCTGCTTGAGTTCCCACACTAAGTAGGTTAGATATGTTCCCTATAGTGATTGGTTGATAAGAAGATGGTTCATGTACATGTTCCCACACTAGTTCGGTTAGATGTGTTCTTGGAAGTGTATGGTCAATAAGAAGTTGATGTGTTCCTTCTTCTACCTTCAGTTTGAGTGTGTACCAAGATCATGAGAAAACACCGCAGCAAGATGCAAAAGAAGTGTGAATGTTTTTCTACCATGTAAACACAAAAGGGGGAATGCTAGGAATTTAGTATTTACATGGGTATTTACCATATAGTAGATTACGGTGTGATAAATGATTAGTAGGTTAGTTGATTAAATATATTGTTATAACAATATATTCATATAGTTTAATAGTTATTGTAGACACATATAATTTAGCTTGAGTGATTTAAATACTTAAATTGCACTAATTATACCCTTTCGAAGTAAATTGACGACATATCATCCATATGGTGCACTTCCTCTGCTATCGTTATTATTTAATTACATTGCACTAGTTAGTTAACTCTTCTATCCAACAATGATGCCAATTAACAACCTTTCATTAATCAGCTCCCCTTTCTATCTAGATTAATTAATTATTTCTAATTAATTAAGCTCCCTTTCTATCTATATTAATTAATTATTTCTAATTAATTAATCCCCTTTCTATCTAGACTAATTAATTATTATTAATTAATTAGCTTCCTCTTCCATTAAGTCAATGGATCATCATTTGTTTGATTAAATCCCTCTCATAGTCTAAATCATGCTAATTATTCCTCTAAAAAGATTCTATAAGCTTGCACACCTATTAATTAATCACTTTGGTTAATTAATAAAGCCCCTCAAACCCCATGGGTCACTAAAGGACAAACTAAACTCTCCTAAGGTTGACTTAACCCTTTCTAAACCCCCCTTATCCACAACTAACTCAAACATCTCTATTATTCCACATACAAATGGATGTAGAGATTCTTCTATCCATTGGGCTATATAAAGATCCCTCCTCCTACCTTTACACCTACACCTACTCCTTGAAAAAAAAAAGTGAGCATATAGTAAATACACTATAGTCATTTTGTCATCTTTGAGAATTTCATCACCCTTTTGCATTCCAACAATCAAGTTAGTGTTGTGAAGAAAAATGGAGTTAATCAAGAAAGGCCTAATAAGTCATGGCTTGATGAACCTCCATATTTGATCATCTTGGATCAAGCAACCACTAATATCCTTTTGATAGCTAAAAGATCTACATAGGTCTAGTTTTATTAATTTATCTTTATAAAAGAGTAGAGTAATAATGTTAATATGTTAGTTTGAGGTTTTGCTTTCAAGATTCTAATGCATAGTATTGATGATTGTTACTTGTTTAGCTCTTAGCAAGATGATGTATTGATATTGATTTAGCCTTGTTGTAGGAAAACTAAGTGTTAGTTCTAATCCTCTTGACTTAGCTAAAAATTCATGCATACATATGGCACTTTGGTGGGACCAGATCCTTTGTCCCTTAGCATTTTAGTTCATATTGTGTTGTTTTTGGCTAACCCCTTTCTATGCACATATGTAAGGTGATTTTTATGATATTGGATATACTTACATGTGTGATATCTTATTGAGAGATTTCATTTTGATGGGTTATTATCAATTTTGAACTAACATGCTAAAATTTGGAACATTTTGTACTTCTTTATGTCATTTGGTTGTATTTTGACATCATAACCGGGTGCATTTTCTTTGCAAGAGACGCACTTGAGTAAACCAAACTACACACAGCACACTAACCCATGCACGGAGCACAACATCCGGTGCAAACAGCAACCTTTATTATTGTATTGTACGTTCACTGCAGTCAAAAACCTTGTTAGACTAGTGCAGGCACCCATATCCTAGTGCAAGCACCCATAACCTAGCACACCCGCCTCTCTGTTAGTGCACACGCTCTGTGTTTCCAATGCTGGCGCAGGGACCTATATCGTAGTGCATACGTCTTTCGGCTAGTGCACATACCCCGTTTAGTTTTCCTAGCTATCTTTTATATCTGTTGGTGCACATGCCTATACCTTGGCACATACGCCCACATCTTAGCGCATATGCCTCTCAAGTAGCGCAGGTACACTATGGATCTGAATAACACAAAGGGGTACAACCACCATAACACACACACACATGCCTAAACCTACGTGCAGGTGCTTCAGTTTGAATTAACCTACATATTTTAGTTTCCTCAAATCTTGTATGTTAAAGTGCTAACTTCTTTGTAAGTTTTATCTAACTAATGCTTATTTCTGCAGGGTATGTTTACATGCTTTTGCTAGACTAGATAGACTTTGCATGCTTTCTTGTAAGAGTAAGGTCATGTATGCTCTTCCCTTGCATCCTTTGGGGTGATCTTGGGAATCAAAAATGATTCTTAGGTCTTTTGGCACTTTGAAAATGTTGAGAATGTCCTAATTGAGTAGAAATGAGTTAAATTGGTGTGTTTGAATTAATTGTTTTCCATTTGGTAATTTCTTGGATTCTAAAAAAATGTCATGTATGCTCTTCTCTTGCGTCCTTGGATGATCTTGAGAATTAGAAATGATGTTTATTCTCTTTATGGAAAATTACTAACCCATTGTGCAAAACCAAACACACGCTTTTCAAAGAAAGGTGGAGTCAAAACAAAACCAAACTACTAATATAGTTTTAGTGCAGGTTACCAAAAGGTGCTCAAGCAAACCATACCAAATTAAACAAGATAAAAATCACACCACATTCAAAACACTATATTTGAAGGTTCAAATAAGAGTATGTCCCGTCCACTTAAAACTAGACATAACCCCTTTGATATAAGACTTAAACTAAAACAATGGGGGTGGTCCTAGGAACCCCAAAGTAGTCCACACAAGAGGGAACCTTGTGGATGAAATGAGAAGTACTCTATACAACCTACTTGGTGGTACTACCATTTGTGAGATTTAGCATCACAAGTTGTCCAGTATGGCGACACTGAGTGAGAGTACATGATGAACGCATTTATTGCCCCTTTGTGGTTGAAGGGGATAAAGTAAAGTCGAGATACTCCCAAATTTGTCAGTGTGACTTTTGGGTAAATCAAGCTTGCTTAAGATAGTATTGGTGATACCTAGTTGAGTGAACCACCCAAGAATCTATCTTTAACTAGGATCCCACTTGGACCACATCAAATCTAATTTTGAGTTAAGAGCTATTGTTCATCATGAAAAGTGTGAAGCATTACTTTTTCTTAGTTTTTCACTTGCCCTAAGGTGAGGTGAAACTCTGACGAAGTGAGGCCAACATTTTTCAACCCCAATTGATCTATTTCCTTCACTTTCTTTTGACACTTTGTTGATTAAAAGAAGAGTGACTACCCTTGTGTTGTTAATTGATTGTATTCGCCACTTTTGTGTCCATTTACGCTCATCCATGTTTGTGGCTGAGTTGTTAAACGTCTAAAGTGTGTGGAGACATTTTCATATCATTGGTAGCCTTTTCGATCTTGATACCCAAGTCAAGATCATCGTCATAGTTAGGCTTGATTCATCACTTTAATCTCCTTTGAGGTGTTATCTTTCTTGTATCATATCGCCACAATTTTGATACTTACGTCTTGTTTCTTACAAACTCAACCTAAGTGTCTAGATTGTAACGTTATGCTACATGAATTGTAACAATTCCTTGGTATACTTTAGCCTTAGTTTGCCTTCAAACATTACCTTGATTTTGGAAAGTGTTATTATTACCTTTGTGTGCATCGTAATAATGTTATTTCGATACTAATACCTTACTTTTCCGTAAAGTTTGGTTAACATATCTTAGTGGTATTGTTGCATCGTTCATGTTTGTAACTTCTATTTTTGAGATTTAGGTCTTGATTGGATCTAAACTTGCTTTTAGTATACCTTGTTTGGAAATCGTATCAACCTTTAGTTATTACTTACGTCTCGTTCATTTTTGAACTTGGCATAAGTGGTGACATTTTGTTGGTCATCTTACACGTCAAACTATTGATTGATTGGACACTTAGGAATTAATCCATTTGATTTATTGGTTTACAAATGACTTTGTGTGATTGTGTCTCATTTGTCACATCAACTTATCCATTTTGGACAATCACTTTGATCCATTGATTCTTTATCATTCATTATTGTTTGGTTATTAATTTGGCTTTGTGTTTTGAACTTGCGTGATTGTTCCTTGTGTTTATCCATCTTATAAATTCATTTTTAGGACAATATTTTGGATCTTTGATCATCTTGATCTTCTTGTTTTTTCCTAAGTTCATGATCATTTTTGAACACGTCTTTCAAACCTTGGAAAAAACATTCAAGCAACTTTTGCATCAATCGAACATTGGAAATATTTCCTTTGAATCCTTTAAATTGCTAAAATTTTGATCAGTCCTTTGACATTTATGCCTCCATCCCTTGTTGGATTATCAATCTTGAGTCATCGTGATATATGTTTTCCTTAGCTTCCCTTTTGGAAAATCACACAAGCATCCCCATCTTTATGAAATGTCTAGTTGGTTGTCGTTGTGCTTCCCAAATCGACATGAAACCTTCTTCACTTTGAAAAAGTTTAATCATACAATTTAGGTCTAGACCTTTGAACCCAACACACACCAAAAGTGATTTATTATCGCAAGATCCCTTATACATATGATAATAAGGAATCAAATTTTAGGCATTCACATAAAAATATGCCCATCATGACCAAACCTCATTTGGTTCTTCACGCTAGAGAACCCATCCGAGTAACCCGTTCCCCACCTTCATCTCATAGTCGGTGGTATGGTTTGGACACTTCTTAATCAAATTATTATTCGAGTTCCCCCCACCCTTCTTCTAACTCTAATCCAAACATTTCCTCTTCTTTTGAGGATTCTAATCAAAATATTTCCTCTAACTCTTCGATGATTCAAATTTTAACTAGTATTTAGATCCAAACTACTATTCAGATTCATCTAATTCGACTCCTAAGTCACGGTCCTCCCTTCTTTACGGGACCTCTATTATTAGTCACATAAACAATGTTCTCCTCCTATAAATATTTACGTCGCCTAAAATTATTTTCATCATTCATTTAATGTCACTCCTACGTCGTGGTCCTCCCTATCTTTATAAGACCCTCTTCATCATACATTTAATGGGACTCCTACATCATGGTCCTCCCTATCTTTGCAAGACCTTCTTCATCATACATTTAATACAACTCCTACATCGTAGTCCTCCCTTTCTTTGCATGAACCCTTTTATCAGTCACCTCAACAATGTATTATTCCTATGAAGATATGCGCAACTCCAAATCCCTCCAATCAAATATCTAATACAATTCTTGAATCACATTCCTCTCTTTCTTTGCAGGACCCTTGTTATTATTCATCCAATGTGATTCTTGAATCACAGTCCTCCCCTTCTTTGCAAGACCTTCTTCATCAATCACCCCACGAAGTCTTCCTTATTTGAATATTCGTGTGACTCAAAGTCCTTCTAGTCAAACATTTGAATTGACCCATGCGTCACAATCTACAAACTTTGGACTTAATCCTACTAGTTTATAAACGATATACCATCATGTAGGTAGGTCCACACCACCTTCTTCTACTTCTGAGACATCTAGCTTCACATCTTCTTTGCCCCCACGTCATCTTCTTCGCCCCCACATCATCTTCTTTTATCAATCATCATCAAACATCTTCTAATTCTTCCACACCAATTGAACCTTTTTCTTCCAATCAAACCTTATTGGTCGATCAAAAACTCATACCGATTGATCTCTTTCAAAATGAAGAAACAATTATGGCCTTTATTGGGGCACATGAAGATATCTCTTTAACAAATTATGAGAAATAATTCTCTTTAGACTTTGATGTGTCCACATATTGTGAGGAAAAGGTCGATTCCTTTTATCGAGAAATGGAGGAAGAGCCTCAGATCATGCAACTTGATCCTCCTCTTATTATTCCATCTTCACATTCTTCATTATGTGAGGAAACTCCTAGGTCTTGCATTGATCCATGGCATATCTTCTCATCACCCAATCACTCTTTGTATATCATAATTCCTTAATCAAAATCTATTATGTGGTCAACGCCAAGTAGCCCTTTATCTTCGTCTAGGTGTGGGTCACCTACGGTAGCCCTCCCTCTGTTATTTGTGGGACATTTTCAAGTAGTCCATTATCTTCTATTCTTGGGGTATGTCCCACTAGCCCCTTGTCTTCTATGTATGGGTCACCCCAGTATTCCATCATCTTCTATTCTTGGGGCATGTCCCACTAGCCCCTTGTCTTCTATGTATGGATCACCCCCGGGTATTCCATCATCTTCTATTCTTGGGCCACATCCTAGTAGCCCATCATCTTACATCTATGGGTCATGTCCTAGTATCCCTTCTTCTTCTATTCTTGGGCCACATCCTAGTAGCCCTTCGTCTTCTGTCTATGGCTCACCTCCTAGTATCCCATCTTCTTCAATCCTTGGACCGTATCCTTTTCATCCATCACATTATTCTTCTACCAAATATTGTGGCAAGCCCATCACCTTTCCTCTCATCAATTCTAAACATCCACGTTCTTCTCTCACTTCTTGGGATCAGACAAGTCAAACATTAGCTTATAAGAAATCCAAACATGTTCTTTATAAAGCTAAGATCAAAACTCGAAGAGCTCCAAATCTCCCAACAACTTAAAAGATTATAAAATTTTAAATCAAACGTGATTCCAGAATGCACACCAACGTACCCATCAAGTATGGTGCAAAGTGCAAAAACCTATGGATAGGGAACTCAAACTCCCACATACGAAACCCATGTTTCAAAACAAATCATAGTCATTTGTTGAGTGTGAACTCACCACGATCATCAAGATTGGGGATAATAGCACTCTTGGTAAACAAACGCGCTTAGTCTCATGTATCAAGGAAGTTGCACACATCATTGTTGGATCATATCATGTAGATTGGCATTGTCGGTCCCAACTTTCAAAAAATAACAAAAATCATAAAATAGTTCAAAATATTTAAAAAATGAGAAAACATTAAAAAATTATAAAAATAAAATCAAAGGTACAAATATCAAACATTGTAATCAGGTATTACATACGCATGGATGTTCTTTCCTCCCTTTCTTTTATATTCATCTACAAGTCATCCACCATTTTCATCCCTTTGATGTTATTGTGGTTAGCCTATTCGCACACATTTTGCGACATGTATCTCTATGGTATCTGTTTGACCTTGGTCTTTCATAACCTTGGTAAATTAAAGAACAACTGACCTCTTAGAGATTCCTATCACTATTCTCATCTAATAAACTTGTTGGGAAGAACTTTTGGACATATTTGTTGACACTAGCCAATGTCATCATCACAATCACTTCCACATCCTTCCATCAAGCCATTAGTGGTTCTTAACCCCTTGTCAAACAAGAGAGCTGAAATAAGTTTTCAAGAAGCAAAAGAATCAAAATCAATCAATCAAAAAGAAAAAGTTAAAAGTAAAAGAAAATTGATATATAACTCTCTCTTGGGGTATTTCAATAATATATATCGGGGCTATGGACACCTAAGCGGCATATAGAAATGTTGTGATTAGAATCAAATGTGTCTCCATCGGGGCTATGGATGTCTGGGGGTAGAGCAATGTACAGATCTCCTTCCACAATCCATTCACAAATCACCTTTCAAACTAAATCATTCCTACACATTGACTAGTGTCTTCACTTGTTGTCTATCAACTCTTTCCTTCAAGAGGTCATTCATTTCCACGGGCACACATGGGATCTTGATGAGTAAAAAGGATTAGTATGTTATCAAGTGTTACTTTTTAGACCTTGTTCAAACTCTTTCTTTAACGCATGTCTTGTCTCATGATTTGTGCCTTGGGATAATCACTTTTTCATCGAACGCCTTCTAAATATTTTCATAACATCCTCTGTTCTTCAAAAATTGTTTAGAACATCCATGTGTATCAGATTTCCTCTTTGCCATGTTTGTAGGAACCTTTGTCCCCCTTTAATAAGATAATTTTCCACTTCCTTTCTATCATGTGTTTCTTGGTCAACTTACGTTGGGGGCATCCTTTCTCCCTCAGGATTGAACCTATTTTATATTGGCCTTGATCCCCCTTCTATCTATGAAGATTTTTTCTTTGAATACTCCCACATAATTGTTGGGGCATATCGCATCTTAACTTTCTCATATGTGTGGCATTCTACCCTTGTACATCTCATCTATCGTTGGGGGCATCCACACTTCTTTGTCTTCTTGTACATAGATTCAAAAAACTTATAGAAAAATCACAAAAACATTCAAATATGTTTTGAGAAAAATCAAAAACAATATAAATCATCCTACCAAACATCACTCTTTGGTTCTCGCCTGAGCTTATGTGCGACTCACGGATCATATTGATCTACTACCTCTATCAACAAAGTTGGTTTGCTTACTATGTACGTACTATGGGGAAATGAGTTGTTTGGTATTGTTTCATAGTGCACGATTGTTTTTCATAGGACCCAAGTGTCCTTTGTTATTCCCCTTGCATGTATCCTTTCTTGGGGCACCATATTTTAACCCTTGTTGTTAATTCGCATAGGTCAGAATCAAATATTGATAACAAAAACATTACATTATGTTTCTCTATTAGGTTAGCTTGTTTACTTTCTCGTATTGCATTGCATTATGTATGTTGCAAGGAGTTAGGCATATTTTACTTTCTCGTATTGCATTACATTTTGTATGTTACATGGAGTTGGTGTTTTCAGCAATGGACAATTGTTCGTAGTATGGATTTTCATGTCATTTTACTTTTGTCGTATGCTTATATTTTTAATAAGGACTGATGACATAGATATTTGGCAATATGATGACAATAAAGTTGTTTCAATACACTGGATGAAATCTTGCTCTTTTTCTTCCCGTCTTCATTCCTCCTCTACATCATTCTCCTATCAACACTATTCTTCTTATTCTCTTAGGGCATCCTACTCCTGTCGTCCATTCTTCTATCCATTTCTCCCACCTTTTTTATCGTCAATTGCCTTCTTTCATCACCCCATCGATACTCGATAGGGCATCCCTTACTTCTAATTTTTCATCTACTCTTTCAAAATTTATATGTCTACTATCTTTGAAGTGGCGTCACTTATGCCACCCCAAAGAGGGAAAATGTAGACACCTATAATTTAGCTTGAGAAATTTAAATTCTTAAATTGCACTAATTATACCCTTTCACATAAATTAATGACATATCATCAATATAGCACAATTCCTCTGCTATCATCGTTAATTAATTACATTATGCTAGTTAATTAACTCTTCTATCTAACAATGATTCCAACTAATGACCTTTCGTTAATCAGCTCCCCTTTCTATCTAGATTAATTAATTAAGCTCTCCTTTCTATCTAGATTAATTAATCTCCTCTTTCTATCTATATTAATTATTTATTTCTAATTAGTTAATCACCCTTTCTATCTAGACTAATTAATTCGCTTCCTCTTCCATTAAGTCAATGGATCACCATTTGTTTGATTAAATCTCTCTCATAGTCTAAATCATGCTAATTATTCCTCGAAAAATATTCTATAAGCTTGCACACCTATTAATTAATCATTTTGGTTAATTAATAAAACCCCTCAAACCACATGGGTCACTAAAGGACAAACTAAACTCTCTTAAGGTTGACTCAACCCTTTCTAAACCCCCTTATCCAAAACTAACTCAAACATCTCTATTATCCCACATACAAAGGGATGTAGATATTTCTCTATCCATTGGGCTATATAAAGAGCCCTCCTCCTACCTTTACACCTACACCTACTCCTTGAAAAACAAAAGTGAGCATATAGTAAATACACTATAGCCATTTTTTCATCTTTGAGCATTTCTCCATTAGAGTGGAGCTAATCATCATCCTTTTGCATTCCAACAATCAAGTTAGTGTTGTGAAGAAAAATGGAGTTAATCAAGAAAGGCCTAATAAGCCATGGCTTGATGAACCTCCATATTTGATCATCTTGGATCAAGCAACCACTAATCTCCTTTTGATAGCTAAAAGATCTACATAGGTCTAGTTTTATTAATTTATCTTTCTAAAAGAGTAGAGTAATAATGTTAATATGTTAGCTTGAGGTTTTTCTTTCAAGATTCTAATGCATAGTATTGATGATTGTTACTTGTTTAGCTCTTAGCATGATGATGTATTGATATTGATTTAGCTTTGTTGTAGGACTACTATGTGTTAGTTCTAATCCTCTTGACTTAGCTAACAAATTCATGCATATAGTTATATTGTTACACTCATAAAACATTTAAACGAGGTAAGTTTTTGGTGACTTCCTATTTTGTGTGAAGTAGTTTTCCCATTGTAATGGCTATATATTATCCAAATACATTATGCAAGATATAAAATAAAATAATTATTTTATGTATTCTACTCTACAACCTAAACCAAATCTTCAAGATGATACCTTTAAAATTCAAGTGCAATTAGGGAATGGAAAATCCTTTCAAATTGAAGGAAAAGGGTAGCATGAAAATCATCTCAAGTAGAGGTAAGGGTAAAGTTAATTATGTGTATTTTTCTATAAGTTTGACTAATAGGTTTATTAGTGTTGGACAACTAGTTGAAAAGGGTTTTAAAATACTTTTTGAAGATGGATTTTGATCAATTTTTAATAAGAAATTTGGAAATAGGTTTATTGGAAAATCCTACACAGAAAATAATATGATGTTTCCACTAAGGATCAATTTGATTAATAGAGGTACTTTTATCTCTACTAGAGAGGATGTTAACATGTTGTGGCACTCAAGATATGGTCTTATCAGTTTCAAATTTTGCATATTCTTGACACAAAGGATAGCTAGATTCAAAAGATTAATGATACATGCAAGTCATGTATTAGTGGGGAAAATTATAGGGATTCTTTCCGTATCATAAAATAGAGAGAAAATAAACATTTGGAGTTAATCCATTCAAATTTGTGTGGACAAATGTCTTGTAGAAGTATTGGTAAGAATTTGTATTTCATTTCTTTCATTGATGATGCTACAAGGTTTATGTGGGTTTTTATGTTAAAAGAGAAGAGTGAAAATATTTTAATTTTTTAGAAATTTTAAATTTGTGGATAAAAAAATAAAGTGGGCATTCCATCAAAACCATAAGAACAAATAGAGGTGGAGAATTTTTCCTAATGATTTTTTTGAGTTTTGTTCTTCACAAGGCATCAAGAGGAAGTTAATAGCTCCTTACACACCACAACAAAATGGTGTGGCTAAAGAATTAATAGTTCCATCATGGAATTAGAAAGTAATATGTTGGAAAATAAGCACGTGGAAATATGCTTTCGGGATAAAGAAATAAATAATGTAGTTTACATCATAAATAGGATTCCTATAATGGCAATCAAAGACAAAACACCTTATAATGCTTGGTATGGTTCAAAACAAGATGTAGCTCATTTAAAGGTATTTGATTGTTTGGTTTCGTTCATGTTCTTGATCAAAATATGGAAAAATTTAATCCTAGTGTAGCTCATACTTTCATTGGTTATAGTGATGAAAACAAAGCATAAAAGTTGTATAATTCTACTAGTAAAACTTTAGTTGTTTCAAGGAATTTTTCAATACTAGTCATCCAACTACAATAACTCTAAGTAAGCACAAATAGTTGTTGAATATACATCCAACATATCAAATGTAAGAATTATGAGATAAGGATTAAAAGGATGAAATTTCAACAAAGTAATTTATTTGATTATGTATATAATGAACATACTATGTTTGTATTGTCTTTATGGCTAGTGAACCTAGAATTTTTGGAGGATCCAGTCAAAGGAAAGAGTGGGTTAATGCTATAAAACTTGAGATTTATTACATGTTTGTATTTTCTTCTATTTGTAGGCATTTATTACATGTTGTAGGTAGTTGTGATTGGATTTATCCACCTATTGACCTATCTATCTTCCAATCACAACTACCTACAACATGTAATAAATGCCTACAAATATGCCTATAGCTCTGTCAAATCTGCCTACCCACGTTAGTTTTCTTGTGGAAGAAGGAGAGAATCAAAATCCCATGAAATATGGGTGCTTGAGTTGATTGGAAGTGTGTATTAATGACTTGAGTCGTGTTTTCCCATTTTCCCCTACCAAATCCTGCCAAAATCAGATTTTTAAGAGCCTAGAAGTATCCCACGTTAGAACTTTCTAATGAGACCACGTGCGCATGATTTCAAGACCGGTGGAAGAAGTTATGGTGATTTGAAGTTTTACAGTGCAAGAGTAACACGTAAGACATGTGGCGTGACTTGATTGGTCATGGGAGTTGTTTGATTGTCTATTGGTTTGTTTCTTCCATGTGTCATGCATTCATTTTCCATAAGGATTTAGCACACAGTTTTCACTTTTCCATTTGTTCTTTGAGGTGCACTTTATCCGAAAAGTTACAAAAAATGGACACATGGAGCACAAGGATTTGACACGAAGGGTTGCAGCCTTGGGAACATACACGGGACTAGGAATGAAGGAAGCAAGAATGGAAAAGTATTTTGGCATGCATGAGAGGGTGCGTGAGAGGAATAAGAAAGGGCTGAATATTTTCTAAGGTATGAAAATATGCAAGGAGAAGCGAGAAGATCCGGAAAGAGGAAACGTAAAATCTTGGAAGAAGGGTGGCATGTGCAAGGCAAACTAAGAGGAAAAAGTGGATGCACAAGAGAGGGGTACATAGAAATGAATGTGAGCGCATGAGGAAGGGAGCATGAAGGCTCAATGCATGAAGGAAGAATTCAAAGGAATTGAGTGCACGTGTAGAAATGCACAAGACTCAGGGAAGAAATAAATGCGCAAGGAAATCATGTCGGGAACTTGCAAAAATGTAAGTCCACAAGTGTGTATGATAGAGTGTGTAACAACCAAGAAATGAAAGCAGATGCACACAAACTCCAAAAAAGGGAAATGAAGGGAGATAGCATAATATAAGCAAGAAAAGAGAGAGTGCATGGAAGAAGTGCAGAAGTAAGCAAAGGAATGGATAAGAAAAAGGGAAGCATGCGAGGGCATGCATGAAGAATTGCAACCAAGGAAATGCACCTTGAGGAAGAGAACCAACGATGCGTGCAACTGAAAAACTTAATTCATAGCCATAACGGAATTGCAAGTTGTTAAAATAACTAGTGGGTTATTTCGGACAATAGTTTGGTGACTTTCGGGGACATTAGCCAACTAGATGAAACAGATCGGTGGCCTTGAAGCATCCATTGGGCATAGAGTTAGTCGAGAAAACATGAAATTTTGATCTATAACTTTGAAGAATCGCCCATGAAGTCTCATAAAGAATTGTCTAAAATCTGTATTAGAAACCATCTAGGAATGTGCACAAGAACTATTGGATATTTCCTTCTTTGAACTTAATCATTTTATCACAATAAATTCCATCTTATAAGCAACAAAAGAGTGCTTGCAAGAGCATGAAAGATGAAGGAAACCTACACTACCAAAGCAAAACATTACGCACAAGAGCACCCTTGGAGGAATTGAAAATACTCTAATATGTACATGATACAAAAACCTTAATGGAATTGCTAGAGATAAATTGAAAGGAACGATAAGAAAATTGTTCCAAGCCGCGATCTCATATGCTAATAGCACACCACATTAGATTTTCAAAACAAAATAGCTAAAATACCATATATGGAAATCCATCATAATCCATAATGCTCAATACATTATAATACAATGCGTGAATTACTCAATAAGAAATATGTACATATAGGAGGAGGAAGTGAAACTACTACCTAAATCGGTGGTGAAGAACTCCCACTAATTGATCTCGGTAGTTAAGCTAACTCCAGGAAGAGTAGTAAGATAACTCAACACAACTAGTAAGTTAATTCCACACAACTAGTACACCTAAGAAAGCTAACCCAAAAGTGTATGGCTAACACAATTTGTAAGAATTATCACGATAAATAAATTAAAAGATAAATAATAACCTACACTAACACCCTCCCGTAAACATAGCTTAGGTAGGCAAAAAATAAGGTGGGTCCTGCAACAAGGCCTAATGAGGTACCCACATATAATAAGCTGGGAAAATTAGACACCACAAGGTACCCAAAACTAGTAATAACAAAGCAGAGATAAAAATCCTGCTGCAAGATATCCTACGAAGCTCAGCTCCAAAACCTCGTACAATGTTGAAGAATTTTAATGTGCACTTTTAACTAAAATTTTGATAGCTTGAACCTAGATTTTGTAGAACAATGGCAAATCCGATTATGTGTGGTCTTGTCCCTCGGCGTGGTCTCCTCGTTCCATCATGATCACGTGAATCCAAAAAGCGTGTAATGCTAGCATCAACAAAAGTAGGTATTGGAATAATGGTAGCCTTGGATGTAGACTGAATATAATGCGAGTAGGAGAGGGATAGCGCAAGAGAACAGAGCTTGGCTTATGCAATTCCTAGTGGGATTTACTACGAGTCATACAACACAAAACATCCAGAACCTGAAACTATCCTTCTTGACAGAACAAAACCTACACAACTTTAATGCCTTGGACTAAAAATGAAACTATCCTACTTCAATTGTTTGCATGAAATAGTAACAACACTAACACAAGAATATCATATGGCTTCTAAACAGCAAAACAACACTAACTATGCATGCAACGAATAAAACTAATACAATTCCTAAGCAAGGCGAGAGACTAAAATTTGAAATGAGAGAATGAGGGGCATAGTTTTCAAAGGCTATTTTCTTGAAAACCAACCAGCTATTTATAGAATTCCCATTTACCCAAAGGTGAAATCCAATTTGAACTCTATTACTGATAAATAATGGAGAAACACTATTACAGGGAATCAGAATCATAAATACAAGCAAAAATGGATGAAAATGTTGGTAAAAGTTGAAAATTTACGTGAGTCGCAATAAAAGGACATTCTAGAAAACACGTGAAGTACCGCCGCCCTAAGCGGGGTGGCGGTTACTGGCGCCGCCGTGCAGGCGGTGGTCACAAGAAGCCGCCGCCGGGGAAGGCGGTGGTTTCATCTTGAAGACCAAACGCAAAGGAAAAGAGGGGAAAAGAGAAAAATAAAGCACACGAAGGCTAAGCAAGGCATACGGGATGTTAATGTACACTTGGAGAGCTTTTTCGGATCCCGAACACCTTGTGAGGAGACCTGTATCATCATTGGGGCACGTGTAACATTGTTTCGATGGTGCAGTACCCTACAATTTTGGTACGTACATATTTCCCCCTTAGAGAAGCGTTTTAGCCATGAAGAGGCTTAAAATGGTGGGTCCAAGTATGGCAGTCCTAAAATGGGAAGTTAGAAACTATACTTGACACGTCCGTGTGTCGAAATGATGACATCCAAAATTCCCGCTACCTGAAAAATAAAAAGATGACTCAAGTGTAGATAGATAAAATAAATCGAAAAATAAATACTAAAATAATATGAAATGAGGACTTACCATTTGCGCGGGGATAAGTACTTACCTCCGTCGGCACTCCAAACCTGTGAAAAGGGCATTCAAAACGAGTCAAGATGCTATATATGTAAAAATGGGCCCATTTTCCTATTCATTTGCGCATGTCGATTTGATTGATTTTGAGCTCTGGGACCCATAGTGATGGTTTTTGACAAGAGTATAGTCAAAATGTTCGTGACGAGATAGTGATCATGCCTCCACGAGCGGAACATCGACCCGCGAGATCACAGGTTAGTTCTTCTTGATTTAATGTTTTTACCCCCAAAATGTTAAAATGATGAAATCTTTGTCATGGGGGGATTATTTTTGAAAATGTCGGTGTTAATAGGGTCACTTAGGGGGGGCACCTAATGGGTAGGCTTTGTTTTAGTCAAAATAGTCATTTTTTCATGTTTTTAGGCATTTTTAGGGCACGTGACCCGTTTGGAAATGCGGGACACGACCACCACCCTGAGCAGGGAGGTGGTTACAGGACTGCCACCTTTTAAGGCGGCAGTTATGGAACCGCCGCCCTGCTCAGTGTAACGGTCCTTTATAGAACGCCAAAATAACAGTGTTTTTAGCCCAATTTTGCATTTTTAGTATTCTTATATGTTTTAATGATTTTTCCAATGTAATTTGAATACTAACTTACTCTGTTTTGCATGTTTTTGGGTGTATGCAGAAGGAGGAATATATCAGATGGAGCCAAGAGAGAGAGTGTGACTAGCTTCTAGTAGTGTTGGATGCACTTTCTCAGGCCGAGCAAGATACTCTTCAGAGGGCTGGCATATTACGTATATCACGGGTTCCTCATGTCACACCTTCTAGTCACATACTTTGTGACTTGTTTTCGTATTGGGATGTTGATCGAGAACACTTTCTGATTTCCAAGAGTCAAGGGTGAGTGGACTATCACCCTGGAGGATGTCTACCGCGCATCCGGGAGTCCCGATCATTGGGAGATGACTTACACTTGAAAGCAGTGAGGTCGCAGACTCAGATAGCTCAGTGGGCTACATATATGGGCGACGCAGTTGTCTCCATTGGTTTGAAGAAGGGGGTGAGGATTCGTTCCATTCCTAGCTTACCTATCCCTTTGATTCATCAGGCTATTATGGGGATCCTTGCCTCAAGATTGATCAAGGACAAGGGAGGGGACACCTTACTCTATTGTTGGTCCCCTATTATTGCATAGATTGAGGCACATGGCCATATTTATGCCTGGGGAGCCGACATACTTGGGACCACCTATCATGATTTATACCGGGTGGTTCACTTACAGGGACATTCTTTGAGCCATCCAACCCTAGTTATGAGTTAGGTCTATGAGCGTATCATCCCTTATGGGAGAGGCGTAGAGGTGGTGGATCCTAGAGCCGTGAGGGCAGCTAGATGGATAGAGATGTCGGTGCTTAGAGCACCTCACCAACTAGTTGCCTCCCTGAATATTGATGATATGGAGGCCACACCTTATCAGGCCATGGCAGGGTTGTGGGGTGAGGAGACCCTCACTTTGATTTCCTACTCTACTACAGGGCAGCTTGTGGACAAGACAGGGAAGGTGGAGACACACCCCTTTGACCGAGTGCCTTAGTAGTTTGGCCTTGCTTATGTTGGTATGCTTCCCCAGTGGTGCGGTATTCGGATCAATTCGAGAGGCTAGTGGAGTCCTAGAGGCCGGAGTTGGACTATTGTTACTCTGGTGTCCCTATTGTAGCTAGGTGGGTGGTACGTGCTCGAGGGAGAGCCGGTGCTCCTCGAGCATCTTTACTTGATTGCTGCCAACCCTACCCCAAGCGGTGACGACCCACCCCATTGATATAGAATCCAAGTACGAGGAGTTCACGGGGAGAGATGGAGGAGATCGAGGATATGGAGGTCGGTGAGTTGGGTGGAAAGGAGGATAGCGATCCCTGAGTGGCATGACACTTAGAAGATCTTACAGGCTGAGAGGGCAGAGCAGAGCGTAGAGAGGGTGACTCTAGTTTTAGAGGGGTTGCCCTCTCAGGACTTGGAGTGGAGAGGATGAGTCCATAGTAGGATGTTATGTTGCCCAGGCATAGGAGGATGACATCGGTCGGAGGTGGCATTTATGGTAGGTGCTGACCCTAGGGATCCCTCTTGGAGGCCTGGTGATCTAAGTGAGTTGTTATTCTTCTTTTAATATTTGTCTTTAGCTACGATTGCCTTAGTTGCTATTTCTCCTTTTGTTCATTCTTGTTTTTATCCTTTGATTATTTTCTAATTTACTTTTCTCCTTTGCTTGCAAATACTGCTGATGAGTGGCAAGACCTGATTCGCTAGGTATATACATATACCCTGATGATCCCCATGGAGAGGACCCGCGCCGAGCTATCCATGGATGCAGGGGAGCCTTCAGCAGCTGGTAGACATAGCGATGTCTTTTCCCATATCTAGCATGTGGCCAAGATGGTGACTACCCTCCGTACCAAGTTGGTCGGATATAGGACAACAGAGCGCCTAATGAGGAGTTGCTCTCATAGCGAGGCTATAGTTACTCCTCATGATTGTGAGCCCTCAGTGCATTCAGAGTGCTAGCATAGCCGGAATCCTAGACATGGTCGTGCACCTTCAGAGGGATCTCATAGGGGTTGAGAGGCCACTTGGATATTTTTTTAGTGACTCTTAGATTGTTTATACGATTTATTTTGTATTTCTCGGGCTCATTGAGTGTTTTGACCATGCCTAGCGCATGATGGCGTTGTACACAAAACCTGATTATATATATACTTCTTTTTGGATCAGACTCTTGGTGTCTACGATTTTGTGATTCGTTTCCACATGTAAATTATAATGTTGTTTTATATGCTTTTCAGAATGTATGCAATGGAGAACAAATGATACAAATGCTTTCTTTCCTTCTTTTTGTATTTCGTAATGCTGATATATGATAATGCAGACACAATGTGATTTTGAAATTAGTTGTCATAAGCAATCTTTCCAATACTTCATATTGTTTTGACAACGTGTAATGACAAACTGGTATGATGAGCAGATGAACTTGCCTCACTTTGCTAACTCCACGCAACTAGTAAGATTTGAGGGCTCACCACCGAGAGCTAGAAAGGGCACAAGCTATGAGGAGTGTTGAAATGATAATGATGGGAGATAGACAAAGAGTTGGTGGTACCAAATTAGGACGCTACAAACCTATTCTACTCAAGTGACTCCGTAGTTTTAGAATGCAACTTGCTTTGTGGTTTATATAGACTTAGATCCGTAGATGACCATATGGTTGACAAAATATGGTTTTCAGGGTTTTGAACTTTCTTGGAATTTTGGACATTTGATTCATTCATTTCCGACTCAAGATTTCAAAGGTTTATTTGAACTGTTTGCTTATGACCTTCAATGTTTTTTGTCAAGAGAACCCCCTGCACCTTACCCCATGCTTCTAGTAGGAAGCATGGGCTTATCACCATGGACAAGGCACAGGCGAGTAAGGGCATTCCCATCCTTTCCCAACCCTACATCACTAGTAAGAGACGCAAGCTCATCACCGAAGGTTGGTAGGGCAAGGAAATGTGTAAAAATAAAATTTTTTCTGTTTGATCTACATTTGACTTATTTATTTGAGCAAAATGTCAGTATGTTCTTATTTCCAAAGAGATCTATATACGGGATAGATGTGACACCATGAAGCTTCTAGAACAGACCATAGGCAAGACACCTACCCTAGGAAGAAACCAAAAGTGAGAACAAGCATGCAGGCCTTGGCATGGCTACTGTTAAGACTTTGTCATATCTAGCTTTGTTTGATGAAATGATTATGAAATGGTTGATGATGTTATGACAAATGAAGAAGTATGATTCAAATGCTTCTACCAATACCAATAGAAGTTTGTAATGAATTACTTGCAAATAAGTTCCTTGATCACAAAACTTTACGAAACAAGTGGACAAAATGAACCTAACTACATGAAGATGCAATGTAGATATAATTATACAAATAGTGTTGGTCGCTTATGCATAGAATCGTTTAAGATGCAAGGAATTGACTGTTTCGTTGAATTCCTCACCTTCTAGTGTACATAAGAGATACGCACCATTTCCATAGTCTTTCATGACTCGGTATGGGCCCAACCATTTGGGCCAGAATTTCCTTCCTTCACCGGTCTTCTTATTGATCCGGTTGTCTAGTCTTAGAACTAGATCTCCTTCATATATTTCTCGTTCATAGACCTTTTTGTTATACTGCCGGCACATCCGGTCAGCATAGACTCTATGCCATTGTTCAGCATCTAATCTGGCCTCATCTAGGCTTTCTAGTTGGGAGAGACATGCTTCTCTATAAGCTTCTTCATCCAGAATCCCTTGTAGTGAGATGCGGAGACTGGGTATTTCAACCTCAAGTGGGAGAACATCGCTCCAAATACCAATGAGGAAGGAGTTGCTCCTATTGGTGTTCTTATTGAGGTTTGGTGGGCCCACAAGGCCAGATATAACTTTAAATGCCAATCTCGTTTATTTTCTTTTACCATTTTGAGGAGAATAGCTTTTAACGTCTTGTTGTTGTTGCTTCACCGCCCATTAGCTTAAGGTTAATACTGGGGATCTTTGTATGATGGTTTATTTTAAATTTACCGCATAGCTCACTGAGACCTCATGATTCTTAAAGGAAGTTTCATGTTCGAGATAATGATTTATGGGACACTGCACACTGTAAATGATCCGGTTCAAAATGAACTTGGTGATCATGGCACAGTATAGTGGTAAGAGGCATAGCCTCTACCCATTTGGTAAAATACTCGGTTGCCGCGATTATAAAGTTATGGCCATCTATTAACGAGGGAGATAATTTCCTATCAAATCTAAGCCCCTTGTAGAAAAGGGCCATGGAGTCGCGATTGGTTGTAGAGCTTATCTTTGGCATGTGAATCTTGTGGGAAAATTCTTGTCATTTATGGCACTTGTATACAAACTCTACTTCGTTGTGTTCTAGAGTGGGCTAGAAATAGCCCATCCGATGTATTTTGCAAGCAGTGGCATGACCTCCAAAATGGCCGCCACATATTCCACTGTGGGATTCGTAGAGAATATTCTTAGATTCTTCTGTGTCAACACACCTTATAAGCATTCCATCAAAATCCTTACGATAGAGCACTTGTTTTATAATAACGTATTTATATACGATAATGTGTAACCAACTTATTTTTTGTAGTGTAGCACCTTCTGGATACGTATGGTCCATGATATAATTAATAATATCAGTATACCAAGGACATTCAAAGATAGGAGGTCTGGTTTCGATGTAATATATGCATTCATTAGGAAAATCTAGATCTACTAGATCACCTCCGTCTAATGGGTTGTCGGCTAACCAATCTGCAATGATTTGTCCCTTAATGGACTTCTGGTTTACAAAAGTTAATTTGAATTCACCCATTAAGGTTATAAAGTGTCCAGCCTTTTTAGACAAGGACCCTTGTGTGAGGAAAGTTTGTAAATGGTCTATTTTTACAATGACCCTTGTTTCTTGGTTTAACATGTAATGTCTTAAGCGTTTGGTTGCAAAGATTATGGCAAGGCATTCTCGTTTTGCTTGCGTATAACGTGTTTCATAATCGAGCAACGTTTGGCTAATAAAATAGATTGCACGTTCTCGTTTATTGTCGTCTTCTTGAGCCAACATGCAGGCTAGCGAGACATCTATATCTCATGAATATAAGATCAATGGATGATCTGGTCTAGGTGGCATTAACGTGGGAGGAGACAGAAGAAGCGCTTAAGCGCTTCAAGGCATCATGGCATTCCTTTGTCCAAATAATATAGTAATACTTTTTCAACAAATTTTGATTGGATGAATAGAAAAAATCAAGTTTGGGATGAATCTTTGGATTGCACCGAGAGCTTTCCGAGAAACGATCTAATGCCAGAATCATTTGATGGTGGGATCATCTCAAGAACATTGATTTTGGTGGGTCCACATTGATCCTCGTGATGATATAATGTAACATAGGAGTTTCCCTCTGTCACACCAAATACACATATTTCTAGATTTAGTGTGACTCCGTATTCAATCAAATGTGAAAGGATGACGCAGAGCACTTCCGGGTGATCACAACGCTTCCTGACCTTAGACAAAAAGTCATCTACATAGGATTCCGTGATTTTATGAATAATATCATGAAATATGTACGTCATTTCCCATTGGTATGTAGCGCTAGCGTTCTTGAGACCAAATGGCATAACAGCGTAGCAATAAGTTCCCCAAGGAGTTATAAACATGGTTTTGGCTTGGTCTTATTCGGATATTCTGATTTGATTGTATCCCAAGAATCCATCCATGAGAGACAAAAGCTCAAATCCAGTTGTTGCATCAACGATGACATCAATGGATGGTAACGGGAAGTTGTCCTTGGGGCATGCTTTGTTAATGTCTCAGAAGTCTATGCAGATGCGTATCTTCCCATTCTTTTTATAACGAGGAACGATATTAAATACCCATAGAGAGTAATCGACCGGTTTGATGAACCCTACTTGGAGAAGTTTCATTACTTCTTCCTTCACCATGAGAGCTACCTTGGGTTTCATTGGTCTCAATTTTTTTTTAATTGGCTTTGCATCTGATTTGGTGATGAGGTTATGTACCGCAATGTGCGGTGTAATTCCCATCATTTCTTTATAATTAAATGCAAAATCCTTTTGATGTTCTCTGAGGATTCAAGTGTGTATTTCTATCTCTTCTGGAGTTAGCGAAGATCCTAGTTTTAAGATCTTCGGTTCTTCCTCATTCGATGTTAATATCAATTGTTTCTTCGATTAAAGAAGCGTTACCTTCTTCAAACTTAGGCGGGGCTGGAGGTAGTTCCAGATCTTCTCCATTCTCTACCGCGTATATGTCGAGCTCCTTTTGTGGGGGAAGCTCTATCATGGGATTTCCAAAGTAAGAAGACAAATGTGGGATTAAGGACAAATCTACCACATGATGGGTGAGATGTAACTCTGCATAGGCATTTAGGTAATCAAGAGTGGCTCTATCACTGTCAACATGATCTAAGATAGTAGATGTATTCTCAGCTATGTTCGTTAAAAGAGGGTTTGACATTTTCTTTACTAATGGTTCAGTATGAAGGGATACCATGAAACGGGTGTCTTCCAACTCACTATTTGGAGTAAAACATGAAGTTGAGGTTGCTATCGAATCTGCGAGAAGGTTTTGTTCTCATGGGATTGCCTCAATGGATATGAAGTTAAATCCTTTGCTCAAATCTAATATTGTTGTTTTGTAGAGCTGTAAGTGTTCAGCTCTAGTCTCATACACCTTAGAGACTTGGTTTTCTACTAATCGAGAGTCTCCTAACACCCTAATTTCATTAACATCATGCCTCTTAGCTATGATGAGGCCAAGGAGAAGGGCTTCGTACTCAGCGTCGTTGTTTGTACATTCAAAATTTAGTTTAAAGGTGAACGGTAAGATCTTTCCCTCGGGAGAAGTAAAGATCACACACCTGACCCCATAACGACATCTAGCTCCATCAAAGTGGAGAGTCCAATGTTTACTTGGGAAGATGGATGTTGGGACATTTGCTACGTCTATTTCTTCTACTTTGATTACTTCTACCATGCAGAGTTCCTCTGCTGGAAGAGAACCAACTCCTAGGGTACATCCCATACCTATGGAATCAAATGGTAGGAAGATTGGCAAATCTTGTTCTAGCAACTCCACAATTTTTTCAGTAGTTCCCAATGACACCGTTTCTACAATGTTAGCTTCATCCTTGAGGGCTAGGATGCTCTTGACTAGGTTCGTAACCTCTAACTCGTTGTAGGTACCAACTTTTCTTCTAGTTTTTAGTCGATTGGCTTGTTAAGTTGGTTTGTTGGGAGTTCAAACTCAGAGTGAATGCCTGGCCTTTTCTTCAGTTCTGCTAGATGTATATCGAATGGTTTCGGATCACCTTTTGCTACGAATATCTTTCCTAAGTTTATTTCTGAAATAACATAGAAGGGATTGCCTTCATACGGTGTATCCATGGTGGTGGCCGAGGATCATATTATAGTTGGTTTCCCGATCTATAATATAAAACTCAGTGAGGATTATTTTGGGCCCTAAGGTGACTGGTAGTATTATAGTTCCAATCAAAGTGGCTTTAAGGCTATCATAGCATCTTAGTGTATTCTAAGTCGTAGAACAATTTTTTTCTCATACCCTAGCTTTTGAAGGAAAGAGAAGGGGACTATGTTAACTTCTGCCCATCGTCAACCATTGCGCATTTAACGTAATTGTTATAAACCCACACTTTTAAATGTAAGGATGGATCACCTTTACGTGCAATCTCAACATCTGTTGGCATTTTTTTATGTCGAATATAAACTCGGTATCCCTATCCGACTGCCCCGGAGGGTAGATATCAAATTCTATATGATTTACTTGTGTTTCGGGAGGTGGAGTGATGTTAATTAAATGACCTAAACCTAATGCTTCTAAAAGAGCAGCCCTATGGGCAGGAGAGTTCTTCAGCAAGTCCAAAAAGGAGATGTGAGAGAAGGTCTTTGTTAGGTCATTAATTAAATCATAGGCACCTACGGGTTTTACTAATATTTGTTGAATGTTATCCAGATCTAGTGGGTAACTTGGATTTGGCTGAGAGGAATACTCTTGTGTTCTTGTTATGGCTTCCATGTGTAGCTCAGTGTCTAACTCCACTAAACTAACTATCTTGGTTCGTGGTTGATTTCCTAATTACGGTGCAACATGTGGATTTAGTGAAGTCGAGGCTTCATGATCATTATTTCCTATCATTGCACCCTTGTTCGTCCCATTTGGATTTAATTTGTTGTTATTGTGATTTGGGAGTGGATCATTGAAGATCTTAAGGGGAGCATTTTGAGGGGAGACTACTCCGTGAAAGTATTTGGTGCAGGTGATGCAGGATCTGCTAAGAACATATCTATGAAAAGTTGTCTTTGTTCTTCTGGCAGACGTTGCATGAACTTATTGTAATCGCAGCAAGTCCTAGTGTCATGGCCTCGAATTTTGTGGAAACCACAATACGAGTTGGGATTGTAACTCCTAGGTTGTTGGTTTGGCATGTGTTGTGGTCCAAAACTCTGATTAAACCGTTGACTATTAGGATTAAAGTTTTGTGTTTGTTGCCTTTGGTTCTGATATCTAGTTGAGTTTTGACTTGGACCCGGTGTCTGGATTTGTTGTCATTGTTGTTGTTGTTGTTGTTGTTGTTGTTGTGGACGATTAAAATCCACCACGTTGATTGTTGGGGTAAAATTGTTGTTTCATTGATTGTTAACCGGTGGTGGAGTATTTACAACATTTGCCTTTTTAGCTTGGTCAGTTACTCCATCTGTTGTCACTCCACAATTTTTGTTAAGGATTTTAGGTCCTTGATTGACATTTACTGTACTAGGATAGGTCGTAGTGTTTTGATTGGGGATGATTAACCTCCCATTTGTTCCATACGTCTTGCGACCACTATCTATTGCAACTTGATCTATTTGGAGGGCGCTCTCAAGTACTTCATCGTAAGTCCTTAGTGGGAACTTCTAGAATTCTTCCTTTATCTCTCTGCTGAGAGAATGAAGGAATAAATCGCATAGTTCCATCTACTCCATGTTTGGAGCGCTTATTTGAAGAATAGAGGATTGTATGCCATCTCTCGGATGAAATGAGAAAAAAATTCATTGTGTTCTTGTTTAATATGCAAGAATTCCCTAATTCATGTTCTTAATAGTTTGTTCATGTCGAATGCCTTAATGAACTCTGAAATGAGTTGTTCAAATGAATGGATGGAAGCTTCAGGTATTCTGTAATACCAATCGAGGGAAATGCCCTCTAAAGTTTTGGGAATATTTTAGAAACAACCCCATCCCAAGGGAGCAGGTTCTCAAATAGTTATGGCATAGGCCTTGATATGTGCATTAGGGTCTCCCTCCCCTTTGTATTTGGGAAAATCGGGAAGAGGTCTTGGAAGCATGACGCTTTGTATGGTGAAGTCTAAGGGTTCTTTTAAATATTCTGAATAAGTTCATATCGCATAGGTTTCGACCATTGATGGTGTTTGCCTTGAGGGGAGGTGGAATGGGTTGTTGATATGGGGTAGTGTATGCATTTGCAAGGACATAAGGAAATCCTTGTGGTTGAGCGAATATGCTAGGAGAAGAGAACATATCTCCCTGCGGTGATTTGGAATACATGTTTAAGTATGGAGGAGCATTGCTCAGGAATGGATTGTTTTGTACTAAACTGGGAGGTATCATATTTTCCACTGGAGTGGTGTTAGAAAACATGATTCTAGTTGGCATTTGTTGTGAATACTGAGGAGGCATGCCCAACGTGCCTATTCCTGTGAGGAGGTCTATTTGGCCAGGATGATGTGGAGGATTGGAATTTCCTGACTGCATGAATTGAGAATTTTGACTTGCTTGAGCAAGTTCTAACCCTCTAACTTTTTCTACTAAAGTTGAGATGACTTCATTTGGTGAAGTCACAGTATTTTCCTTAGTGGCGTTTGTTGTATATCCTGAGGTTGTATAGGCATATGGTACCCTGCTATGAATTGATCGTTGCCCTGCCAAGTTTCACCAAGGGCATTTCCTATAGGTAGTGGCATGGAGGTGTTTTCTTGAAAAGAGACCTCGGGTTGTATTTGCAAACTTCCTATAGGTGGGTACATACTCTGAGAGCGTTGTTCACTCCTAGCATAATGCGCTAAATGTTCATCATCTAAAAATAGATATGGATCTGATTGTCTACTGATTTGCGGTCTAAGCAACACCTGAGGAGATGAACCAGATTCTCCAGTGAGCATCATTTTTTTGAGCTTGAAGGCTCTGGTTGTTACGTTTGAGTGAGCTCATCCAACTCCTCTATTTGGAAAGAAGAACTATATCTAGTCCTTTGAGGTGGAGTTTGTGTTGAAAACCGGTTAGTTGAATAGTTATCACCCCATGCTGAGAGCGAGGGTGATGGTTGTCTATTTAGTTGATCGTAGTATGCTTCAAGACCTAGGAGAGGTCTACCATATGCATCGTATCCCGACATATTCGGGGGGTATATGAATACCCGCAGAATAATGGGAAAGAGCGAAGGTGGATGAAAGAATAAAAAAGTGGAAAACTAGTTAGTTTCACGTCAGTTTCACCAATTTTGTTGGTGAAGCTGATGCGAAGGCTAACGAGGTGGAAAAGATGAAAAAAAAATTGTTTGTTTCATGTCGGGTTCACCAATTTTGTTGGTGAAGCTGATGCGAAGGCTAACGAGGTGGAAAAGATGAAAAATTTGTTTGATTCACGTCAGGTTCACCAATTTTGTACGATGGAAAAGTGACAAGCGAGCATGGGAATCTACAAGTAACTCTTACTTGTACCGACCTCCCGAGGTTGTCTTTGAGACAAACCTGGTGGGGATGGAATATACGTGGGGTGTAGACAAAATAGTTAGGCAATCTTATGTCTTCGACGTGTACTAATGGAATTTGTGAGTCTAAGGCAAAGAAGGCCCTTCTAACCTGAATTGACGTGATAGATCGTTCGGCAAGGATGACTAATTGAAGGCTCCAATCAATATCGAGCTCTGGTGTGATCTGATCTATAGGTTGTGGAATACGTGGAAGATAGCCTGTGGGCACTTCGTATATGTCTCCCGACAGGGTCATGAAAATGGATGATGGATATATAGTGGATTCTATGGGTGATTCTCTGGTCTAGTCCAGAAATCCTTAGCTAGATTAGTTGTTATGTCTAGTGAGGATAATTGTGTGATAATGGTTGGTGGAAGTGGAGAGGACCTAAATACTAATGCACGTAAACCAGTATCAACGTCTGATTGACCTGTGGGCTCATTGGGTTGTGGGATCTATGGATCACAACCGTAGGTTCATGGTTATTGTGGGCCTCCTATGGTCATATGCAGAATCAATCCCTAATCCCTAATATCCAGTAGTCGTATGCCTTTTCGGCCTCTATGTTTAGAGCTAAAAGTTGCGCAATCTTCTCAGAGTACCTTACAGGCATTCTGGCGACTTGAATTCTTAAGCTAGTGTCTATGTCAATGAGAATATCTCTTGCGTTTGGTTATGGGACCAAAGGATCACAACCGAACGTTTGTTCTCTTTCAAGCCCTTCTACAGTCATGCAGATTTTTATCTAGGGTAATCTGTAGTTTGGCTGGTTTGACCAAAATGTGTGTGCTTGTATTGTCTTATATGTTTAATCCTCTCAACCTGTGAGCTAATTTCTTGTAGGTCTATTGTTGTTCGAAGACCTAGACTCTAAGATTCTAGTCTATGTCAGTTATTGCTGTAACAAGATTGGGTTGAGGCACGATTGGCTCGAATACATATTCTCTGGGCTCCCTAGGTCCCGTGATTGTCATACAAAAGGAAATAATGTAAATCTAACTAAAGCAAAGCAAGCTAATTATGCAAAGTATATCTATAGCATATATAAATTCTCTATTTTTTTTTTTTTGATAGAGTTTTTAATAGAATTAAGATAACAACTATTTAATATATCTAGGAAATGACAACTAATCTAATAACATAATTTAAAACAAACAAGGTAGCCGAGTATAGCTACTTGTCTGTGCAGTTGTGAATCTATTCTAAATAACTAAATAACTGATCTAATTTATTTGAAAGACCCCAATCTTACCTCAAAAGTGAGGAATGAATCATAGTTTCTCAGAAACTATCAATCCCCACAGCTTCCCCGGCAATATCGAAAGTGAGATTAACTGAAATGAAATGATTTATTACTCTATTTGATATGTTTTAACTAAAATTTTGATAGCTTGAACCTGGATTTTGCAGAACAGTGGCAAATCCGATTGTGTGTGGTTTTGTCCCCTCAACATGGTCTCCTCGCTCCTTCGTGATCACGTGAATCCAGTAAAAGCATGTAATGCTAGCATCAACAGTAGTATATATTGGAATAATGGCAGCCTTGGATGTAGACTCGAATATAATTTAAGTAGGAGAGGGATAGCCCAAGAGAACATAGCTTGGCTTATGTAATTCCTAGAGGGATTTACTGCGATTCATACAACACAAAACATCCAGAACCTGAAACTATCCTTCTTGACGAACAAAACCTGCAACTCTAATGGCTTCAGACTAAAAATGAAACTATCCTACTTCAATTGATTGCATGAAATAGTAACAACACTAGCACAAGAAGATCATGTGGCTTCTAAACAAAGCAAAACAACACTAACTATGCATGCAACAAATAAAACTAATACAATTCCTAAGCAAGAACTGAAAGACTAAAATTTGAAATGAGAGAATGAGGGGCATAGTTTTCAGAGGCCATTTGCTTGAAAACCAACCAGCTATTTATAGAATTCCCATTTACCCAAAGGTGAAATCCAATTTGAACTCTTTTACAATAAACAATGGAGAAACACTATTACAGGGAACCAGAATCATAAATACAAGCAAAAACGGATGAAAAGGTTGGTAAAAGTTGAAAAATTATGCAAGTCGCAATAAAAGGACATTCTAGAAAATGCGTGAAGGACCACCCCTGCTCAGGGCGGTCACGAGACCGCCACCTAGGTAGGGTGGTGGTTTCGTTACTGAAGACCAAAACGCAAAGGAAAAGAGGGGAAAAGAGAAAAATAAAGCACACGGAGGCTAAGCGGGGCATGCGGGATGTTAATGTACACTTGGAGAGATTTTTGGATCCCGAACACCTTGCGAGGAGACCTGTATCATCATTGGGGCATGTGTAACATTGTTCCAATGGTGCAGTACCCTACAATTTTGGATACATACTGACCACCCACCCCGGTTGTGAAATCTCTTAGTAGGCGAGATGGCAAACAAAGGAGGCAAGTCAATGACCGACACATCTTGAGTTATAGTTAAACTTGGACAAACATGAAGGGTTAACTCAAGATCCTTGATGACTCCTAGGATGTTGACAATTGAGCCATCAAGTTGTAAAACTCCTTTAGAAACAGGGTTGTACTTAAGACCTAGGATATCAGCAATTTTCTTAGGCATGACAAAAGTACTAGCCCCTGAGTCAATCATATAATTATGAAAAAGATATTTTCCTACTATCAAGGACATATAAAAGGGTGGGGTTTGAAAAAATTCTTACTTGTTTCTCCTCTACTTTACATAAGTTGACAAAGAACTTGAGTTCTTTAAATAACTAGTTCAAAGTAAGGGAGTTGCGCAAGAGCTTCATGCAGGAGGTTGTGTTGTGATGGAATAGCCAAGGCATCCCACATTGTGAAATTTACATTTTTATTCTTCATCTGATCCAAAATGTTGAAAGGAAGGCTCATAGAATTATGCAATTGGGGTTCGGAATTTTCTTTTCTTGATTATTCAAGTGTTGGGGCAAGCGCTTGAGGTCGCGTGATAGCTTTATTTGCAAAGGTAGGAGGTGCAGGTGTAAGTTCATGTGCAACCATGTGTGGAACCTCACGCATATCAGCATGTGCACAAGATCTCGTTAGGTGTATTTTTATTTACATCCTTTTTCTTCTAAAGTGGTTCACTCTAAATGGAAAAAGATAAAGGTTACGCATGAGTTTCCAACATTCTCTTCTTGGACCTTGTATTATCAGCAACATGTGCATGCGTATTATTTGACCTATCAATTGTTTGGTTCATTACACATAACTCATCAAACCTAAAGAACATAAGATTGGTCTCGGGAATTACTTCTAGCACTTCTTCATTATCAAGTTCGTGTGTGCTCATGGATGGCTCATGGTTGGAAGAATTCTAGATCATGAAGGCCTTCTCTCACAAGGAATTTGTGTACTTGTATTGAATATGTGGAAAGTTACAAGGAAAGCACCATTTTGTTTCTTGAACCATGTTATTTTGTTCTATAGCGAATGATTTTCTTGAGCTAAGTGCGAGAAGGGGTTGCACAGGAGAAATTGTCTGAAGATGAAGGTGCACATTATGATTTTGTCATCTATCATTTTGTTGAATTTTCTCCTACTTCGATTTGGATATTGACTTTTGTATGGTTGATGGCTTTGATTTGATCCTTGATTACTTATAAATTCTTGCATCTCGTTGTTTTTTTAAAGATATGAGTTTATTGGAAAAATTTCTAATCGAAGCCTTCATTTCTTCATCTTCTTTCTACTTTAGAGGATAATAGGATGTGGAGGCAATGGGATAGGAACTCTACTCAAGAATGGGAATAATGGAATATTTTGATGCTTGAGGTAACTCATGAAAAAAAGGCATAGGTAATATAGGGTCTATTTTACCAACTTGGATTAGACAATTTTTATCAATAATGGCTATAAGATAGGCATCGATAGCCGCACAAAGACCCATAGATTGCATCATAACAACAATATCGAATTATATTCTCTTAAAAAATAAAGAAAAGCACCTTATGGATTTGGTCTTATGAGAAGAAGAATTCGGTCTCATGTTTTCTGAAAGATGAAGTTGAAATCAGCCATGAGCTCATTAGGAACTCTCTTGATTGTTGTGAGTTGTTCTAACAAGGAGATGTTGTTTTCTTTCTCCTCAAACTGATTGCAGAGTGCAGTGCAAGCTCATCCCAGTTGTGAATAGAGGCATGTCTTAAAATTTTGTACCATTGAATCACTTTGCCTTTGAGTGAAGAAGATAGCAACCTTATAGCTACATCATCTTCTATAACTAGATGAAGTGAGAAGACATTTGTAATTTCTTGAATTTGATCATCGGAGGTAATTTTATTCTCACCAATGAAAAATGGAATGCTCTTGAGTGCATCCGCATGTATATCATGTTACGCGTTAAGGGCCAAAGGAATACCACCATTGAAGATGCACCATGATTCTAATGGGTCTTAAGACTCTGGATGTGCACGTGAAAATTCTACCATGCAGATGAGTATAAAATACTCTATGCTTGAGATTTGAATATCTACGCACGTCTCTCGCATATTATTCTTCTTAGAGACAACTACAAATATTTAAATGGTTTTCCAAGGTTCACACGATGTCTAGTTTGAATCCTTCTCATGAAAGGGTCACACCGACTTTTGAAATCAGTAGGTATGGATGTTGGGAGTCTCTATATGTATTGAACAAGCCTCCAAAGGCTGGAAATCACTAAGTCACACACCAAACCTTACCAATGATTAAATGTGAGCTTTCAATACTTAACCCACTGGGTACACCAAAATTGTTGGAGCTCAAAATTGCACCCATCCTAAATCAAGATGATTTAAGGATTTGAGGCAACATGGGATTGTCTCCAAGTTGTGGGACCTTGTGCTTGAGATAGACTCTCAGAGAATTTTGGCTTCCTCTGCTTATTTCTACTGCTACAACTACTCCTAGGAAGGGAAATGCAACTATCTAACTCTACTTTATGATTCCAAGGGATCAGTGGTGAGAAGGAGATGCATAAAATGAAATCCTAAGCTAAAGGTATGTGATAAAGATCGAAAGAAGGGGGTGAACACTCTCAGATAAGTGAAAATGAGGGGAAATGGAGAAAGGAAGGGTAGATAGGTGTACCATAGTCCCAAACAACATCCAGGATGCTCATTTTCATGAATCACAATAGAAAATAAACCTTGTAAGAGATATAAAACATGCACAACACATCATCACTGGAAAAGAAGGCAAGTAAATGCAATAAAATGTGAGCTAAGGAAGAAGATAAACACAAAACAATACTTTTTATTTCTTCCAAATGATGTGAATTCAATTACAATGAGAGATGAAGGAAAGAATCCACACGCAATGAGCCAAATATGAGGTCAGAACTCAAAATGCAAAGGAACACTACTATGAATAATGCTCTTGTAATCCAAGAGAGTCCAACCTTTACAAATGAGCATTATTCAACAATATATAGAATAATATGAGAGAAGAGGGAAAAGAGAGGGAAAACTCATATTTCCAATCACAACCACCAACAACATGCAATAAATGCCTACAAATCCACATGTAGCTCTGTCAAATCCACCTACCCACGTCAATTTTCTTGTGGAAGAAGGAAAGAATACAAATCCCATGAAATCTGGGTGGTTGAGTCGACTTGAAGTGTGCATTAATGACCTGAGTCACATTTTCCCATTTTCACCTACCAAGATCTAATTTTGAAGAGACAAGAGAATGTAACCCATTTCAGACTTTCTAATGAGACCAAGCCCACATGATTTCGAGCTCTATGGAAAAAAATATGTCGATTTAAAGTTTTTACAATGCAAGAGGAACACGCAAGACACATGGTGCGGCCTCATTAGTTGCGAGAGTTAGATTTTCAATTGGTTCATTTCTACCATGTGTCACATGTTCATTCACCATAAGGATGTAATGAAATTACTTGATTAATTATGATTATCACCAGCAATAGAACACCAAATAACATAATATTGCAGATAAATTCTCTCAATATGAAAGTATAATAGCTTGGCCACTTCGAGGGGGCAACCTCCAGAACATATAATAAGACTCAAATACTCAACATAATGATCATCCACTACCTATAACCCATATTTATACTATTCCTATGCTATGGCCATCAACAAGGCCGACCAACAAATGATAATAGATCATATATAAAAGAAATACATCATGATATTAAGTTATGACAGCAACAAGTCGGCTATATATCCAACCCATGTAAGATATATAATTTAGGGCATAACATGCCCCTCCCTTTAAAGAAACATTGTCCCCAATGTTGGGAAGCCCTAGATGTTGTTGCATGAATGCTTCATCTTCCCATGATGCATCCTCAATATTCATATTCTTCTACTTGATCAGGTACTTGGTAATGACTCTGGTCCTTAGTCTTTTGGTGTGTGTCTGAAGAATACCTTCAAGTTCCAATATGATCCTTCCTTCCTCGTCTAGTTCTAAAAGCACTGATTGGGTGGAAATGTGCTGCCCAATAACTTTCTTTAAGAAAGAAACATGGAAGATTGGATGTATTCTACTTCCGAAGGAGCTCTAATTTATATGCCACACTACCAATTTTTTGCAAAACTCGGTAAGGACCATAGTATTTAGGAGCAAGCTTATTATCCTTTTGCTATTGTTTCAAGGATAATTGCTTATATGGCTATAACCTTACAAAAACAAAGTCTCCCTCTTCAAAGTGTCGCTCACTCCTATGTTGATCAGCCTGTTGCTTCATATGGTTTTGTGCCCGTGCCAAATTTTCTCTAAGACTAGAGAGTACCTCATGTTGATGTTGAATGTGATCTTTGACTGCTCTCACCTTTGGTTTGACCTTCAAGCTAGATATGAGTGATGGAGGATGGTACCCATAAAGTGCCAGAAATGGAGACATTTTGGAGGAGGTATGAAATGAAGTATTGTACCACCATTCTACCAATGGACAACCATTACACCCAACATTCTTGTTTATCTAAAGTAAAACATCAAAGATATCCCTCTAAACATTTATTTACCACCTCAGTTTTCCCATCTGATTGGGGATGATAAGAGGAACTCTGGGCTAGTTGGGTACCTAGACAAGAGAACAAATCAATCCAAAAGTTACTTGTAAATATTGGATCACGATCACTTACTATAATTTTTGGTGTGCCATGGAGCTTTTGAATTGTATCCATAAAAGAGATGGCAACGGTACTAGTTGTGAAAGGATGAGCCATGGCACAAAAATGAGCATATTTGGTAAGTCTGTCTACCATGACCATGATGACACTTTTCCCTTCTAATTTAGGTAATCCTGTGATGAAATCCATTAATATACCTCTTCCCATCTCTCACTAGGAATAGATAGAGGTTGGAGAATACCAGTGTCTTAATGGTCTCGCCCTTATTTTTTTGGCAAACCAAACATTCTACCAAATTTTTGAACATCTCCTTTTAACCCCTCCCAAAATAAATCCTTCTTAACTCTATGATATGTTTTCAGGACCCCAACATGGCCACCTATTGGAGAAGAATGTAGCTCTGAAAGAACATGGTGTTTAAGTGTAGAGTTCTTACATAGATATAACCAATCTTTATACCACAATGTATCCCCCTTCCATATAAATTGATCTAATATGGATGGATCTACCTGGAGATTTTGAATGAGAGTATGTGTGGTTGCATCTTTCTTCCATTCTTCTCATGCTTGATCTACCCAATCTGCATGTAGTATAGAGATGGCACATAACAATGCTTCGGCAGACTCATCCCTCCTAGACAGAGCATCAGTGACCAAATTTTCCTTTCCTTTCTTATAAACAATCTCAAAGTCATATCCCAACATCTTAGTGACCCATTTTTGTTGTTCTTCTGAAGATAGACGTTGTTCTAAGAAATATTTGAAACTATCATGATCATTTTTACCTTAAAATGTCTACCCATCAAGTATGGTCTCCATTGTTTGACTGCATGTAGTATTTCCATCATTTCCTTTTCATATGTGGGTTTTAACAAATTATTTCCTTTTAGTTTTCGGCTCTCAAAAGCAATGGGGTGTCCTTCTTGCATTAGTACTGCTCCGATTCCATTTCCTAAAGCATTGCACTCAACTACAAAAGTTTTGGAGAAATCTGGGGTTGCCAATACTAGAGTGGTGCACATAGCTACCTTCAATTTTTCAAATGCCCCATATGCTTCATCATTCCACTGAAAGGATTCCTTCAATAATTTTGTGAGTGGTGCTGCTATACTGCCATAGTTTTTGACAAATCTACGATAATAACATGTGAGACCTAAGAAACTTCGTAATTGTTTGAGGGTTCTTGGGGTTTCCCATTCCACCATGGCCTGGATCTTGTGAGGGTCCACCTTAACACCTTCATGAGAAATAATATGGCCCAAGTATTCCACTTCCTGTAACCCAAAAGAACACTTTGAAGGCTTGGCATAAATTTGATGTTTCTTTAAGAATACTAAGATGGTATTGACGTGATGTAATTGTTTCTCCCATGATTTTTTGTAGATGAGTATATCATCGAAAAATACTAAGACAAAATTTCTTAGGAATGGTCTAAATATTGAATTCATCAAGCTTTGGAATGTGGAGGGAGCATTGGTAAGACCAAATGGCATCACTAGGAATTCATAATGGCCTTGATGAGTTCTGAAAGCTATCTTGCTTGACTCTAATTTGGTGATACCAGAACGTAGATCTAGTTTTGTAAAATAAATGGCACCATGCAACTCATCTAATAAACCATCAATGACGGGAATAGGAAACTTATCTTTGATAGTGAACTTGTTAAGCTCTCTATAATTTGGACACATGCGCCATCTTCCATCCTTGCAACGCACCATCACCATGGGAGCAGAATAAGCACTTTGACTGTGACGAATAATACCCATTTCTAACATTTTCGCACCATCTTCTCGATCTCACTCTTTTGCACATATGGAGATCTAGAAGGCCTAATGTGGGGGTTGGCTTCCTGGAATCAAGCTGAATAGCATGGTCATGCTCTCTTTCGTGTGGCAATCCTCTGGTTCCTCAAGAAAACTATATGTTGATTAATAACCTTTTGAAGATCAAGATGCAATACCTTCATTTGCGGTTGGACTTCTATAGAGAATAATCGTGCTACAAAACCTTGACCCTTTTTAAGAATCTTCTGCATTTGTTGAGAACTCACCACTAGAGGATCTTTAGCTTGTAGACCTCGAAGTTCAAATTTTTTACCCTCAGAATGAAAGCACATGAACAATTCCTAGAAATTTATCTCTATGGTGCCCAAGGTAGTGAGCCACTGAACACCTAAGACAATATCAGCTCCACCCATGGGAATAGAAAACATCATAGATTCCAATGTGTAATCACCCATCATGATTTTGAATTTATGGCATTTACCTAAACATTGGACTATGCCACCATCTGCAATCATTACTTGAAATTCAAGTGTTGGGTAGATGAAACAATTTAGTCTTGTTGCCAACTTATGATTGATGAAATTATGTGTGCTCCCTGAATCAATCAAGATTGTTACCTTCTGCTTCTTAAGATAACCCACAACTTGAAGGGTTTGTGGAGTACTAATACCTGATAGAGCATGACATGAAATAGTGGGCTGAGGATCTCCAGATTCTTCCTCTAATTTTTCCACTTCCTCTGTTGATGTTGCCTCATATTCTTCCTCATCACCAGATCCTTCAATGTAGAACATTTTTTTCTCATAACATTTATGATTTGGTCCATATTTGCTATCACAATTAAAGCATAACCCTTTGGATATTTTTTCTTCAATTTGTTGAGGTTTCAACCGAATTAGCCAAGGGTAAGAAGGAGACAAGGTGTTACGATCTTTTATGCTAGAAAAGGTCTGCCTTCTACTGGAAAGAAATTTTTCCTCTACTCGACGTGCCATGATAATAGAATCAGCAACCTTGAGTGGGTTAAACATGCGTACCTCATGCTCAATGTGGTCCTTAAGACCCCCAAGAAATAGGTCATTCAAATACTCTTTTGTAATATCCTCCACATGTAAGGAAAAATTTTGGAATTGATGGACATACTCCTTAACTGAACCAGTTTGGTGTAACTTTGCTAATTGGCTGAATTAATTCTCAGAAACACTAGAACTATAGTGTAATTGAAGCTCTTCAGTGAACAATGTCCAGGTGACATTTAGGCCATTCTTTTGCCTTTGAGCACATAACCAACGATACCAAACAAATTGATCAGGTTCTAGGTATAAGGATGCCACAGTTACCTTTTGTCCTCCTGGGATCTGATGGAGATCAAAGAAATTTTCCATTTGGGTAATCCAATTGAGTGGATCCTTTCCATCAAATTTATGCATTTCAACTTTTGGAATCATGCCCCTCCATTGGTGAGAAGATCCACTTGAATGATTAAAGGATCCTCCCTGATTTGAGTGATTTGGATTTGTGTGACCATTTCTAGTAGAACCCATATGACTAGCATTGGAAGTTTTATTAGAAATAGCATTCAACAACTCCTACTGCATTGCATGAAAATACTTTTGAATCTCACTCCTAAGGCTACCTTTTAGTTGATGAAGCTCAACATTAAGGTCATCCTTACTCACCATATTGTTTACCCTTTCCTGAAGTTGGATGACCACCTCAGATACTCCCAAACCAGTAGAATCTGAAGCCATATCTTCCTTATTTGGGGTCATTCCTAGAGTTGCTTGTCCTTTTCCTTGGCCTCGGGTAGATCTACCAGCCATGATGAAGGATGTGGGCCTAGGGGTAGACTTAATAGGGCAGAATTTTAGGGTTTAGGGTTTCATAATTTTTTTGCTGAATATAGGAATTTATAAAATAGAAACCCTAGCTATTTTTGGAGGGGTTTCCGAAAATATAATAAATTTGAAAATTTTCCAAAAATTACACCCTAGGGAGCCAAATTATGAATAAATATAGAACCGTAATAACTTTTGCAAAACAAGTCAAAACTTATTGAAATTTGGAGAGAAGCTTACTTGACTTATTTCACCTCACCACAAAAAAATTGCAGAAAAAATCACTACCAATCTTGAGATATAGCCAAACCTTCAGAATTAGGGTTTGACGCCATCTTGGCCGAGATCAAGCTCTGATACCACTTGTAATGAAATTACTTGATTAATTATGATTATCACCAGCAATATAACACCAAATAACACAATATTACAGATAAATTCTCTCAATATGAAAGTATAATAGCTTGGTCACTTCGAGGGGGCAACCTCCAGAATATATAATAACACTCAAATGCTCAACATAATGATCATCCACTACTTATAACCCCTATTTATACTATTCCTATGCTATGGCCATCAGTAAGGCCAACAAACCAATGATAATAGATCATATATAAAATAGATACATCATGATATTAAGTTATGATAACAACACGTCGGCTATATCCGTCCCATGTAAGATATATAATTAAGGGCATAACAAAGGATTTGGTGCACATTACTAGTGTTTTTCCATTTGTTCTTTGAGGTACACTTTATCTAACAAGTTCCCAGAAAAGGACACATGGCATGAAAGGATTGGCACGGAGGGTTTCATCCTTAGGCTCATGCATGGGAGTGGGAAGGAAGGAAGCAAGAATAGATAAGTCTAGTGGCGTGCAAGAGATGAATAGAAAGGGTTGTATATTTTCTAAGGTATGAAAATATGCAAGGAGAAGTGGAATATCCTACAAGAGTAAGCATGGAAGATTAGAAGAAGGGTGACGTATGTAAGGTAAGCCAAGAGGAAACAATGGGTGCACAACATAGCAATGTGTAGAAGGAAATGTGAGCCCGCGAGAAAGGGAGCATGAAGGCACAACATGTGAGGGAATAAGGCAAAGAAATCGAGTGCACGTGTAGTAATGCATGAGACTCAAGGAAGAAAGACATGCACGAGGAAAGCATGTGGGTAACTTACAAAATGGAAGGAAAGTCCGTAGGTGTGCCTGATATAGTTCGTAACAACTAGGAAATGAAAGTGAATGCGTGAATACCGCGTAAAAGGGAAATGAAGGGAGATAGCAGAATACAAGGGAGAAAAGCAAGAGTACAAGGAAGATGTGTAGAAGAAATATAAGGAAAGGGCGTAAGGGAAATGTGCAAGGGTGCATGTAAATAACCGCAACTAAGGAAATGCACCAAGGAAGAACACCAATGGCGTGTGCAACTTGAAAACATGATGTTAGAGCTAGAATGGAATGCAAGTTGTCAAAATAACTAGGGGTTATTTTGGACAAAGCGGTTTAGTCCTATTGGATGTTTTGTTCTAGGTTTAAAATGTGGCTCTCTAATTTTATTTGATAGCCCGATCGAAACTTTTTCCCCTTTTTTTCTCAAATCTGGTCAAAATAGCCAAAATTTCCAAAATTGCTCGGTCTCAAAGTTCAACTTCTAGGAAAGGTTTTGGAGCCTTGGAGAATTTCATAAGTCTTGGTTACAATGAATGGAAAGGTCTAATATTTTATCCACTATGGTATGATTTAACAAGTATTATGGGAGCTTTTGAATGGTCTTGGGAAATATTTATTCCTAAGCAATTTTTGGGTATAGGAGTGTGCATGCTTCATTAAAGATCCAACTTTAGATCAATGTTTTAGAACAATAAGTGGTTTTCAGAGATCATATCCCAGTAATTGGAAATATTAAAGAGCCAATTTTCACAATAGAATGGATGAGAAAAAAATTGGGAGCATAACAAGCAAAAACATTTCCAAGACTAGCTCAAGGTAGCCTTTCTACGCATGAATTTTGCACTGAATGTTTCAAACACCTTGAATAGAGATATGATCCTAAAAAAGTTCAAATGAGATCACATTCAATCCCCTTCATTACTCATAAGTTTTTTTGGTTCATGTTTGTTGAAAACTATTCTTGTCACTCAGTTTATTGGCTCACCACTCTATGAAAAAATGGAGGTATAATAAAAAATTATTAAATCACACATTTTTAGACTTCCTAAATAGTCTCATTGGATTCATCGGCCTGTTTCCATGCAAAATTATGCATTATACAGACCAAAAAAATTCAAGTGCGGTCCCTAGGTGAAGGAAATTCTCCATGAGAAAAACAAGGCAGTGAAAATGAAGTTTCAAAGTGTGTTTTGGTGCGCTAGTGCACTTTGCTTGTCCCTTTGCACCCTTAAGGCACTTTTGAGGTGCAATTGCACCTCATAAGTGTGCCTCTTTTTTATTAGAGGAGATTTTTACAAGTAAAATATAAAAAAGGTAACACAAAAATATAAAATATGAAGGTAGAGACAAGTGTGCATGGCATGTGGCCCCCCAGCTTACCCAAAGTGCACATATAAACCCAATTTGCACATTGATCACACTTTTGATGTGTAATTGCATCTTAAAATCGTGCTTAAGCTTCAGTGCAAGTGCACTTTTCATGTGCATTTTTACCATGCACTTCCACTTCCCATATCCATTGTTCAACTTGAAAATAAATTGTTTTCCCTCCAAATCTCCATAAAGTGCATTAAAAATCTATTTTTCAACCATTAAAACACATTTAGATCTTGTTTTTCATTCTTGCATGCATGTTAAATTCTTCATGTGCCATAGGTTTTTGCTCATATCTCATGATCTTGTGGGTGAAATCACTCCAAATATTGGCCATCCATTCCTCTTGAGGGTTCCTTTTAGCTGATGTATGATTAATATGAATTATCTCCCCATAAAAATATATTCATGACTATTTTTTCAACCCATCATACCCCTAGTTTGACCAAAACACCAATTTTGCAAAGAAGATTGTGAAAAAACCACCACGAGGGAACCTCTTGCAACTTGGAGCATGCATTCCTCTCCTCAATCCCATCATTTTGAACAATTATACATAATTTAATAATAATAATTTATTTACTTATGATCAAAATCATCGTTCTGTCTAAAATTACTTGCAAACCCCATGCCCATGCAAAATTGTTTCACCATTTTCTTTCGAACCCCATGCAAGAGAATTACTTTAAAATTGGAGAATTATTTCCCACACTAATACAGTTATAAAAATTTAAAACCAATCAAATCATAAAACAATTTCTCCCATAATTATGAATTTAAAGTTTTCCCCTTCCTCTAGTAATGCCATTTTTCAAGATTTTCACACAACCTGAATTTGTTTTATGATTTCCGTTGATTCTTGCAAGAGAATTCCACCAAATTCGGAGTGTATACTCATCTTGGGAATATATTCCACTGAATTTAGTAAAGTCAAAGTTTAATTTTATTTGTTCTCATTTTTCCTTAAAGACAAATTCAATTGGTTGTAGCATTAAAATCCATTCAAATATGTGGATTTTTGAAAACTCTTTCGGAATCCATTTTTTTCGCACCAAAGCATTCTCGCCACTTTATAAGAGAAATGAGATCATAAAAATGCAAAATAAATCTCCACTAATACGAATACGATCTAATTTTAGTTCTAGTGACTTAGTACCCAAATATTGGAAACAACAACGTGGAGCATGTGGATTTCGATAATCAAGCAGAGGATGTGTTATCACCAATTGATTTTACTTCGCAAAATTAAATTTTAAAAATGGAAATTTTGAAATTTTTCAAAAGTGTTACTTTGCGTGGTTTATCACCCTCATGACGACTGTCTCATTTTTGTGATCGATCCGGTCTTCGTTTCGTCCATTTCAGGCGAGAACTCCTCCCGCCAGGCTTTAAATTGCATTAAATTACATTAAAATTAATTAATTAATATTTAATTGATTGATTGCTCTTTGTTTGATAAAATTAATTTTTTAAAAACTTGGGAGTATTTAATTAAATAAATATTAATTAAAATTCATTCGACAAATTTTTTATTTTATTGTCGGGGAAGTAAGCTTTGTGCTTCTAACTGCCGGGAATGCCAATTTGGCTTCCCAAGCCCGGATTTCCCTTTTCCTGGCAATTTTATTTTAATTTCCCGCTTGTGGGATTTTCTCCACCAATTGCCAAATCATGGATTGGAAAACGGGCAAGAAATATCCCAATTTCCCACATGGGGAAATTGAACGGAGATTGCCAACCCACTTTGTTATTCCCGTTGGCAATTGGCCATTGCTTTCCCCATTTCCCCTGGCAATTAATTCCACTACCGGGAAGAAGGGAAGTTGGTTTAGCCTTCATAAATTCCTCCGTCAAACTTGGTGGAAAGAGTCGTATGAAGCTTCTCACTTCTTCTTCTAAGAACATAATATTTTATCACATCCCACAATATTGCGAGACCATTGCAAAGGATAAAACACAGTCATAGAAATCTAACACATTACCATTGGAGAAGGGGGAACAGCATAAACAAGTATCCACGCTTAATGAAGAAGATTGTTTTTCCACGCATTCCCAGGTTTACAGGTCACGTACAGTGGAAGGAGACTATTTTTTATGCAGAGGTTACAGCAGCAGTTTCCACGCATGAAGGAGGAAGCCATGCATGCATTGATCTTTGGTTATAATCCAACATAGTTGTAGGAGCAGAGAAATTATACGTAGCTGAAAGGAAAGGTTCCCACGTGCCAACAGGAGTGGTCAAAATACCCATGCATTCTACCAAGAACAGTCTCACACAAGGTAAAGTAGACCACGTGGGGGGAGAGAAGAAGATTCCACGCAGGAGCAGTTTAAAGATCACCACGTTTTTGTTGAAGGAGAACAGTCCTAATAATTTCCACGCAGTCCCAAGCAAAATAAGTTTCCATGCATGCAAGAGATAAGGAGAGGGAATATAAATTTCAACGCAGCCAAAGGGTAAAAAGACAAAGAAAGCAAGACAACCCTCTCACACAGGCCATAGAGAAAAGCAATTTCCCACGCCCAAGGAGAAAACTTCAACACCTTTTTCAGGAAAACACATTCCTCCATGCCTGAGGATAGAAGGAGACAACAGGAAGTTTGAGCAAATCCAAGCCAAAACCAAGCAGACCACGTGGGGGAAGAAGGGAGATCACCACGCAGGCATAAGACAAGCTTATGCAATCCAATAAAGTTCTTACACAGATCCACGCATTGGTGGAAAGCAAAACACCAAAGAAGGATCTCTACGCACTCACCCAGGGAAGAAAGAAGGAGCAGTTTGAAGATCCCACGCATTGGGACTGCATAGAGCCAAAAGAAAATAATAAACTTTGTAGAGAAGAACACATTTTCCCAGCTAAGCAAAGATTAAATATTTTCTATTTCCGACACAAGAAATCATGCGTTCTCCAGGTGTATCCACGCATTTACAAGAAGATTCAGTCACGCATTGACAGAAGATCACACCGAAGAAGTAAATATCAAATTGCGGGATTATTAGAATCGGGTGATTTTCACATACCAAGGAGAAATTTGATTCCAGCAAATTTAATAAAAAAATCGGGATATTAAAATCGGGTGATTTTGTTTATTTTAAATTAAAAATAAATAAATAATCGTCACCGGAATCGAAAATTGTAACCTGATCAAGTTATTATTATTATTATTATTATTATTATTATTATTTTAAAATAATAATAATATTAAAACGGATCATATTTTTCTTGCATTGACGGAGGTTTCGGAGACTGAGACCCGACCCGCTTGCGTTGTTTTGCGTGCTTGAGTCATTCTTCTGTGAAATTCATAATGGCCGAAAAATCTAACAAATCTGTAGGGAGATCGAGGAAGCCAGTGGAGAAATCAAACAAATCCACTCAAATATAAATTTCAAGGAATTATCCCTCCTGAGCCCATTAAGTCAAAGATATGACAACATCACTGATACAAATATGGGTCACATCAATGTGCAACAATTTTGTGAGCGGGTGAAAACTGAAGCCAAAACCATTTTCTCATATAGACTTTACCATAGTGGTCTACCCCAAGCAACAGCATTTCCTATCTCGGTGCAGTGTCCGGAATTGGTTATCGCTTGCGTGGAGCATTATGATCCTGAGAGACAAGGAATTTTTAAAGATAATCACGAGCCTTTCCTCTTAATCACACCAGAGCACATTGAGGAATTTCTCGGCATACCCGAATTTCCCGAGAATGTGGATATCACTCGCCAGTCAGCATAAGAATTCTGGGATGAAGAACCCATGAGATGGAGCAAGATGGTTAATAACAACTAGTTAGTAACCAAGAGACCTCGAATTGACATTCTTCCCAAAGAATTGTATCGCCTTGAGTTCTTAGAAGAAATCAGGGACATGATTACTCTCTTAATTCGAGTTTTCGGTCTACCTTCTGCTAGGATTTTCCACCCATGGATGTATCAATTTATCTGTATCATCCTAGCCAAGAAAGAGTTTTTGGATTGGGCCACCATCATCAGTAACACCCTTCACAAACAATTGATAGAAGTTAAGATGACTAGATGCTTCTACATGACATCGTATCTGACTTATGCGGTAGCAAGAAGAAAGCTATTTTCGGGACTTGAAACGAGAGGAGTCATGGGGCCGTCAAATAGTGTTTTTCATTATTACCCTCAACTCAGTTTCAAAAATATTTCTCACCATTTTAGAAGAGTCAACAATGCATTCACCTTCCACATGATTCGGAACCTAAATCAGAATATTGAGGAAAGGTTTTCTAAAGAAGCCATGAGTGTCATTTCCCAATGGGGAACCTGGTTTATTCAATTTTCATATTTTTCCTACATTCATGTGAGTAGATTTGTTGGTACCCGTGGAAACTTCCTAAGTACGTCGATGACATGATTGACATTAATGGATCTGGCGCGACAATTATTCCAAGTTCACCGCCTTCTTAGTGACAAGCATCATTCAGAATTCATTTCCTATCCGAATCGAGGAATACCAATGTCCAAATATTTTCAAAGGCACAACTCATGGAAAAGAGTTCCCTCTCATAACCATCCATCCATATGTGAAGAGAGCCTAGTTTGATATCAATGGATATATGAAAAATATTCTAGGAGAAAAGTATCAACATAATCCTACCATGGAAGATTTATGGGCTGCTTGTTTGAACGAACATGAGGTAAGAAGATGAGAGTACTCTCGCCTAACACTTGCTCAGATCAAGGTCTTCCGCATCAAGAGCCCTTCCGATTCATTCATAAATGATGATGAGGATGTCATTGATCCCTCATATGATGCGCTTTCTTTTACCCCATTACCTTGAATCAACTGGACCAAAAGAGATGAATTTTCTCGATAGTAAGAATCAACCAATTATCAAAGAAGCATATCTTGGTATGATGAGAGAACTTTCCAAGTTGCAATCAATTCTAGATCGTGTTTCGGGATCACAAAAATTTCCAACATGAGGGGGCCTCCATTCGACCAAAGTCTCTTCTTGATTGACCTCTGTACCATCCAATCATACACAACAAGCAAGAAAGGAGTGGTTACCAAAATCCACTTCACCAAGTAACGTGTCACAAGGAGAAAGATCTAAAGATCCTAACCCCAAAGAAGGAAGAGAGCATGTGTCCAGATTTTCTACCTCGAGTAGAGATTCTTCTACCCACATCGTTAATAGTGCTCAAAAGCTAGTAGCAAATGATCCTCAGCCATGCTTCAAACAAGCATCCACTTAGGTATAGGTAATTCAAATATCAAACACTTCAAGCATGTAGTTCATGAAAAGATTTCCCAAAATCTCCCGAATAATCAGGAAGTGGATATTGAGGTTGTGTCTCCTCAAATCGAGGTCATAGATAGGATTCAAGAAGGATCTCATGATGTCGAAAATAATGAGAATATTGATTCGAACTCTAGGATTTTGTATGCAGAGATAGTGCATGATACTCCTTCTTGGGTTGATTCCGAGGTTAAGAAGAGGAAGAGGGTTGCTAAGGAAATTGACATTGATTTTGATGCCCTTTTCAAACTTTTAAATGATGTCATTCCAAAGAAGCCTAAGGTGCTTTCTCGAATAATGGTGGATAGTGATGGAAATAGATTTTGCAGATCTCGCCATCCCACAAGTTGATAAGGAGTGTGATGCCATGACACCTATTGATTATGAAGTTTCCAGACTTGGACTTGGGAGGTCTACATTAGAAAGTGACATGGCGATGGCTCGAGATTCAATTGATATCATGCTAAAGATACTTGAGAAATACAAGTCTCAAAACTCTCAACTAAAGGCTGAAAAGAATCAATTGGTGGAATATGTTCAACATTTGATAAACCCCATATCATCCACTTTCCCGTACCTGATGTAGTGGCTGCCCCAGATGAAGAGACTCTCAATTTTTCAAAAGAAATAAACACATTAGGCCATGTCACTAAAACTTGGCTTTCAAAGATTCTCGTTTTAGGCCAAGGGATGATCAAGACCGTAGTTAAGCTTCATGAAGATGTCAGTGCATATCTTGATCCAATTCTTTCTTTCAAAGAAACTTTTGTTTCTACTATATCAAATTTGGATGAGATATTGCCCAGTTTATAGGAGATGACAAGTATGGAATCTTCAGTTTTAGCTATTGAAGGAATTCTTGAATTTGAACATCGAGGGACATGTTTTCTTTTGTGTCTGCATCTCAAATCAAGAAAGATGCTTCTCGAGGATTCTATGATCCATTATGAAAGCATGTGCAATGAAGCCTTCACTTCACTCTCCTTGATTCAAGAATTCATAGCTGAGATTCCTTGCAACCTCGTAAATGAGCATAATCAAAGGTGTTCATCAGAGCAGGTGGAAGAGAAATTTTCACAATTGTTTAAGGACATGTACACTCCCACCAACAATTTCTCGTCAGTTTCGATGGAGCGGTGCATCAAATTAAAGAACTTATTTGAGAACACTCAATCCAAAATTGTTAATTTAAATGATATGCCAAGTAGAATTCTTGAATTGCAAGTATTTTGTGAGGCTATTCTTCGACCAAGTGAACCTCCAGAAGAAGAAAATATGTTTGAAACTTTGGGAAGGTTTAGATCCTTTCAACTAGCAAAAGCAGCAAATCCTAATTTCACCGGCCATTCAAGGAGTTAATTTTCTTAGTATCTAACGAAGTGGGAGAGTCCATTTCTCATACACTCTTGAGATAGGCGGACCCCATTTCAATGGATAAGGCACTGGTTATTATTGTATATTTTAAAAGGTGTTGTTATTTGTTTTCAGGAAACTATGGATATTTTAAGCAATTTCTATTTTTGGATTGTCTTTAATAAAGTTGTTGAAAAAGTCAAAGGTCACTTAAGTGCCTTATTTAATAATCATGTAAAACCCTAACTACTTTGTAACCAACTTTTGGGTTATAAAAGGAAGTGAGGGGCTCATTTTCTAGGGGTGACTTTGAGAGAGGAGAAGAAATACTTTTGTGTGCAAGCTTTGTTTCTGGAAGAAACTTTGTGTTCTTTTGTGAAAAACATTTTGGAGTTAATGAAATACGAACTTTGTGTCTCATTCATTGTCTCTTGTAACATTTGATGTTCTTATGTTCATTAGATGTTAGGTGTTTGAATCTTGCATGCAAATATTATCTTTGATCTTATTTTCAACGTTATTAATCGGTTGTTCTAGTTCACAGTGATCAAGCTCTGATTATCTACTTGCTCATGTGTGTTCCCTTTTACACATTCTTGTTTGGCTAACTCAAACTCCTTTTTATTTGTGTTAGTTATTTGTCTTTCTTCTTCGTGTAATATTAGGCTCTGTGTTTACCTAACTCTTGCATGTTCTTCCATTTCATTTCATTTCACTCCTTTCCTTCATCCCATTCCATCTCCCTCATTCACTTTTCTTTCCATTGATGTTCCAAAACACCCCCCACATACAATTTTGAATGTATATATGTAAATATAGTTTTGGTTTTCAATAAAGGCAGCCTCACCTTCATTGAGGAGGGACTTCATTCCCACACTGTTGCATGTCATTTGCATGCGTGTAAATCCATATGCTAACAGGATGGAAGAAGGAAAAGTCATTTTATAAAAAGATTCAATTTACATAGTATGATTTTTTAGCATGAAACATCCATTTAGATCATTTAACTACTTTCATAATGGGAACCATGGTTACGATATTTTCTATGTTTTCTTTGAGGATTCTTAATAATCTATGATACCCTCAAATCTAATATGGCTCATGGTTATAGATTATGAGTCACGTGTGGTGTGAGTGCATTCTTCGTGGTGATCATAAGATGAGTGTTTTCTCATATGAAATAAATTATATCATGTTCATGATGATGATTTGATTTATTCATCCTACCATTTCTCACATAATTATAGAACTGAAACGGAGCTTCCCAAGCATGACCAATGAGGATCCGTAAATATAAGGTGTGAAACATCATTTCCAAGTCTAATAAAAGATATGTTATAATCATATAAGTAGTTGAGGAAGATCCTATCTAGTTGCAACATTCATCTTCATAATGGAGGAAGATAGAGACTTCATCTCGCGGCATCTATCTTCTCTTTTGTCTTCTCTCTTTTTCTCTCTAACATTATATTTCTCCATTAAGGATAAAATTTTGTAAAAAGTGACTTAAGTCACTTAAATTTTCTACTTCTTTGTTGAATATTTCACGTTAAGCTGAAAAGTCACATGGGAATGCGAAGAGCCACCGACTTTGGCTATAAATTGTAATGCTCTCTCTATTCTAAAGGATCAGTTTTTGCCCTCTCTAGAAAGTTGTATTCTTCCATTCCCTTACATTGTATTTTTCCTCCATTCTCATCTAGTCACTTAGTATACTAGCATTTGTAAGAAGTTGAAGCAAATTATGTCTTCTTTGTGGAAAGAATGAAACTTGATAAAGCTTTGCATTTGTCTTATAATTATCTATTTCATCATCTTGTGATGTTGTGTTATTTTTCATGTTTCCTTTAATTGAAACTGGAATCACCTTTGAATCATAGTTGATGAAATTTTAGTTCTTCTTATCAATACAATTCCCCTACTCATTTCCCTCTCTTCTTACCTATGACTTATCCCTCTTTAGTCTAGCATTAGCGGTTACAATAAGGGTGTTTCTACACATTCTCGGGCCTCTAGCTACCCAAGGATATTAGTCTAGAGTAAATAGTTTCCATATTTCAATAAAAGGGAGTTGCCCCATTCCCAAGTAGATGGATTCAATCCCACGACCATTGATGAAGCACGTATTTTGTCCTTCAAAAAATATTTTGCCAATGAGACCTCTGTAAACAACTATTATATAGATTGTTATGAAATATTACGTCTCGATTATGTGTAAAACCATATAAATACAATCACCTTGATTTGAAACCTTGATCTTTTCTAAAAACCATGCCAAAACATTAGTGGTTATTTTGAAGCACACATTAAGTATAATGCCTATGTTGGAACTACACCAAAGAGGCCTCAAACCACATGTAGTTATCCACCGAGAGATGCAACATAATATTACATGGATGCAAATTTATTTTTAACTTAAACACTTGATATTTTTTTGTACTGACTTGGATTGTTTGTGCTTTACTTGGCATTGTGGGCTCTTAATTCGAGGATATTAAATATTGGACGTTGTTTAGAGTTCTTCACACCTATTTATGGATGTTTTTAGTGTGAGCCTTAGATTTAGGGAATTATAGGAGATATTTTTTTCCTTTTTATGTTTTGTAATTGAGGATCTCTTAAATGTGCAAGTTGAGGAAATGAGTGTCTTATAGTTGCTTATATACAGTTCCATGGATATAGTTTCACATCAAGGCTAGACCATAGTGGAGATTCGAACCCATATAAGATATAAAATTTAGAAAATTGATTGTCAGATAGCCTAAGATAGAACCATTCATCCTACAATTGAACCATTTGATGGTTTGGTCTTATTGAAAAATTTGGTCTACTAGTGAGGGACAAGATTTACAACTCTATGCATAATATTCAAGAGTAATGGATTGCTTGTGACTAATATGATATTTTTGTAAGTGGATGCGTAGTGCAATGAGGATATCGAGTATTACAAGAGAGGAAAAAGTATGACTAGGATATAAAAATTAAACTAATAGTAGGTTAACTAGTCATGATTAAAGGGATTAAGTCAATATTGACATTATTAAGTGATAAATTACTAAATTTATGTGTTTATAGCAAGAAGAAAGTCACACGATAAATGGAAAGTGAATATAAAGATCATGTAGAGTTCTATATGAATTCCCATAATACCCTAGTCAAATAAAAAAGATATGATGGGAAGTGCAATGATAGTATGATAGTGATATACGTAATGAAAACTATATATTTAGAATTATCATTTGATGTGTTGTGCCTGTTATAACATAAATAGATAGATGTGGACAAGTTGAGTGAGGAAAGACATTTTTGCAAAGAATATTATTCTCTAACACCACATGGAATTTTCAGTTGATGAGTATATTTAATATGATGGATGGATTTATTCAAGGATGATTAGTTTAATTTATTCATTCCTAATGAGTGGTGCACATAAAACATACACTAAAAATGTTTACCAAAATGACAAGCCCGAGATTTTTGTGAGACATGTACATGAAGAGATGGAGACCAAATGGGGTTTAAATCCGCAATAAAAGTGGAATATGAGAGTAAGATAGATTCAATTACCATGTGAATTTTTTTCCAAAGACAAGGTCAAGACATGCAAGAAAAGGTGAAACAATCACACAAGAAAGGAACGCGATGGGAGAGAAGGAAGAAGAAGAAAAAAATAAAAAGGAAAAGAAAAGGAGAAAGAAGACCAAGAAAATAAATAACATGAGGAAGAGGGGGATTTAAGTAGTGAAACTTCAAGTGGGAGTGGTAATGACTCCTTGTGTAGGATGAAGCGATATTATTTTAAATAAAATGTTGATTTTATTACGAGGATAAAACAAGAATAGGTATAGATTGAGGATAATTTCGTGAAATATAAGGTGTATAGATATGAATAATGAATGGATAAATTTGAAGGCTCGCCACTACAACATAATGATGTTCCATCACCATCTAGAACCATATAGGAGTGAATACTAGGATAATCCCATGCCAAATAGGATTTATAGACTATGTTGAGAGACAATGGCCAAACCTGAATTTTGAAGTACTCATGGTCAGTGTGGGAAATTTTTTTGATACATGAAGAAGGAAAATTCCATGATGTAAGTGATGTAATTCTATGTAACCCATAAACCTTACAAATGAGTAGGAGGGTTACGCATTATTGAAGATGATGGTCGATATATCTTTGCTAAAATAAATTTGGATGTAGAAACTTCCAAAAAAGAACGGATGAAATATTTAGGAGGACATAAACAAAGGAAGAAAAACACTAAGAATAACTTAAGGCCAAAAAGAAAGAAGTTTTCAAAATGGATCAATAAAGTTGAGGACCAATGTCTTGAGATCATATATTAAGTATATATAGTCAATATGTCACCATTAGATAAATTACGTGTATCCATTACCAAACTAGTACATGGGTAGAAACTTGAATAACTAATGGTTGAGGTATATTTTTATACAAAACAAGTAGAAGATATGAAGAAATATTTGCAAGATCTTGCATCAATTTTACAAATTGAGGAAGTGACAATAAATAAATAAAGTGTAGATGCCAAGATGGCATTTGAATAATCCTTTGGCAATAACATGTATAGATGCATGGAAAGGAGGCATCATTTAAAAAGTTTCTAAGGGGAAAAATAGAATAATCAAAGAACCCCATAGAAAATAAAAAATATTTTGGAATAATTCCACAAGTTGGAAAATGAGTCGAGGAGAAAAAATAATACGCTTATTGCGGAAATTGAAGAAAAATATTAACTACATTGGAAGGGATTTATAAGAAAATAAAGCATATTTTAAAGGAGGATCTACAAATTTTGAAGTCCTTGAGAAATCTATTACTGAGAGGATCGAGAGGAGAAGAGAAAATTTTAAACAACATTGGGAACTTGGGTAACATTAAAAGGTGAACTATAAGGAAATGTACCAAGTAATTATTACACATGTTTCAATATCCTAAGAAATAACATGCAAGAAATTAATATCTAATGATAGAAAAATAATTTAGTGTGGGGATATGTTGACCCTAGAAAAATATGCAACACCAAATTAATTTATGTTACACACAAGTGAAACATGTGCCACAAGGTTTTGATTAATGTAGGAGACATTTGTTTTTATAGGTGGTGACACATAAATGAGCGATGAAGTGGATAATCTAGGATTGTGAAAATGCATAAGGAATCAATGAAGGTTTTTAATATTGAAATGCATGCTAACCCAAAGGCAACTAGATTGCAATCGCTCTATAAGGGAATCTCAAGGAATACTCATGTGATAACTAGATGTGATAACTAGGGCTATCAAGTGATGTGGGGAATTGTTGTTGTTTACATGGCAAGTGAAGTTGTTGTTGACTGGTGTTTTTGGTGCTGATTTGTGGCTGACATGACCAATGGTGGTTTTCTCTTGTTCATGTTTTGTCTCTTATGCTTTTATTCGGATCATTGTCCGTCTGGATCCTGTTTTGTTACTGTATTGTATAATCTGGCTGTTGAGCCCATTGATGTTGGATGTTTTGTAATGTTAGCTCTTTTGTTTTATGGATTTTGAGCCTTTTGTTCACAGGGTATAGTCCCTTCTAAACTATTTACCCATAATAAAAACTAGATGTGGTAGGTTGTCCATGAATCCTATAAATACCCACAAATAATAATTTTGAAGGAATTTTGGTAGAATTTTTAATCTTTGATTCCTTTGATCACTATATTGATGGTTTTCACACTTTTTTCATCAAAACTCATTGTATATTATGTTTTATGCAAGGGTTTGTAGTAGTTAAGCCTAAAATTTTCAAGTATTGCTCAATCTCTACATTAGATAGCAAGTACTTCAATGAGATATGTAGTCACATAATCACGCACTTGTTATTATAATTATAGTACCAAGCATATTATTTTATATATAGATCTTGCATGATAAAAGTATTCATTAATGACCCATCCCTAGTCATGTCGCCATTATTCGGTCTTCATCGCCATTTCTCTTGCACGGTCGCGCGAGTTGTTTACATAATTATGGTCGTCTCTCAAGGAGTATCAAGTGTCGTTATTTATTCATTTTTCATCGTAATCTTTGACTAGGGTGCCTAGGATAGTACTAGGGTGCCCATGGGCACCCCGGTCCTCAATTTTAGGCATCATGGTCCTCGTAACACTTGGGTCTAATTTACTTATTTGAAGTCGGTATTTTTCATTTTCCTCTCATTCCCTAGGTACTAGATCGACATGTCGGGTCATTAGTGTCGAAATTTGAAAAAGAGATCCCTATATAGACATAGCATACTCACTATATTATGGGCGAACTATCTACCATCAAGGGCTAGCTATCTACTAAGGTAAGGGACTGTATTTGGGCATCATTGCATCACATACACTGCATAGGAAGGGTTATATTCATTCTATTCCATCCACCATTTGCATTTTACATCTAGCTATTGCCCCTATCTTTGTGTCATTGGCGCTAAGGCACACTAGGCACACAATTATACACAAAAGCACACATAACTACATTGGGTATAGAATTTAGTGCAACACTTAGTTATAAGTCCACCATTCTAGCGAGAAAGATCAGTCCTACCCCTTCATATGCATCTTTATTTTTAGGGATTTGATGCTTTGTATGGGGTTTTATAGGTAAATATTCATTGCAGGTTTATGGCATCATCAACAAGGATATTGTGACACTCACACGACAAGGGTCAAGATATTGCGAAGATCTAATGACACTGTCAAATTCAGATCCTGAGCTATTCGGCAAACCAGAGCGCCCATATTGTAGACCAAGGTGCCCATAGGCTCCCCAATCCTCCTATAGAAGCTCCAATTTGGGAAAATCACCATCTGCTATAATTTTCTGGGTAGTTCCGTCACACTGTCCTTCATCTCGCACATCATTATGTTTGGTCCCGACACACAACAAGGTAAGTCATTTACAGGTTAGTACCTTATCCCTTCTATTTCATTTATTCCATTTCATTTAAATATCAAAATAAAATATTTAGCATCGTATTTCAGCTTATATCATTTATTGCATTTCAAAGACATACTTACATTAACTTATAATATAGATACATTATTTCATATTTTAGTTAATCATTTTGGTGAACCCGTACTTTAGAATATTTTTCCCTAGGATCCATTTCAAACCCTAATGGCTAAGAATAATTCATATTCTTCACCCATCATGTCTCATTTTAGTGTCAATCCTATATATGATGAGGTTGTTATTGTTGAGCTCATGGCTCTCTATGGTAATCCTATTCCTACGTCGGCTCATACTCAACAAGAACTCTTAGAGGGTCAACAATATGTGTGTACTCACTTTAAAGACTCTCCTATTGGCATTAGCATTATTGAGGATCCTATAGCCTTCACTCATTATACACCATGTTATACAACTACTAGTGATCCTCCTTTTGATCTCTCTAAGGAAACCTTAGATGACTCTCTTATTGATTACTTACTTGGTATTGATTGTCCTTCACATATGCATTCGATTCTTCTCCTCCATCAAAGCATATTGCCACACATCCATCTCATGATTCTCTAGCATCTGATATTGCTTCTCATCATTCATCACATACTAGCTCTCATTCACTTTTGCATTATGTTGATGATCCTATTGATAGTGTCCTTAGTGATATTCTTATTTCAGATTCTTTATCTCGATCGGGATCAGCCAATTGATTGTCATGATTCTTCTTCTTTTCATATTTCCAAGTCTAACTTGCCTGTTCCATCGCTACCTTCACCAGAGGTTTCATTTAGTAGTATGCATGAGTCACCCCCATCTATCACTTCTTCATCTCCTATTGTTTCATCTCCTCCTCTCACATCATCTACACCTATTAGGACATATTCTCTTATAGAGGTCTCTCCATCGGTCACCTCACCTATTAGGGATGTTTCTGATGCTAGTCCCACCATTGTTATACATATTCCATCTACATCATCTACTATATCTCCTTTAGCACCTACTCTTAGTGTTCCCTTAGCATCGGAGCCTCCTTTATCATCTCTTGATATTCCTATGATCACACACAATGGCAAGTTACAACCTCTTAATACATTATTGCCATCTTCCACTATTCCTTCATATGATATCATCTCTCTCATGCATGTGGTAGGTCAATTACAATCTCAAGTTCAGTCTCTCACTTTAGAAAGTAGGGCTTATTATGCTTCTATTGACAACAATTCATTACACAGTAACCCTGTCCCTAAGAAGATTCATAATTATAAATTTCCTAAGGAATTTTTCATGCCTACATTCACATGTTTTGATGGTACTGGTGACCCTCATGCCCATCTTCTACACTACCGCCTGCTTATGACTTCTTATTTTCAAGATAGATTATTACTTAAGGCCTTTCGATATAGTCTTATTGACGAGGCATTACAATGGTACACTCATCTTCCATTTGGGTCCATTAGCACTTACTATGACATGGAGGATTCTTTCCTCCATCGGTTTATCATCAAAAATGGCCCTAGAGTCACTTATGATCGTATACCTACTCTACATCAAGGCTCATCCGAATCTATTAAGGATTACATCTTATGATTTAATGTTTGCATGCATCAGTTAGTATTCCAACCTATAGACCTTGAGAAGCAATTCATTTTCTATTGTGGCCTAATTCCTCCACTCAAGAAAATATTATAGTATGATACATGTGATTCATTCATTCTTCTATGCTATGAAGTCATTGACCTAGAAAAGATCTTCTCTCACCACACATCATAGATCCTCCCCATAGCTCTACGGCTATTTCCTCATCTATTTCTCTGTCAGTGCCTCTGTTTGAGAATCTTACACATTCTCCACCTTTAACTCACAAGAAAATCAAACAAGCTCAACCCACTCCACCACAAAAACATACTTCTCCTTCAGCTCCACGATAGGCTACTCCTCCTACCACTCCACCTAGGCCGCATGAGCCTTTAAATTTCTCTCATTGCACTCAACCACATGATGTGCTGCATGTTTTACTTATCAAGCGATTAATTCACCTACCCTCGACCCAAACATCATGTGCAAAACTGATTACAGTGTCAACGTGACCAACCTTATTGTAATTATCATCACATAAATGTCCATAGGGACAATGATTGTCTTGCCCTTCATGATCGATTACAAAAACTAGAGGATAAGGGCATCATCTCCTTTGGCTCTCACTCATGTGAGAAATCCATCTCTCCTCTACCTTGTCAGAGAGTTTCTACTATAGTTAAGTCATCTCCTATATATGGTGCTCATGTTATGGTACGTCCATCGCATTATATTATTAATACGCATTCTCCATCGCATCCATACACCGATGCATCATCACATCCATCGCATTCACATTATTCATCGCATCATGTTGCTTCTTCACATTAGCTTCCACAACCCTCTAAATTTGTGCATTCCACCGTAGCTCCATATGACATTCATTTTGGCACATATTCACATACCGCTTACATGCCACATGCATCCACCGCTTCACGTTGTCTTGGTCTATGGTAGGTGATTTTTATCACCTCACCCCCGATGATGCACTTGTGTTCTTACGGTTCTTACACGACTATTGAGAGATTTTGTTGTAATAACCTTTCATCACATGCTTCTTCATTTCATCTAGCACACTCAATCATTTCTCGATGACGCACTCTTGCTTACGTGGCTCATTCTTGACTACTGAGGGGTCTTAACTCAATGAGTCTATTCATCCACATGCTAGGGGAATCGTTCATTTTTCCCCCTACTTTCATCATATTAACATTTTATGATAACATCCTATTATCATTTAACATAACACATTACTTTATTTGGCGATTATACATCATCCATTTTTACATTCTATTCTACTATCATCATTACATTAACTACGTGTTACAAATAAAAATTTTATCAATCACATTACATTTATTATCTATCATCATTCACCATACACATATTGTCTACCATTACCAACATTATAATGTGAATCTACACTAATCAAACAATACAACACACAATACACGAATCATACAACATCCAACACATTGCGACACTTATTTACAACAACGCAAAATTATCATATATCAAAAACGTGTGTCCATACATATATCTTGAATACAATCATCATAACAAAACATGTATTGTCACTAGGGGAAACTCCCCTACATCATATACATATACAAATAGTAAAAATCAAATCTCATCATCGTTATCGCTCTCGGGTACTACGAGAGCTCTAGAACTAGATGGCTCTCCACTAACGTGACATCATTATTCACGGCCTCGATGCCTCTCGACCTACCTCCGTAGAAAGGTAATCTATATAGCATGCTCATAACACTAACGTTGCACATCTACATATCGTGTAAACACATCTTGTACCAAGGGACCACCACCTACCACCTCTTGGGCTTGTTGAGTCTCCTCACGTGCCTCGTCCCTCTCACCTAGCAACACAATACATGTCACCATTGTTATGGCCACCGGCTCAAATAAATGGGCATGCTCGCCGTGATATCATCCATGCACTCAAGTATACCTCCACCTAGCACATCGTTCAGCACATTCTATGTCAATGTGTGAATGGATGTGTCAATAATCAATGAACAATACGCATCACCTACAAACACAAATTACACAACGTGTTAGACAACCAAATGTAACAATATACGCATACAAAAAAAAACACAACACAACTATACAAATACTTACGCTCCGCTATAACTACTGCTATAGGGTCGAAGGCATGTGCTTCCCCCTCTCCTCCTCCTACATGTGGTAACCCTACTAGACCTACAAAAATGGGAACAACAATACCCACCGATGAGCTTCCCACCATGCATGGTACTCCTCAGTATAACTCGCATTGTTAGATTCTACAAGCTTTATCACCGCATCAACCTCATCTGGCCCCTACGATACTAGCTTCTCTGTTGTGGGCCCTGGCCTAGCTCTAGCCCTCCTAGGTGCTTTAATAGCTCGTAACCATATATATGGATCTAGGGGCACATCCTGAGCCATGCCAAACTGACGTGATACTCTCTCTACCTAAAAAATCTCACCACACCTGGAAATCGATCCTCAAGCCACATCATCCTCTAAATACACCGCAACTCTACCACATCCTCGGTTCATCCCCCATAATCGTGGTATGGCCTCTATGCGACTGCCTTGGGCCCCATCCTATCTATTAGTGCCCTATAAGTATTTGTGTCCATCTTCCTACCACAAATATTGATCTACCTCCGCGCATATATCTCTAGCTCCGACCCACCGGTCTCAACACAACTATCTACTCATATGCCCATATATGTAATAGTGTGGTGGCTCATATCCCTCCAACATGATCCTCGTGTGTAAATCGGTATAGGTCTTAGGTGGGCCAACACACACCGTGCATATGCATATCTATTACCCTGCTCCTCTATCCGCTAGCATATGTCATGCATATTATACAATATGCCTACACCTCCTCCCTCTATGGCTATACATGAAGCAATCACAACTGTTCTAAACTTTCACAAACACGAAACCCCGATCAAAATATAACATCCAAACTTATATGGGCCTCAGTAGGTGCTCAAGTCCCCATAAAATATCATCTCATGGCTCCCATCTGTCACTCCAAATCCTCTACTTGGTATAACCTGCATACACTCTCCCCAACAACCTGCAATAAGCAATATGCAATATACATCCTCTAGAGTAAGAGTCATTTCCCCACATGCAACCAAAATGTACATGCATTAGCACACCACCTCTCACACAATGCAGTCAACATGGGAATATTATGGGGCACATCCCCCATCTGTGTTATGTGTCGTAGGCCGCATGGTCTATCATGTCCCAATCATCATCAAACAACCCTAATCCAAGAAACGTACTCATATGATGCCCACCATGGAACTCCCTCGAGTGGATATCCCTCTGCACACCACAAAATGACAACAAGCATAGCATTAGATCACATACACTCACTTATCATACTAGACACATGTTTTTACCATTGTAAACCAAACACACACATTCTTGACCATGAAGCCTAGATTCGAGACTAGGGCACCTAGAGTAGGACACTAGCACCAAGATCTGGGTGCTCTTTTCCCAGGGGTCACTAGTGCCCCCACCGCTCTTCTCCAAGTCTAAAACACCAAAAAACTTCAAAATCTCAAAATTGTAAAAATTCAACAAATACGACTACTACATCATACATTGTTTGAAAAACAACACACATACCAACTTCACAATGTGACGTGACACTACGGCGGTCGCCACCCTCTCAAACCGACTAGGATGCGTTGCTCTCACTTGTGGCATTTTCACTCACTTTGTACACACTCTCACAATCGTATACAAAACAAATGAAGTGAATAAATACTTTTTCACTTCACTACTTATAGTTACTTTTTCATCACTTACTTTAATATAGTCATTATTTCATGTTTATTACCACCACTAATACACACTACATTGTTTTTGACATATCTTGAGCATTTTACTCAAATTTAAACCTCGTTTATGGGTGTTCTTTTCATAATTCCACCTACCACCGTATTGAACACATTTTACGCTCGTTATCTCTCTTTGAAGTTATTTTCCACCGACTTATCCATGTTTTCATGATTGTAATGCCTCCTTTAAATATTAAATAAATGAATAAATAAATAAACAAACAAAAGAAATAGATAAATAAATAAATGAAAACCCGTGAAAACTTTGAGGCGGATTTAGGGCAAAATGGGGACTATTTTCCATTGTTTTGGTGGAGAGGGGGAGTGTTGTCATCGCCGCCACCATGGGAGGAAGCTCCAGTCTAGTTTTGCGCAATGCCTAAAGGAACAGAGGTTTCATTTGGTGCTCTAGTCACGCTTTTACGAATCTATGTGCTTGGGCATTGTTTTGTCTTTTCGCACGTAAATGCCTTTCCAAATGTAATTCCATGGAGTGCCATGTTCTTTTGGCGGCCCATGCCAGCATTCACCCCAGCCTGCGAAAAAAAAAATGAGCCTTCTTTCCACGCATGGGTAAAGGATAGAGGGTTTTGACAGATGTTGTAGTTGCTACTACCCTGGTCGACGTGTATGCACTAAAACAGATGTGTAGAAGGCGCATAAAACTGTTTGATAGAATGCCTCAAAGAAATGCGAGGCTCATGGAATGCCACGATGGTAGGGTATGCACAAATGGGTTTGTTGAAAAGGCCTTAGAAACTTCTAAGAAAATGCATCTGGTACGTGTAAAGCCAGACTCCCTAGTCTTTTTCCAAAGAACCTCCCACCATTGTCAAAATGGGAGCTTTAAAACAGCCTCGAGAACCTGTCAAAGCATTATGGAGAAGGGATTTTTTTATGTTCTAGTTCCAAGCGCCCTGGCAAATACATGTGTAAAATGTGGAAGCATGCGAACTGTTTGTCTAAATGCATGGAAGAAATGCAGTTCCAGGGACTGCAATGATAGCAGGATATGCAAAAAATGGGTCTGTTTAAAAAGGCGTGGAACTGTTTGATAGAATGCCTCAAAGAAATGTTGTCTCATGGAATGCCATGATGGCAGCATATGCACAAAATGGATGTGTAAAAAGGCCTGTGATCTGATTTGCTAGAATGCCTCAAAGAGATGTGGTCTTATGGAACATACCCTGACCTTGTAAGCTTCATTTTTGGTTTAATTAGCTTTCAGCCATGCAGGTTCAGTGCATGAGGGTTGTAAATACTTCGATGGCATGAGTGCCTCTTGTAGAATCACGCCAAGAATTATTGCCTCACCTCTTCCAAGTGCAAGCTTCTGGACTGTTCTGTTAGAACCATTAATTAATGCTTCCTATGCATTGTATTTGAAAGTCGTTCCTCAGAGTATTCGTATGCACAAAAATGGATTTTGTTGGAAAGGCGTGTGATCTGTTGACATAGAAAATGTGGTTTCTGGGATCGGGATGACTTCTTGAAAACACAAAATGGTTCTTTTCGATGAGACATGGGTGCACAACGAATGGCTTGGTTTGCACGTGACTACCTGGCATCAGATGGCAACAATGGTGGTCTCGACGAATCGCGAGTGTAAACCGCTTGGAGCCCCTTGTACCATTTCGCTCATCGTTTCCAGGCATGGTTCTTCTTCCCTTACCTCTCATAATTCTCGTGTTTTAGTTCTCTTTTGCAACTAAATAGAATTTTAAATTATTAGATTTTTAATACAGTTAAATGTCCCTTCAACTCATTGCAAAACAATAAAGTGTCGTGTCGCAACTCTCGAAGTCTTTTTAACTCGTCTACTTTAAACCATGAACTATCACCCTCACTTCGAGATGATTTAGAAAACTCTTACCCTTCTTGATCGCTCCAATATCATTTTATCGACTAGACGAATTTGACTCCCCATTGATAAAGTTGACCTTCTCCTTGTTTTAAATAGTTAAATTTTGCAATTTTCGGAGACTCACTAAGTACCCTTCGTAACTCTGGAAATGAGATGTGAAGTTTCACTCGTGTACCTTGGTATACGAGGAGTCACCTTGACCTTTGGTTTGACCTGAAACGAACATATGACATCCTTTTAATGCTCTTATAGGAGCCCTGTTACACTGGTTTACAACAGTAAAAAGTTGTTAAATATAGAAAGTTGGCTTTCGTTTTGAACCGCCACTTGAAACCTGAATGGAGAAATTATGTCCCGTCTTCGCAAACCTCTAGCGTTTATACTAGACAAATGCATGGAACATACAGTATAAGAAAGAGCACTTTTTGAGATAGTTTGGCGAAGCCATTTTGTAGGCCTCTGGTCACAGTTTGACGAGGTCAAACTGGTCCAATTTCGTCTAGTCGCTCCAGAAAACTTGTCATTGTTTGAAAATGATTTTCTAGTTCTCAATCCCGTTGACTCTGATGAATTCTCTTTATATAGTGGAACTAATAGGAGATGTCTCGTTGCGTGCTCCTCATCGAACGTTAATTATGGACGTGGTTTTCTGGCTCTCGAGCTAACTGTTGTCATTTTACAACTGGGTGAACTACGATCAAGTAGCCGGAAAATTAACCGCCAAACGTAAACCATTCACTCTTTTTCAATTCGTCGATTCTTGTGAACTCTTCGTATATCTAGGGACACGTAGAAAGTTAATCATGGTGTGTGTGCTCATCGGAAGATAACCTTTGGAAGCAGTTTCTTAGCCTCTGAGCCTGTTTTGAACGTTTTGTAGCTAGTGAGAAAATGTAAGAATAGAAAGCTGTGGGACCTCGTAGGGTTGCCAAATCACCCTGAAAACGTTTAACACATGTAAATAACTGTTTAAAACACTATAATGAAACTTGTGTGTATTAGAACTTTTGACCAAACAATGTTTTCTCTCTCTACCCTTCTCTTTCTCTCTCCTGGGTTACAAAAAGAAGCAAAATGAAATGTAATGAATACATGTCTCTAAACCTTTTTATTTCGATTGCAAATTGTAATTTTTATCTTATGTAAATGGGAAACTGAAAAATGATAATTATGATTGATTAGGGTGGATGCCATGCTAGCGATTTATCGCTGATATCATGCTCACGTGGGTTTTGCAGGATGGAAGAATGACGACAAAAAAAGACGATGTGTAATTTAATTATTATTATTGTAATTTTTATAGGTTATTGTAAAATGAATAACGGTCTAATGTAGTCTCTTGTTATAAAAAAGTTATAATTGAAATTTGTTAATATGCATGAGATGCTATTTTTAGGGATAACTTAGGAAATGTGCATCTAATCACCTGGTCAATTTGATTCTTAGTTGTGTATGGGAAAAAGGGGTTTGATTTATACATAGTAATTTGAAATTGAAGTTAATATATTGTAGTACTTTCTCAGTATTCAATAAACGATTAAATTAATCACTGGGTTATCTTCTTACCTTGCAAGCATAATAAAGAGTTTTAATGGGAACACTCAACCTTAATAAAATATTCGTGCATAACTTGCATGCATGTGTGATCCTTTTTACCATATAAGAAATTTAAGACCGTAGAACGAACTTAAGCTTTGTGCTTGATAGAACACTCTAGGTTAGGTAAATAACACCCCTAGTTGGAGTTTACCATCATAGTCTTTATGTTTAGCATCATTGTCGTGAACCCATATTTTAGGCATGTCATGGTCTAACTTTATCCAGAGTATGGGGTGTCCTAGTTTTGGTAATCGTGACAAGAATGCCCTCTCTTCGTGTCCGACACCGGAGTTGAGCGCCAAGACCGCCTTAGGAGTCACCTTATGAATCCTTGTTTGAAGGATCGACTAAGCGGTGCTACCTTGGTTTCTATCAAAATAACATCTTGGTATTTTCTTGAACGTGGTTTAGTATAAATATGTTTGTTTGCCTTAAAATCATATTTAGTTGAGGCGTAGATCGTTAGGTGCATATTGGAATTAAACTAAACCCTAGTGGATTTTGTATGTTAACTTGTGGGTAGAAAACTATAATTTAACTCCTTGTATGCGAAATTGAGTTGAAAGATGTTGATTCTAGAGAACCTTAGAAATTGTAATCTTGTCCCTTAATCCCTTATTATGTCATTTTATGGCATTAAGGAATAAAGAATATTTCTTATGCGGAATCGTGCAATGCAAGGATATGGGATCTTCGTGAACACAGATCACTTGTGTTCATGTGTAGTTTATAATGCTCCTAGCCATGTACTTCCTTAAGATGTCAGACAGGTGCTTTCGTAACTCTTTTGTTTTGAGATGATGCTAAGAACGAGACCTTAGTGCGATGTAAGAGCATATCATATAATGCTGCACACGAGATTGGAGATTAGGATTAAGGTCAATTTTGGAGTCCTTATAACTTAATTAAAATTTTTCATGCGTTGCAAAGAATATAAATTACCTTGGTGTGACCAAATGTCGAGAAAACAAAAGATATACATATAAAAATAAAATTTGGAATTCAACAAATTATTGAACTATAATAATAATGGTAGCGAAATAACTATTCCGTGATCGATGGATGTTCTTGGGGAAAAAGTTATTTCAAATCTATGTCTTCCTTAATCCCAAGATTTCATCTTGACATCACGTTAGGTTCACTTGTGTAGCAAGGTTAAATTCTAAACTTTGAATAAGCGTTTTGGGAAGCATAATCTTAACATAAGAATGAGAGAGTTAGAATTTTGTATAAAATTTGAAATATGGAAAATACTTATGTAAGTTATGAAGATTGGCATAAGGGTAAGGAGAAAAATCAAATGGTTGAACAATAAGTGAAAGGTGAAACAAATTTTCAGAACATGTAGGTGGAAAAAGGAAGAAAATTTTGCTTACATAATAATGTTATTGGATGTTTAACGTACGCTAGATGTAACCATGGTAATGTTGTGTGGTGGGTTGTCAATCCTTAAGTCCCTTTTTATTGTGGTCGTGTTATTGCTAGTATTCGTTCGTTGGGAAAAGTGTGGCATCGACATGCCGATGTCATCTGCATGTGTCTATGTGAGTCGATGACTTATGTGATTGTCGCATGTGAGTCGAGTTCTGTACTTAGAGCCCTTGTTGTGTTGTGTGTAGCGTGTATTGTAAGTCAAAAATAAAATTAAAAAAATTATCCTGGTATTTTACTATTGTATTTGGGTGTGTAAAATGTGGGCACTACATATGGTATCAGAGTGAGGTTCATGCTCTCGAACCTCTGGGATAGATTGGAGTTGTGATGATTCTGCATGATGGCGATGGTGTTTCATGATGGTGATAAATATTGGAAGAGTAATGTGTTTTAAGAGTGATGTGATCTATGTCGTAATTGTGATAATGTGAACGCACATGATGTGTATGTCACTTAGTGCGTAATTGTTGTCATGTTGATGTGCTTGTGATGAGAGTATCGACTCTCATTTTCATGGATTCAATGAGGAATCCGTGTGTGATGTACCGCCTTGTTGTTGTGAACGGAATGATATTGTGATATGGGGGTGTGTCAATATGTTGTATGACTGGATTGATGTAAAGTGAATTGAATTGTATCATGATGTTTTACCATGTTTTGAAGAAATGTGTGTATCACCTTGTATGTAGCAAATGAATGTTATGTTGTGATGTTACTATGTCCATTGTATGTATGATTTGTGTAATATGTAATGATTCATGTTGTGATATAGGGGCATACAGTGAGCCTATGAACCCTATTGTATAGTGATTGCACTTTGGGTGCAGGATGTGGTAATGTGATGTATCGTAACCCGTGAAGGTAATGATTGTGTTGTACCCTGTATATTTATACCATGCGCAAGATGTTATGGTTGTTGGGTGTGAATTACCATTGTGTTTGTGATGTAGTTATGTGTATGTTGTGGACCTTACACTAGACGACCCTAAGGGGATAAATTGTCAAGAGTGTATGTGTGGAGAGAGGAGGCGTGGACTAGATTGTCATAATCTTGAGCTGAGTACAAGTGAGAAAGTGGAGTCTTATATAGACTAAAAACCCACTTTTATCTATTTAGTATACTTTGAGCTTGCTTTCAAGTATATTGTGCTTGCACCACCTTGGGCTCAACTTATGCAACCTTGTGTCCCTCTGCTTCTTTCCTATTGGATTTTCATTGAATAATCCTATGTGATTTTGACTATGTTGATCCTGTGGGAGTTTGGAGTTATGATTAGAGCAAAGAGATGATGATAGTTACATTATTTGATATACTCATTTCGGGTCATGTATATTTTCATGGGCCGAGGCTCGATGTCCTGAAAAGTTAGCAATTCAATGAGTACCCTTTGGTGGCGAGATGAGGCCACATAGTGATTATGATGTGCTATTTTCTCATTACGTATTTTATTCGTAAATTAATCTTTCTCTTTTCACTAGAACCAGTCGTTTTCTTGATTGACATGTTCTTATATTTTGGGAATTTATTTGATTGTTTCATTAACATTTGGATTTTTCACTAACCAAGGCTAATTAGCCATTTGTTTTTCTTGGTTTTAAAACTTTCTTTTCATATTTGAGAGTTTTGTAGCCTAGCCCAAGGCTTTTGATTTTGCCACTTGGCATTTGAATGGATTTTTATGCTGGTTCTAATGTTGTAATGTGTTGGAATAGGGTCATGAGATTTACCATGGAGTGGTTAAACCTATGGACCCGCTTCATTGTATGGGGGTACGCCCCAAGGAGTTACAGATAACTAGCGGGTTGTTGAACCACGAGTTATTATGTCACTTGGGTTGGGGGTGATGGGGCTCTATGTGCCCAGGGCCATAGGGTGACCCGGCCTCATTAAAAGGAGAAAGGAGACGGGGCTCTATGGTTGAGTGACCCAACTTGGTTTTGACACTATGTTTCTTTCTCTTTGGGAGGCATATGGAGATTATCTGGTGATGCTTTGGGGAGTATATGGAGTTTCTTTATGATACTTCAGGAGATATATGGAGTTTTACCTGGTACTTTTGGAGATATCTAGGGTTTGTTTCATGATGTCTTGTTATGTGGGGAGTTGGTATAGTGAGTTATGTATACCTGTGTGAGTCTTTTTGACACCTGGTTATGTATGAGGCTTGACTCTCCCCTTGGTTGGTATGGACTTTTGGATATTGGATTGGAACTATGTTGTTACAGTCATGGATTGTTTTGGGTCATGTGATACCCATTGTATATGTATCAGCGTGTTGACCCGGTTTGTCAGTCATATGTGTGTACTAGATCTATGTCTAGGGCGTAATTGTTGGAAATTAATTGTTATGTGGTCTGCTTGTTGTCATTCCATGGTTGGTGAAACCCTTGTGATGTATTACAGTCGTGAAAGTATGTAAAAGTATGCTTGTGAAAATTAGGTGTTGTGTATAACCCTAGTAGGGTGTTGTGACTGTAGTTCATGATGGGAACCCACATGAATGAATAAACTAAAATTCGATAAAAATGAAATTTTAAAGGACTTGAATTAAGAATAATGTTAATGGAAAGAGATTAATGAAATAACAAATGAGAGAGAACTGTCAATCTTTACAAAAACTTGAAAGTTGAAATTTCTACCAATTGTTCCTAGGGCCACCCCGTGACCATGCTTTTGTGTCTGAAATCTTAACCTTAGCGTGTACCTTCACCACATTCATCCCTTGTTGCATACTTTTTCTCTTTTCTTCATTGTATGTCGCATCGAGGACGATGCTTTCTTAAGGGGAGGAGAATGTAATGCCTCCTTTAATTATTAAATAAATAAATAACAAAAAGAAATAGATAAATAAATTAAAAGGAATTAAAAATAAATAAATGAAAACCCGTGAAAACTTTGAGCGGATTTAGGGAAAATGGGGACTATTTTCCATCATTTTGGTAGAGAGGGAGTGTTGTCATCGCCGCCGCCATGGGAGGAAGCTCCAGTCTAGTTTTGACAATGCCTGAAGGAACAGAGGTTTCATTTGGTGCTCTGGTCACAGTTTTACACGAATCTATGTGCTTGGGCGTCGTTTTGTCTTCTGCACAGAAATGCCTTGCCAAATGTCATTCCATGGAGTGCCATGTTCTTTTAAGCGGCCCATGCCTAAAGATTCTCTCACCGCACTGCGTCAAAAAAATGAGCCTTCTTTCCACGCGTGGGTAAAGGATAAAGGGTTTTGACAGATGATGTTGTATGCACTCGCTCTGTCGACGTGTATGCACAAAACAGATGTGTAGAAGGTGCATAAAACTGTTTGATAGAATGCCTCAAAGAAATGCGGGCTCATGGAATGCCATGATGGCAGGGTATGCACAAATGGGTTTGTTGAAAAGGCCTTGGAAACTTCCAAGAAAATGCATCTGGTACGTGTAAAGCCAGACTCCACAGTCTTTTTCCAGAACCTCCCATCCATGTTGTCAAAATGGGAGCTTTAGAACAGGCCTCGAACAACCGTCAAAGCATTATGGAGAGGGTATTTTTGTATGTTTTAGTTCCAAGCGCCCTGGCAAATACATGTGTAAAATGTGGAAGCATGCGAACTGTTCGTCTAAATGCATGGAAGAAATGCGGTTCTGTGGACTCAGTAATGATAGTAAGATATGTAAAATCGGGTCATTTAAATGGCGTGGAACCTGTTTGATAGAATGCCTGAAAGAAATGTTGTCTCATGGAATGCCATGATGGCAAAGATATGCACAAAATGGATGTGTAAAAAGGCCTGTGACTACTTTTCGATTGGTTTTCTAGTTCTCAATCCCGTTGACTCTAATTAATTCTCTTTATATAGGGGAACTAGTAGGAGATGTCTCGTTGTGTGCTCCTCCATCGAACGTCAATTATGGATGTGGTTTTCGGCTCTCGAGCTAACCTGTTGTCATTTTACAATCGGGTGAACTACATAACCAATGTAGCGCGGAAAATTAGCCGCCAAACGCAAACCGTTCACTCTTTTTCAATTCGTCACAATTCTTGTAAACTCTTGGTATATCCGGGGACACGTGAAAATTTAATTGTGGTGTGCATGCTCATCGGAAGGTAACCTTTGGAGGCAATTTCTTAGCCTCCGAGCCGGTTTTGAACGTTTGTAGCTAGTGAGAAAATATAAGAATAGAAAGTTGCGGGACCTCGTAGAGTTGTCAAATCACCCTGAAAACATTTAACACATGTAAATAACTGTTTAAAACACTATAATGAAACTTGTTGTGCGTATTAGAACTTTTGACCAAACGGTGTTTTCTCTCTCTACCCTTCTCTTTCTCTCTCCTGGGTTACAAAAAGAAGCAAAATGAAATGTAATGAATACATGTCTCTAAACCCTTTTATTTCAATTGCAAATTGTAATTTTTATCTTATGTAAATGGGAAACCGAAAAATAATAATTATGATTGATTAGGGTGGATGTCATGCCAACGATTTATAGCTGATATCATGCTCACGTGGGTTTTACAGGATGGAAGAATGACGACAAAAAAGGCGATGTGTAATTTAATTATTATTATTGTAATTTTTATAGGTTATTGTAAAATGAATAACTGTCTAATGTAGTCTCTTGTTACAGAAAAGTTATAATTGAAATTTGTTAATATGCATGAGATGCTAGTTTTAGGGATAACTTAGGAAATGTGCATCTAATCACCTGGTCAATTTGATTCTTAGTTGTGTATGGCAAAAAGGGTTTGATTTATACATAGTAAATTGAAATTGAAGTTAATATATTGTAGTACTTTCTCAGTATTCAATAAACGATTAAATTAATCACTGGGTTATCTTCTTACCTTGCAAACATAATAAAGAGTTTTAATGGGAACACTCAACCTTAATAAAATATTCGTGCATAACTTGCCTGCATGTGTGATCCTTTTTACCATATAAGAAATTTAAGACCGTAGAATGAACTTAAGCTTTGTGCTTGATAGAAAACTCTATGTCTTTATGTTTAGCATCATTGTCGTGAACCCATATTTTAGGAATGTCATGGTCTAACTTTATCCAGAGTATGGGGTGTCCTAGTTTTGTAATCGCAAGAAGAATGCCCCTCTTCTTGTGTCCGACACCAAAGTTGAGCGTTGAAGACCGCCTTAGGAGTCACCTTATGAATCCTTGTTTGAAGGATCGACTAAGCGGTGCTACCTTGGTTTCTATCAAAATAACATCTTGGTATTTTCTTGAACATGGTTTGGTATAAATATGTTTGTTTGCCTTAAAATCATATTTAGTTGAGGCGCAAATCGTTAGGTGCATATTGGAATTAAATTAAACCTTAGTGGATTTTGTATGTTAACTTGTGAGTAGAAAACTATAATTTAACTCCTTGTATGCGAAATTAGAACTTGAAAGATGTTGATTCTAGAGAACCTTAGAAATTGTAATCTTGTCCCTTAATCCCTTGTTATGTCATTTTATGGCATTAAGGAATAAAGAATATTTCTTATGCGGAATCGTGCAATGCAAGGATATGGGATCTTCGTGAACATAGATCACTTGTGTTCATGTGTAGTTTATAATGCTCCTAGCCATGTACTTCCTTAAGATGTCAGACAGTGCTTTCGTAACTCTTTTGTTTTGAGATGATGCTAAGAACGAGACCTTAGTGCGATGTAAGAGCATATCATATAATGCTGCACACGAGATTGGAGATTAGGATTAAGGTCAATTTTGGAGTCCTTATAACTTAATTAAACTTTTTCATGCGTTGCAAAGAATATAAATTACCTTGGTGTGACCAAACGTCGAGAAAACAAAAGATATACATATAAAAATCAAATTTGGAATTCAACAAATTATTGAACTATAATAATAATGGTAGCAAAATAACTATTCTATGATCGATGGATGTTCTTGGGGAAAAATCTATTTCAAATCTATGTCTTCCTTAATCCCAAGATTTCATCTTGACATCACGTTAGGTTCACTTGTGTAGCAAGGTTAAATTCTAAACTTTGAATAAGCGTTTTGGGAAGCATAATCTTAACATAAGAATGAGAGAGTTAGAATTTTGTATAAAATTTGAAATATGGAAAATACTTATGTAAGTTATGAAGATTGGCATAAGGGTAAGGAGCAAAATCAAATGGTTGAACAATAAGTGAAAGGTGAAACAAATTTTCAGAACATGTAGGTGGAAAAAGGAAGAAAATTTTTCTTACATAATAATGTTATTGGATGTTTAACGTACACTAGATGTAACCATGGTAATGTTGTGTTGTGGGTTGTCAATCCTTAAGTCCCTTTTTATTGTGGTCGTGTTATTGCTATTATTCATTCGTTGGGAAAAGTGTGGCATCGACATGCCGATGTTGTCTGCATGTGTCTATGTGAGTCAATGACTTATGTGATTGTCACATGTGAGTCGAGTTTTGTACTTGGAGCCCTTGCTGTGTTGTGTGTAGCGTGTATTGTAAGTCAAAAAAAAAAAAAAAAAAATTATCCTTTTATTTTCTTTCTTGTATTTGGGTGTGTAAAATGTGGGCACTACAATGATTTTACCACTTTCTGTTTATATCGTGCTTACTTTCAGCTTAGCATTCGTTCTTATCATCACTTCCCCTTTCGCCAAAAGGGGGCATATCATTGGGGTAATCCTATAATCCCTCTTACATTAACATGTGATTAATCAACACTGCCGATTCAAAAATTCTAAACATTTACTAATTCACCACGCGACATTTCACCATTAATTCCCCCTAATGACCTAATATGGGGGCAACAAATATACAAATCTCTCTATACGACATTCCATCAATTCCCCCTAATGACCTAACCTCGGGATAGCGAGCATTAAAATCTTTTCATATGATATTTCACCAATTTCTATCGATTCCCCTAATGACCTAACCTAGGGGAAACTAGCGTAAAATCTCTATAAGTAACCAATCATTCAATTAATCAATCAATGCGTTCAAATCTCTAACAATCAAAATCATATCATCAATACAATACAATAAAAATTGGTCTCTTAGATGACCTAACTTGGGAGCTACATGTGTTTCTTTCCCAGATGACCTAACTTGGGAAGTTATTCTACATTTTTGCGCTTACTTCTAGATGACCTAACTTGGAATCCATCATATATTTTTGTGATTGCTTCTAGATGACCTAACATGGAAGCCATCACCCACATCGTGTTTTCTTCCACATGACCTAACTCGAAGCCATCACATTGTGGTGACACATGTGGAGTGGGGACAAGAGTGCCTTTCCTATATTACTCCTATAGGGGTCAACTATTTGATTGAAATTATTTGGATCCAAAAACCACAAATGTTTGATCTGATTTCTTCTGCAACGGCTAGATCTTGAGGATGTAGTTAGATATTGGAGAATAACACACTTTTCTCCCTACACTCTTCCTCTCTGGTGATAGGACGCCCAAATCCTCCAGTCAATTATTCATATACACGTGTTCAGTTGGGAACTGATCACTCCCTACCCCATCTCATCGTCATCATACAACGTTCAAAAATCATCAATCATCTCACATTTCTATCATCACTCTCATTTAGTGCACTTCATCACGACATTACGGTTCTCGCTACGTTACATGGATCAACACGTTGATCAATGGTTTAACACGCTTTATGGTTCTTTTGGAAAGCTACTACTACACATCTGTGTGTTCTACTATAGCATGGTATTCTCCGACTTATCTCAGGTACACATCTCTATCTACTTTATTCTACTTTATGTTACCGAGATTTCCGCTCACCAACATAAAGTGGGGGAAATGTAGTCACATAATCCCGCACTTGTTATTATAATTATACCGCCAAGCATGTTATTTTATATATGGATCTTACGTAATAAAATTATTCACTAATGACCCATCCCCTAGTCCTATTGTCATTTAGTCAGTCGTCATCGTCATTTTTCTTACATAGTCGTCAGTTGTTTACATAGTTCTAGTCATCTCTCAGTGAGTATCGTGTTGTTATTTAGTTATTTGTCATCTTTATACTCTTTCGACTAGGGAACCTAGGATAATATTGGGGCACCTGTGGGTGCCCTAGTCCTTAATTTTAGGTACCCTAGTCCCCATAACACTTGGGTATAATTTACTTATTCGAGGTCGGTCATTTTCATTTTCCCTCTTATTCCCTAGGTACTAATCGGCATGTCACAGTCATTAGTGTCGAAATTTGGATAAGAGATCCCTATATAAACATAGCCTACTCATTATATTATGGGTGGGCTATCTACCATCAAGGGCTAGCTATCTACTAAGGTAAGGGACTGTATTTGGGCATCATTGCATCACACACACTGCATAGGAATGGTTGTATTCATTCTATTCCATCCACCATTTGCATTTTACATCTAGGTATTCACCTTTATCTCGCATCACTAGCCTTAGGGCACCCTAGGCACACAATTGCACACAAAAACACATAGAAATACATTGGTTATGGAATGTAAAGAATTAGTTGTAATTCCACCATTTTGGCTAAGGTAAGGTGCGACCCCTTCATATGCATCTTTCTTTTTTAGGGATTTGATGTTTTGTATGGGGTTTTGTAGGTAAATATTCATTGTAGGTTTACGACATCATCAACAAGGATATTCATGACACTCACGCGACAAAGGTCTAGATATTGCGAAGATCTAACGTCACCTCACAAATTCAGATCATGGGCTATTCGGCATACTAGAGCACCCATATCAGTAGACCAAGGTGCCCACAGCGCCCCATCTGGGAAAATCACCATTTCTGTAATTTTTTGGGTGGCTCCGTTACACTGTCCTTCGTCCGCACATCATTTTGTTTGGTTCCAACACACAAGCAAGGTAATTCATTTACGTGTTAGTACCTAATACCTTTTATTTCATTTATTCCATTTCATTTAAATATCAAAATAAAATATGGAGCATCAAAAGATTTCAAAGCTTATATCGTTTATTGCATTCCTGTACCTACTAAGATTAACTTGGAATATAGATACATTATTTCATATTTTAGTTAATCACTATATTGATGGTTTTCACACTTTTTCATCAAAACTCATTATATATTATGTTTTACACAAGGGTTTGTAGTAGTTAAGCCTCGAAATTATCAAGTATTACTCAATCTCTTTATTAGATAGGAAGTAATTCGATGGGATCAATGAAATTACCATGTTATTATTTACATGTCATGTAGTTAGGGTATGAATGTGTTTTCTCAATAATTATTTTATTCTTTTGCATTATTATTGATTAGTTTTTTTGAATTCATGACTGCATGTTAGGCTTCTCTTATATATTCATAATTATCTCAAGTATGAGTCAATGGTTTTCATTTCGTGCCTCGAGTAATACCTTCAAGCACAAACATGATTGAAAATATCAATGTAGTGTGGAAGTATTATCTGGAATGGTTAACATGTATCTAGCATAGGATCTATCCTTAAATGTTATGAATTTCCACACCAACAATGCACTCTAACTCTAGTTTGAGATTACCTTTTCACAATTCATCAATATTTTTTATGGCTCAGTAAATACTAGAAAATTCACCTTGTGCATAAGGTCCTCTATTCAAAAATACAAAAACACCATAAAACACAATAATCCAAAAATATGAAATAATCCCACAAAAGTAACTAAAAAGTATAAAACCCTACAAAAATTGGGATAAAAGACACCTCAAGACTCATTTACTAACCCTCACCTACTCACATTTAATTATGTCCATGCCATTTGCATTCCCAATGCACTATGAACCCTTATCATCTCTATTCACATTACACCCATATGTGTCACATTATTTTATGCACTTTGAATCTATAAAACACCCCTCACCCACATCATCTTGTCTTTTGATATACTCTTGATTTTGTCCCCGACTCTTTGTGCACTTGAGCATATACTTGAGTTATTGTTTCCTTTCTCACATATATTTGTTTTACAAGTCTTGAAGAATTGAAAGCGGAGCATAAAGGATAGAAACAACTTATTACAACACTATTTATGTGAAATTTCAACACAGTGCAAGTCGCAAATGTGATTGGCTTTGCGACTACCTAGCGATTTTTAGCAAATCACAACTATGACTAAGTCGTGTATACTATTTCATTTTCATGTATTGTTTTTTCATTTTACTTCAATAAAATGTATTTTATCTCCTTAAAAGGTTATAGATCTGATCGATGCAAGTCCCCTAACCACCAAAAACTACTAGCATCTCTTTTAGTGTGATCGTGTACAAGTTTAGATTCAGATCAAGAAGCGTTTTACCCACTTTATTTAATAAATAACCCATAATTGTCCTTTTCTTATCAATGGTAGTGTAATCCCATCATTTTTAGTAGTATTGATTTGGAGATTTTAATATTAACTAACACATCTTATAGGTGATCCATATCTAGGCATACATTTTAGCAACCACGGTAGACTCTATAAAACACACCTTCATATATAAGGTCCGCTATTCAAAAATACCAAAAACATCATAAAACAATAATCCTAAAAAATCAAATAATCTCACAAAAACAACTAAAAATTATAAAACCCCACAAAATGGGGATAAAAGACACCTCATCACTCATTTAATAACCCTCACCCACTCACATTTAATTTTGTCCATCCCATTTACATTCCCAATGCACTATGGAACCTTATCATCTCTATGCACATTGCACCCATATGCGTCACATTCTTTTATGCACTCAAAATCTATAAAACACCACTCACCCACATCATCTCATCTTCTTAGACACTCTTGATTTTACCTTTAACTATTTATGCACTTGAGCCTATACTTGAGTTATTGCTTCATTGCTTGCATATCTCAGTTTTTTAGGTCTTGAAGAAGTGAAAGTGGAGCACAAAGGATAGACACAACTTGTTCAATAACTTTGTTTGTGTGAAATTTCAACACGGGTGGCGGTCAGAATTATGATTGGCTTGTGATCGCTTTTCTTGATTTTTAGTCAATCCCAATTGTGGATCGGCCTCGCGATCGAGTCGGGTATACGCTTTCATTTTCATGCATTATTTTTTTCATTTCAATTCAATAAAATGTCTCTTATTTCCTTATAAGGTTAGAGATATGACTGAGATAGGTACCCTAACCACCAAAACTACTAACATCTCTTTTAGTGTGATCGTGTGTAGGTTTAGATTCGATCAAGAACATTTTTACCCAATTTATTCAATAAAGAACCCATAATTTTCCTTCTCTTATCATTTTTAGTAGCATTGATTTGTGGATTTTAATATCAACTAACACATCTTAAAAATGATTCAAATCTAGACTTACATTTTGGTGACCACAATGGGACCCGTTTTGATTATGGGTAACTCTTTTCATTTTCTAAATCTAATAGTGTTTTCTTTAGGTTTTATAGTATTTTAATTTTGTTTTTTATTTTCCTTAACGTTATTGTTGCAAATCTAACACTTGGTGTTTACAAATTTGATGAAAATACAAAAAACAATTTGTCAGCAGTCATTCACAAATGTGATTGTGATGTGATTTTTCTACCACAAAAATATAACAATTTGTTTGCGGGGTAGTCACAAGTGTCAATGTTCTCTAATTTTGTTTCTACAAAAACATTAAAAACGCTTGTTTCTTCTTAAGGGAATGAATTGGGAATGAATACACAATACAGGTTCATATAAGGGTACATACCCGTCCACATAACTATAGGAAGTACTTGGGATTAAGCCCTAAAACTCATTGTGAGGACTACCACATGAACCCCAAAGTAGCTGGAACATTAAGAGGACTCTCCGGAGAAAAGGGCCAATGTCCAAACATGATTGATTAGTTTCACATGTGAGGTAGAGCCAATGTTCTCCTTAGTGACAGCCTCATCTTGATTTATCAAGGGATAAGGTCTGTGACTAGACAATCTAGTGGACGGTACTTGTTTGGATAACATTTGGTATTTAGAGAGAGATCCTTACATATGCAAAAGCTAAACACAATGGGCCCACATTCAACCTCAAGATTAAAAAACATCACCGCATTCATCAAAACACTTCACTTCAATTTCCATTGTATCTGAGTCACACGTGTGACTATTTCTATTCTTTATATCCTCTTATCACACTTCCATATGTATTTATGATAGGCATTTTGAGTCATGATTTTCCCAGTCTCGGTGTAATTGCAATTGACCTACAATTTTTCATCCCATATTTTTCCTAGAGCTAGTTGCAACTACAAATGGTCTATAACCTTCCAAATCCATAGTTCACTCATTTCTACTTTTTGTTCTTCATCTCATATTTTTGTGTCTCTGCACAAACCGCGATTGTCCCTGTAATTTTTCAGTCATATCATCTTGCTCACTTTTTCCACTCATGTTTCAAAGTCCTAGTCATAGGTGCGATTGTCATTCCTCATGGCTTCTAGTCACCTTCATGTTCATTCTCACCCTAACTTATGCCACCAACATCTCCTTGATCGTATTTCCAAGCTTGAGTTCCAACACATGGGGAGCTTCCACCGCACCAACTTATCACACAATTTGCAATGAGCCTATCCACCCCATGGTACCACACCGCCCCTATCCAATACATTTTAAATTTCCCACATTTGACAAATATTATTGCACCAAGGACCCCTAACATCACTTACATTTATTAAGACATGCATGCCATCTCATTCAATATGACGATGCGCTCCTCCTCCACACTTTCCCACTTTGACTTGATGGAAACACACTTGACTGGTATTCCCACCCCCCATAACATAGCATTTACACATTCAAAAAACTTTATGACACATTCTTATCTCATTTATCCATCCATATTACACCCAAAGAAACACTCATTGACTTCACATGCTTCGATGGTCCCATAATGAGTCTATTTTTATTTTGTTACATGTTAGTATGCTCTCATTCATCGCCTCTCATTTCCACTCCCACAATCTGAGCTCATTGACCTCTTTTCAAAAAACCACATCTCACACCAATTATAAATTCATCCACTATGCACTTTTAACGAGGCCCTACACATGGCACATTGCCTCAAGGATATCCATCTTGGGTGTCCTCCTTGTCTTACCACACATTTTAGTTTCTCCCCTCATATTCCACCATCACACTCCCATGTTCACAATTTCATCCAATCGGATCCTCCTCACCTCTCATCGCCTTCTACACCCACATCTTTGTATTCATTGTGTTCTCTTAGGGCTCATAGTTTCATCCAACCCCTCGCAAATTCACTCCTTTGACCAAGTCACTTTCTTCTATTCTCCACAAGTTTCTTGATGTCAATATCATCACTCTCCCTCCCAAACTGCCCCCTGCATTTTGGTGTTCCTCCCATGAAACATGTGCCTATCATCGTATTGATGGTCATTCCACTAACTCATGTCCCCAACTTCGCAACCTCATTCAAGACCTTCTTAACAAGGGGACATTTTTTTAACCTCCATCTCCTCCGAATTCACCTGCTAACAACAATCCCATCACTTCCCATACTACTACTATTCCCACTTCTCCATGTGTCATGTCTCCATCATCTAACTCATCATTACTCACTACCTCCCACACATCATGGGCACCTGTGACTCCTCGTCTATGTCATCCAATCCACACTTTGCATCATCACATGCTCCCGCATTGGACTCCACACCATCGTGCTCACCTAGTGTCTCATCCTCTATATCATCCCCTTCTCAATCTTCACCATAATGTGCTTCCACTTTGGAAGTGGTTTCATCTTTAACCTCTCTCGGATTCTTCCACATTGTTACCACATCTATCTACATTTCCTTCTTATATATCATCATAAGATTCTAGCTTGTCCACCATGTCCTCTAATTCATCACTTGGTTCAATTTTCCACACTACGCGTATCACACAATCCACCATCACACCTACATTACACTCTTTATCACATCTCAATTCGATCATCGCATCATCCATTTCAAAATCCTCTTCCATGCACATATTTTTGCCTTCATCATCACTTATCCAGAACCATTCTTACTTCGTGTGCCTTAATTAAGTCATATACCATCTATTGTGTTCATTCACACTCCTCTTACATCTATGCCTCATTGTTTTTATCTCGCTTGATCTTCCATCTCTTCCTCACAAGTCACCTACACTCGTTTTCTTGCTCCACCTATTTTCAATCATTCTTCCACATTTACCTTCTTGCCTCCATCACCACTCATTCAAGAACCATTCTTATTACCAAATCCTCCTTCATTCACATCATCTATCATGACCACACAACCATTTGTTCTTACACATTTTCCTCACAAGCCTCCTCCACATCCAATTACACTTTCACATCATTTTGATTTTCTCCCACATTCTCATTTGTTTGACATCTGCTCTTACATACCCCTTCCTATTCCATGCAACCATCATCTCATCACACTCATTCATCACATGACCACACCCTTGGCTCTCACGCTTCCTCTAGACATCAGTATGTCTCTACTCCTTGTCCACCTAATATCATCACTTGCAACATGCCTCAAATTATTTTGTCTTCTCCCATTTATCTATTTTCATGTCCTTGTCTTATATATTGTTTGCTTCATCCCCGTACATTCCCCACACTCATGTCCTTCACACACCACCATTCTATGGTTCTATTTGGCATCATTACTTCATTCATCATCCTTATCCTCCAATCCAATCTAATTAGCTACCTCATGTATCACTTTCTTCTATATATCATATCTCTCATTCATCTAGTACCTACACGGACTCGGGGAACTTTCATTTATATTCACCATCACCTTCTATTTGTTTCATACATCATTCTTATTTTCATCTAGTCTGGATTCAAAACATGTATTGATTCTCCACACATCACACATTATCATGATTAACACAAACAACTAAACATCTTTCAAAAAAAAAAATCTATATATCCCAAAAATTTCAATAAACAACACTTGCTCATGGGCATTCATCCACATTCTCCATTCATTCATATGTCATTCCAATTCTCGGTTCATTACTACATACTCTATTTATAGTTCATTGATATTCCATGTCTTGGTTTGTTTCACAACTTTTTGTGAACTCTTGATTATATTTTTGTCATGTTTTGTGAGTCAATAGTCTCTACTACAATTGCTTGAACTTGTTCTCTCCTTACTTGGTGAATTAAGAATGGTTTTCCTCTTAGATATCCATCCACTCTTACATAGTTAAAAACATGTTGTGAAGACCCTAGGGAATTATTTGTTGATGTTTTCCAATGTCATCTCCATAATCACTCCCACTCCCTCCATCAAGCCACTAGTTGTTATAAACCCCTTGGAAAACCGAGAGAGATAAATATCATGTCAAAAAAAAAATCACAAGAAAAAGTCCAAATTCAAAAAAGAAAAAGAAAAAGAAAAAATGAGAAGTATCAAAAACTCTCTCTTGGGGGTCTTTCCAGTATCTCTACCGGGGATATGGACATCTAGTTCGGGCAAAGAGAGTAATGTTGAGACTATAATTAAATGTATTTTCGTCGGGGATATGGATGCATGGATAGCAAATGAGCAATACATGGATTACAACTACCTTCCATTTCATTAAATGTCAATCACATGTTTCACTCACACCTACACATTTTCTTGTGTTTTCACTCATCGTCTTACGAGTCTTCACTTCAAGCAATAATTAACATTCACGTACATGCACAAAATCTCAATGGGTCACAGGGCTAGTATGTCATCTTATGTGGTTTAGACCTTGTTCAAAATTCTATTTTAGTTCACCTTTTATCTCAATCCTATCTCTTTTCCTTGCAGTATCATGATATTTCTAGCATCTCGGAAATGTAACATCCCCATTTTAAGACACTAGAACAAGGGAAAAAAAAAAACAAATTACATGCAACATTCTCTGTATTGAATTATACAATTCAAACACACGTTCAAGTTTTAATAATTGTTTCTCTGTCAATTAATGCAATTTGGATCACACAATTTCTTTTTAAAACCAATGTTCTCTGTTCGCATATTTTGCAATATGGAACACACATTCAGTGCCATTCAATCATATAACAGATACCATATGTTGCTGTAAATGACTCAAAGAACTACCGATCTCCCATTTTATGGCTCGGAGTTTCATCGATCTCTCATTTTATGACTCGGTGACTTACGATCCTTCATGTTAATCCATGCAATGTATAATAAATATACCGGGTTCTTTTACCATTTCCGGTTATCAAAGTGTTCCATTTAAGAAGCCTATCGAATATACATTATCGATATTCATCGACATCCCTGCATCTTAAACTAGGTGATTATGACAACGCAACCAACACTTGCGATACTTTGGCCAAAGATTTTCACATGCTTTGCATGATCATATTCCTAGATGTGATACACATCATTGGAATACGTAATTCACCTCACTTTCGTCATTATCTAGAATGGTATTTCCTGGTCTCTGTCATTCCTCCCGTTTAAGGTCAAGCTCTAACCCCAACTAGCAATATGAACGAGTATAGGAAGTTACTCATGGTAACTAAAGGTACGCAGACATATGGTGTCGTCCCTAGACGACTCCGTGTGTCTAGTTACCTTTAGTCCTCCAAAGTCACTCCGTATACATGATCACATTCCTAATCCCATCTAAGAACTTAGTATCTAGCTTATGTAAACTTGATGATTTGATTCGAGAGGGCGTTGTAACATGTCAGCCACAACATTGTGTCATCATGAAGGCCCCGCCTTCATGAAGACACCATATTATAGTTGGCATGTGCCAAGGTCCTACGGAATCCTCTCATCGAGAAGTACACATCTCGTTCGCACGTGTTTTGATTATAATCTTAATATTTAAGATCGACTTTTCAGAGCCCCTGTTGATCCTTAAACCTCGTTCTCGTGCAGTTGTATGTAGCTAAGAGCGAGACTTAATTTGTCTTCTAGCTCAATATACACCCCCTTCTTCATATCGAAGGGTTGCATACTCCCTTCTTGGTTCCTTTTCATTACTCTTGGACTAATCGGTCCATTACGGATAACGTAATAAGTTTAACCTATTAAACTTAACCAAGTTTTACCCACAACCGTAAACAAATTTAGAATTCCATTTTATTAGACATCATTTAAACGAGGTCTAATTCTAAATGAATTTATTTATTTATTCTCCATAACCTTACTTTAGTTAAGGTCATTAACAATAGATATGTTTTCCCATATCTCTATTTTTGAATTTAAACATTGAGGCTACAATTGAGTCCGAACACAAGGTTCAATTTGCTCTATGTTATTTGATATTCCTTAGCTTATAAGCTAATCCCGAATACCTTTCAATTAAGAGTTCATATTCACCTAAACCCATCTTACTGTCAATTTAAAATTCATCTTAACCCAAGTATGAACTAATTGCACATTCCAACGTAAAAGTTGTATTCAGGTAAAGAATAGGTGTTTATTCCCTTTTAAATCTATCCACTATTATTTGCATAATTCCAAATCAAGGAATATTATTATATTCTCAATCTTATTCAACAATATCAAATTGATACAGCCATTAAAATATCACACTTTTCCTTGTATTCATTCACAAGTTCACAATCTATACATTTGCCAGCCCAAACGACTGGACTTCGTTTATATCAAACAACATTACAACTCATAAAGATAGAAGAATGTAATTTCTTCCTTTCTCATTTCCTCATAGAGGAATAATAGCTATCAATACAATCCATCCTCAGTTAATCAAAAGAAGTATCAGGAAAACAACCATGTCCTCGTTTATACTCAAGTTCCATCTGCAAAAAATTAATTGCGAGGTCGGTTCATCAATCGAGCATATTAAGCACTTGTCATTAAAATGAGGTGCTTTTAATTAACTGTCTCAATAAAAGAACCCTGCTTTTATGAAACGTTAAAAATAAACATCATCCAAGAATTAAGTACCGATAAGAATGAACAACATAACAACTCAATCATCTAATTACCCTCCCAACAGAAAAAAAAAAAAAAAAAGGATTACTGCCCCTTTTTCCCAATAATTACTACAAGAAGTAATTTCCTTTAAATAGTTCCAGAATTAACATCTGTAAGAACTAAAACATAATCATGCATACTGTTGTTCCAATATAAATGCTGTAATTTCCATTCCCTTACAATAGTTGTGAATTCAAAAGATAGATCTTAACTAAAATCTAAACCGAATTATTGTCCCTTCTTTCATACAACTCATCTGATTTCAAGCAATCAAATCGCTGAAGAGAAAAGCAAACAGCAATTAAATGCAAATGCCTAACCCAAGCAGTACAAAATTTGTTCCATAACAATTATAGATTTCCAACTGTATGAGAGAAAAATGATCATTAATTCAAATTATCCATTCACACTCTCTTTCCTTTCCTCATAGCTGTACTAGAAATTTTAATCCAAACGTGATATCAATCAATGATAACAGTCCAAAGAGAAATAAACGAAAATCAATAATCGAATAAAAGGGGGATCATATTACCTCTTCTCACTGTCTAACCAAATATCCATCATTTAGAACAGACATATTCCAATAGTATAATTCATTCTGAATATTATAATTTAGTATTCAAAAACTACTATTACCTTTCCAACAAAAGTTGACCAGAGTTCATTGCAACTGATCCGTAGGCATAAGTACCAAAAGAACTTCTAAACACAATCCTTTCCCCTCAAAATAATTCACTCTACAGACATTTACGTCTATATAACATGTAAGAGTGTACAACAACAAGAAGTCACACTTTCATCATGACAATGAGAGAATTCACTTTCCAACAACAAAGTAATAAATCCATTCATATTCTGCTCTAATGAAAACGATGAAAGGTTCACAATCCTATATATATATATATATATATATATATATATATATATATATATATATATATATATATATATATATATATCCTTGAGTTCAGCAAAACACAGTAAAATTTGTATGCTCTACTCAGTCTAATATATAGACTGATTTTTATGTTCCTCATCAGATTGGAACTTCCTTCCAAACAGTCCCATATGAATACCAAGAACCGGCAGGTAGAATACCATATCTAATTAGAACAACAAAGTAAGATGCTACTATAACCTTACTGTCCCAGGGAACCCGTATTCCATGCAATGAAAAACATCTAGGAATTATAACTCGCATAATAGTTTATCAACATCACCACAAATCCGTTTTTTTTTCCAAATGTTTCCACACACTGAATCTCAAAAATACAATATTCGCATAGCAATACATTTATCAATGCAAACCCGTATAGGGTAATATATGCGCAAGCAAGATACAGTCAAAAACAATCTCTTACAGCAAGCACAATCCCTTTAATTTCCACTTAATCGCAAGAATACCCAAGGCCGTGTTCCTCTTTTTTTATGCCGAGTTGAAACCAAACATACAGAATCACCATACCCTTACGTTTATACAAGATTGCACAAAACTCATATTAATACACACACAACTAATGTATTATTCCACACAAATTCAACTCCTATTGAGTAGAAATCAATTAACCGACATTGCCAAACAACTCATTCATCAAGAGCAGACTTATTTCATTCACCTAATTCACAAAAGAAATTATCCAAGTCGTACTCAGCAAGGAAAAACGACTCATTCCAGAGCTCATTTCATTCAAAACAACAACATCATTTGATTAAATCGCCCCTCATAAGAGCAGGGTTGTTTTAATGAGTCAATTAAGCAAAAGCAAGCGGTTTAAGGAGAAGGGCTTAACATGCCTGTATTTCTTTTTGTGGTTCGAAGAAAACCGCGTCCACTGGAGTTGTTTCTCTCCACGACGTCCTCAGTCCCAGGCTTTCCAAACAGTCACCTACTTCCACAGGCTCAAAAATAGCCCTTGGCTTCTCCAAAGACAAAATCAATAACCAAAAATTACAGCAGGTTTGACAAAACCATGGAAGAACAAAATGCAGAGCAACTAAAAACCCGATGCACACAACAACAAACAATTCTTTCCCAATCCACTTTCCAAGGTGAGCTGGTCGCTAAGACCAAGGTAATTGAATGCATTGAATGCATTACCTTTCCTCATTCCTCATGCCACCGCCGACTCAGGTTGGTGAGTTTCCAATTTCAAATTTTGCATGTAATTCCCATTTTAGCTTCATAGCTAGTTGGACGCCTCCAACTTTTCCTTGCTCCCGCCAAACTTGGCGCTACACATGTAAGGACTTCATTTACTGTCCCATTAAATTTCCAACCTTCCCTTCTTATCCATTTCCATTCGCATGGGTCCATACGTCCCCTTCCTTAGGTTAGGAATAGTTTAGGATTTTTAATAGTCCACATCTAGGTTATTCGCCTAGTTCATAGGTTAATAGAATTCACATCTATTTTCATCCTTATGAAATTTAAAAATCCATATAGGGTAGTAGTTAGGGTATAGGATTAAACTTAGTAGTAGGTTAGTGTTTAATCCCATAGTTTTTAATTAATAGTTTCCAATCAAGTCTTTCTGACTGGCATTCATATTCAACACTATGCAGGACGTTTCGTCCTATGTTTCACATACCTGTGCCACTCGCATCCAGGCCCTTATCGTCTTACGCTGTCTAGCGTTACAACGGTGTGTGGTTCGAGAATCGAACCTTTTTCATTGGCATCTACGTACCAGATATTCATACCTGTAATCAGGTGCTGCAACCTTTATATCAACCTTGATCGGTTTGGACTTCATTCAGTTTAGAAGTAAATCGACAAGGTGATCACAAGAAGGCCACAGCATACCTTGGATCAATGAAATTGATTCAAGGTGTGTTTGTCAATCGCTGAAAAGAGTTCATCAAGCATACGACAAGTCTGTTGTCTCATTAGCAATCACACAAGCAATAATAACTTTGCCCAAGTAAACAAATTACAGCAAACAAGGGTCCAGATTAGCAACACATTCCTTTAAGATCAAAAGATGTGTCTTAACATATTTATCTTCATTTCTGCGATTCAACATCATGAAAAGTGATTACTATGCTAGCTTACAAAATTCAAGGCGTTATAAGACGGATGGTACATGACAACTCTACATAGACTATCACATACTTAGCAAGCTCATAATGAAAAATCAATATCCACTATAGTGCATTGACAAACTCTTAAATTAGCTCGAAGGTGCACAATAATTCACCAAGATTGACTTGATTTTTGGTTACCACCAATTCCTAATCAATCTTGAAAATGTTTGAAAGTCATTTTTCAAGACATGGGGAGGATTTACGAATCGTTGGCTATGCCTTTCGAATTTACCAACGTAATCGTGGCATCCATGTGCTTGATGGACAAACTACTTCAGCCATTCCTCAACTCCATTATCGTCTACTTGGATGAGATTTCATCTTTAGTAAGAATTGGTGGAGCATGTCTCATGCGTCTTAAACACTTTTTGCAAAACACAAGTCGCAATAAAACTTAGAGAATCATACACTTATTACATCACATATTCAATACTTGGGTTATATCATTGACCAAGAGGGGATACATGTAGATCCACAGAAGATCAAAGCAATTCAAGATTAACCTACTCTGCACAACCTCGCAAAGTTGTAGAGCTTTCTTCGACTCACAAATTTCTACCACAATTTCATCCTTGGTTTCTCGCACATATCTTGTCCTCTCAACCAGATCACATGTGTCAAATCCAAGTTTGATTGGAATGATGTGCAATAGCGCATTTTCAAGGTTCTTAAATGATGTCTTTGCGCAATATATGTTCTCATGACGTTTAACATTACACACTCATTTCAACCTCACGTTGATGCATCAAACCATGCACGCATAGTGGTACTCATGTAGTAGGAACATCGTGTCACATACCACTCATGACATTATAGTGAGACGAAAAACGGGTTATATGATATTGTGAAAATAGTTAAGAAATGGAAGTACTACATTTTGGGAAATGAGATAGTCATTTTTGTCATAATCCACTTCAATTTTTACAAATGCAAAACAAGATGGAGAATTTGCGACACATGAAGTGGATGACTTACCTTCAGTAGTTCCATCTCATGATCAAGCTCAAGAAGGGAAAGGATAACAAGGAAAAATATTCCGGTAGTCAATCACAAATACACACTCTCATCACATTTTTGGACATGCATGGCCACAACTTCTCAAATTGGTTATCCTCAACTAGATTGATAAGGACTTTGCGATCAAATGTTTATACCGCTTCTTTCGCAAGATGAACAAGCTCAAGAGTTCTACCTAGGTAATAATATTCTTTACAAGATTGACCGCCTCTATGTATCCGATGACACACCTCACCAAGACATCCAAACACTTCGATGCTACAAATACTTTATAAGTCTTGTAGTTACACTAGTAGTGGCCACACATGTGCACATACATGAAGCGCCACATCAATTCTTGCATTCATTGTTGCATCACCAAGACCAAAGAAAGAAGCTAAGACCCTACACACCTCTATTGGTTCCATCCAAGCCACATGAGAATCCATCAACATGGATTTCCTATGACAAAACACCATCACAATGCAACAATTACTATAACGAATAGGTCGAAAATGATCAAAGCATTGTTCCTTGTAAGAAAAACATTAATGCAATTGGAACTACTCGTGTTTTCTTCATCCATGTATGGGTCCACTTTAATCATCCAACATTCATTGATCGATTTGTGATCCTCGTTTTATTGGTAATTTTTGGAAAACACTATGGGAATTGATGGGTATGTAACTTGACTACTCGATGACATTTCATCCTTAGACAAATAGACAAATAGAAGTTGTCAATTGGACTCTAGTTCATCTTCTACACATGTACAATATTATGCATGCTCGCACTTGGAATGATAACGTGTTTTACATCCAACATGGTTATTCACAATTATATGGGATGTAGTCCGTTCCAGACATTTTTTGGGTTCCAACTAGCGGCCCATTTAGACATTTTCTACCGCACCCTAGCTTGCGCTGGTTCACGTGCACTAGAAAAGAAAATGGACAAATAAGAGAAGTCTTTGTGCCACATTTAATGTGTCACAAAGTATCAAGAGTGTCAAGACGCACATCAAACACTTCATACATTCCAAGTTGGCGATAAAAGTTGGTTGCGTCTTTAGAAGGAATGCTTCAAAGGTTCACACCATAAGATCAAACCTTTGTGTTATGATCCTTACACTATTCTACACACAGGTTGTGAGAACTCCTTTGTTCTTGATCTACCTTCATACATGAGCATGCACCCAATCTTCAATTTAGAGCTTCCCAAGCCATACTTCCTTCACTTCTTGAGCAAGCAATGACACGCCATCCTTCTTATTTTGACCATAAACATTTGTGCCTTGCAGATAAGGACCAAATTATCAAAGTGATGAACACACAACCTATCATGGCACTTATCGGTTGTTTTGAGTAGTCAAATTCAAGAAATATGTTGATGAAGCCAAGAGGTACAACCTTCAACAACTTCAAGTTTAGTTTCATTAGCTAACCTCCAACACAATGGATATCATTGCTTTTCAACAAAGGGCGAATGAAATATGCACAACCTGCAACATGCCTCGCATCAACTTGTTGTCACACAAGGCCCCTCACACCTCTTTTTAGAACTTGGTCTCTATACATTTATGGCATCATGCGTCAAAGATACATCCTTGAAATAGTATGTGGTGACAATCTAGTTATTCGCAACATCCTTTGTGGCTTATTCACTTTACAAAACTTGCCTTACCTTTACAAAATCTCACCACAAGTATACAACCTCGCCACATTAAGCATGACCTTTTACAACAATGCCACGTGTCGATTCTAATTGCTTCACCAATGGGAAGATGAAATTGTTGTAATCTTGTCTCCAACAACCATTATCACTTGTAAAGTTACCATTGTTAATGTAAATACATGTATTATAACATATAATAGATATGTAATTACTCGTATTCAAATTTCTAAGTTTGCACTCACTCGATACACATTCTAGATTTTTGTTTGATACTTGTCCGGCTCATTCGTTTGTAATACCCTTTCGCAATCTAGACAATCGGTAAGGACATACTCCCCTTCCGATAAAGTTAGTCTTACTAAGTATTTTGTACACATGTATTTCTATGTTCACCATTAATTAATAGAAAGTTGCATTTCTTACAAGTTTTTCACTATATTGTTGTCTGCTTGGTTCATTGCACTCAATAATCCACGTGCACACTTATAATACATATTGCTCCAACTAGCACAAGATTGTACCCCACACATAGTCTTAGGCTCTGTGGTGCATATTATAATGTGTAGACCTTGAAGAGACTCGAGGGTTTTGTGATGTTTTTGTGTGAAGATCACACTTATGATGAGCTAGTTTAGTTATGGGTTATAGGGATTTAATGAAATAAAATGGGCAATGTAATTGGGTTGTAAATATACATCAAATATGGTTTTAAAGGTTGAAATACTTTTGATTTCAGGTTTTTAAAAATAAATATAAATGCTTGTGGATTGTGCTTTAGATACATGTTGATGGAATGTATTTTAGGTTTAGCCTATAAAATGAATCTTAGTTGTATGAATATGTACTTAATTTTCCTTTTTAAAGTACATTAAATTCTAAGAATAGTACAATTTTAATCAAGTTCGTATGTTTTACAATTTGTGAGATATGATAAAATGAAAATTAGTACTCAGAGCGTTTTTTTAGCCTTTAAGTAATTTAACATAAAAGTGATTTGAGAAGTATAAATGGAATTTGTTGTGACATTGTAATTTAATGCACAACTATAGATTATAAGTTGAATTTGATTTGATCTCCTTGTTAATTTTGTGAATGATGTAAATTTGCATGATAGAGATTAAATCTTGAATTAAGGTATAAAATCTTGTATGAAGTAAAATCTTTAGGTATTTTGATAATTTATAATTTTTCTCCAACTTGTTCAAAACTATATTTAGGAACATTATTTCCACTTTCAATTCAAACAATTGCATTCATCACAAGTTACTTTTTTGTTAATTTACAATTTTTCCCTAACTTACAACTTGTTCGAACAACATTTAGGATCATTGTTTTCACATTCAATTCAAGCAAACTACCTTCTCATTTTTAATGTATTTGTAGTTTGTAATGTGTATATTAGGATTGTAAATTTTTAAAAGTTTTTAATTAGCAGTTTGTTAGTTATAAAGCTTGAAATCAACATAATTTACCACTTCGGGTAATTTTCATGTACTTAAGTTACAAAGCTTGGAAATCAGGGAACTAACCATTTTGGATAGGTTTCATGTACTAAACTTATTCCCCAAGTTACTTGGCAAACCTCTCAAATTAGACCAAATAGTCAAAATCTCACTTAGGAATTCATATAAATTTGTTAGAACTCAGTAACAAACCTCCATAAATTTTGTTTTGAGTATTTTAAAGTGCGATGACATCTTGGAAAAGTCGAAGGAAAACCATTTATGGAGGTGGCTTCCCTTGTTAAAAATAAAACTATCTTAATTCATCATAATGTGTTAATTAATAAATGTGATAAGCTAAAATAATCTATTTGTTTATTTTAACTCTAGCTTAGTTGTCTCTTAATTGACTAGATAATACTAGTCAATTCCTAAGGTTATGAGATGATATTCTATTCTTGGTTTTTTTCAAAATAGTGTGTTAATTAATAATTGTGATAAGTTAAAGGTAATTTATTTGTTTACTTTAACTCTAGTAGTCAATCCATAAGGTTATGGGATGGTATTCCGTTCTTGGTTATTTTCCTTTTATTTGTAAATTTTAGGTTGTTTGATCCAGCTTCTCTGGATTTGGTTGAAGTTGTGCAATGCTATAAACATTGCAGCTCTCAGCATTCATTACAAGCTCCTTGAAGAAGAATTAGAGATGTTGCAAGGACCTGAACATTTGAGTGAGCCACATAAACCAAATACCCTCCACAGCCATAATCTCGGTTTTCACATCTCTTCATCAGAAGCAGAAGCAGTTGTAGATGCACAGAAGTAGCTGTTTTTATTTTTCGAAGCGCAATCACAAACTTGAGCCTGGAGTAGTTTTACAGATTTTAATTTTAAAAAGGTAATCAGAGTTTTCACCTCTTTTATTGTAAAATTGAGTGTTGAAAGCGGAGGTCACCGCCATGTCCACAAAACCCCCACCTTTTGATCAACTTGACCCTGTCAAAGGCGTTCAAAATCCTCTCAAAGGCATACGAATATTGCCCATCTCGCCGTCGCCATTGGAGCGAGCCTTGATTCATAGTGCCAGTGTATGAGGGCTTCATTCGCTGGGCATTGGGAAAACCTGCAACAAAAGAGCTTGAACCCTCTCCTGGACTGCTATAAATCAACGGATTTATAACTCAGCTTAAGCCTTGATCTTTGTGTGGAAAATAAGCAACTCGACCTAACAAAGAATTAGCTCTTCTCACATGCAAAATGCGTCCACAAGGTAACCCTAAAGATTTCAGGGATTCTATGTTTTTTCTTTTTTGAGGGTTTGATAAATGTTAAAACTAAGTTTTGTCATATTTGGTTATTCTTGTATCAAAACATAGCCGAGTTGGATGCATGCATTTTGTTAAAACTCTCACTTAAAAGGAGGTCATGGGTTTAAACCCCACTCCCTCCTCTACTACATTTAAAAATTGCTAAATTTTTAGCAGACTACGTGCATATTGTGAAGCCAAAAGAGGCCAAAGTGCCCATTTTTACAAATGTGTGTTTTATTTTACGGAAACGTCATTTTTTCTGCATTGTAACTGAAAAGCGACCAAAGTGCCGAAATTCAAAATAATTGCGAAATATTCAATTTGTTCAAGGCAAAAGGGGTTAATTTTTCCACAAGCTGGAAGTATCTTAAAATTGGCCAATAGAGCCAAATTTTGTAATACGGCCAATATTGCCACATCATTGTAAACGGCGGAAAAACAAACCCAAAAATCAATAAAAAAACATTTTTAGAGGGTTGTGTACTACTTTGAGGGGAGTTGTCTCAATTTTTCATTTCTCCTCTCATTTACAAATTTTTTCAATGGCCGCAAAGTTGGCACCTAAATTTTTTCTACTCGATTCACAACTTCTTTGAACATATAATTATGTTGTTTGGAAAACTAAAATTCGAGCACAGTTAGAATTTGATGATATATGGGTAGTTGAAAATGGTTCTCTCACGCGATCGGAAAATGATGTTGCACAACCACACACGTTTGATAGAGAAAATCAAAATGTAAAATTAATAATTTTGTTTGGTGTATCTAATGAAGTTCAACTCCATATTCGTGAGGCCAAAACAGCAAAAGAAGTTGAGACAAACTTAAAATTGTATACGAGTCCAAGAATACAAATACATTACTTCAATTGCAAAGTCCTTTTTAAAACGTGTTGCAACTTTGTGGGCATCACTTCAAGCTTTAGAAGAAGAAGTGACTAACGACTCTCTCGTACATATCATCTTGAGCTCTTCCATTATCATACAGGATTTTTATGACCACGCCGAGTATCATTGGTTAAACAACTTTTTTTAAACAATTGGTGAATATGCTACAACAGGATGAAACTATACACACAAATACATAAGTTAAAGAACATGCACTTGTTTCTCATCATAAAGGGAAAAAACAAGAGACAACCTTCGAAGCAAGGAAACAATCAACAAGGCACCAAGGCCCAACAAAAATGTCCAATTTGTGGTTGTAAAGGACATGGGTTAAAAGATTGTTGTAAGAAAAATGATAACTCAAAATCTGAACAAGGACAACAAAACAATAAAGAGGATAGGATAGAAAATGTGGAAGAAAAAACATCTCAACAAAGAAATGTTGTTGAACAGGAAGATCAATATGAAGATGACATCTTCATGTACACTACACAATCCAATGAAGAATCCATTTCACAAAATGTGATTTGATATGTTGAATCGGGTGAAACACCGCCACATGATAGTAAGCAAAGATTGGTTCTTCACATTGAGAGACACTGACCACCAAAAATCGCGTTTCTTTGGGTGATGATACATCTTCCAATGTTCATGGAATTGGTTCCATTTCACTACCACTTGGAATACATACATATAAAATAACAGATGTTCTATATGTTCTTGGTTTAACAAAAAAGTTGGTATCCAACAATCAATTATTGGAGCGCAATCTTAAGATTGATTTTGACGGTAAAGGTGGTAAAACGATGTGCCTCATAAGAGATGAGTCACGAAGCTTGAAAATTGTTGCAAGAGCTTCCAATGTGGGTAGGATGTTTCAACTCGATTTTTTTCGGAGAAATAATCAAGGCCTTCGGCCGAGGACACATCATCGCACTGGTGTGGCATGAAGACTTAGTCATGTAAGTTTTGGCTATCTTAACACGCTTCATCGATATGATATGGTGAGGGATTTACTACCTCTCAAAAAGGGTACAAATAAGTGCTAACATTTTGTAAGGTGGAAACAACATTGAGCACCTTTTTAACATAGTACATTTTGGGCTCCAAGAAAACTTGATCCGGTGCATACTTATTTATGCACAACAATGAGAGCTAGTCATTCTCGGGGCTTCAATACGCCATGCTCTTTGTTGATGATTTCTCTAGAAAAATGTGGATATATTGTCTTCGCACCAAAGACCAAGCCTTTGAAACTTTCAAAAAGTTCAAAGCCCTTGTTGAAACCGAGACTGGTCGTAATATAAAAACATTATGCTCAAATCAAGGGGGAGAATACACCAACAATGAGTTCAATGTTTTTTTGGAAATGGATGGCATTCGTCATGAAATGGCACCTCCTCATACACCATAGTAGAATGGTGTTGTTGAAAGGAGAAATCATAATATCATGGAAATGGTGTGATGTATTATTGACAATACGGACTTAACAAAAACTTATTGGGTAGAAGCAGTTAAAACGATAGTTTATTTACTAAATAGAATTCCCACTGTAGCTCTTGATGGGGTAACACCACAGAAGCATGGTCAAGGAGAAAGCTATTGATTGTACACCTTAGACTTTTTGGATGTAAAGCTAGTATGCACATTCCTAAGAAACAAAGAACTAAAATTGATATGAAATCATAAAAATATATCTTCTTAGGATATAGTGATGAGGCACTTGGTTACAGACTAATGCATCCGAAAATCAGTAGGTTTACTCTAGCAAGGATGTTGAGTTCTTTGAGAAGAAAGAAGTAGATGGTCCTTCCATACACTCGCTTGATGATCATATCAACCATGTTGTGAAAACAAAAGATGGTAATCACTCTGATGAGGACAATGATGATGGGGAAGATGGTGAAGAGCCACCACCCACAGAAACCACTCAATGTATGCCTAAGTGGTATACAAGTATGTTACAAGATGCAAAATTGGATGGTGTCCCCAACACATCTACCACAAGAATGAGGACTCGCAGTATGGCTAGGAATGAGGTCAATTTGACCTTAATGAGTACAGTTGTTGCATCTACTGAACTGTCCATGGTTTCGAGAGGAAAAGAGGAAAAAGTGTATAGACTCGTAAAATCATTGTACGATCTCAAACAGGCTCCTAGGGCATGATATATAAAAATTGATGAGCGTCTCTTACATCATGGATTGAACAAGAGTCCATACAATCCTAATATCTACCTTAAAGAACAAGGGGGAGAAAGTGATAGTTGTAGTATATGTCGATCATCTAATCATCATAGGAAGTTTGGTGAGGATGATTGAATCAACAAAGATAGATCTAATGGATTGTAAGCTAATTGTCACACCTATTGAGACAAGATTTCAATTATCTCGGACAAATTCATCACCTCAAGTAAATGCAATTGTCTATCGGTAGTTGATTGAGTCTCGTCTACTTGACCTATCTTGGGTCGGATATTGACTATGTAGTCGGCCTACCTTTCTTGATTCATGCAAGAACCCAAGGTTTGTCACTCAAAGCAACAAAATGGATACCGAGGTACATCAAAGGAACTATGGATTTTTGCTTAGAGTACAAGCAGAGTGATAACTTCTTCTTGACGAGATATTCAAATTCAAATCATGCAAGGAACATAGATGACAGAAATCCACTTCAGTGGTTTGTATTTTTTTCAAATATTAACCGATATCATGGAGTCGGGAGCATACTTGTGTTTCAAGATCCTCCATAGAATTAGAATATCACGCAACAACAAGAGTTATCTATAAAGCAATATGACTCGACATATACTTGAAGGATTGGGAGTACCATAGAAACATCTATCCTACATGTTGACAACGAAGGAGTAGTAAAATTTATTTGCAATCATGTGTTCCATGAGTGTACAAAAAACATTGAAGTACAAGTACATTGCATTCACGAACATGTTTAGAATAATAACATTCGGCTCAAGATTACCCGACGGATCAACAACATGCGAGATGTCTTCACAAAGTCACTTGCTCAAGACAAATTTGAGGGCTTCAAAGAATTTCTCTTGTTCACTTGGGACCATGTTGAATTAAGAGGGGTGGTGTTAGGAATAAACCTAATTTAATTCACCCAGTGTGTTAATTAATAATATAATAAGTTAAAGTAATTTATTTGTTTACTTTAACTCTAGATTAGCTGTGTCTTAGTTGACTAGGTGATAGTATTCAATCCCTAAGATTATGAGACAATGTTCTATTCTTGATTTTTGTTCCCATATGTATTCCAACATGGGCAAATAAAGGCGATTACGGGCAATATGTTATTTTTACATATTTGCCAACTTTAGGTTGTTTCATCTACATTCGGTGGATTTGGTTGAAATTGTGCAATGCTTATAAACATTGCAGCTCTCACCATTCATTGCAATGCTTGATTTGAGATTAATAAAATTCATCGTGGTCCGCCTTGATTCATAGTTCACATCCCTAAGTCAAACATTTGTCTCCTAACTTGTTCTTTATTGTCTCTTCAATCTCGAACTCCTAGACATAATTGTATTAATATGGCTAAGAAAATACCTTAATGGCATCCTCGAAAGATTTCTAGATTTTCTTTGAATGAAGGGCTAAAATTAGATGAACCATGTGATCTAGGAAGAATTCATCTAATGGGTGAAATTAAATTGATTCATGAGAGTAGATTATTCCCTACATTTTAAGTTGGGAACCGAATTTCATGTGATCTTTGACAAAGTCAAATAAGGGTTTTATTAAGTCTTTCGATGGTTGCGCTTTAGATTAAGCCGAGCGAACTCATTTTGTTTTCGCTTTAAATGACTTAGGTGTGCCTTATATAAGTGGCCTCGTTCATAACATTAATTAGATTCAATGATAAAATATATACATGTAATATTATGGAATATTTAAAGTACATTTAAACATTAAGCCCAAACTTAAAACCGTGAACCTCCAAATAGATTAGGGGAATTATTAAAGAGAAAGCTACCCTTATTTTAAACTAAAGAAAACATTAAAGTGAATGTCAAAATTAAACCATTTTGTATAGGTTTTTACTCTTTGTTCAACCTTTGTTATGTGCATTGCTTTGGACTATTTTGTGATTAACTCTAGGAACTATTAAATAAGAAAAGAAAAAATTGCTTTATATTTGAGTTTTTAGGCATTACAAATTCAAATGTTTTCCACTAACTATCACATATTGCAATCATACTTGAAATTGGAGGCTATTGAAGGCGAGTGAAACAATATTTTTTGTTTGCTTTGATAATGTTAATTTACGATAAAAAATTATATCTATTTTGTTTCTAAAATTTTATTTTTAAATAGATGACGGCTTAAGTTATTTAATTTGTATTAATTTTCAAAAAACTTTTTAATTAAATGTATTACTAGGTTGTTGAGACTTGATTTACCTTGCACACAATCAACTTGAGACAACTTGTGACGATGTAAGAACACTTTGCAACATGGTATTTAGTAGCATCTACCTTTTATAAAAACATTTGAACATTCAACGAGTCCAAAAGTGAAAATGATTATCCTAGATAACAAGTGGTGAGCTCGTATAGATTACTTGCTTAGTTTCACTAGCCCATCATGAGTAAGATCCAATTTAATGACATTGATCGAAAATGTTTGGGAAGAGATATATAATAGCCTTGACTCAATAATTGAGAAAATAAATGTCGTTATAAAGCAATAGAGCAAAAGGTCCCACGGAAACGTTTTTCAAACAAGTGCAATATTATTTCGTTGATCGGTGGAACAAAATGACCACCCCGTTGCATGTCCTTACATTTACATTGACTCATATTCTACAATAATGAGACGTCGTTTTAAAACCGTGTGGGTGTCACCATATAAGAATGTTGAAGTCAATAAAGGTTATAAAAAGGCATTCGCTAGTTTATTCCCCAATCTTATGGTAGAAGACTTGTTCAAGAGCAAATTTGGAAATTTTATAGATACTCTTCTAGACAAGTACAAGAATGAGAAACATGCATGGTGGTACCTCCATGGACAAGGATCCATGCACCTACAACCTATTCCAATCAAAATCTTGTCACATGTAAGATTTTTTTTTACATTTTGTTTTACCTTTTAAATTTAAGTCTAAATATTTACTTTTATAAAAATCATTTTGCATTAACATTGTCTCAATAGATTGTGAGTTTGTCTTATCTACATGGATTTGGAGTACTTTTACGTTTATCCACTCAATAAAGCATTGTGAGCTAATAGCCAAAAAGGCCAAGGAGTAGGTCCATGCATTCCAACTTGCATCTTCTATTGCACAATCAAGCGGGTCTAAGGGGTTGGTCTATATGTATTCCAACTTGCATCTTCTACTACACACAAGGAAAGTACAAGGAAGGGGCAACAAAGCATTAATGTAGACCCAAAGAATATTGAGATTGCTTCCATTTCCTACATTTCATTACTTGACTTGGAGACTTCTTCAACTTCATTGGACCCACATAGCATACTTATTCAAAGTGCTACTATGTGTGGTTCTAAAATGATTAATACTACATTTGAATTAATAGTTAATATTTATCATGACATTGAGAATTCAGTTAGCATTATTAATTTATCAAGAGTGTTTTTATGGTTGTTTTGTTTATATTATGCATGTGGCCAATTCCTGGTTTATTAGGTTACAATATTTTTATTTTTATTTTTCGTATATATTTTTATATGGCCACAAGCCCTACTCGGGTAAAAAAAGCATGCCTTACCTACAAAACCAAGACTGCTACCCAAAATGAACGGGAAACTTAGTATTAATTTTGTATCACATAATGAAGCAAGATCCAAAGAATTGGAAATAGGACCTAGAATAAATTCTATTCATTTCACGAGTGATACTTATACAGGACTTTCCTCCTACAAAAGAGGAGTACAATCTTATCCCTCCAATCACTCACATATGTTAATCTTTAGATAAGTTGTTCCTACGATTCATATACGAGCACGCACACCTAATTACAATATGGCTACCTAATAAGACTGATTAATACATCAAAACTATGATGTGTTAACCAAGCAATTCCCAACATCAACATGTCCATCCCGGGAAGTTCTTCAATAAGTACAATGTATTGCTCTCAACCCATTGTCATTAGAATAATAATAGAAAATAGAACTTAAATCATTGTAGATTCCTAGGCAAAATATTCCAAAGGAGAGCTTGAGAAATATGGAACAGCAAGACCTACCTTAGCTCTGAGATTTAGGCACAATCAGCCAACAGTAGGTTCCTTTGGCTAGTTTGTGATCGCATAAGTTTTCTTGGACTAGACCTTATATTGAAAATAATAATGTGATTGCAACTGCTCTGAATTGCAAACAATAGTTCTGCAAGATATGCATTCCTCCATCATTCATGTCCTTCCCTGCCTCCTTCAAACTGAAAGGCACAGGTCTACAATTACCAAGCATAGACCTAATGATAGCACTACTGATATCCATTTTGCAGCCTTGTTTCAATAACATTTGATGCTCAAATTAATGAACATCAGAAAATGTATTGACACAAGAAACCCAAAAACCATAATCTTTCTTATGATTTTGTTGCATATTTCATCAACATGACACTATGACAATCATATGAATTGATTCCCAAAAGAGAAAAAATAGTTAATTACATATATAAAGTAATCCCGACAAATACAGTGAGATCCTTTCACAACCAGATCTCTTTATTCATTGGAAGAGGCTGTTATACCTTAATCCCAGCTCTTTTTATCTTGAGATGCCCTCTTTCTCTGTTTTCCACTGCATTCTTCTGTTTTCTCCATCCTAATCTAAAATATCCTTTCTTGTCTACCTAGTATGAGTTTATCATAGCTCCTACAACTATTGACTTATTTTTCAAATACCAATTCTGCACCATGGAATTCAATGAATGAAAACTTGAAAAATATTGTCCAGCTAAAGATTCAAAAAAATGTTCTATGTTCTCTGTAAGCTCAAAGTACCTGGTAAAAGCAAAGACCTGTCTGATAAAATAGTATTGGTGCTCCATGTTGGGATGAGGAAACTTCTTCAATGATATTGAAGAGATCATTGAAGAAGTTTCTGAACTTGCTGAGTGCCCACTCTACCATTGACTATTATAGAAGCTATGCAAGTTCAGCAATCATCAGTTACTTCTATAACCAAGCACAACAAAAGAAGTTCAGACATAAATTAGATATGTACTCTTTAGAACCTGCCTAATAATGCGTCCCTCTATTTTAATCACCTGGAGATCTGGATATAAGAAACAACCTTACTTCCTCCACTACCTGGAAGTTTCAGAAGTGTGTTCACCTCTTAAGTCAGATTGGAGTGGAATTGAAATCACCAGATCCTTTGTGGTAAAATGCACACTTCTTCTGAATATTTAGAGGATATCACAAGGTCTTATTATGGATGGGCAGAGGAAGATATATAACGGGGTTTTTAATCGAAAGAAGCAGCGGGCCCCTGAAATGAAAAAGTTCTAATGGTTTTTGGGACATCCTTATAAGCCAGATTGCAAGAAACATTTCCATATATTGGGCTTGGAATGAAATCCACTCAGCCCTTTCTTTGGCAAAAACTGGTTCTCAGCTTGGTTTAAGTTCTCCTCAGGCCACGTGGCTAAAATCTTATATGCGATTCGATACTAGTACACATTTCTCAATTCTGAAACTTGACTAAGCAATGGCCTTTACAACAGTCTCACAATTTTGATGTAATCACCTAAAAATTAAAATGATACAATCCTGGTCCTGTGGCTCCATATTTTGCACAGATAAAGTTGCTTTATTCTCTGGCCTTACAGGTATAGCCGGTGTCCTTTCTCATAATGGAACTATATTTCGGTTAAAAATAAAAAACATGACATGGGTACGAAAAAATTGCAATGTGTTTAAATTTTTAAGAACAATGATATAGTGATTTCCACAACCTCATAAGCATATATAGAAAAACATCAGGACCCCAGATCACTCTAGCTGCCTGGGTAAATTTTGCTTCATAAAACATATAGAAACGGACACGACAATATAGGGCAATATCAACGATATCTTTAATAAAAAGAAACTACATAGGAACAAGACTCCCATCACTTTTGCATGAATGAAATTTTATTTAGCTGATCACACAACCTGCCAAAAGAATAGACAAGATAAAATGTGCAGAACTGCCAATGGTGAGGCTCAACAGAAATTGTTAAACAAGAAGAGAAATGAAAGTAGCTAGAGAATCCAACTCTAGTTCATAAAGGTAGTTCAAAGGTCTTTGCATATGATGCAGAGGTTCTTTTTTCAATCAATTCCAAATTCTCTCTTCTAAAAAAACATATGCTTGCAAGTTATATTTCAATTTCAAACATCAACTAAAATCAGTAATGAACTACAATCCAACCTGAGAGGCATAGTTACTGATCGAGTACCAGAATTAGTGCACATGCAACCCTCTGGAAGAAAACCACATTGAAGTCGCACTGTATGCCTGAAAATGGAGAATTAACTGCTGACATGTGGACCATAAGACATGGTCAACAAACTCCTGCTGTTCATTCTTTAGCACTGTCAGAAGTCTTGATGGAAGATGGCATACATTCACTCTGAAGTTCTTGGTGCGCAGCAACATAAAAACTGCAAGTACATAAAGATTCCAATTTCTGTCAGAAACCTCAAATAAGGATCAAAGATACAGCCAGCTAACTCACAAGTACTCACTGAATTTTTGTGTTGCGGTACACCTTGCTTGTGACCACCATCACGTGAAGGAGTTTCAGGTGGCATCGTCGGAATCTTAGTAGCTCCTCCTGCCTGCTTCTCTTCCCTTGCTTTGTCAAATATAAATGTAAATCCATCTGCAGATGCAGGATCATTCACATTCCAAGCGCCAAATTTGGGAGGGCCCTCCTCGATCAGGCTGGAGCAAGATCAAGAAACCTTTACATCAATGCAACACCAAGTTGTTCTTGGAGAGAGCTATGCCATGAAATACCATTTTCATAGAATCTAAAAACTAAAAGTTACCAGGAAATGGAAACTGGAAACAGAAATGGAAACCGTAAACATTGATTTTGCAGGAAGCCCTACGAAACGGCATGGAAACATCAATATATATATATATATATAGAAAAAGAGATTAAAAACACAAACTTGAAAAAAATTGCACAGAAGGATGTCAAAACCTGAAATGACAATATTTCAGGGTACACCCTAGCGTTTCTGAAGCACTGCCAGGAATTTCTTTTTGTGTTTTTAAATGACAAAACAATGAAACAGGGAACCCTGAAACATTTCCAGTAACTTAGCTAAAAACTATTTCAGATTGTTCAGAACATTGGGATACTGTATATAGGAACAAAAATGATAGGTAATGTCAAGAATATAAATAATAAATTCAGATGAACGAATAGGCCCTGTTTGTGTCATAAGAAGGTTCCAACGGGACACTCTATGTCATACATAAGGCTTCCAAGTTATCTAAAATTTCAGAATACTCGATTTGAGGAAGAACCAAATAAAATTCAAATTTCAATTTGTCACATAACAACATATGGAATGAATCTATTTAATTCAACCTTGTCAAAATTAGTTTCTAAAATTGAAGGCATGCAGAATTTTGTCTTTAACTGCTCAAGATTTATGTTCGTGGCTCTAAGAAACTATACAGATACAACAAACTCATTCCACACAAAATAAGCATTTCAAAGGCCTGGTCTCTATACGCAACGTGCCAAGAAAAATATGTCTAGGGCCTCAATCTCAGACACCATTAATTTTAAATATACGCATAAATAGAATGATATATTTAGTTTAGCCAAGACTTACGTCGATAAAAAAATCATGATGATATTTAGACCATAAAGCAAGTCAAGGGCCGGTCCTGCCCTTAAGCATTTTTGTTTCTCATTTTGCCACAAAAATAACTGGAAAGTTATGTACAAATAGTTGACCATCAAACACTTCTCCATCCTGACTTTCAAGGGTACTAAAACATGTAATTATACACGTGCCAGTTCAGACAATGAATCAGTTAGATTATTTCTTTTGAGTGACATCAACTGATAAGGAACTGCAAATACTTACAGTTTCATCGGCTCGTGCACTTCCTCCCGGGACTTTCTCCCAGGTGTTGCTGGTGCAAACACAGCCCCCCATCTGCTGAACCCTTCCTATCCCATGCAGGAGAGGCTCCTCCAGGCTTGTTCCCAAGTCTTCCTTGATACAAATGATGCGCTGGAGATTGGTCCCGACTCGAAGGGTGATGCTCCCCATACCTAGGTCCCTCCTTTGCAAATCATCAGTGTTTGGCTTCATTCCACTAGCAGTTGTGTTCCGTCCTGCATATCGATGACCAGGTGATTCCCCCATTGCTTTTCGAGCGGGAGAATCAACATATTGGTAGCGTGCTGGTGATCCGACAGGGCGCCTGAAATCCACATCTTCCCTGCTGTAGCGCCTTTCATCACGAGGTTTTGTTACATGCCCACCATTTGAATCTGAATCACTAGTTCTCTTAGGAGGCGGAGGTGGTCTGCCTGGAATACTGCTGTCCTCATTTGCAGAATTTTTCCCAGGCAGATTCTGTACAAGATTATCCTTTTTCTGGGTATTGTGGGCAAAGGCAGATGGATTCTCTTCAGGATCATTGGGATTAAGAATCTTCCCTCCTACAACTTTACCAGCACGGGCATGATCAAAAACAGCTGTGTAAGGAGTATGGTCTTCAGTCCAGTTGCCAAACTTTGGAACATGTGTTGGTCGATGCTGAAAACCAGCACACCAAAAGTTTGCCTTAAACATGATGAGTATATCAAACAAATATGCACATACATCCATATAAACCAGTAGCAAGACATGCTAGAGCACAAAGCTCTATATTTTTCATTGCATCTGAACTTGGAAATCATAAGGATGCGAGTTGAGTAAACACATGCTAGGCAATGATAAGAAAACATCAATTCCTTACAAAGCTTTAGAGGGCAATACTTTAGTGAGATGCCTAATGAGAGAAGAAAAGCTTCCCAATGTGTCATAGAGCACCTTTCTGATTTTCTCATGACTTAAGTTGAAATGATAGGTATGTTTTGTCTACATGTGTGTATGTGTGTGTGTGTCTGTTTCAGTGTTGCACAGAGACTCGTCTCCTACCAAAAAAATGCATCTCGGAGATTGGTACTTGTCTTGGAGACTCTGTGTTTCAGTGTTTATATATATATATATATATATATATGTTGAAATGATAGGTATGTTTTAGGTATGTTTTGTCTACATGTGTGTATGTGTGTGTGTGTCTGTTTCAGTGTTGCACAGAGACTATATCCTACCAAAAAAATGCATCTCGGAGATTGGTACTTGTCTTGGAGACTGAAACTATATTGTACTCTTTACTGTGGATATGATGAGAAATCAAAGATAAATATCAATATAATTACTTTTAACTTTTGTCAACATCTAATATCTTAACTTTAAGAAGGTAGTAATGTTTTTATAGGCTGAATAATATTGTTCTCTAAAATTTACATATATATTTTTTTGGTGTCTCCGAGTGCCCATGTCCTATTTTTCTGGAAAATGGCATACCAGTCCCCATCTCTGAGTACTGGTACTTGTACCCATCTCCTATTAACTATGATATATATATATATATATATATATATATATACACAATTAGTTTCCGGGGCTCCTAAAAAAATTGGTGTTTCCATTTCCATTTTTGTTTTTGTTTTCCTTTCTGTTTTTCACGGTAACTTAGTTTAGGACTTACCAATTTGATCCTCTGTGTTGATCAAATTGGTAAGTCAATATGTTATATTGAAAAAGCAATTCGAGCTATAGTTATCATAGAAAAAGGGATGTCTGTTAAGGAACATTGAAATGTTAATACAATATTTACATATTATTGCAGATTAGAAAGAACAAACTCATGAGAACATTTATGTCATATGTACCATATGACAATAAGGAAAAGTATTAAACCTCTTTCACATGTAGATTTTAGCGAGACAGGTGTGATGGGGACCAAGCCTGCCAATAATACAAATAATTTTTCCAAACCTTGATTAAACAGCATTAACACAGTGGGGTCTCATCCTAATTCTGACAACAAAGCACTAGCTAAGCTGTTGGTACTACTCTAAACATTAATGCTGTTATGTCTTACGTAGTTAAACAGATACTTTAGAAAATGTAGATTTAAGTATGCTATTCGATGAAATCCGTAGAGTAATTAAAATGGGGCATAAGTGAGCTTGGATAACAGTAGATTAAGGATCTATCCATACATTTGGAGCATTATGTTTTTCTGGCAAATTTGACAATCCATACATTGGACTGGTATTGTTTCAGAGCCTTCTATTAGAAGTCAAAATCAACATGAAAGGCATAAAATAGTAAAGGGTTCGTTGAGAAGTCATGCACGTGTATCTGCCAAGACTTTCAAAAGCTTAATGTTCATCAAAATCACAATGAGGTAAAGCATTACAAGCATAGATACTGAAAACTGTAGTGAAGCAAGAAAGGAGGTAATGGTAGTTTGAAGAGCTGGATGGTGCTGAAAATAATCTTGCAATATGGTAGATTATGATATGGCTACTAAGAGCATGGTAATGTCCTAGGCATTTCAAGTGGTCATTTGTTTGCTGATGACTATAATAAGTTAGTAAAATAGGCTCTGAAATGCTGTGCATATAAAAAGCCAATGTTCATTTTAAGGATATTATGTGTAGTTTCTCATTTATTCGTTGATGAATATAACAAGTTAGTAATCGGCTCTGAAATGCTGTGCATATAGAAAGCCAATGTTTGTTTCAAGGATATTATGTGTAGTTTCTCTGGAATTCTTCAACATACTGTTAAATTTCCTTCAACATAATCAAATTCTTAAGCAAGCACAAAGTCCTGAGAATTTGTGCCTTCATTAACCAAATTACATTGTATGCTTCTCAACATTGCCATTTTAAAACTTTGTTTCATCCAGGAAGATCAGAATCCAAATGATTGCCAATTGCTTTTATAATAGCTTTTGTAGGAGCCAACCAGATTAAAATGGGTGTGGACACATGACATCTTATACCGATCATCCAGAAAACAAATTAAGTGCTTCACTTATCAAATTCACCGTTTTTGGATACTTATTAAAATTCTCTCAATTTCCCATAAAATGCTTTAAAATTGGCTTAGTAATTTAAAATAGTATTAAAACTGAAGATAAACAGCGAGCAAATAATAAAAAACAGAGTGAACACAAACCGAGTTGATAACGGAGTTCACTTCTGTTGGGCTACGTCTCCGGGTCGGAAAAGCTCTCACACGGTACACCAACCAATTAATGACATAAAAACACTTGTACAATATTATTTACATCAAAATCTCTCTTTGGTCTACAAAACTTGTCTCTAAGAAAGCTCTGGATTTGCCTCCAATAGCCTTCCTACAATAAACAACACTCCACTTGCTCTATTCTCCCAAAAGGGGCTATTAACTTAGCAAAAGCTACCCAAATAAATATAATAAACGGCCTTTTATAATATTCTCATGGCCATGGCATAGTGGCTAAGGCCTTATCATTTTATCCCAACAAATGGTGTTCAAATCCCCTTTCACTGCATAGTTTTTACTAAAATTAATATAAAAATCCTACTCCGTGCGTGGGTCTCCAACCAATGCCTTAAAAAGGCAGACGCCTATGTTTCCAAGCCACTTTTCATGGGATATTATCCCACATTGGCCGCACAAGATATCTCCATCTAGGCTTTATTTAGAAGATGCTCTCCCTTGTAAAGTGGTCTTAGGGCCATCTTTGATTGTCTAGCACATAGTGCTTGGTTGGGCACTTTGTTGTGTGAATGCCATGTGGAAGTTGGTTGGCGCTTAGTGTTGGGTGTTTGATGTGATGCCAGGTGGAAGTTGGTTGGCACTTAATGATGGGCGTTTGGTGTGATGCCACATGGCCTTTTGGTGGCAAGCATTTGAGCTCCATGGGATTTAATCCCACTTTCGCTGTGAAACAGTCTCCAACATGGTTTATATACAAAATGTTTGCAATAGAATATGAAGAAAACGGCGGCAGGGTACCCCTCCCCACAAAAAGTGTACCCCACCGACTGATGGGCCCCCAACCCAAAAATAACATGGGCCCCACACTCTACCATCGAAGACCGGAGGCCAAAACCAAACAACCCTTGTGTTGAACTGCACTATGCCACTTATCAACATCCCATTGGTCCACGTGTCAAGTCCTGATTGGGCCACGTCATCTTAGTGCAACCTGATTTATTATTTTTGTCTGTTGGAGCAGAACTTCAACGGGCCATAACTTCTACATACGAAGTCGGTTTGACCTCGTTCAAATTGCATTGGAAAGCTCTCAACGAGCTCTTCACAGCGGGCAATTTCATCTCAATTGCAGACCATCTGATCAGTTCGGTGTGGGGATCCTCCTGGATCAACTGAGGTGGTGATTTTTGAACATCATGGATTAATCCTAATTTTGATTATGCCAATAAGCATTTTACAGTCGGGGCTTCTTACCTGTCAGACACTGATCAATGGTCTGAATTTCTGAAATAGATCCACACATAGGAACAATTGTGGGAGGATTTGCAGCCCTTTTATGCACTGAACAGTGTTCATCTCCGTATTTCTGTATCTTTTCAGGCACTACCCACTATCGATTTTGTATTGTCACTTGCTGAAGGTTTCAGGCCGCATTTATGAAGATATGTCTCGTAATTTGTGAAACTTCTCAACAAATCTAACGAATATTACTGTAGGTTTTCCTGTGTTTTTTATTGGTCGTGTATCTCGGTTTTCCTGTGTTTTTTATTGGTCGTGTATCTCTCAATGCACAGGAATTTTTTTCTGTTTTCTGAACCAAGGAGGGTCAGCTGATGGTGGTTTGAGCCCAGTTTTGTGAATTTGTCTTCAACGGCAGGCATGCTTTGATGTCACTCGAGCCTTGCTATTTCAGAAGTGGTGAGCATATTAAAAGTTGTATGATGCTATTTGAAGTCTGTTTTCCTGTAAGGTTGAGTTTCTCTTTCATTATTTTATGTTGCTTCAGCAAGATTTTCATTTCGAAACTGAAGGATGTGGCTGTCACACCACCTGGCAGTGCCTATTTCCTTGGTAAGCATAAATTTGTTCTATACCTTTTCCTGCAATAAATATTCTGAGCATGGGCTGTGAGTCTCAAGAGCAAACGACGCAGAAAAGAATAGATTTGAATAGTTGCTGTCTTCACCTTTCAGCTGTTTTCATATGATTCGATGTTATATGGTAGCTGAAACAGTACTCCAAATTGAGCTAAATTCCACCAGTTTTTATTTATTTTTCTTGAGGGCATTTACCTTTGGTTTTGAATTTAAAAGCAAGTGATTTAATCTCTTTCAAGTTCTGGAAAGACCTTTCTTCTAAAACCAAAACGGTTCTGATATTAACATTTTATTCTTTGTAAATTTTCCTCTAAAGTGCATAGATGTGTTGCTTGGAAAGAAGATGGCATTAGATTCTCTTTTTTGCTTCTTGTTATAAAAGGGAATTGTATGCGGATGTTTAGTCTGTTGATAATAATATTCTTACCTACAATTCTGCTGAGAGATACTCCATAAAATAAGCTTCTACTTTCTTGATTCTAACCATACTGTTCTGTGTGAATATCACTATTGTCCATCAGTGATTTTTTGAGTATGTTGTAGGTTGTAACAAGATGGTTTGAATTTGTTTTTATGAGCACAGAAGTATGTTTTTATAAGCACAAAATATGTTCTAGCAAGACTCAGCTCTTTTATTCACCATCTTCTTTTTGATTGGTTGCATTGTTTCCTGGCTTTGCAATGTTTCTTTGACAAGCAACAAATAAATATTATTCAGTGTATGATTCTTATTTTTGTAGCTACATGAAGATAATAAGACGAAAAAACTGGTCTTTGACATCAAATCATCGGAATTTTGAAAAAGCTTCAAAGTAAGGGGCTTTTCTTTTCTCTCTGGTTTATTAAGGGTCTGACCAAAGGTCATGAGGATAGTCCCTTCGCTTGGATTTTTTTATTGATCCCGTTGTTCGCATGTCAGATTTGTCTGCATATGCATATATGTAGTTCCAGACAAACTCACTGCATGTTTTTGACAGATTTGACCTCCAAAGCAGATGGAGATCAGAGGATTGAATTCAGAGGCCCACCATCATCCTATCAGAGAGCTTTGCCTCCATGCACCAGCTGAGCAAGCTTGATTTTGAACCCCCACCGACCCCCTCTTTATTTTGCTTGGCCCTTTCCGCACAGCCAACCCCAAAAACAGAACATGTGTCTGTAAGAGCATGGGTTCAAATCGCTTTCTTGTGCTTTGATGGATGCCCTACCTTGTTCCAAGATCCCATTTGGCACAGATCCAGAGAGCTGAAAATTTCATAGAATAAGTTTCGTGGGACTTTTCAATTGTGCAGGTAATGCATTTGACATTAACAGTCCTTGAAAGGTTAAAAGGGGTTTCTTTTGAATTTAAATTTTCTAGGATCTTAACTGATACAGTCTCTCAGGTTTTCTGCATATTTTTATATGACACAAGCAAACTTTTTTTTAAATAATTAAAGATCTATTTTTTTTAAATGTCTGAGGATGATCCATCGTTTGTCTCGTTCCTGAATGGCAATAAAATTGCCATTGCACACTGTAAACTTCCATTTATACAATCAGCAATTTGTCTGCCTCTGGATAAAAATATCCTCAAAGGAAGCATGGCAATGATATCTCTGAGCATACAAGGCTACTAGAGGGGTAGAGATGTGCAGTTTTGTGTAGTGGAGCTTCTAGATAGGACAGAAAAAATGCTCCTTATGGTAGAATTGAAGAGCAAATCCCAGCACATATGAAAAACCCAAAGGTTTAATTTATTGTGTTTTGATTATTGGAAATCATGTATTTTATATTACCTGTACTTAAGCTGTAATATATATTTTCCTCTTTGTGCATGAAACTCTTGATGTGCTTTTAAATATTATTTATCAGGTTCAGTACTTAAGAGTCATTCCTTAAATGACACAATTTTATATTGTACCTATGAGTCATTCCTTAAATGACACAATTTTTCATTTTCATTCCTTCTATGTTCCATCCTTCATCCACTTGAATGGTCCACTCAACACTCCTTGCATCGGGTGGTTCTCACAGATATGTGATTAAAACTTCTTATCGGAAGGTCAGGCACCATCAGGTATTGGATTACCAAGCAACATACAGGTCACAAGCATAACCTTAAATATATTCATCTGAAAATGAACAAGAGATATCAATTTTGAGGCACCTATCTTTAATAATTACCAAATATGAACAAGAAGCACCCTTAGCTGAAACTCATCTGCATTTCAACTAAACTAATGCAAAAAAAGAGTTTTGTATGACATCCTATCTATTTCTTTGATGGAAGGGGAAAAAAATTAGCTGCTGTTTAATCTACGATTCAACACACTCTTAACACAATTACATACAATATTCTGAATTCTAAGACTTTATGTCAAAACAATTGATCTTCTGCCGGTGGCTGCAATGCAGCATTTGGACTCTTCTGCTTCCATTTTACAACCTCATATGCCACCAAATAAAATACATCTCCAGGCTTGCAGCTGGTTATTTAAATTTTGGAGGGCCATACACACAAAATTTGCCCTTAGTTTTTACTGGCACATTGATAAAGATGTCTACTTTTTCAAGTTCAAATTTAGCTCTTTATGGCCTCATATTTCAACTTGTACCAACATCATATCCCTGAATTATAGCCAAAGCCCAGTCTGCTGATTTTTGCATATTGGGTCAAGACTAAATGCTTATTTTACAGATTGTCATCTTTCCAACATCAACTCTACTTCAGTTTGAATTACCCCTCCCTGTTTAGGGAAACTTTGGGTATCACAACATCTTAAATTCTGCAAATATTCCTTTGCTTCATTCTTGGTCACCTTTGGCTTATTATTAAGTGGCAAGGCATCCGCATAGCAATCCCACCATGCCAACTCGTGATCATACATCTTCAAGTTGGCAAAAGAAATTTTTTTCTTCTCACTTTCTTTGGGTATGTTGCATACACGTAAAGCTGATTAAGCCAGCTAATGGATTTTTTGGCATCAAATTCATGCTCATATCTTGTTATTTCCACCTTCGCTTCCATATTGAAGGGCAGTTTTGCTGTTGTCCCACTCATACCCTCTTCTTCTATCATATACCACTACTTTTCCCTTGCATGGATTTTTAAATGTAAAATTGCATGATTTTCATCCCTCAAATGCTATTATGTGTTGTCTTTTTCTATCTCCTCTGCATCCATACTCTCAACTTTCCTTGCATTACTTTTCATAATACCCTATTTATGCCCTTTCGACATGTCCAATGCACCTTTCAGTGCAATTGTTAGTTGTATGTTTCAGAAGGATTCTAGAGCTCAAGGGCTTTCCCTTAAACTTGCCTAATGATCAAAGCAAAAATCGTTTCCCGTTTAGTCAAAGGCCAAGTGGGGAAATTGAAGGCTGACAAACTGATGGAACCTCAAAGTTAGATATTCTTTTGTAGGGAATAAACTGCACGACAATCACAAAATCAATACCCATAGCACACTTTTATTATGTTAAAAATGGTTCCACCGTGATAAATGGTTAATATCACAACTATAGCCTGCAAAATTTAATATTAGCATTGCATTACATTCAATTAAATTTCTTATTATATTGCTATGGTTATTATTCTGCATACATTAATGTTATTATTTAATGCATACGGCTATTATACACTAGGATACCTACAAGATAGAAAAACAAAACATTGGATGACTCCATCTGTAACTAAAAGTGATTTTTGATGATGGACAAGAGCAAACGTTTATACTCTGCTTCCCAATTCACATAATCTTCTGACGTCGATGTGCAACTGAAGAGAAATAGACTACCGATGAACCCATGCAGGAGAAACAACACTAATAGAATCTTACAATATATTAGGAAAGAAAATGACACACACAATATACACAGGATTTAACATGGGTAACAGGACAAAGAAACCAGCAAAACAGTGCTCACTTATTGTATTACTTAAACCGTTCGCAATACAATAAGGTATTTAATATTTATCCTTCTTTTGTTTAAACCTAATCCATGTGCATATATTAATAAGCACATCACCGCTAAGCAGGTTGCAACAAAATGAGTATAAAACCATGGGCTGATAAACCATGGGTATAATACCTGTGTATACAAACATGGATCGTGAACCGTAGGACGAAACCACCCATCCGGGGACTTGAAATCACCCTTAAGGACCCCAAACAAATTTCTCAGAGGTCCCTGCCACCAAACTCTCTCATGGGTAGCTGCTGACCCCCACTACCCCCAGCCAGGACAATGCCCCGGACCCCACGTCGTGGCATAATGTACATCGTGGCAGAGAACTACTGGCCCGCCACAACCTCAGCTGGGGCAATGCCCGAACCCCACGTCATGGCATATTGTACTGCATGGCAGAGTGTATAATCTATAAGAGGCATAAATCATGTAACAAATACAACACATTTCCAACAGTAACCTTTAACTGCAAGCTTAACTTGGTAGAGATGTGTTTGTGGTAGATGCTTGTTTATTTTTGAAGCCAAATTTCTTATACATTTCTTTAGAGCCGGACTTTCTTTTTACCTTTTTCACTGTTTGCAAGAAAACTAATTGATGTTACATCCAATTTGATAATTCTCTTTTTCAGATCTAAACAAGTTTGCTTATTGTAACAACAATTTCTTAAACTGGAAAGAGTGCTCATAGGGAAATTTTTGTTAAACAACTGCTGTATAAAGCAATGCTTTATTGCATGAGACACAATGTGCTTCTCTTTGATTGGCCACTTTTTCCAAACTTCCAAGGACAAAATGGTCCAAATAAATGAACAGGACAACAAACAGTTGTTTCTACAAAGAGATCCATCTTTAGATTCTTACAGCACATTGACACTTGCCAAGTTATTATTATTTCATATAGATAATAAGACATTTCCAAGATAGACTGTATAATATTATTTTAAGTTTTCTATACAATATCAGATCACCTCTACAACCTCTCTCAGTAAAGACAAAGCACTCTTGAGGCAATGCATGGCTGTTGTTCCTTTTTCTGTGCATGACCAGAAGATTGCTACAGTATCAGGTTGCATGACAAAATCCAGCACTCTCTTTCCTATCAGTTGGATCAAGATGTCATTAAGGGCACAAACCTTACTTTTGACGCTTGCATTCTGTGTAATAAAAACCAGCATGGCCAACAGGATCGCAGGCCATTGTTACAGTGGTGTATCCCACAAGCTGCAGGGGTGCTGATGACTGTTGAATATTGGGCCACAGGCTAAACTATTGCATATCGGCCACAATTTGTTTTATGCTGACATTTGGGCACATTGCACACAATTCATTGGTACGCAGGTCGTGTGGAAGTTTGTCAGCAGCACGTGGTATGTGAATTCTATAGCAAGTGGTTTGCAATTAACTGTTAGCTCCATGGTACATTCACATTGTGGTGTACCCTGAAATCAAGTAGCAAACTTGAGCAAGCCCAAACTCCACAGAACAATCCAAAGATATGCCTTATTTTATGTTGCATTCACAATATCTATTCGACTTTAAAATGAATGGGTGAGAAATTCAGATGCACCTCATCATATGTCCCAAGATGCTTGTGCTATCCTCTCTATGCAATCACATGATAATGATATTCTTATACGTAATAATAGTGCTTTGATGGTTAAGGGCACTGATGATGTTCATGTTGAAACTTGTACTCTCCAAGATCTCAGTATGTCTCTGATTAAAAACAATTTTGGTTTTAACCGCCCAAATTATTGAGCAAAACTGATTGAACTCATTTCTGATAATTGTAATCATTTTACACTTGGATGATCATAAGATTGTTGCCACTGGCATTGCTGATAGAGAATTGTATAACTTTCCGGGTTATGGTTCATCACTTACACTAATAATGAAATTAAAGATAAGACAGCCACATAAGATACGAGATACAAACACATGAGCTATTTTATTTTATTAACTGCTATTGCATATTCTTAGAACTGTTGTACTATCTCTATATACAATGCAAATGTATGTACAGCATAAATACGAATGAATTTTACATCTTTGTAATATATAGTTAAAAGATACAAATGAAAGTACAGCGTGTACAATTGCAGCAACATCTTTGGTTCCCCCTGTCTATTTTGCAATTGTGCAAGCCTCCTTGTTTAATATTCAGGCAATTCTTGATGTATAGTCTGACGTTTTTGAAGAACCTTTAGTATTTGACTCCTCTTGAACCATTGAGCAAAGCATTGAATTGGTTCTAAGTACTTTGTTTTCAAAATTTACTGCATATTTTACATTGTCTATTGGGATTGCAGAGTTAAAAAAATAGCTGCACAAACTCCTTGATGATGATAAGATCCATCCTAGCATTTTTCCTCGTGTTTCTCCCATATTGTGCACAAGAAAGAGACAAACAAATGAAAATTGTGCCCGACTGTCGAGCATTGTACAAGATTACCATCTGCCTCGGATTGAGGATCTCATAAACCAATTAAATGTGTGGAAAACAGCTTTCAAAACTAAGCATATTTTATTGGTCCAATGAATGCTCCAGCCACATTCCAGAGACTCATCTCTGTTATAATTTTTATTTTTCCCACATTTAGATAATTGTGTGGTAGTCTATTTAGATGAAATATCAGTCTATAATAGCAGTCCAGATGACCACGTCAAAACATGTTCATGTCGTTCTTGATCTTTTACAGAAAAATACTAGGCCAAAGCGAAAAAAACATTCTCTGAGAAAACTTACATTCATCTTCTAGATTTTGTTATTGACCAACATGGTGCCCATCAGATCCAAGAGAAAATCAAGGTCTGCGAGGATTGGCTTACTCCATCATACACTATGTATCTGAAAAGATTCCTTGTTGCTATGAATTTCTATAGGAATTAGGCATTTTTCTCATATTGCCAAGCCACTTCATCAACTCTCCAATCAGAAGTATTTCTCATGGAATGTACCAGCCCCAAAATCATTTCAGCAGATCAAGGATGCCCTCTACTCAGATCAATGTTTCCTCAATTGGATTTGCAGTAGCCCTTTCAGATGGAATTAGATGCCTCAGATTATGTCCTAGGTGCTTTTCTTAAGCAGTGAGGCCACCCAATTGCATATCATTTTGAAATACTTTCCGAAACCAAACAGAAATACAACAAATGACAAAGACTTCCATGAATTGGTTCAAGCACTCAAGCAATGGAGACACTACATCCTTGGTAAGGAAACACTTCTTCATATTGATCATCAGTCCCTTCTGTTCTCGAATTCACAATTTAAGATTCAAGAACAAAGGCACGCGAAATGGGTTTCTCACATTTGAAAATTTCATCTTGTGAATAAGCACGAAACGGAAACGAGAACTACTTATAGAGTTGCTGACATGTTGAATAGACCTTCCAAGGCTCTACATATTCTCGACATTGGGTTTGTTGCATATAAAGAGTAGAAATCACTTTATACTTCAGATCCATGCTTTGGGCCGATTCTAACTTCCTTACTACCACCTACAATGGTAAACCAAACTCCTTTCCTTGATTATATGTTAATAGATGGTTTCTTGTACAAAGTAACTCAACTTCATGTTCCAGCTGGTTCACCACACTCCAAACTTATTGAAAATGCCGACCACTCTTCATTATATGGTTGTTATTTTGGCATGTTGAAGACTTCACACCATTTACAAAGATAATTCTATTAACCTTTCTATGAGGAAGTATGTCATAGATATAATTCAAAAGTGGTCGTTGTGCGGCAAATTTAAGCCTTCTGATAGAAGGCTCGGTTTATATTAGTCACTTCTTGTTCCCTCAAGGCCTTGAGAATCCATCTCCATGGACTTTTATTAGTGGACTTCCCAGTACTCTTAGGAAGCATGATTGTTTTTTTGTTGTTGTATGTCACTTTTCTAATACAATTTTTTTACTCCATGCAGCGAACTACAAATGCTGCCATAGCTACTGAGTTGGTTTTACAGCATATATGGTGTCAATTTCGCTTACCAATACCACTCACCATTATTTCTGATCATGACTTCAGAATTCTTAGTCACTTTTGGAATTTTTATGGAGGCTTTTTGGTTGTCAATTGAGACTTTTACATTTTTTCATCCACAAACTGATGGTCAAATGGAAGTAGTGAATTGCTCCTTGGTTCATGTTCTTTGCATCTATTGTCAACAGAGTAAGCAAAGGGACGCTTATCTTCATGTACGACAACATAGTTACAATATAACTATTCATGTCTCTACAAGACATTTTCGATTTGAGGTTTGCTATGGGTATCAACCCCTTGCTTCTTATGAGTTTCAGGTACCTCTTCCCGCAACTTCTTTATCTCATCAATAAAAGGATAACAATAAGACATTTTATTTTTTTTACCACTTGGCAAAAATCCATCAGAGGTTCATGCTACTTTATTGATCCAGAGCCTAGGGTGATCCTGAGGACAACCACTACAACGAGGCTCTAATGTGTTGTGAGCCGTAATGGTTTTATGGAAGAAAGAGAACAACAATGACAATCAGAGTACCATGACAACGAGAATGAAAGAGCAATAGAATGCCATGCTAGAACAGTAATGCATGATTACATTTAATTAGAATCTGTATACAATAATCCAAGAAATCTAATGCTTGTCAACCAAAACTAGACTAATTAGAATCCTAATTGATGAATAGCTATTATACATTAATATACAAGCATGGAAGACACAGATGGATTGACAGTTACAAGAAAAACAGCTCATTTTCCATCTCTTGAAATTCCATGCTCTATTGTTTTCTGGCAGTACCATGAAATAAGTGTGTTGAACACGGCTACATTGTTGTAGCCCTGCAGTACTGCATAAGAAGAATTAGGCTCTTCGGTTTTGACCGTGTGCTTGATATGATGACAAAATCCATGATGAAAATGACATTCGATCTAAAGTAACAGCGTGCTACTGTGACACAATCAAATTTGTTTTGTATCCTCCTAGATCAATCGCCCCTCCTTGAGAAGCAATGGGTCCCATTGCAAAATGTGGAGATAAGTGCAGAAAGAGATCTACGGATTGAGCCCTGGCGTACAAATTTCCTTGATGCAGCACCTGACCAAGCTTGACAATCTTGTAGAGAGGAATTGCTTAATTTCTTGTGTTTGACACGTGACAATGACTTGATCCACTTTTGTTGGCATACTACAATCAGGATTGATTTCAGCTGGGTGGAGCTTCTGTTGAATCCAGAGTGCAAAGAAAAGGTGGAAAAGTAATGGCGAAGGAGTTTTGTATTGAAGACTAGATGAAGACCAAGATAAGTTGGAAGATTAAGCTCAAAGTGCATTATCTCCAACATTCTCAGAAATGGTGTATGGGCTGTACAGAAGAGGTCGGATCTATTGTTCCTTGGAACAACACCCCTATAAAATTCTCAAAAGTCATTTCAAGCCATGCTCTCTGCAAGCTTTTCTTAAAAATAAAGGAGAACTTGAAATATTTTGAGAGGTCCTGTATAAAAAATTGTTTTTATTGTTGAGCCACAAAACTAAGGAAAATTGGATTGAAAGACCATCTTTTGCTCACTCCTTTGTGGTCAAAGAAATAGGAACCATGTTTAATAAGCAATCAAATACTAGTTTAAAATCAAAGTTGCATTTAACCTATGCTGTGCTTTATTTTTCCCAACATCCTTGAAACAAAAGCAGAAAGCTTTGTAAGAAACACGAATGCTTTAGCCTATTGTGCCTAAAACTTCAAGAAATCGATTATTAAATCAACCAATGGTGGTAATACTAGAAGATCCACGGCTATTATTCTTTCTTGGGTCAATCTTGTTTTTGACCTATTTAGCTTTATTTTTCCCAAGCTATGCTATAAAATGATTTTAAAAGCCACAAGTTATTACCTAAAGCTATTCAATAAGCTTGCTTTACTTTTATGGTTGATCTATCTTAGCTTATTCAAATATCTTAGCATTGCATCCTTGCTCAAAACTTGTGTTTGACCTTTCTCAAAGCTAACAGCACCCAAGCTTGCATCTTAGCCGGACACTGTGTTAAATATCAACACTTTTTGTACCAGCTCGTTTTTTTCTAAAAAACTTTGCTATCTCTTTATAAGAAACCCAAGCTTGCTGAATAACCATCTAATCCATAAAATATACACGACTGTCTTTTAAAACAAGCTTTTAAAAAAAGATAACAGATCTATTTTAATTTATTACTTCAGATTGAATCCGATTTTACGCCACCTGAATTTAATCCTTAAGGACACACCTAACCACCTTAAAAGAAAACATACCCGTCATTGTACTTCCCAATGATCTTGCTCATTCATTTTCTTTGAATTCATAATTCCTTTGCAAAAGCAAAAACCCAAACCAGTTTAAAACTTTAAACCAATGAAGGTGTATGTTGTAGTAATCTACAAGGAAAGCTTAAAAACAATAGAATATTTGGCAATATTCTATCATGGCGGATGGAGCAAAGCCCATTAAGTAAAATATCAAGGCAAATCCCTAGAAGAGAAAATACCACCTGGTTGCAGATAGAACCACCCTGAACCCAACCACAGATCCTGATCCAAAGGGCAAAGGATTATTTTATGAATTCAGAGAGGTAAACGATGCAGTGTTAACACAAACAGCTCCAATGACACTCCGGAATATTTCCTCAAGTGTGCGACCTTTTGGAGCTGAATCAAAAGAAAGCAGAGCCTGGATGTCCAGGTTATCTGCGTTTGTTTTTACCTAAGACGTGTGGAGCCTACAATTGTTATTCTATGGGCAAAGAAGTTTGATACAACCACTAATTGCATTAATCTTGCTTATGGAGCAGGAACGTATAAGAAACTTCTAAACAAGCCATAGCTAGGATTTTTCAGAACAATGATGGTACAAGAGGATGGCTAAATATCAATTTCCAATAATTGGCCACAAAGTCTGAATCCGGAACACCTAAGAGCAAGAAAGAAATCTAAGGGACCGTGTGTTTGATTCGAAGGAAATACCAGAGCAGGAAACCTTTGGCCTTACTCTTATGAAAGGTTGGGCCAGGGATCTTTTCTCTATGATCTCAACAGCTTGTGGACTTCAAAGTTCAAAAAGATGGTCAACTAGATGGGATCACACTTGAATTATTTTCTTCTATTCAATCAAATCCTGGAGGCCCAATTCTTTTTATTTCTTCTAACATATAGAAAATTCCATGAGGTATGATCTATTCATTTTCAAGATACCAAGACTTTCAGATACTTCTTGGTTGTGCTACATCTTATATGAATTCAGAGAGATATTCAATGATCTACACATCAATGAAAAGAATAATAAAGGAAATCCAAAACCTATTTTGGAGAGGTGTTCTCAATTGAGAAGAATAGGTGCTACTGAATCTGACTATGCAGTGTTCTATAATAAATTTATCATCCCCATCAATGAGCTTATTCTCGATTACAAGTTACCAAGAATTGATGTATGTTGTGTTAATTTCCTAAAGCCACCTGGTATGACTCCTCTAGTTTACTGGTGTTTTTCAAATATCATACTCTTGTTGGATTTTGTGGGGATCAATTGAAGCCCTATATGCTACACAAATATGTTCCACACAGGGTTTTATGCTTGGAATATATCAGACTCGTCTGAAATAGATAATACTTTCGTGGGAAGAAGAAGTCTTACCTCCCTCTTATGCCAGTAGCTCACACTGGTTTAACTTTCCAAAGACGTGGTTTATCATTTACATTTGCTATTTTGAAATCAGCTAAGTTCAAGCTTGATACAGAGTGGAGATATGATTCACAGGATCTTTTCAGTTCTCATACTGTAGCATATAAGTTTCCTCCTTTCATTCATCAGTGAAAACCAGAGCTTGAAAAACTAGCAAACAAATCTTCATGGAAAGAAACTGCCAATATTCTGGAACAAATGGCACAACAGGAGGAAAATGATACAGAACAACTTCTAATTGGTTTATGGACAGTTCAAGAGCCTATATAACTTGGAGGAATTTTTATAAGAAGACTGTGTGCAATGTAAATCCAACCAAGTTCCCCATAGATTTAAAAGAATGCTTCATAGTTGAAAATGGACCTAGCTGAAGCAACTAAACTCGTACAAAATGAGGTGTGAAATGGGGACAGCTTTCAAAAATCCTTCGGCGTGAAGAAGACAACCTTCTCTGAATAATGAAATGAAAAAAACCAAGAGAAGCAACTGATGAGGAGTTATCTGATGATGAAGAAGAGGTTGGTGATGTTTCACAATACCAACCTAAAATGAATGAAGACTTGCTGCAACCCTATGCTAAGTGAACTACTATCATGAAGCAGCAAAAATATACTTATGGTCGGCTTGGAGCACAAGAACAAGGAATCTGGCAACCCGTCATTCCTAATACCCAGTCTGCAATTAAAGGGATGGTATCAATTCCAAACCCTCTTAAAGAAGAAAAACAGGCTGAAACAAGTACAACTCCAATCAAGCCTAATGACAGTTGCCTTCAAACAGAATTTTCTGCTCCATCTCAAGTTGAAAAGAGGGTTGATGAAAGCAATCCCATTGAAAATTTTCAACCAAGAAAGTAACACTTACATTCACAGTACCTGAAGAATTCACACGTCCATCCAAAGAGGTAACTACTACAGGTATCTCTCCTTCCATTTCTTCCATATCTAGCTTAGCTGCCATTGCTGAATGGTATAGCCCTTCAAGTGGAGTTGCTAAAAGCTTAGATAATGTTGCTCCCATTACTGTTGGACAGCTTAATCATCCTCCTATACACACTTATGGTGGTTTTACCACTATATTTTGTATTCCTACAACAACTAGCCCATCCACCTCTGCACAAGATTCACTCCAATTTCTTAACACCTCCTACTTTAATGTTACCTGCACCTACTTCTACCATGCCAGTAACACAACAAATTCCTAAGAGACCTTTAAGCTCAACTAACTACTTCAAGGACTTCCAAGATCCAGCCCAAGCAAAGATCATCCTCTGCATCTTTTCTAAGCAGCACTAAAGCTGCTACAAGTAAGTTGTTAGCTGAGACGAACGGGCCCAACACTTTTAGTATGGCTTTCCTACCTCCACAGGTTGTAAAACATGAATATCAAATGAGTCTTGGGGATTACAAGGTAGGAGATGTGAATTTAACAGACTACAGAGCTGCAAACAGTAAAATTAAAAAATAAAGTTGTCAGGGTGGTAGACTTAAATTATGTAGAGACTGTCAAGAACTTGAAAACGTCTAAAAACAAATCAAGAAAGTAAGGAGATGCTCCAAAATGAAACGGTAAAGGGCAGATCTTTACAAAGAGAGAATGACGAATTGAAAGATCTTTTGAGACAAAAAGATCAACAAATAGCCGAAATGAATGGGCAGGCTAAGAGATGAATTTAGTATACCCAGCCAAGAGAAAGAAGCAAGAGAAAGCTTAAGCTAAGAAAGAGAGTGCTAATGAGGACGTTAAGGTCCTTTTATATAAATCCTATCAAACTCAATGGGAACAACTGCAAAATAGAGAAATAGATCAGGGAAAAATGGGACTACATCAATAAGATTAATCTACATATAAAAGCTGAATTAATCAGAACGGATCCAATCGTGGAGGTTGGGCTTAATAAGGCAAATGAGATGTTGCAAATGGTATACACCACGACCCCTAAGGAGTTAGCTTCCCGTAATAGAACAGACAGAATGAATTTTTCTTACCACTTATGTACCTATGCAAGAAAAGCAATGGTTTATCAAAAACAAACTCAGTGCTAGAACATGCTACAGAGCTATTGCTAGACATCAAAAACAATATGGATATCTTGATTGACCTGAGGTTACCCTCACCTTCTGGAAAGGATAAAAGCTTAATTAAGCAAAAGAAGTTTAATGCTTCATTGAAAGTAAAAAATGAAGATGAAAACAATTTCGAAGGTTGGGCGACACCTCCAACTACACAAAATGTATTTGATCTACTGGAAACTTCTTTAAGGTTACAAATGGAGATGGAATAAACTATTCAACACAGAAGCTTTAGCCACCACTTTGCGGCTGCTCTATTTGTTGAATTCTTCGATTATAAAGGAATATGGTTGCAGGAAGAACAAGAATGGGATGAAATAGTTTCACATTTTATATCACAAGTTTCTGCGGCTGCCAGTGACCCGTCAATACAATCAAGACAACAGAGTTGTTATCAACTGAAACTGATTTCTAAACTAAGGCCAACTGTTCTTATCTTGTATGTATTTTGTAAATAAGCTCAGTTTACTACCACTGATGGAGATTCTCTTATAAGAGCTGTATCTTCAAACTTAGACGGATATCCATTTTTTGATTATATCCAAAGTTTGTAAGATAATCTCGAAATCTAATAGAGCATATTTCACTACTGTTTCTAGGTTATTATAGTATGATTTTGTTTTAAATTTAAAATGCAGACACTCCACAACATGCAATCTTTTCAAAGTATGCATATCATTCAAGCTTGACCATCTTTTCACAAGCTATATATTGGAGGAGGAGCCAAAAGGAGAGAATTTTGGAAAAGGATTCATGATCGGTACACTAAAAGCTTAGAATTCATCCCTGTTATACATATTCAGTTTATCCCCAGTATACTCATTTCCAGTCTAATTTGTTTTGTAGATTTTTGGTCAAAGCAACAAGATCAAAGCCTCTATTCCTATAGTGGACAGATAAGATTAAGGATTCAATCCCCCTTTTATTGTTGTCATTAAGTGAATTAAAATTTGTAGGTTCATGTCGTTTGAAAGTTGCTTGTTGTATGAGATTCCTTGTATATCAAGCTTTGATCAATTAATACAATCTTCCTGGCTCACCCCTGCGAGAATTCTAGTTTATTTGTGAGTCTTGATCAGACTGATGTTTGTCAATTTCTTAGCTAAGGGATTTACTTTTACGGTACTCCTTTGTTTTCTGTGAGTTATAAAAAGGCAGAATTAGTTTAATTGTTCGCTGCTAGATCTCAAAACCAATATTCCACAAAATAAGTTTAAAAGGACTCCTCTGCCCAAAAACTAAAAGCTACTATATCATGATATAAATCCAAAACAATCTCCAATCAACACTATCAATTTCAAAGCTAAAATAGCTAGAAAAGAGCTTGTTGAATATCAACAGTAGAGAACAAATCCTCTCAGGTTTTATTAACCTAAAGTGGGAAGATCTTATATCTTCATAGAAGCCCTGAAGTACAACCTACATTCACGTGCTAATTCAGGAGACTACAGGATATAAGGTCCTATGAGTCTTTCCTTTTGCAAATAAAGCCATACTCTATCACCAATGTTGATCATGGCATTGTTTATATTTAGCATTGGTTTTCTATTAGATTGTTTGCACTTGTTAAATATTTTGAATTTATTGGATGCACTTAGTTGCTTTGTTAACCTACTTCTAGGCTAAGGGAGTTATTGTTAATGGTTGTGTCATATGCCACATAAATAGGTGTCAATGGCTGAAAACCCAAACACACCTAAAAGAAACGTGGTCAGTAGTGTTGTGAAGAGCTCTATTGCACCTGTATTGAAGGAAAGATGTACTTTCATCCCAAGAGAAGTGCTTCTTGGAATTGTACATTTTGAGGGGATGGACTATCATCCTATTCATCGCTTATGTTTGTATTTCAGCCTATGTTCCACCAAGTTTCTGGGACAGGGATGGCAGGGGACGGGGGATGCATTGCTTCACAGAACATCTTCACATCTTACTGCAAATTGTTGACTAGTACAGCTGGCTGCAGATCATTTTTGATTGGCGAATAACAGAGATGGAGGCTCCTTAAAGAACAAATAAAACCCTTCACAGACTGCGGTCGACATTGAAGATGAGGTTAAAAACCAAAACCGGCTATTTCAACAATTTTATGGAGATTTTTATGCCAAATTTCTGCCATTTTTAAGGTTTCTATGGCCATACGAATTTCAAGACGTTTTTAAACAAATTTATTAGGTTTTGTTCAAAATCGCCCAAATCTGAATTTTTTGTTTGATGTTTGGCAAATTCTATGACACAGTTAAGAGTGAAAATGAAATCATGACAACTTTGAATGTCATACTCATGAGATTGACACCTTACATAAATCATGATCTAAAAGGTTATCTTGATTTCCCAAATCCTTGTACGCATCGTGAGAGAACTACTCACTAGTCTTTTAGATTTGGTCAAAATGAAAACACTAAGAATAATACACACATAATTGCTTTGTTCGCATTCTTCATTTGATGAGACTAGATACAGCCTTTGATATCCTATTAGTATGGTGTCAGGCTTATCGACAACTAATACAATCCCTACTTAATATGGATGAGTTGTGAGATTACACTCTTGCACACGCACCAAATAATTATGTGATGTGTTAATAATCCTAGCATTCCCCCTCTATATGGACATAGGGAAAGGAACCATACCACCTAATAATGGAAACAAACATGTATCAACACATACACATGTTCATAAACACGCCGATACATCCACTCTACTACTAGTGACTACCTTTGTGAACACGTTTGTTTACATTTCCACTTTCAACGAGTATTGAGCTTCTCATGATAGATACGCAAAGACACACACAACTATTCATGTTTTTCACTTTCAGTGAGTGTTGGGCTTCTCACTGACACATACAAGAACATGTTCACTTCCAATGAGTGTTGGGCTTCTCACTGAAACATATGAAGCAGGTATATACAAATTTGTCTACAGTGAGTGTTGGGCTTCTCACTGTCACACATACACACAAAAATCAAAATAAAGATAGAGGATTGGGTCCTCGTTGTCTTTAGTGAGTGTTGGGCTTCTCCCTAAAGCTCACATTTGTAGCCACCATTCTAGATCGCTACCACTTGATCACGAACAATATAAGACAGTCAGCACTGCCACTTGGAAACCAATCTCGGCTTTAGTCGATTTGGCGCAGTTTGTTTTTCCACTACTGCAATTTGCAGCCTCTGCGTTAGCAGCGAACTCGAGTATTGTTGATGGGCCTCCTACCTCCATTGCCTTTAACCTTGGCGAACTCAACCAGCTTGGTTGATATCATTGCATGTTATATTTGGTGATAAATTTGTCCCCCACAAAACGGTCAAATTCTTTAATGTTAGAATATGCAAAGAGAAGAAAGAACTCAGAGAAGGCAAACTGCACTGTTCAAATGACACAGGCAGAGGTTTATTTATATGTGAAGAGGTGGTTACAGATTGGTTGAACAGTTACCAACCGAACAACTACATAACTGTTTTACATGCTATATAAAGCGCTATATTTTAACATTTCGGACATCAGTTCGCCCAAAAATGCATCTATATATTGGAATATGAAATTTGAATTTAACTTTGCCAATAATAGTATGAGACTGGCATGATTTCAGATGGCTACTAACAATTAATTTTAGTAAAAACATTAACAAAATTAATATTATTATCAAAAAATCGCATTATATTACTATAAACCAACTATCACAATCTATACTCTACTTATTGTTGTACTAAACAAAAACTTGTCATAGAACTTCTATAAACTAAAAATTGTTAAAAACCAAATGAATAAACATTGCTTAAGGGAAAAAATGACAACAAAACACAATAAACCATTCAACAAATAACATTTAATTTTTCACACCCTAAGCTAAAGACATGACTCTTAACCATATAAGCTTCAAGTTATACAGAAACATTAACAAGACTATATTGTGCATGCGAAAAAGCTATTAACACATAACCTATATAACAAACTAAATAGAACTCAACATAATTTCTATCCATGGGTATGGAAAACTAAACAAACTAAATAAAATTATTACACCAAAAACTAATATCCCACGGATTAGGAGATTAAAAGCATAGGCACACGTGAATTGAAGTCTCCAATGCAAAGGGCGAGATTCATTAGAAATTAACACGAACGTGCATATTACGGTGGAGACAAAACTGCATGATGAATGAAATCAATGCCCAGTAAGGTCTGTGCAGCTCAAACAGTGCATTCACATCAAATGGCATGGGATGTTTGGTGCTAATGGAGACCAGTGCAGGCACGACTTGATCAAAATGATCTCTTCAATGTATATACAACAATTAGATCTCAACAAAGTGGATCCATGTATGAAGAAATGTCAATTGGATCAGATGTGCATATGTGAGCACGAGAACAGCAGACAAAACTGCAACGTCAATTTGCATATATGCGCACAGGAATACAAGATATAAGGTGATCTCCATAGGTTGGACCAAGGAGGCAGAGGCACGACGTTTAAATTGGTAGATCAATCTGACAATGACAACTGTAAGAGATGTATGCTCAGATTGAGTCTTCCAATGGCACCTTTTTCTTCGTCAATATTTCCACAAGTTTGAAATGGCTTAGCAGAATTTTCAGTAATGCATGACCAAACAGAGATACAGGATACACACGTAGATGCAGCCGTGTAGAATGAAAAGTGGGCAAGTAGCAAGGACTGAGATGCTGATAAGGCTGAATTTGCAAATAGTATACCTATAATGATTTATCCACAAATGGATCTCATAAATCAAGACAACAAATATTTGACTTGCCCTTGTGAAAAAAACTTTATTCCATCAGAGGTACAAGTCCACAAGACACTGCTCTGATACCAAATTTTAGGTTTGGTCAAAATGAAAACACTACGAAAAATACACACATAAAAGCTTTGTTCATATTATCATTGATGAGACTACATATAGCCTTTGATCTCCTATTAGTATGCAGTCAGGCGTATCATCAACAACTAATACAATCCCTACTTAATAGGGATGAGTTTTTATCACAACTCATTACACACTTGTGCGCGCGCACACACCAAATAATTATGTACATACTAATAATCCTAACATTTCGTCAAATGATTATTCATTTAGAAATGTTCATTGCAATAAGAGAAATTATTCTTCATTTTCCTATAAGTATAAATTCACATGTCACTTTGTGTCAAGACCAATCATTCTTCAGATACTTATTGGTTTCGAGATGCATGTACATATTGTCCAACACATGATTGTGCTTCAGATGTTTGTTGGTACAAATAAACAGAAGTTTCGGTTTCTCAGATCAATGATCATTCTTCAAAAGATGCAACAATGGATATTGTACCTCGTGAGGAGTTGGTTTGTCAGATCTCTTATTTGATGGGAAAAAATTTGAACCTCGAGAAAATGTTAGTACTCTTCTATCTCGGAGAAAGCATTGCTTCAATTTATCAGGCTTCTCTTTCCAGAATATTCTTGGAGAGATCCAACATGCTACATTGGTTAGACATGTATTGCAGATTCTTCATATATAGTTTAGGGTTGATGAGAAGTTTCAATAAAGGGGGTATATGGTTTTTCATGCTCAACTTCTTCATCGTCTTCTTGATCTTCTTTCACCTTGTGACAATAGTTAATTATATCGGTCAATTCATTCTCATATTTTTTAGGTACTTGTTCCTACATATACCCAAACAAACATTAAGGAGGGAGTTAGGGATGATGTTTATTTGCAGTTATCCATCAATCAACATGATTTGATGTGGGTAATTTCTCAGCTTGGACAAATGATATTACTCACCTAGTTCGAAGAGAGCATTGCTTCGTTTAATGACTTCCAAAAACTGTTGATGTATAGACCTTCACGCCTATGTGCTTCCAAATGATCATGCTTGACATCCAGTGTGATTGCACAACATTGAATCTTCTCCCCAAGTGTGGGACTTGTAAAAATGGGAAAAGAATCTCCAGGTTAGAGGCTGGTTCCTCAACTCCTCTTATCAGGTGTGTTACTTGCAAGTTACAAAGGGTTTGAATTCAAGATCTACTCTAAATTCCAAAGGGGATAGAGATAGAGAATGCAAAAACTGAAACTAATGCTAATAAGGTGATGCACCAAAGGAGTGGTGAGCATTTTTACTTCTCTGATTGACACAAATCATAGAAATGCAACAAAACTTCATGCACAAACTGATAAAATGTAATGAAAGGTCAGAAATGAATCAAACAACACAAACAGAGGATTAAAACTCATTCACAGAGCTTGCATTGTCATTTTCACTATCAAAACACATGCATTACAACATCTGAGAGGTAGAAAATAGGTTATAGTCTTGGAAGAGGTCTGATTTTCCACAAAATCACTTTTAAGGTGAAAGAGGGAGCCTGCAATACATGAAAAATGTTCCACCTTCAAAAATGAGCCAAATCTGGCTTTTACCATGCAAGAAATCGACCCAGGAGAGAGAAACGTGGGAAAATGTGGGAGAGCTTCAACCACTGACCAAAAATGCAATAAAACAAGCATGGGCATCCTTACAGGTCCATTCCCTGACATTTTTCACCATGCTGGGAGAGAATGTGAGCCATTCTTCATTAAAAATGGTGGTTGAAACGTCATTTATCCATTACCACGTGCCAGAGGCGTTTTTAAATTTTCTCTCTCAAACTCCATCAAAATACAAAAATTGACCCGGAATCTTGTAGAGAATTTCACCAGCTTTCCGTTGATATAAAGAACGTGAAAAACCGAGCTCTGGATCGAAAGTTATGGCCGTTTGAAAATTTAGGGCAAAACAGGGCCAAAACGGATTGGCGGGTGAAAAATTTGAAATTTTCCACTTTTTGCATTTGGGAAAATTTCCCAAAAATCCCCGCGCTCCCACCGTTCAGGTGCCACGTGGCATGATTCCATTGGCTGTGGGCTCTTGATGCCTCATTTTCCATCGTTTTGACCATTGGAAAATTTTCCAAAAATCTCGTCCGGGCCGATGATCTGAGGACACGTGGCGTGATATGATTCGAGGCCTGGCCTTTTCCTTTTAAATTTTCATCACTTTTGACCATTTTTGACTTGACACATGGAAAAACCCCATTGTTGTTTTTTTTCTTTTCCTTTTCCTGTATTTTTCCTGGGCCTTCCAATTTTTGCCACCATGGACACGTGGCAAGATTCCATTGGCTCGTGTTTGGGGCGGACTTTTCCTTTTGAAATTTCCTTCATTTTGCTTTGGGAAAATTTCCCAATTTTTCCCTGCGTTGAAGCTCCGGTGCCACGTGGCGTCGATTCCATTGGGCGCGGGCCTTGGGGCAAACATCTCCTTTTGCGCTTTACCTTTGGGAAAAATTCCCAATCTCCCCCGCCTCCATGAGTCCAGGTCTTGGGACACGTGGCATGAGGAAATTGGAGTCGGCGGGCGGGCGGGCCAAAAATTAACATTGCGCCTTTGCCGATCACTTTGCCAAATTTTCAATCTTTCCTCCACCGTCCGCCACTCCCTTGGCCTAAGGACACGTGGCATAATGTGATTGGGTGCGGGCCTTTCCTGGAGATTTTTCCATTGGCAATCAACACTTAGTCAAATTTTCATTTTCTCCCCCTTGGACACGTGGCAGGATCCAATTCGCCGGCGGGCCTACGGGGTGAAATATTCCTTTTGAAATTTTGCCAAACACTTGGTAAAAATTCCAAGTTTTCCTCCGACCTCCGCCACTTCCTAGGACACGTGGCACCATATTATTGGTTGCGGGCCTTTCAGGGGAAAATTTCCCACAAAAACTCCATGAGCCATAACTTCAAAAATACATGGAGTTAGGAGGAAAACTTTACCTTTATGGAAAGCTGAGAAAATCTCTATCAATGGTGCCATTTCCAGAAGGTCTTGAGTGCTGAAAAGCAAAAAATTATGACTGAGGCACAAGAGAGGGAAGAATGAAGGGAGTTAGCCACAAAATGAGCAAGGGGCTCATTTTGGATAACAATTTTGGTGACTCAAGAGGGTCATCTGCCTGCTGGATGAAGTTACCAGTTACCTGAAGCAATCCATTGGGCATGGAGTCATCAAATTCTCTGCTTGGTACCCCAACTGATTAGAACAACTGCAAGGAGGAAGATGGAAGGTAGAACACCATTTGATTGGAGCAAGGCCTGCAAAACACATTTCTGGAACAACAAGCTTGTGCCAAAGCACTTAGGGAAAGCAAAGCTAATCTACAACAAAACAATGTGCATAAGCACTTGGAGGAATGAAAACCTAAGCTAATATGTACAAGGTGGAGAATTTCCTTCAGTAGCAATGCTTTAGATGGATTCCATTGACTGGAATCTGCAATTCTTCACCATCCAATGTAGACAATTGGAAGGCATTGTTGTCCTTACACTTTGTGACCATGTATGGGCCACTCCAAATGGCATCAAATTTTGAATGCCTCCCCGGTTTTTCTCTATCTGCATCCCATTTTAACACTAGATCTCAACTTGGAAAGATCTATCCTTGGCCTTTCTATCAAAGGTCTTCTTTATCAAAGCTTGATCCTTCTCCATTGCTTGGGATGCCTGATTTCTGATTTCTTGGAGCTCCATCAATTCTGCATACCTAACCTCCATGGGCTCAAACTCCAACAACTCCAACTATTTCATGAGTTCCAATGTTGGCAACTCAAGTGACATGGGAAAAATTGCCTCTCTTCCATAAACAAGCTTGAATGGGGAGTTACCTGTAGATCTTTTGGGAGTTATCCTATCAGCCCATAAGGCTGATTTCAATTTAGTATGCCAAGACCTCTGATTTTCATCAAGAGTCCTCCTAATGATCCTTAACAAGTTCTTGTTTGTAGATTCAGCTTGGCCATTACCCTGAGGGTAATAATTTGATGAAGTGCTTAGGTAGATCCCATTCTTGACAGCCCATTCAGTTACCTTGGACCCGATGAATGCCGATGCATTATCGATATTATTGTAGCGGTAGGTATGCCAAATCTGGTTGTTATTCCCTCATAGAAGTCCAGGATCTTTAGATTCATTTGCTTCCTTGAGTGCTCTTGCTTGATCCACTTGGTGAAGTAATGTTCTTTGTTAGAATCCATTTGTGTCCTTGGCTTGAATTTGGATTAATGACTCCAATGAAGTCCAAACCCCATTGCATGAATGGCTGGTCAACTGAAATTGGATGCAATGGAAGGGCAGCTAGCCTCTCCTTACCCGTGAAGAATGCACAATTCTTGCACCTCTTGATCCATGCATAACAATCACTGAAAATCTTGGGCCAATAATAGCCAGCCCTCATGATCTTTAGAGCTGTCACTCTTGGTGCAAAATGACCACCAACTGATCCACCATGGAACTCTTCCAACACCCTATGAATCTGATTTGTACCAATGCATCTCAGTAGCACTCCATTCACATCCCTTTTGAACAAAACACCATCAACAAGGGCATATGGGACAGCCTGCAATCTAAAGTGTCTTCTTTTGGTCTTGTTCATCTCTGGAGGGCATAGACCTATGCTTAGGAAGTGCATTATGTCTTGGGTCCAGCAAGGAGTGAGGACACCATCATTTTCCTTTTGAGTGCTTCCTTGCTCATGGTTGTCTTGCAACGCCAAAACAACCTCCTTCTCATTGCATGCTTCCTTGTGTTTGTTCAAGACCAGCTGCTCACACAATCCTTTTCCTCTGACCAACTTGGTGACTTTGATCTCAATGTCATACTCCATGACACGAGTAATCCAACCTGCTCTCTTTTCATTCAGGTCTTTGTTGAGGAGGAAGTCTTTAACTCCCACATGAGAAACCAGCAATTGAACCTTGTTGTTTGAAACTAGATGCTTGAATTTCTTCAAGCTCTTGATTACTGCAAGAACATGCTTCTCAATGAAGAATATCTCACCTCATAGTCCTAGGCTTTGGCTGAAGAAAGCAATTGGCTGCTCATCATTGTCTTTGTTCTGCTGTACCAAAATTGCAGAAATAGTATCATCACCCCCAAATGCATAGAGGATGAAATCCTTGGAGAAATCCGGGTTAATGAGAGTTGGGGCTTGAGAGATGGCTTCTTTGATTGCTTCAAAACTTTCCTTGCCTTTTTGTCCATTTGAAAGCTATGCTTTTCTTTAACATCTTGGTGATAGGCTTGACTAGGGCTGCAAAATTTGGGACAAACCTCCGAACAAAATTTATTCTCCCAAGAAACTTTGAAGGGCCTTCTTGTGGCTTGGCAATGGTAGTGCTCTTATGGCTTCAACTCTTTCTGGATCAATTGCTAATCCTTCTTTGGAGACAATGTGGCCAAGGAGCTTTCCTTCATGGGCTAGAAAAATACACTTTTTAGGATTCAAGGATACTCCAAATCTTCTGCACCTTTGGAACACTTGTCTCAAATGAAAGAGATGGTCTGCTGCATTTTTTGAAAAAATAGTGATATCATCAAGATATATCAGCACCATGTTGTTAATCAAATCCTTGAACGCCATGTCCATTGCTCTTTGGAAAGTAGCTCCAGCGTTGGACAGCCCAAATGGCATTTTCCTGTATGCATAAGTTCCCCATTTGGTTGTAAAGGTTGTCTTGAACTGATCCTCTTCTTTCACCATAATCTGATTGTACCCTGAATAGCCATCAAGTAATGAAAACCTCTCAGAGCAGCAACAACTTGTAAAATCTGCTCCATAGAAGGAAGTGGATAATGATCCTTGAGAGATGCTCTATTCAAATCTCTGAAGTCAACACACAATCTGATTTCCCCACTCTTCTTTCTAACTGGAACCAAGTTGGCCACCCAACTAGAATGCTTGATAGGGAATATGATTCTTGACTCTATCAACTTATTCAATTCTTTTCTCATGAGAGGCTCCATGTGTGGATTGACTGGCCTTTGTTTTTGCCTGATGGGTTTAGTACTTGGATCAATTCAATGGTGTGTTGAGCTAACTCGGGATTGAAACCTTTCAAATCTTCATAGCTCCAAGCAAACACATCAGGGAATTCTTGACAAAGTTGTATGAACTCATACCTTTCTTGCTCAGTTGTCACTTTACCAACTTGGAGTGATTTGCCTTCTTCCACCAAGATGGACACTGAATCTTCTCCCTTGACTTGGATGTTTGCTTTCTCCTTCCTAAACTGATCATTAGGATTGAAAATGGACTCCAAAGTAATAAGTCCCTTTGGTAGTTTGTTGGTTCTCAGTTGTACCACTTGGTCACCATATTGCTGCTCCAACTTTTCCTGATTTTTAGCTGAGAACTCAGCCTCTTCTTACAAGAAATGGATGATTTGTTGATCATTTTCAAACACTTGCCAACTTACATTGTTGTCTGGCACTGAAGGCCTTACAATCACATGGATGTTTGGTTGTACCTTGTCTTTTTGGATGCTTTCAACAACGTCAAAGGCTGCCCAACTAACTGCTGCAAGCCTGTCAGTAACTTGGTTCTCTTTTCTAGGAATGGATTTGATGCCAAAGCCCTCAAAATCTTCAATGAGGTCCCACACCCTATTTTTGTAGCACTTGAGTAGATCATTCTTGATAGCATGCTGCCCCTTAACTTGGTTGACAATCAACTCACTGTCACCAAAGACTTGCAAGTTCTTTATTCCTCTCTTGATTGACCAATGCAATCCTTGTATCAAAGCTTCATATTCAGCAGTGTTATTAGAGCATGCAAACTGAAATCTAAAAGCTGAATAATACTTAACTCCTTGAGGTGAAACAAGCATAGCTCCCCCTCTGCACCTTGTCTACTCCTTGATCCATCAAAAAACAACTGCCATACCTCATTGTCATCCTTGTGGTTTGGCTTGGTGATGTTAGGAATAGGCTGATTTTCTTCATGCATGCAATAGACTCCTAGCTCAGATTCTTCTATTTCTTGATAAGGATCAAAAGCATGCACCTTGTTTGCCCATTCATCAAGAGTCAGATCTGGGATACTTCCAACCTTGGTGTCAGCTTCATCAGTGCTTGGATAATCCTCTTGATCAAACGTTGAACAATTGGTATTGATTTGGCTTGGAGTGTGAGGCTCAATGTGAAAGTTTGCAATAGGTTCAGATCTGATTGTGGCTTTAGTTCCATATCTTGTTTTGAACAACATGTGTGACCAATCAGCGTAGATAAGTAACCTCGATCTTGGTGTGAAATCCCTTGACAAACATAGGGCAAAGAGTGGTGGAAGATCTATTTGAGACATCTTGCAAAACAACAACGTTGGGGCATGCATGCAAAAGTAAGACTCAAGTTTTTATCACTCCAACTATTATTATTCTTGCTGTCCCATCAATTGCACTACCCCTTTGGATATGACTTCATATTGAATTCCCAGTGATCAGCTATTTGCTTGGGCATTCTTGAACTACTTGCCCCGGAATCAATCATGCGATTGTGTACTAAATGGTTTCCAATGATCAATGAAACATAGAATGGAGGGCTTCAACATTTTACCTTGTTGTCCTCCATGATTCCCCTCAGGCTGGGCAGCATTTGTGAGCACCTTCTCTTGCATTTGGACTTGTTGATTTGAAGTTGACCAGTCCTTCATGGCAGCTTGTAGCAAATCTCTTTGGCCTAGGATGGATAGTGATTCCCACATTGATATGTTTACATTTGTCTTCTTCATCTGATCAATGATGTTGAATGGAGATGAAGCATCTCTCTGTTGTCCCTTGGCCTGCACATTCATTCCTTGCATATGGGCAGCAACAACTGGCATTTGAGTTGGCCTAGGAGCTATTTTAGGCAGTCCTTGTGTGTTTGGAACTGCATTTTGTTTGCCAATAATTTGTGGAGTGATAGAAGATTGTGGATTACTTGGAGCCAATGGTTGTTCTTCACCCAAATTTCTCCTTTTTGACCTTGTGTTGGCTGTAACACTTTGGGGAATTGTTTGATTCATGCCACAAAAATCTTACCTACCATTTACAAGTGTGGTATCATTTGGAGCTGATTGCTGCTGGAATGTTTCTTGTTGTTGGTTATTTCCTTGACTACCTTCACCCTCCACACCAGTTGTAGTCACCATTAATGCTTGATTTAAGGCACCGTTGAAGCACATAGACTGGTTGTGAGGTTCATTGCATGGGAAACACCAATCATACTCTTGAGCTATGTTGTTTTGCATTGGCACTATTGCTTTAGAGGTAGATGTAACATTGGGATTATAGGGCTGAAATGGTCTATTGGCAGGAGGTCTTGTTTGATTTTGATTTGTAACTAGATTGGGTGGTCTTTGAGGCTGGTATGGCTGCTGTTAGGCTAAGCTTGAGGCTGGAAAGAAGGTCTAAAACCTTGGGCTTGCTTGCCTCTTGAGTGTAACCAGCTCATTGCCTAAATTTTGCAATTGCTTCATGACTTCTTGAAGTTCATTTGAGGCACTAGAAGATGAAGTAGAAGCTTCACTTGAATTCTGATTTCTAGGAGTGGGAATAGGAGCTAAAATAGGCACTTGACTAGTATTTGGGCTCTCTAAACTTGGAAACAATGGCATTGGAGGCCTAGGAGCTAGCTTGCCAGCTTGAATCAAACAATTTTCAGCTCTAATGGCAATGTTATAAGCAACAGGGATAGTTGTGCCTCCCATGGATTGAATTAACATAGAAATATCAGAATTTAAAGCTTTAAGGTAATATAGAAAAGCACCTTTCTGTTGTTGGCCTTCTTGCCCTTTGGAATTCTCTCCCAAGTCATTTGAAACCTGAAGTTGAAGTCAGTCAGCTGCTCATTGGGAGCTCTCTTGATGGTTGTCAATTGTTCCAAAAGGGACAAGTTATCTCCCTTTTCTCCAAACTGCTCATGGAGGGCTATACATAGTTGGTTCCAATTTTGGATAGAACCTGAGGCAAGACTCCTGAACCATTGCAAAGCTTTCCCTTTGAATGAAGATGCCAGTAGTTTGACAACAACTTGCATCTCATTAATCTCATGGATTGCACAAATATTAGCAATATCCTTAACATGATCACCAGGAGTGGTCTGATTCTCTCCAGTAAAGTATGGAATGTTCTTAATGCTACTAATTGGGATTGGATTTTGTGCATTGAGAGCAAGTGGGCTGCTGCCAGTGAAATTGACATAGGGGTTGTGTTGTGCCATTTTGATTGGCCTTAGAACCCTTGTTGATTGAATGAAAGGCCTACCAGGTGGAGGAGTTGATAGAGTTCTGTTTGGTGGAGATGGAGACCTTTGAATTCTCCTCCCTCTTTGCCTTCTTCTTGGAGATAACTGCAGATACTCAAACAACACCTCTTCTTCTCCAACTCTTGACCTTGTGGTGATTCTTCTCATGAGTTTTCAGGTCTGCACTGCTAAAACCAGCTTGATTCTTCTTCCTTGGAGTCATGCAGATGTGTAATTTAGGGCTCTTTTAAGCAAGAAACTTGCAACAAATGCACATCAATTTGTTGCAATGAAGATGAAGACCTCTAAGGTCCCACAGGCATGTGCCAAAACTGTTGGTGCAAATCAGCAGCACCCCTGGATGTTGATCAGATTTCTAGTTTGACATTTTGGACATCTAGTGTGATTGCACAACATTGAATCTTTTCCCCAAGTGTGGGACTTGTAAAAATGGGAAAAGAATCTCCAGGTTAGAGGTTGGTTCCTCAACTCCTCTGATCAGGTGTATTACTTGCAAATTATAGAGGGTTTGAATTCAAGATCTACTCTAAATTCCAAAGGGGATAGAGATAGAGAATGAAATGAAAAACTGAAACTAATGCTAATAAGGTGATGCACCAAAGGAGTGGTGAGCATTTTTTTACTTATAGATTGACACAAATCATAGAAATGCAACAAAACTTCATGCACAAACTGATAAACTGTAATGAAAGGTCGAAATGAATCAAACAACACAAACAGAGGATTAAAACTCATTCATGAGCCTGCATTGTCATTTCCACTATCAAAACACATGCATTACAACATCTGAGAGGCAGAAAATAGGTTACAGTCTTGGAAGAGGTCGATTTTTCCACAAAATCACTTTTAAGGTGAAAGGGAGCTGCACATAATACATGAAAAATGTTCCACCCTTCAAAAATGAGCCAAATCTGGCTTTTACCATGCAAGAAACGACCCCAGGAGAGAGAAACATGGGAAAACGTGGGAGAGCTTCAACCACCGACCAAAAATGCAATAAAACAGCATGGGCATCCTTACAGGTCCATTCCCTAACATTTTTCACCATGCTGGGAGAGAATGCGAGCCATTCTTCATTAAAAATGGTGGTTGAAACGTCATTTCTGTCCATTACCACGTGCCAGAGGCGTTTTTAAATTTTCTCTCTCCAAACTCCATCAAAATACAAAATGACCCCGGAATCTTGTAGATAATTTCACTAACTTTCCGTTGATATAAAGAACGTGAAAAACCGAGCTCTGGATCGAAAGTTATGGCCATTTGAAAATTTAGGGCAAAACAGGGCCAAAACGGATTGGCGGGCGAAAAATTTGAAATTTCCACTTTTTGCATTTGGGAAAATTTCCCAAAAATCCCCATGCTCCACCATTCCAGGTGCCACATGGCATGATTCCATTGGCTGCGGGCTCTTGATGCCTCATTTTCCATCGTTTTGACCATTGGAAAAAATTTCCAAAAATCTCATCTCTGCCGGCCGATGATCGAGGACACGTGGCGTGTGATTTTCCTCTTAATTTTCTTAATTTTCCATCACTTTTGGCCTTTTTTGACTTTGGGAAAACCCCATTTTGGGATTTTCCTTTCCTTTTTCCGCTGGGCTGTCTGTATTTTTGCCGCCCATGGACACGTGGCAAGATTCCATTGGCTCGCGTTTGGGGGCGGACTTTTCCTTTTGAAATTTCCTTCATTTTGCTTTGGGAAAATTTCCAATTTTCCCCCTGCGTTCCGAAGCTCCGGTGCCACGTGGCACGATTCCATTAGCCGCGGGCTCTTGAGGGCAAACATCTCCTTTTTGCATTTTACACTTTGGGAAAAAATTCCCAATCTCCCCCGCGCCTCGACATTCGACCCCGGGGACACGTGGTGAGCTCATTAGTCGGCGGGGCGGCGGGCCAAAAATTAGCATTTGCTTTGCCGATCACTTTGCCAAATTTTCAATCTTTCCTCCGCCGTCCGCCACTCCCTTGGCCTAAGGACACGTGGCATAACGTGATTGGGCACAAGCCTCTCCTGGAGATTTTTCCATGGCGCTAACACTTAATGAAATTTTCCATTTTCTCCCCCTGGACACGTGGTAGGATCCAATTCGTCGGCGGGCCTACGGGGGCGAAATATTCCTTTTGAAATTTTGCCAAACACTTGGTAAAAATTCCAAGTTTTCCTCGACCTCCGCCACTTCGTAGGACACGTGGCTTCATCTTATTTGGCTGCGGGCCTTTCGAGGAAAAATTTCCCACAAAACCTCCGTTGAGCCATAACTTCAAAAATGCATGGAGTTAGGAGGAAAACTTTACCTTTACGGAAAGTGAAAAAGCTCTATCGATGGTGCCATTTCCGAGAAGGTCTTGAGTGCTGAAAAGCAAAAAATTATGGACCGAGGCACAAGGAGAGAAGAATGACGAGAGTTAGCCACAAAATGAGCAAGGGGCTCATTTTGATGGGTATTAAGACCCAATGATGAGTCGGATGATAAGACCCAGAATGTTGAGGATTTCTTTTTCTATGTAAAACAAGTTTTCCAGAAATTTCTTATTAGTATTCTCTATTAGTTCCTTGGAAAGGGACACTTCATTCTAGGCAATTTCTTATTTCATGGTGACGTCTTGATTTCCTTCATAGGTGCATAGCTCTTCAAATTATGGCTTGAACCATGAATACTCTCTCCATATTTTTTACTTGTGAGCAAAACATGCTTGTCACTAGAAACGTCTTGTGTGGTACTCTTCAAGTGCAGTTGTTAATATCAGATCCTATGTTTGACCATCCTTGTCTATAAAGTGAGTATAACATCTCTAACAAGAACATCAACAGAATTAATCTTCCTCGTTTCTAATCATACATGCTCATACTATCTCTAACCCATTAATACAAACAAATTGGCCTTCTGTGATGACTGCACCGCAAAACAATTGAGTAACATCTTCATACATTGTACCTCCATAATAATGGTATCAACAAGAAACCCACCACCTACATGTCATTTTATTGTTCCTAACGATTCATCATTAACTAACTGTTTCTCTGATTGCTTTGATAAGATGCTGTAACATTGCATACACAGATAGCATGGCATGGGCACAAATGAAAACACAAGATTTCTCATTCATAGTAAAATAGTTTTAGGTTTAGATAAAATTAGTTAACAACTTTCAGGATAATAGTTTAAAAAAATATTTAGTTTTTTAAATATTTTCAAGCAGATATTTTTCTTCTATTGATCAATGAGACTGCTATCAAATCTTCTATCTGAACAACTTAAGGAGCACAATTTCCAAAATTGCTCACAAATTCCTGTGAAATATCTCATACAAGCCTCTTTCAATCAAATCTCAAATCTCTTTGAATAGGTTTTCAAATAGTTCTTGCTTTTCTGATCTAGCATTGTTTGATTGCTCCTTAATGATCTTCTCTTTATCCATCCTCTTATTTCTTCATTTTCCAATAAGGCAATCCAATATTAAGTTGAGTGCTTTGTTGCCAATTCTTCCTGTAAATTTCCATTTCAATGAGAAAGACCCCTCTTAATTCTTCTACAGTAGCAAAACCAAGGTTAGATTAAGCAGCTTCTTGTGAGCTGCAACATCAACCACTTAAGTTATAAATGTTAGTCTAGTTATGCAAATTGAGTAGAAAAATACACGTCAAAATAATAATTGAAAAAATGTGTCTGGTGTTCAGTCCATGCTGAATGCATATTATATTATGAAAAGAAATAAGCACATAAAAGATAAGAAAGCACGTAAGTGATACGATCATGTCTGCCTCGACTACTCTCATCCATTCATTCCATATAACCATATTGGTTCACATTCATCTCTGCATGCATTTTCGAGGTGACTCTATATACAGAATCAGAGGCAAGTATAGGCCAGCCTCATTATTTGAAATAATTATTGACTCAGTTAACTGCTTCTGACTACATTTCACTAAGACCAATAATATATCAACATCAACATGTCATAAATATATATCGCCAGAATATGGAAAGGCTGCCTGGGCATCCAAAATAATCTACACCTGAATAAAAGCACTAGCGGGGATCTTAGAAGCCAAAGAATTTGGTTGAGGCCTGCTTGTGGAACACGAGTGTCAGAGCGAATTCCCACAAATCTTGCCATGTTGAATTTCAATAACTAAGCAACATTTAAATTCCTCTATTTTGTTATTGGTAAAGTTTATTTAAGCATGACAGGTGATAAGATTTCACCCTCTCACAATCAACATGCATTCATTAAATAATGGGTATTGACAAGAAGATAGAAAATTCTTGTTGAAAATCACCTTATGTTTCTGTTCTAATTAAAATGTAGAGAATTCTCTATGATTATCCACAAAAAATAAACAAATTGTCAAACGAAAAATTACAAATTTGACAGCTTAGTGGTAAATTATCATGGCATGTTGTTGTGTCATGACATGGAAGCATCATGAGGGGCCTTATGTTTCCTTTAAATAGATTTTAAGGGAATTTAAAGCACTTAATGACAGAAATTGATGCAATCATAATTTTAAAAGATAGCTCGAAAAGGCTGCTAAAGTTCCAAATTATTAGAATTACACTAATAAGGAAATCATTTTAATTCGTTACTATGAATCAAGCAGAAATAATTTGGAATCTAAAGCTCCATTTTTGGTTCAAACTGTTAATTATTTTCAAGAATGTTGTATCCACAATAAGGGTTCGTGACTTGATAATGGTGTCTAGAAATTAATTTTGCAAAAAGGAATAGCAGACGGATCATTTCCATTTTGTGCTTCAGAAATGATGCATTTTGCAGAGGCATTTTAAATGAGTTGTTTCATTTCGCACTGTTCTAATGAGCATATTGTAATGATATAATCAACCTAAAGGCTGGAATGATGCTGAAAACTACACTAAATAATAGCATCATTGATCATTCGCCTTTCAGAGGGTATGAAAACTCGAGTATTTGTAATTTTGTATTGTGGAAATTGGTACTCATGAGAGCACTGAGGATGAAATTTAGAATTATATTGGAAGCTATCATGATGAAAAAAAGCATTTGTGAATGTTAAATTATGAACATGTTCACCAAATTTATCATGAATTTCTTCCCATCTAATAAATTCAGATTTAGACCAGCCTACCTTCTTCCCAGAAAATTGTTTTCTAAGGCATTGATGTCTAAACTTGATGCAGGTTGAGCTAAAAACGTTTAAAATATTTAATAGATTAGAATTGTTATAGAATTGAATGTGGATGAAAGCTTAGATAGAAATTGAATATGTAAAAGTGATAAGTCTAGAATTAAGAAATTTAAGATGTGCTAATATTGTTGCTATTGTTAAACAATCTTGTTTACCTCTGTGGTAAAAGTTGAGTTCACGCATTGATCTAGTATTGCCCTATACCCAGTCTGTAGCATTTTTTAAAAGAAGTTTTCTAACTTAAATGCGAAAAAATAAAGATCTAAGTTCATTCAAAACTTCCATTTTGCTACTGGTAAAATCAAATTCAGTAGAAAATGGTCTTGGAATCTAACCTGCAAGGATAAGAATAATAACGGTTGATTGAATTTGCAGAATCGTAGCACATGTCATTTCAATTTTGTATCATATAAAGTCTAGCATACAACAATGTCAGTGCGTACCACTTGAACAAATACAATAACAGTTTCGGAACAGGTATAACAGATGAGCTATTTTAATTCTCCAAAATGGTATTTGTATGTAAATATTAGAAAATAATGTGATGTCGTTTCAATTCTCCAAAATGGTATTTGTAAGTAATATTAGAGCATAACGTGATGATGGAATTTACATCCATTGGATCTAATAAATTAACTACGGATAAACTTTTCATTCCAACACCAATAAAGTTAAATTTTATATAAAGGTGTTGGAATCTATCTTGAGTGGATAAGAAATTTGAATGCTAAATTTTGCAAAGGTACTACGGAAAATAGGGTCTTTCAATTATTTTAACCAAAAACAAATTTAGCAAATCTAAATGTCGGCATCTACCCTCCCTTCCCACGTCTGAAGAGGCGTTTTCTAAATTTATCCCAATCTAAGAAGAACAATTTAACTTAACGTATTTTGGATGGGTGTAATCTACACAACTCATTTCATATTTCAAGTAAAATTTTCAAACACAGACAGTGATAGTGCAGCCTAGTCTGGCTCGACATCATCATTTGATTGTGTCAAAATATACTAAATGGACCATATTGGTGTTTTATAATATTTAGACATTAATATACCAGAAACAAACTGGAAATAGAATATTTCGAAGAAGAACTTACCGCCATATACAAAGTGGAGATTTAAAACAGTCCAGCCTTATTGTCTCGATGATTTGCAGAAAAAAAAATACCCTTTTGAAATCAAATCAGCGTAGATTTGGAAGCGGAAACAGGCTAGGAATAGGAATAAGAATCCCCAGAATTGAGAGGCAAATGAGGACGATTGCCTTTGTCAAATAGAAACACAGAAGAGAGAAGAAAGTCTGTTCATCGCGAACGACAAACGCAAGCATGGCCAGGGAACGCAAGCCAAGGCCGGCTCATATCCAAATTCACTCTAAATGAAATTACGAATTCGCCGTCTCGCACGACGACCAGACCTGGTCAATTTATCTTCAGAGTATTGTGTATCATTTACAACTCGTCTTTATTTCTGGGCCTACTTCAGTTTTATTTAATTCTTCTAGGTATATATACATATATATAATTCTCAATCACCACCTTAATAAATATATATATTTCCTGTGCTAGGTACGAAAGCTCCGATTTACTCTTTTACATATTTTGTTTTTGTTTTTGGCTAGTTTCCTTTGTTCCACCTACTCCCAACAAACTTTGTTTATGTAGGTGTGATAAGTGGTTTTATATTAACAATACATTTAACCACACATATTGTAATTCATATCCCAAGATCGTCAACAAAAGGCTTTTATAGGGATTGTGAAAAGTAAAAATCTTCATAGCTCAATTGAGAATTAATTCAATAATTCAAGTCATCTTGGTGTGAAAGAGGAAGATGGAAAAGACCTAAATAAGTATAGGAAGAGAGAATTTGTGTCTTTTGCACATCTGGAAGAAACATTTCATGTTGGAGTGTAATGCTTACAATGACATTAGGGCCCAGTTTGCTAGCACGGTAGTTGTTGCATCCTTACAAGATATTTTCAGCGAGAATATGGTTGAAAAAACAAGGGAGCTAATTATCAAACTCACCAACAGGAGATCTGAATGCCAGAAAGATCTTTAACAAGATTTGTTGTCCCATAGGTTGTCTTTGGTAGCCTCGTGGACGTTAAAATTTCTTCTTCTTCTTCTATCTAAATTGATATAAATCATAATTTTGTACTTAATTGCTTACCAAAATATTCATGGAGTTAAATTATTTGAATTGAGTTTACAAGATTTAAAAGTTTATGAAAATTAAATATTGTGAAACTACGAACCATTCGGAGATGATGATATTGTGGATTGATTTGTTTCTTTAAGAAGGTTGTTCCTTCTCATATTGATTTGGATTTTAAGGTCCTTTAACATTTTTATCGTAGTACCTTCAAATAGTTTCGCCACCGAGTCAACTCTTAGTGATTCAAATACTTGACTCGAATGTTCTTACGGGTTGGGTATTCGGGGACAAAAGGCTTCTTAGTTTTAGTTGCTCGTGTTGTGTAAAAACACAATTCCTCTCATCTCATTCTTCTTTAGGAGTCGTCCATCTACTTGTCTCACTTTTGATCGGTTGGGAACTAGTCCTTAATTGAGCTCAAAATCTTCTCCTCCATTTGATTTTAGGCCCTATGTGCATGCATTTTCACAATGCTCATGAGTCGAGTGAACTCGTTAGATAGTGTTGTCATTTTTGCTTTCTTTCTTTCTCTACATGTCAATGCTAAACCTTTCATTCACATATATTTTTTATTTTTTTCTTAAGGTTCGAGCATTCATTTAGACTAATATCATAACCACTCGTCCACTTGTGGTTATGTCCCATCTATGTGTTAATTCTCATGTGTAGCTCTTCTTCCCTTGTGGCCCTAGGCCACCTATTGGTCTCCATGTTTTCTATTTATTTAAGTAGCATAATAACCTAGTCATAACAACCACCTCTAAAGGGAAAGTGTGTGTTTTTGCCTTGATTTTGAAGTTGTTTGTAATTAGATACTTCTAGATCTTTTCTATTTGGCTTTATTTTAGTTTTGCAGTGCCACTAACCCATAGTTCACACCCATATAACATCAATGGGGTTACGGTGTAACCCAAATAGAACTCTTGGTGCATTCCAATCCCATGACTCTACATTCATGCACCGTGTTTGCTTTCTTTCCTCGCATGTCAATTCTAATCCTTTCATTCATGTAGCTTTTTTTTTTTGTTAAGGTTTGAGCATTCAATTAAATTAATATCCCAACTGCTCATGCACTTGTGGTTTTGTCTCATTTATGTGTTATTTCTCTTATGTAGCTCTTCTTCCCCTATGTCCATAAGCCACCTATTGGTCTCCGTGTTTTCTATTTTTTTTGGTAACCTGGTCATAACAATCTCCTTTAGAGGGAAAGTGTTTGTTTTTACCTTGATTTTGAAGTTGTTTGCAATTAGACACTCATGGATCCTTTCTATATGGCTTTATTTCATATTCGCAGTATCATTAGCCTGTAATTCATGACCATATAACACCGATAGGATTACAAGTAACCCAAATAGGACCTCGGTGTTATTCCAATTCCATAGCTTAGCATTCATGCTTCTATTTTGTAATGCACGGAGAGTTCCTCATCTACATTGTATTGTTTTCATTCTACATGCATCCTAATTTAGTTTGTTGTGAAAATGTAGATTAGTACTTACATTTTGATACCACTTGTATTTATTACGACCAAGTAATAATGATTGACAATAGGGGTTTTTAGAAGAATATCTAGTTTGTTATAATTCCTCATACAATCATCAAAAATAAATAGCACAACATGAGTCCAAATCACAAGGTAAAGAAGAGTTAAAAATCAACACAAATAGAAACCTCGAAAATAGAACCATAACACTCTTTAGCTTCAGGACCAAAATTGTAACATTATGATCCTAATAGTTATCACTAGGGAAATTTTACACAACCATGTCTCAGTATACTTTGGAGCTTCAAAAATTATGTGTGGATCTTTGAGAAACTAATATCCATCCTTTGATCCTTAATACAACCACAACAACTTGTAAAAGGGCAATAGAAATAAGGGATGTATTGAGGGGCATACATGTTATCTCCCCACCATTGTCAAGTCCCTTAATGGGAACAATTATTTAAAACCAACACAAAAGTATAATACAAGTCAATATACAATCTAGTATAATGCAAACACCCAACCCTTATAACTTTCAATGATTTAATGAATGTAACAATAAGTGTTATATGTTCTTCATATTTCCTTAAATGTTTTAATGTTTTTCTACTTCAATGTTATAATTAATTCCTTACACTTCTTCTCGATGATTCGTTTCTTCTAAATGCACTAATACACCCATGTATTTATAAAATTCTTGATTAGGACCTTAGTGGCACACATACAAACACATAAACTTTGCATGATGATTTATTAGTAAATTCATTTTGAAAGGTCCAAACTAGAGTTAATATTGCTCAAATGAAGTTAGATTACTTTATTATATTACTAACTACTTAGTATACTCCTTAAATTAAATTGAAGCAGGTCTATGATTCTAGCGTATATATGTACATAACACAAATATTATATAAATTATATTCTCTCTATTCATATATCTTAATAAGTGCATTGCGTAACGATTCTATGTTGCACTCTAGCTTATAATGTTAGCTATAATATTATTCCGCACACACTCTCGCACTCTCGATCCACTTGGTTATTACACTACCCTAAATATGGACCACCGACAATTGGAAATTATCTTTAGCACTTCTCTCAAGCTATTTCCATTTGTGCACTTAATTGACTTATTCCTACTTGCATCTCGCTTGGTTTAGTGTTAAATGGCCATTATGTCACACTTTTACTCAACCTTGCCCATAAAAACCTATTTATAGTATACAAAACACATCTTTGGACTTATGACCACCTTCTCTAATTTAGAAAACAGAGTTTGCACTTTCCTGGGACAAAGTCACATGTCAAGGACAAAATTGGCGAGTTGCTTTTTCCAAGCCTCGATGTTTTGTCTTCCACTCATGCAAAACCTAGTTTTTTCAATGTATAAGTTAGCTCAATCATTTTAGCTCCAATTAAGAAGGGAACATTTTTGTGACATTTAAATATAAAAGCATAACACCCCACCCATTTGAAGGGCCCCATCTCTTACATATTTGAGCTACCTAGGATATCACAACCACCCAATTGCAAAATCACTCTTTGAAGCATATCAATCAACTGCTAAGTTTGAGTACATCTTACACAGGTGCCCTAAATCATTATCACATGCTACAATCTACACCCAATATTATTGCTGAGTGTTGGAGGAAATTTTAGGATCTTCGACATATTAGTATACAGTGTAACGCTCATCACACCATAAGGGTGTGGTGAGGTTAGTCCAACCCAATCAAAATAACCCTTTTTAGGTCTGTAAGAAAGAGCTAAGGTTTTGAAGAAGAAAAGGCCCTAATATGCTAGAAAGACGTGATTGCTATAATCTAAACATAAAATTAGGAACCTAGAACATAAAAGATCATAGTGTCAAAACCATATGTGACCGCAAAGTGACATAGGAAAAAATCATCCATACAAGACAAATCTACTCACTAACTTTATCCCGGAGGAGCGAATTCATCCTTTGTACCTTTCGCTAGATCACCTAATTTTACACAATTAGATCCTTGCTTTCATGACCCAAATCCATCATCTTAATCGCTTATATTAGCTTGTAAAAATAGTCAATCAATGTGATATTTTCAAAACCTAGCTTGCAATTTTAATCATCTAACTTTCTAGAGTTTGAATATATGATATAATTGAACAATACATTATTTAGGATCTATAGTTTTTGTATTTCTGATTTTAAATTATAATTTTCACTTATTATATATCTTAATTAGGTAAAATGATAGTGTTGATATTACTTCGTGAACCCGCTTAGTTAAAACTACAAGTAATGTAGGGCTTTGTGCCTTGTCTCTAGGGTTTCAAATTTCAAAAACTGATTTATACAAGTATATATGTTTTAGGTTTCTAAGAACCCTTATTTGATTTATGATACTTTATGCTACCATGGCTACTAATTATTACCCATATTATCTATAGATACTACATTACATCCTAAGTTCTCCTTGTCACTCCATGTGGAAATAGAGTTCTTAGTAAATCCTTTATTCCTCGTCCATCTCATATATTTATAGACACAAAATCACGCACTTGGGTATGTTTTAGGTCCTAAAAGCATACTAGCATTTACATGATTCCTAAGTAATAAAACCACTAATAGACAACTATCATCGGCTTCTTACCTTTGTCTCTTGTTTTCTATTTGGTCTTACACACCCTATAACCTAGTCAGGCTTTTATTGATTTACCTTTTATGGCTGCACAAAGAACGCCGAGGCACTCATGTCCCCTCTGGGCACCCCTGACCCTTTTTCACCTTACTCACTCCTTTTGGGTCTCTTTTATCTTTTGGGCATCTTTTTCACTTATGGGTCGGCCTTCTAGTTGTCAATTACGAAATTCAAACAAGGGAATCATATAAATATATAGTTATGTGTTCAAAATCAAGGACCAAGCACTAAGCATTATTATCATCACCTAAGCTTGCATTCAAAAGGCACCTAAAGCACTCAAAGGAATCCATCTAACATCCATTCAAGGGACAAGAGACTGCATACTCTACATACACAACATAAGAAGGGGAAGTTCATTTAATCCATCCACACATTCTACTACATTGCTACATTCTAGCTATAACCCACTATCAAGTGCAACTTGCACAAGGGCATCCTAGGGAACAATTTCTACACACACTCACAAGAACTACATGGATTTTGAGATGTAGTGTAGCACTCGGTCATAAGTTCACTCTTGGGGTGACCACCGAGGTTAGTCGACTCCCCATATTACATATTTTTTTATGTTTGATGTGGTTTGTGGGCTTGTGCAGGTGAACTTCTATTTTGTAGGTTACAGTACCTTTGGCATTCAAGGAGCAACTACCAGGGGATCAACATAAAGCAACAACGAAGATCTTGTGACACTATAGAAAGCAAAATCTGAGCTCTTATGTAGTCACCAACACCCAAAAGTGGACTTTAGTGCCCAGACACCCTTTACCTATCCCAGACACTGTGTTCCATCTCATTCCTGCATTTTAGAATTTATGTTGAGCATTTACGACACTCTGCCCAATCTGTTTAGCACTTTTCCCAGTCTAGATCGGTTCCAGATCAAGCGTAAATCAGCTAAGTCCTCTCTCTTTCTTCTTTTCTTAGGGTTTCATATTTGAAATCTTAGCTTGCTTGTGTCATCTCTATATTTCAGCATTTATACATCATTTGGTTAAGTAGTGACTCTGCGATTAGATTTAATTCGAATTAAATTAAATGAATATTGGATCCTACTACATTATCACCTAAAACTTGGTTTTCATATTCAACCACACCTTTAGACTTGAGGTGGTCATAGTCACTACATGGTGTGGTAGACCTTCACACACCCCTCTCCCAAATGGGGGAAACC